>JAZDUH010000508.1:5370000-6582500 GCA_036419115.1 Scarus forsteni
TAGACATTGTTATATTTATATATTTTTTTTACATTGCTGCTTTTTTTTGTTATTTTGCACTTGTGATTTCTTTTCTTTAATGTGGAATAATTTATTACTTTTATACAGTTAAAATTTTGTTCTATTGTTGTGGTTTATTAATAAAAAGAATTTTTATTGCCTAAAATCTTTGTGCTGTGTTTTACCACAATCATAATCAACCAACTCAAGGCAAAATTACAAAATTATTCAATGATCATTACATTTCATGTAAAAAGTATCGGTATCGGTATCGGCGATACTAGCCCTGTATTTACTTGGTATCGGATTGATACCAAAATTCCCAGTATCGCCCACCCCTGACTGACAACAAACAGTGGACCTGCTCTACATGAATATATCAATTCATAAAGAGAGCAGCTCTGATTGGATCGCCCCACAATTTATCCACCACCACCAAGCTAAGGCAGCTGTGATTGGATGTATTCTTAACTTGTCTCTACTTTCTATAGGAGAAAATTAGGTCTGATTGGATTAAGTTTCTGTCAATCATTCGTCTAGTTTTTATTTGTTGACAAAATGTCAGTTTATTTGGTTTTAGTTTTGTCCATGTGCACTTGTTTGTCTTAGTTACTGTCTAGTTTTTGTTTATAATGCGTTAGCAATAGGTTATGGTTTATTTCAAAACTAGAAATCTTAATAAACTTTGATGTTTGATCAGTCAGGAATCACCCAGTATGTTGTCTTAACACCGTTTGCCTCATTAATCAAAACAGTGTTGGTGCAGTTTAAGATTTTGGCCACAAGATGGCGCTGCTGGACTGTTGGGAATAGACGTTCATATCAGATTACCATCCTTCACTTCCTTACATGGTAACTTATGACAGACAGAGACGTCAATGTGTTTCTTAAACACTATATAGAAACCGAATGTAAACTAGATACAAACTAATGAACCGTCCACCATGTTTATTACCTCGTCATTCGTCATCGTGGCAGACACAGAGGGGACTTACCGACGCTGACGGTATAAAAGCAGACTTTCGGTTTCGGTTCTGTCAATCGGAGGCGCGTCTCGGTAACGTGAGCCGTTAGAGAGACGTTAGGGGATACATTAGTTATTTCAGGTTAATTATCGGCGTCTTTTGGCGTTTAAGGGCGACTGTCGAGTCTACGCATCGTCACGGTTTGCTCTTCGTGAGGAAAGGTAAGCTGGGTTTGAGAATTTGATGATACTCAGACAAAGAAGCTGGACATATGTGGTGTTAGTGAGTGTAACTTCATTTCTATCAAAGTTCTGTGCTGTTCTGCGGCCCGTTTTCTTAGTTTTTAAGGGCTTTGCTCACTTCCGGGTTCAGGGAGGTGGTTTCATGGTGAGGGGCTTTGCCAGAAGTGTTTCAAAGAAATCAGCAGGGTCAAATGAAAGTACAGATCACTCTGCAAAGTGAAAGTAAATCCTTACATAAGCACAAAAGAGGAAAATGATCTCTTTCTGCACACAGCCGTCTGCTAACTAGAAGTTTTTAATTCAGTCATGTTTGAAAACATGGTACAGATGTGAGTGCAAGTTCTCATTCACTCAGTTTATTGATGTTAAAAGTTGTAACCAGGTTGCAGGTGGACTAGTTTTATGTTCCCGGAGACATTTTGAACTTTTTGAGACGAGACAAAATGTCTTCAAGGCCATAAAACAGTCTTGGATCTAATTTAAGGATAAGTGTGTTGCTGCTCATAAAGCAGAAAGGAGTATTAAAAGCTTAGATGACTTAAATATTAATCAGACAATTCAGTCTGATGCTCCTAAACTCTGCAAACGTGTCCTTACATTTTAAGAACTTTTTGCATGACTCAACAATCTTTTTACACAAGACAGAAACTCAAATACACACTTGTATTTAACCTCATGCACTTCAATTTAGGATATACAATTTCCCAAGGAAGAGAAAATGTTCATAAAAGTAGTTTACAATGTCCAATACAATTACACTTGAGAATTATTTATTATTCTGAGGGGAGAAACCTATTGGCCAAGTGTGTGATGACATACTTACACCGAAAGAAGAAATAATGTATCAATATTTAGGTTATATTTTTATTATCAGCACAATATCAGTATTGGCAAAAATTTCTCCTTTTATCAAATATATTAAATGTAATACATACAAAGCGTATGAATGTAACACCCTGCTTAATGTGTACACTTTAAAAACAACAGTGTCTTGTATTAGAAGATGAAATGATGCTTTTCTCTGTCAACATCACTTATTATACAAATACACTGTCACAGAAGGATAGAAGGGTCCATTTTAATAAAGAATTCTTAAAATATCAGTATGGGCATTTATAAGTTTGGAAATATCACATCAGTATAAACCCAGTATAGTTCATCCTTTATAAATATATGTGTGTTTATAGAGTTTTGTTTTTTGCAAAATAGCAGGTAGATGAAAAAACAAGCAATAATATTTTCTATTGGCCAAAATATGATTAAAATGTATTAAATGTGCTTGTTTTCATGCATGACCGATTATATTTGATCATTTTTAGCCGTTTATCATTTGTTTCCTACAGATTCTGCCCGTCTAGCTATCTATGTTTTGAACATGGCTACTGTGGCTGCAAAAGAAACAGCTTTATCTTTAGCAAAAACACTTCTATGTATTTGAATGTGTGCATACTAAGGGTGGGAGAAAAAATTGATTCACATAGGTATCAGATTTTTGTTTGACGGTTTATAATTTTTTTTTTTTGTTGTTCAAAAATCATTTTTTTCCAAATTTAAATGCTTCATTTTAGTCTGTGTTAAAAAGCCACTTTTAAATGCAGTCCAGGCTTTTGAAGAGAGACAGCTGGTTAAAATATATTGCTGATTAGATCCTAAAAATGGACTCACATGTGATGTGTATTTTTCCTGATATAGTCTGTAGGCTTCATCATTGTTCATCTTTTTTGCTGGTGTTAAAAAAGCTAACTAAAGTCTGCAAAAATCTGCAATATCGTAGAATCACAATTAAGATCGAATCAGCACCTAAAAAAAATCAGAAAAAATCGAATCGAGAGAAAAGCATATCGTCACAGCCCTAGTGCTTACAGTTTAGACAGTATGCAAAAGTCTGTCTGCAATATCTTACAGTAAAAAACAAGAAGGTACCCACTATCTTCTGTCTTGAACTTCTGTTATTGTACCATGGTGTTGAATGGGTTTAAGGTCATTTCATTTTACTAAAACGGTATAAAGAGAGCATTTCTGGTTTTGGTATGACTAAACTTTATGCTCCAAAGACCAGGAGAAAAGCAAACACAGATTTTGTCACATGCCTTTTTGTGTTTAGAATAGCTTCAGACCTCGTTGACATTGTGAAGAGACTGAGGTGTGGCATTTATCTAAGGGTATTATTTGATGATGATGATGGCTTATCAAATTTCAAATGTAAGAAAAATCCTAAATACAGACTTTTCAGAATTTTTTATCTAAACTTGTCAAAAACTTAGTTTACGAACATAATTAGTTCCCACCTTTAGTGAAGTGTGTTGTAAAAGGAAATCCAAGACATAAAGTTCAAAAACAAGAAGCACAAAATAGTGATGATTTCTTTAAGTAGTTCAATCACATATATTAACTTTTGATGCTGCTGACTCTGATATTTCACTTATATTTGCAGACCCTGTTCGTGATGCAGAAGATGAACTACTTCCCCGTGCTCTTCGCCTGCCTGGATGTGGGTTTTATTCGCACCATCCGCTCGACTCAGCTCTCATCTGTCCTCTACCACCACCCTTTCATCACCCTGTGGGGAGGGGGGCTGACCCGGGCTGTCCTCCTCATCCTCTTCACCTACTTCTGCCCTGGAAGTCTGCCATGGATGAGAAGCTTTAAGGGGCTGCAGAGTTTAGGGGTCCTGTGTCTTCATTTTCCTGTGTACACGACTGTTCTGTGGGCGCTGGGGCAGCCCACCGTGGAGGAAGTGTGGGGCTGGCACTCCTGGGAGAGGGTGGGTGGCACTTTGTTCCTTCTTGAAAGACCATCAGTAACACAAAGATAGATACATGTGCATGAGTGGGGCCTCTTAACCATTATGATTTAACATTGATGTAGGAAAATATAAAATAACTGATGTAATCTAAACATACCAGGCTAAGATAATGTTTGACAAACACTGATGTTTATCGGGATATACCTGCTTTTTTAGTTGTTTACATATCTTGCCTCACTCCCAAGTCCATGACAAGCAGATAGACTCCATTCTTTTAACTGAGCGTGCTGTAACAGGAAAGAGACAGACAGAGCTCGCTCACTGCTAATTAGCTTAGCTCAGTCACTGGGAATCAATGGGTAGTCTTAGCCTGCCTCTGCCTGCAGTCATCAGATAAACTCTTCAGCAACTTTGTGCTCTAAACTTGTGGCTCACAAAAGAAAGGCTCATTCACAGCTGCGACTCGGCTCTCATCGTTCACTTAAAAGAGCTATTTAAAAGACTCTGCTTAACAAATGTCACATCTCTAGCACAAACCACCACAGAAGTAGGTCAACAAAACAGAGACTGTTTTTGAGAAGAAAGGAATACAATGATAGAAGATAACAGCACAACGCAGTAGAAAAATTAGTCACAACAAGCACACAGAGTTGCTGAAGAGCTTATCTGATGACTGTAGGCAGAGGCAGGCTAATGCTACCCATTGACTTTCAGTGACTGAGCTAAGCTAATTAGCTCAGTCAAAAGAATGGTGTCTATCTGCTTGTCATGGAATCTGGAGTGAGGCAAGACAAAACAAGAAAAAAAATTAGGAATCCCTTTAATGATGTCTAATTATGCCTTACTAAAGTTAACCTGTGCCTTTTGAAGGTTGTGGTTGAGCACTTTAAATGTCAAAGTTGACACGTATGTGGATGTTGTTGCTTAGACCAGCGGAAGACAACTGGTGGCCCAGGAGCCACATCCAGACCTCCAACTCCCTTAATTTGGCCATCCAGTCTATTGATAATATCAAAAATGGGTTTGAATGAAGGAAAGGCGACAGAATCTACTGTGAAAATTTTAGAAATAGCACTAGTTAGAAGGTGGTTTGAGCACACTATTTTTAGTGTCTTTTTCTCTGCCCCCCACCCACCACCATCAACAGAAAATACATAATCAAATTAAAGTCACATTCTTCAAATCAGTTGAACAAAATTTGATTGCAGTTCATCTTGATGCGGTTGTATTATTTAACATCAGTCCTCTTTAACTTATAATCATTTTAGTTGTTTAACTGAGGAGTGTGGTTTTGGCCTGCTCTGTTGTTAAGTGTCACAAGATAACTTGGCATGAATTGACACTATACAAAGAAGATTGATGTATTGATTAATTGGTCTTGTTTTTTTGGTAAATATATCCATTTATTATTCTAACACAAGAAAAAATATTTTTTTGAGACCCTGACCAAACAAGTCCAGAAAGACTGAGAATGCAGGATTTTATTAAATATCTTTTTGCTTTCATTCTAATATGTACTAGTTTTCTCAGATGAATTTAATATGATTATCATGTGGAATTTGTGTTGCAGATTTTACAGGGATATGTTGTGACAATGGTGTCATGGCTCTACTGGAGCCAGTACGTGTCCTTGCTGCTGTTGTCCTGGGGTCGATCCATCTCGTCTCTGTGGTCTAGACCTCGGTCTGAGAAGGTCGAAGATAGCACCAGCTCCCCTCTGAAGAGACTGATTGGATACATGAGGCCTTATCTGGGGCGCTTTGTTGCTGTGTTGATCCTCGTCATTCTCTCTTCATATGGTAAATCAGAAGATACTTTAGAACAGTTCTGGTTCATATTTGGTGCAGTTTTGTGTGCTTTTACTCATAAATTTGTTTAATGAATAATAATTAGGACATAACAATATATAGCTCAATGGCTTGAGACATTTTCAATGTACCTTGCAATAATAATTACATGTGAACTTGTGACCTCAGGTGAAATGGCTATTCCACGGTACACGGGGCGAGTAGCTGACTGGATCCTGAATGAAGACGCACCAGATGCATTCATGGAAACCATCATATTCATGTCATTAATGACTATTGGCAGGTAATGTAACCCTCAGGACTAGGCCGAGGTTAAGTTACATTTAGTCTTGTTTTTAGATACCAGTGACTTTTAGGGAGAAAGCACACAAAACTAGAAAGCACTTAGGTAGCTTAGATATCACTGTTACACCTATAAGCAATAGTTCCATGATGAAGTAGCCCTCATAATATAATTCATTTACCATGAAAAGTGACCCCTAGCACTGGAAATCATATTAATATTATTATTAGTTTGACAATTATTGAGCAAAAAAAATCCCTATTGGAAGTTTTCTGGATTACCTTTATTATACAGTTATTTGTAATTAGGGCCATTAGCAACATCTGGAAATTTCAACAATCTTGCTAATAAACAAACACAGGCAAAAACATGACCTGCTTGGGGGCTTAGCGACATAAAAATCATAAAAACAAGTGAACTGTAAGTGTTGAAGAACTTGATAGGTGGAACATATTTGTTTTCTCTCTGTGTTTTTACCAGACAAATAATATTTTTTCATGTAACACAGAAATAAAGCAAATATGCATTAATGAATTTTGGAAATAGCCACTTTAAATGTTATCCAACCATTGTCAAATCATATCTACCTGTTACAATGTGAAAGTAATCATTTTATTACATTCAGACATAGTTCTTGCAGTATTGTAACTATGCTAATTAAACACATTCGAAGCCCAAACCTTAAACTAAGTTAACAGTTTTATTTAAAAAATGTACATAATTTCCAACTGAATAATGAGCCACTGTAAACGATATAAGTACAGGTCAGAGGACATAATGTATAGTACATCTGTGTTGATGTTTTGGCTTCTTTTCTGTGCAGTCATTCCTTTTTTATTTTTTTTCAGTGCTGTGCTGGAGTTTGTCTGTGACCTCATGTACAACGTCACCATGAGCCTCATCCACACCCTGGTGCAGAGAGAGGTCTTCGAGGCGGTCATTAAGCAGGAGATTGCCTACTTTGATGAAAATAAAGCAGGTAAATCATATGAAAGCTGTACATAATCATTCAAACAATTAGTGTGATTTACAAGACATCAGGAATGAATCCCATGTCAGTTATTCCTTCTGCTTAATTTTAAGCTTTTAAAACTCCTGATTGTTATTGACCTTCAGAATGAGGAACTTACTGTTACACAATTATTGTTGACTTGTTTAAATACAAAAGTTGATTAAATATTTAAAGATTGATCAATTGATTGAGTTTATTTTCAACAGAGACAAATGTGATTTTAGTCTCTTTGTCTCTGCCTGGAGATACATCTCAGGATGTATGTATGTGTACACAGATATATTTATTATACAGTATATATTTGTACCCCGGACCCCAAGAAGGGATAAAAGGGTATAGAAAATGAATGAATGAATGAATATATATGTGTATGTATATCTGTAAAATGAAGAGTATGGGCCCTAATTTCGTGGCGCAGTGCAGAGGGCGCAGAACTTGCGCACCCCGCGCAGTGTTAATTTCATCTGGTACACTGCCGTGCGCTGCCAATTTGACAATTTGGTAGACCGTCTGCGCAGAGATGGGTGTGACGGTGCACCAGGGGGAGGTGACGGCGCACCAGGGAGAGGTGTTGACAGATTCGGGTTGGCGCAGTGACAATTTCGCACCAAAAAACTGTGCGGAAGGTGCGCTGAAAGCTTGCCAGCTCCAACCTGATCAATTCCAGGGCAGGTGCGCCTGTGACTGCACCTGGTCTACGAAATTAGAGCCCTATGACTTCACCCTGCTCTGTTGTATAGTGCCTTGAGAAAACACTTGTTATTAACTGGAGCTATATGAATAAAGATTGAATGATTGATTGATCGATCGATCTTTGGCTGTGCATTTTTCGCCAGTCTCAATTCAGTTACAGTTATTCAGTCCTATTCAAGATGTAGCATCTACATCACTGTACATGGCAACTTATTCATCAATGAATGCAAGCTATCAGATAAATATGAGTGCTTTGAAATGAAGTTAAATATTTCTTACATTTCTAATATTTAATATATCTAACATACCAAGATCATATTTTTTTCCTTCTCAAAAATGAAACACATGGCAGTCTAGCAGCAGCCAACATCAAATGTCGAAGAATAGACCCTTCTTAATTCGTAAAAACCTCACAGACATGACTTTAGTCAACCAATCAATCAATTAATATTTGTATAGCCCTAAATCCTAACAGACACTATTTTAACACCCTTACATGTCAAATCTCATATCACACTAGGTGTTTACAAAGGGAAGTACTGATGCAGCACAGCAAAGGAGTTCATGTAGTCCAGTGTCCTTTTCATTATTGAAAATACTTCAGTATAAATATGTTGGTAGTAGATGCAAGCTTAAATCAAATTTATGCTGTCTCTGCTAATATGCAGAACCATCTACCACTGCATCATTATGCACAGATTAAAGAGTTATTTTCAGCACCCTTGTCAGATCCAGAGTCTACAGGATATTAACAGTATAACAGATACAAACAGTAATTATTGCCAGTCTTCTGACAAGCTTTATATCCCTCTTCTCCTCAGGTGAACTGGTGTCACGTATAACCACAGACACAAACGACATGAGCGAAGCACTGAGTGAGAAATTGAGTCTTCTGATGTGGTACTCGGGGCGTTTTGCCTTCCTCTTATTCTTCATGGTGACCCAGTCCTGGAAAATGACCCTGCTCACCTGCATGGGACTGCCCATCATCTGGGTCATACCCAAGCTTACAGGAAGCTTCCACGATACACTTACGGTGCCTACGGAGCCTGGCTGACCAAACCAAAGGAACGCCAGACTCTGCAATAACTAGGAGCGAGAACAAGAAACAAGAACACAAGAAATCCCACATTCTGCTGACCCTCTTGTGTCTGTCCACAGTCGCCGCCGCCACAGCAGAATGTGGGAATTCTTGTTCTACGCCTCCTAGTTATTGCAGAGTGCGCTGCCTTTGGTTTATCAGCCGCTGCCCCTGTGAGGGCACCGTAAGTGTATCATAGAAATGCCAAGTAGTGCTGTTTAGGCTATAAACATGTGCTAAATGATGTCGCTTCGAGTAAATGGTGGACGTTACCCGCTCAGGACACTTGGATTACAGCGCACGAGCAGTATGGAGGAATATTGCCAACTTTTTGTGGACTTTTAAGGACACTGTTTGTTCGGGCTCTGACCGAAGTCATGATATCAATGCCAGTGGACAGCGAGGATACCCCCAGATCTCCAGCTGCATCCTAGATGTTCCAAAACTACTCCACAGTGTTGTTCAGCATGAGGGTGAGTAGAAAATGAGGCCAAATCGTTGTTTGGGTGTAATATTCCTTTAAATGTAATTTACTCCATCAAGCCACTCCTAAATACGTTAACAAAAAAGGCTGAACTGGCAATTCCAGATCTGCAGCACTGACAAATGGAGATTTGGTGGCATGCTTGTCAAGTGAAGAGGCTGGTATCTGCCATAAAGGGCTTCTGGAATTGGCTGAGAAAAACTGTATTGTGATTTTGAGAATTCACTGGCTCATGGTAGCTTGCAGGGAAAGAAAAAAATAAAAAGTTGCATAGACAAACAATACTGATGGCAAAGGTTTAAATCAATGACATTAAAGAAAATAATAGTAACAAAGATGATTAAAGATTGGAACACACAAAAAAATTGCTTCACAGAAGTTTGTACATATGGATAAAGTAGTCGGTAAAGGCCAATATTGCTGGTATTAAATATAATAATGTAATGAAGTATACATATTTGTTTTACATGTGCATACACACATTGGAAACTTTGAGTCCACCTTGTTGGTTCCAGGTTGAATCCTTTTTTGCTCAATCCCTCATGGCACAAGTTAAACAAGAAAATTATCTCAAACTCAGTCTACTCAACATTTTTTTATATATTTCCCCAGACCATCGCTTCTAAGGTTCAGGATTCACTGGCTCAGGCTAACCAAGTGGCCACAGAGACTTTCTCCAACATGAAGACAGTGAGGAGTTTTGCCAACGAGGACGGAGAGACGGAGAGGTACAGACGACAGCTGGACGAAACCTACAGCCTCAATAAAAAGGAAGCAGCGGCGTATGCAGCCTCCACCTGGGCCAACAGTGTAAGCTGACTTTTTAAAGTTTGGCAATAGAATGAAGCTGAGGACGAGAGCAATCGAGCTATAAAGAAAAGACGTATGAGAGTAAGCTAATGGTAGCTACCGCTAGCATGCTAGGTCGTCGCGCTCATTACTCATCGATGACGACATTGTCTGACCAATCAGTAGCCGGCAGTCGGTGACGTCATCTTTTAGTATCGACTTGGCTCGCTTGGAACCAGAGCGGAGCAGGTACTAAAACTAGCTTGTCTTAGGAGGTACCAGGCTAGTGGAAACACGCTGCAAATCGAGTAGGGCCAAGGTGTGCTAGTGGAAAAGGGCCATAACAGGCACTGATGGGAAAGCTACTGGTAAAATGAAACAAGCTGAGTTACTTTTTACATGTGAAAAATACCAGCTTCACACCGGAGGAAAGAAGCAAGCTAAGTTTTAGCAGTATGACAAAAGTAGATAGGATATATCAATGAAATCAAAGTGATTAAAATGACCAGATAATGATAATAATAGTAATATTATATCTGTGGTTCTTGTTTGTGCAAAACAATTTTATGATGAATTTTTACTACAGTCATTTAGTCTTATATTATTTATGTTATAATGAAATAAAATACTTGTATTATCCAAATTCATTAATGTAAAACTTTGCCAAACTCAGCAGTGCTCCCTGTGGTTAAGTCACATTTTTCAGTGCAGAAGTAAAATCTGACATAGAAACATGTCTCCATGGTTCACTGTGATTTATATATGTTGGGGAAAACATGTTTCCTGAGTTTATTCACCTCAAACTGATTCAGTGGGGTCTCCAACCTGCAAATTGTTCTTCAAGGTGCAACATGTCTTCATGCAAGATTTTAACACAGCCCAGGGTAGCTCTAGCACTTGGTTACCTCTACAGGGAAGAAATAATGATTGGATGGAATATTTTAACATGTAAATGACTGTTTTCTTTCCTCCTAGATGACCACTTTAGCCCTGAAGGTGTGTATTCTGTACTATGGAGGGACCCTTGTGACCAGGGGGACTGTCAGCAGTGGAGACTTGGTGTCATTTGTGCTCTACGAGCTACAGTTCGCATCTGCTGTTGAGGTAAGCAACAGGCCATAATATAATTTGATTTAAATGCTTATCAGAAAAGTTCTTGTTCTGTTTAAAACGTCTGTCATGTTCACCTCTCTTCTAGGCTGTCATGCGCTATTACCCAGAGGTGAGAAAGGCCATCGGTGGCTCTGAGAAGATCTTTGAAATTCTGGATCGCAAACCAAAAATACCCAAAGACGGCACCCTGTCTCCTAAAAATCTAAAGGGGCACGTTCTGTTCAAAAATGTGTCATTTTCATATCCTAAGACAACAGAAAGCAATCTTGTGCTCAAGGTATATGTATATTAATAATACTAATCTTCTGTATATCTATTATTAGTTATTGTCATTATATGAATTTAGCCTGGTTCTCCTATCTACCAGGACGTTTGTCTGGATATCAAGCCCGGCCAAATCACAGCCCTCGTGGGTCTAAATAGATCAGGGAAGTCCACTTGTGTGAAACTGCTGGAAAGATTTTACCAGCCGAAAGAAGGGGAGATCTTACTGGATGGAGAACCACTACAGAGTTACAAAGACCAATATCTACATGACAAGGTGGGTTTGATCAAGGCATTTTTACCTCAAACTGTTTGAATCTTCAGGTGTGTTTTTAGCTGTAGCTTAGAATATCATAAAATTGAATATTGAGTACTAGATGTGCAGTAGAGATTTCTTTATCAGGTTTCTATGAGTGGATCATCTGTGTTTTATTACCTTGGCCAAGCAGTTTATGTTTTTGCTGGTTTAGGTTTAGCAAGATTATGCAAAAAAAATACTGGACAGATTTTGCTGGAATTTTCAGAAGATGTTGGTAATGGCCCAACTTAAAAATGATTAGATTTTGGTGGTGATCTTGATAACCAACATTAGCTAACAATAAGTTTTGCTCAATAACTGTCTAACTAATAATGATATTAACATGATTCTGAATGCTGGGTGTGGGTTTTCAGGATCAAGACATTATATTATGATGGTAGCTTTATCATGGAACTACTGCTCCTAGATGTAACAGTAACATGTGAGCTACCTTGACAGAGGTTTGCGTTCTCCTAGTGCTTTCTAGTTTGCAATGCGGTCAAGAACCTCAGCTTTACCTTTAGCTTTGCCAAAAAATGTGTAAAATGTCTTTTGGTTGAGAATAAGGAAACTTCACAGAGTAGGTTTCAAGTTTCGAGGACCATGTGAAGTATGACACTAATTGACTGCATATGGTGCTTCTGCTCAAGGGCGATTTCCCCCCGTGGACCACAATATTATGCAGAATGTAAATAACTCCAAATCAAAAATGAATAATCAGTGTTCTTTCTTTTTGAACTGACTGTTTTAAAAAAGTAAAGTCAACCACAGTGGTGCAGTAGGTAGTGCTCGTGTCTCACAGAAAGAAGGTTGCTGGTTAGATCCCAGTGTTGGTCAGAACCTTTCTGTATGGCATGCTCCTTGTGCATGCATGGGTTCTCTCTGGGCACTCTGGCTTCCTCCCACAGACCAATATCATGTTCATTAGGTTTAATGGTGACTCAAAACTGCCCTTAAGTATGAGTGTGAGCATGACTGGTTGTCTGTCTTTCTATGTAGCTCTGTGATTGGCTGGTTATCGGTTCAGGGCGTACCCAGCCTCTTGCCCAGTGACAGCTGGCTCCTGCCCCCGCGGCTACAAAAAGGGTTAAGCAGCAGAGATAATGTTTGTGTGGAAGAGAGTCTTAGTATAGTCAAGTAATTAATTCTCAAAAAAGGATTTAAGTTGATGAAAACATTTAAAAATTGATGTCTAGGCAAAGGCCAATAACATAGACATTGAATTAAAGCAACTCTTTAAAAAACAAGTAGAGTTTAAAAAAAAATCATTTCATCTCTTTTATTTCACTCTTTGCTGCTGTTTGGTCGTCATCCTGAAATGCTATTTTTGTAACATTAACAGCTTTAAGTACAGATTTTTCCCTGTCCTGCTGTTTCCCGTGTTGTGAGCCATACTCCGAGAAAGCTCTGACATTTACAAAGTCACAAACTTCCTCTCCATCCTTGTTTGTTTACAGATCGCTGTGGTGAGCCAGGATTGTGTGCTGTTTGCTCGCTCTGTGCGGGAGAACATTAAATACGGCTTAAAAGATGCTTCTGAGGAGGACATGTTCAGAGCTGCTAAAATGGCCAGTGCCCATGACTTCATCATGAAGCTGTCCAAAGGATATGACACAGGTTTGACCCACAATTTCAACTTCTGTTGGAGTAAATGCTTAAGTGGAGAGCTAGCTAATCTTATTTGTGTGAATGCTTCGAGTCAGTCTTTCATTTCCATCTGAAGTCTTGTATGTCACACAAGACTTTCTGCATCAAGTAAGCTCCTCAGGCTTCACCTGGTATTTGAAGATCAATAAAGCACATTCCATTAGATCTATTTTACAAGAAGCACTTCTGAGATTTAATTACCTCTGCCAAGCAGGTTATGATACTCCCATTTTTACTCATTAATGTTTCTGGGTTTTTTCATAGGTTGTCAATCAGTATTAGCCAACACGTCTTTGTTTTGTCATAACCATTTACACACCACTGACGCAGCAGTGGGACCAAACTGGGGCTAAGTTTCTTGGCCAAAAACAAATCAACATGTAGCAGCAGGAGCTTGGTTCGAACCTGCAACCTTTTGGGAACTAACAGAGTGCTCCCACTTACGCCACCATAACTAGTATTTGCAGCTTGATGTTGCATGGTAATCTTAAATCCTAAGTGTTTTTCTGTTTGTGGGAGTATTATATGAGCCGGAGCGCACTGGAATAGCACAAGGTGGAGCACTACAAAAAGTTAAGTTGATTTAAGACCATGCCAGATTAGTGCCCGACCACTCTGCATTTCAGAAGAACGCTTCTGTGGTTGTAAACGGGAGCAAATGATAATTTGCTACTAAAACAGCATGAGCGCTGGGCCCATTGTAAATTAGAGAAGACAGCTGCGCTCAAAGCCAGGCACTTGGGGTATGTTTCAACCCTTAGATTATTGTCCTATATGTAAGTATTCTGACTTTATACTTGTACGTAGACTTCGCCACTGTGGACCACTGGTTTATTAACAAGACTCCTCCTGAATTAGAGCAATTTGTGTAACGTTAAATATCTTTTAAAGCCTTTAAAGGGAACACAGGCTTTTGCAGTCACAAAAATTAGCAATGGAGGGTTAAATACATTGAGGAAGTACTATCAAACTATTTAGAAATGGAAAACATCAGTCCAAATACCAAAAGCAAATGAAGTCCAGCTGGGTAAGCTGATAAAACACTTGGAAAAGCATAAAATTAAATCTGTGTCCCTGAAGTTGTACCTAAACACTTTGCTCTTCCGTTGGACAGATGCTGGAGAGAAAGGAGGCCAAGTGTCTGGAGGTCAGAAGCAGCGCATTGCCATTGCCCGAGCTTTTATCAGACAGCCCAAAATCTTGATACTGGACAACGCCACCAGTGACCTGGACGCAGAGACTGAGTACCAGGTTGGTTTTTTGAAACATATATCTGATTATTTAAAGTTAATCTCAACATGTTTGTAACACATAGATTTTATTTTGTTCAACAGGTTCACCAAGCTCTGTTGAACCAAACCAAGGACTGCACCGTGCTGTTGATTTCCAACAAGATGAGCATCGTAGAAAAAGCCAATCATATAATTGTCCTCAACGAAGGGATGGTGGGAGAGGAGGGTAGTCATGAAGCACTGCTGGAGAAGGATGGCCTTTATGCTGAGCTGGTGAGAAAGCAGAATACTGGCTTCCACCGTCAAGGAGAGGAGGGGAACGGTTCTCAGTGACGGGAGGCTGTAGTCGCGTCGGAGCAGTGGAGTCACTGGAGGTCGCTGTTTGCATGTGCCAACACAGAACTGCAGTAGCAATATTGGAATATGGTACCTTCTGTGGCTCTCCTTCCTGCGTTGTATAGGTCACTACAGCCCCTCACTCTAATTGACACTATACATGTGCACTTTGCTGGCCTGAGTGTTGGAAGAAGGTTGTCAGTGGTGATGAGATGATTGGCTTAGTAATTAATTGACTCCATTATCTTCATTCTTTTGTGATGATACACTGCATGCTTAGCTCCTTAAAAGAGAATGCTCCTGAGTTGATCAGACATGTTGAACTGAGGTGACCTTTACAATTATTTCCAATTAAAAGTGCTTCTCCACATACGACTTAAGTGGACCAAAGAGCTGTTCAATCTAAAATAAGTCCATATTTGTGCAGTTTTGAGTGGGTAGTTACGTGCACCAGCTATGCTCAAGCTGAAAATTACTTGAAAGTAAAGAGAACTTGCTGTGGCTTTACACTTTGCTGACATTTAATGCATTGCACTAGTAGAGATAGTTCCGACGCTGGCTTAAGCACCAGCTCAAATTTCACACCTTGCTCCTGATGGGGGTAAAGTCCTATATAAGTTATCATTATGATGATTTTGAAAGGTGGGGTCACTTTGAGAATGAGGGGGAACAGAGGGTTTTTACCAGCTGTTTGGGTGTCAACCATGTTTACCTTGTTAGATAACCCTGTACCATCTTAAAAAAGAATCTTCATAAGCACTCCTTATGACCACAAAGTAGTACAGGGATCAAGCTTACCATTTTTGGTTCCTTTTTTTTTTAGCTGTTTTGGGTGTTTTTGTGAATGATTTTCTGTTTTACCTTATCTTGATTACTATGCAATTATAAAGTAACCTTTAAAATGCCATATTTGTATCATACATCCATCAATTAGCTATACTACTTGTCCCTGTTGCGGGGGCAAGAACCCATCCGGCTGACAATGGACTTTGGGCAGGGTACATCCTGAACCAATAACCAGCCGATTGCAGGGCCACATAGAGAGAAAGACGACTTTTCATGCTCACACTCATACTTTAAGGCAATTTAGAGTCACCAATGAACCGAACGAGCAGGGGTTTGGGTTTGTGGGAGGAAGCCAGAGTGTCTGGAGACCATGCATGCACAGGGAGAACAAGCAAACTCCCCACAGAAAGGCCCTGCCTGCCACCTTCTTACTGTGAGAAACGTGCACTGCCTGCTGTACCACAATGCCGCCCTTGCACTGTACAGTAAAAGCTTAAGACAGATTTGAAAATTAGGGGAAATCTAAATTAAATTAGAATTTGATGTGACCACCATTTGCCTTTAAAACAGCATCAATTCTCCTAAGTATACTCGCACATTGTTTTGAAAGAAAAGTGGTAGATAGGTTGTTCCTAACATGCTGTAGAGCTAACTGCACACTTTGTGTGGTTGTAGTCTGGATCAAATCTCTCCATCTATTTATATGTTAACCAGAAACCTTGATTATTTTAGATAAGAGCTGTATGGGGCGGTTTGAGATCTTAACTTGGGAGAGACCTTGCTGATGTAGTATAACAACCGTTTGTCTTATTTCTGGGCTTAGTCTTGCCATGGTGCATGACCTGTGACATGAAAGTGCTTGAGCACATTATGCTTTTAGTTTAGATGTTACGGATGTTCATCTCCAAGCTTAGAGGATCCTCTCTCTCCATGGTGCGACCAAACCAAAATATAATTTGAATTACAACACAGCAAAGTTCAAAATGGATGAGGACCTTTCATAATTTTTTAAAAAGGACTTGATTGTAGCTGGTGCAACAAAGCAATGGTCCAGTTTTTCATACAATGTAATGAAACCCCTTCCTGCACACTTTTTTAAAGGTACTTTTTTTGTAAAATATCCTAACTGATATACTGCCGTCAAAAAAGACATTTCAATCTAAAGAGCCAGTGAAATGATGTTGCCCATAGCAGCTTTAAATAGTCCAGTAATACTTGCACTTATGATTGCAAACCTGTATTGTGAGAATTCACTTTCAAGAAAATGTAAAGATTATTGCTTGTTTAGAATTTCTGCTTTTGCACATATTTGTAGTTGGTACACTTGTGTGAAATTAGGTGCAAGAACACTTAACACAAATGATTTCTCAAGTTCATTATCTAAACCTCCTTTAGATTCACAAGATTCAGAATTAAATAAATATGACTCTGAAAGCCTGTATCAGCAAATTAGGGGCCTCTCCATAGTGTCCAATACAAAGTTTAAAAATAAGACTGTTGAGAACAGAAGAATTTAGATTATATTATGTTATCTACTAGCCAATTGTAATTATCAATCTCTTTTAAATTACTGCACACTGAGAGGGAAATTAAAGCCATTACTTACTTGCACATTTCACTGCATTAGTTGAATAAAAATCTAAAGGAAGTAAAACTGGACTAGATTACATGGATAAAAATGTAGTTTCGGAATATGTCTGAATCTTTATTTTGGTAGACAAAAGTGCCAAAGCAATACATTATCATGAAAATAACTAATTAAAAATTCCAAATGGCATGAAAAGGTATCCACTCATGTTGGAATAAATAAGATTCCAAAGATTTTTGACTTTATTAGTTCAATAAAACCAGGGATGAGTATCTGAGGGACTTTTGAAATTTCTTTTGGCACTTCTCATCTTCTGTACAACAGTCTCCAACATTGAAGCTCACATCTGCCAGTGGATTTAAATTATATTTATTACCTCCGCCAAGGAGGTTATGTTTTCGGGAGAGTTTGTCCGTCTGTCCGTCCGTGAACAAAATAACTCAAAAAGTTATGGATGGATTTGGATGAAATTTTCAGGAAATGTTCAGCATGGGAAAAGGAAGAACTGATTCGATTTTGGTGTTGATCGGGATCAGCGTCTGGCCGCCATGGTGAAAAATGTGATTTCTGTGAATAACTACTGAACTAAAATAGATGTCATTATGAATCCAGTTGCTAATGGTATGTTTTCATGGTCAAGGAATCTAAATATTTAGATGAAATAAAGGTAGGAGTAATATTTATGGTCAAAATGACAATATGGCTGAGGACTGTGGCGCTGGCGGATGTCTGCGCTCACTGAGTGCTTTCTAGTTGTAAAAAGAGTTTATTGTGATTAGACTTCGTGTTGGATTTTCACAGCTTTCAGTAATTCTTCATCATTGTATGCTAAATTACATTTTGTGCTTCGCTTGCTCTGTGTTCTTATTTCTTATGCTTTTGTACTTTTCTGTATCTGTTGGTCTCTACAAATAAATGTTTTCAGGACAACAAATCTTTTTCTTTTTTATTGTAAGTTTGATTTTATATTCATAATAGATGCTTAGTTTTACTGGGAGCTCCCAGTGATAGTTTGTGATTAAATTAAAAGTTACGTTTCATATTCTAACACTTAGAGTACATCAGATAGGGAAATAAATTATTACCTCCGCCAAGGAGGTTATGTTTTCAGGAGAGTTTGTCCGTCCGTCCGTCCGTGAACAAAATAACTCAAAAAGTTATGGATGGATTTGAATGAAACTTTCAGGAAATGTTCAGCATGGGAAAAGGAAGAACTGATTCGATTTTGGTGTTGATCTGGATCAGCGTCTGGCCGCCATGGTGAAAAATGTGATTTCTGTGAATAACTACTGAACTAAAATAGATGTCATTATGAATCCAGTTGCTAATGGTATGTTTTCATGGTCAAGGTATCCAAATATTTAGATGAAATAAAGGTAGGAGTAATATTTATGGTCAAAATGACAATATGGCTGAGGACTGTGGTGCTGGCGGAGGTCTGCGCTCTCCGAGTGCTTTCTAGTTCATCCTTGGTTCAGTTTGGTTGTTTCAGTTGCTTTTGCAAATAATATAATTGTCAAAATTGTATGAGTATAGATTTGGAAATGAAAATTAGGGGTGCGTGATACTGAATTTTTTCCTATGTCTGATATTGCCAAAGTCATTATCAACGATACTGTTACCGATATTTTGTGTCAAGAGCAGTCTACTTAATTAGCTGACCTGATCCTTTCATGGTTACAGTCTATGTAAGAAACCGATGGGAATCAAGTTAAATAACATTAAATTATTTAATATATTATATTTTTAACATAAAAGAGTATACTTTGAGTGCTGTTCAGGCAAATAATCATATACATTATGCCAATAAGAGGGATATTTATGACCACTGTTAGGATAAAAATGTCAGCCGAAAATTTCAGCAAAAGTTTATTGCAGGTGATCAGCTTTTAAGGCTGTTACCTGAACTGGTCTGATAATATTGCTCATCCTTAATAAGAATAAGTAATAAATCCATATTCGTTCGAAGTGGAATTGCATGATTGCATGATACAAGTTTTCTTTTTTCAGGCTGGTAACAATCCACAAACACCTTGATGAGTTAATTCATAAGATTTTTATATTTACATGAAGGTTGGGTCTGAATAAATATACTTTTACTTGACCTGACAGAGTTGTTACCTCCAGAGATTGGAGTTTGCTCAATAAATAGCTACAGGAAATCTTAAATCTTTACATCATGTCTAGATTTCCTGCCTACTAATAAAATGTTATACACATCCATATAGAATAGAAGTGTGGCATTGACTTACTCTCGAGGTAGCTTTTGTTTTGTTTTGTTTTGTTTTGGGGCAGTTTAAATAATGATTGAATAACTGTTTTTACCCAACTCAAACAAAACTCCAAACAAAGCACATTAATGACCTTTCTTTTATTTTTAACTTAAAAACACTGCATAACCAGTAGCTTTCCTTGCCACTAACATAGTGCTTCATTCAGGACAAAATAGATAAATTGATAGAATAAGTAAGACATTTCACTGGAATTTACAGTCCTGAATTTATTTTTCACTTGGTGCCTAAAAATGCAAAATAAAGGCCAAGTCCTGCCAAATTGCGCCTGATAACACTGTAATGATGCAGCTGTAATTTTCTCCAGCAGTTGATGGTTTATCAGCATCACATTTGTTTTTATTTTACTTCTGCAGCTAAAAGTTAAAGCTAAATCTGCATATTTTTCTAGTAGATATCACATTATAAAATTTTATACTACCTTATCTTAAAATCTTTCATTGATTATATGTCAGCTTCCTGCATTGATGCATTGTCCCTCATGTACCTAATCCAACGCATTAGGGTATATTAACTGCTCAAGTACGACTTGTTGGGATAAACTTTGTCAATTACTGATGTGTTAATTTCAATGCAAAAAGACACCTAAAGTAGGGATTCAAGGGTCAAAGGGTTCAGAGTACTGTCTTAAAGGCTGTGGGGAATCGTGAGTGCGGATTGGGTGCTGGTTGAATTATGTAATACTTGAAATGAGACTTAACTTTTCCAGGTTTGAAAAGCTTTTCTGCTCAGGTTTGCAGCATATCTAAAAAAAAATCTGAAGCTCAGCCTAGACCCCAGAAGATCTTTAAAAACATCTGCTCCTGTCAAAATCTTTTACATGCTTAAATAGTGTTGACGCGGAAAACCAACGGAGTTTTACAAAGCACTGAAGCTATATCGACCATAAAACCACATGAAAACAACAAATTACCGTTCCCTGAGAACAGAGGACGTTAAGTGGGGAGCATATACGGCACAAGTTAGAATAATTTTTATCCAAAACGGAAAAATCTAACGTTATTTTCAAGTGTGAGGCTAACGACCATTGTACTCAGACATAACAGAGAGAACAACATGTACCAGGGAGACAGTGCTGGGCGTGTGCATCAGTTTGACAGACTTTTGTTCCAGCCAATCAGCGCTCAGACTCACCATGACGTTGACAGGAAATACGTAGCACTGCCACGTTGAGGGTTTATATAGGGTCAAACGGAAGCGTTTAAGCGCCATTTCATTGCGGAGTTGCGTAGTGGTCTCTCAGTGGAAGTGCAGCGTCAACAGTGGGAGAAAAATTGGATTGTAACAACACACCGCCTTCAGCCCGATGGAAGCGGCAGTCAACCCGCCTCACGACAGGTAAGGTCTGCCTCATTGTGTTAAATATACTCGACCCATATTTGAATGCATCTTCAGACGTTGGAGACGTTATTGTAACCGTTAGCATTACCATAATAACGCTAGCTCCACTCAATATATCCAAGCTAGCTTTCAGGGCAGTCTGTACAACAATGACTTGCTTCCTTGCAGTCATGCAGCTACATTTGCAGGCACGTAGCTCTTAGCTTCATGACCGAGATGGCACAAAGGGGGCGAATGACAGCTGCATCCCCAGCGGCTGCTTCAGCAGGCTTGCTCCCCGCCGGCTCTCTGTCAGCAGGTGTTGTGGTTTGGAATGAGACCGTGTTTACTGACGACTTTTGCCCGAGTGCGACTGTGGTTGTCGTACTTTTTGGAGATGTTGGAAACAGTTCTCATGACTATTTTTACTCGTACATGTAGTATTGCTCAAGTAAGGTGTGTATATGATGTAATAATAAGAAGAAAGCATCAGTGAGGACCTGTGAGATCCTAAGTCTGGAGTAGCAACGACAATCACACAAGCTAACATGGTCACAAGATGCGCCGATACACCGAGTCATTCATCGAACAGGCACCCAGCTAACGCTAATCCAGCAACCGTGTGACCATCAAGAGTGCAGTCTATGCAAACCATTATTACTCCAGGTACAGATATGATAAATCAAACAAGCACTTGCAAATCAGTACACCGTCAGACTCGGCAGGCGTAGCCGCTGTCGAGGCTAACGCTAGCTTAGCCTCGGACTCCTGTGCCGGTGGATGGAGGAGCGTCTATGCTGCTGTGCAATGATGGGATTGACTGATGGGGTAATGGTTTGAGCTCCTCTCGGGCAGTAGCATTTAATAGCACAGTGTCTTCTTTCTTTTTGAATCCAAACCAACGCCTGTCATTCCCCTCTGTCATTGCTAGGCAGTGTTTACAAACAGCGAGGGCGGGGCGTCCACACCACGCGATCACCAGCTGTTGGCGAGGAGATCCAGGAGTCTGACATTTCTCTCTTTGTTTTGGTTACACGTGAAAGACCCCAGGATCCAGTGTGTGAGATTACTCAAGTCTGTACCGTGTTAGATGAAACACTTCACAATTTTAGTTATTTGTCCCAAATAGGGCAGTTAGCAGAGCAGATGTAAAAGAGTAGGAGCAGAACATAGAATATACATGAAACTTACGCAAGAATACATAAAACTTAGGCACAAATACGTGAAACTTTAGCAGAAATACATCAAACTTGTGCACAGATTCATAAAACTATACCACACGTACATAAAACTGTGGCACAAAAACACAACTTTAGCACAAATACAAAAAACATTAAAAGTTTAGCAGGGCAATAAATAAATAATTGTGACTCTTCAGTCAATAGCATAAAAACCTAATTAAGAAAGGTAAATTATGAATGTTATTATATATAAATATATTATTTTGCTTTAATTGACATTTTATTTGATGTTTGTGCTGTAAAGAATTATCCTCATTTCTGTTTAGATTAGACCAAACTTTATTAATTCCTTGGGAAGACTCCTTCAAGGAAATGAACATTCCAGTAGCGTTTTTGTTGTACAAAGAAATAAAAAAACACACGATTTCAATATCTTTTTATATACGTTTCTAAGTCTGTTGGTTCTGAACTTGCGAAGGAGCAATCTTGGGCTGGATTTAGATTTGGTCCAGTTTTTATTAACCTTAAATTATAGTTATGTTGTAAATATCCTTAATTTGTATTTTATTCATGTTTGTTTTTTTATCGTGCTGCTTAACGCTTATATTAAAGCTTTTTATTTCTATATGCCTGATACGTGGACCTCAGTTTCATTCTTGTCTCATGTTTCATGTCTCATCAATAAAGGATAATCTTATCTTATCTTATGTTAGTGCAAGCAATGACAAGTTAATGGGATGACAAATAAAACTCATTTAAATTCTTATAAATGAGAAAAATTGGATAATGCAAAAATTTGAGACAGGACAGTTGTAGATACACTAGGCTACCTTTTCCTCCTGGAGTTTAGAGTGAGATTGCAAGGTACAAATATATGTTTATATATGTTAGTATTTGCTAGTGGAAGACTGAGCAGTGAGATGGTTGGAAGAAACTGAAGCTGTTGATGTAAAGGGTGAGAACAGTCAGACAAGATATATTCTGCTTTCTTTAACAGTTGTTTGAAAATGATTGAATCCCTAAAGCTTCAAGATCTGATTCAGTTTATAACAGCAAGAAGTAACGTACCTCCAAACAACATAAAGAAACTGTCTTCAGAAAGAAGAGGAGGCTACAATTCAAGAAATGAACTGAACTTTAAAATGCATCAGCATTAAATAATTATGTATGTTGATCTCTGGGGTTAAAGTATGTAACAGTTGAGCAGATGAATTTAAAAAAAGTACAACCATAAGCAAGTTTAAATACTATTTATCCATGGCTAGCCCTGGTTATATTTTGACAAATTACTTTGTGATACTGTGTCAATATTTTGTAGCCTAATGGCATTTAATCTGTCGGTATTCGAGTCTCAGACCCTCCGACAGACATTTAACTTAATCAGTGTTGTAGGAACCCTGCTATAGGTGCTCAGTATGGGGAATTTCTCTTGCAGTAAAATAGAAAAACCCTACCTCGCCCTACTGGAACATTAAAGGCACTGAAGTGTATCAACTCTAAGTCTCTCTGGATTTGGCTCATTACCAAAAGGCTCATGTTTTTCTCAATGCTTCTGAGGTTTAGCTGTTTCTCAGACTCTTGTGGACTCTGACTGATGTAGTAAATCAGCTCACAGGCTTTACCACAGTTAGTGTGTCAGTGGGGCAGGTGTGTCACTGGGTGTATGTTCAACTCGGGTTGGGTTTAACTTCTTCTAATTCTGGTTCATGCGCTCGGTGAAGGAGAGAGAGAGGAGGGGATGATGGGGTTTGTCTGACTACATGAGAAACACGGCAGGTTTATGTCAGATATGCTCCTTGTACTTTTGTTGTACAGCAGTCAGTGACTTAAGGTACATGTGAGTTTAATTCATATGAGTTTAATTCTTAGGATTATTTTCCAGGAATGGATTAGTAAACCTAACTTGTAGTGCAGGGGTACCCCACAAGGTTCCTGCAGGGACATTTAAAAAAAAACACACAAGCTATCATCACAAGACTTAAAATAGACATGCTTTAAATTTCAGTTATGTGTTTTACTAAGAAATCATACTTATAAATAAAAAAAGAACAAATGTAACATGGGCATCACATGTAAAGCAGCCTAATTTTCCTAAAGTTTGACCTGTGTAGGGTCAAAGTTTACATTGATGCTAACAGAAAAAAAGTGTATTGTTTTCATATAATGTAATAATCTGTGGGAAAACTATTTTAGGAATAACTAAAAGTAAAAAAGTAAACATACAGTGTCATATGTAAGTGTATGTATGTTTTGAAATGGTAGTTTTCACATTTAGACAAGGTTTATTTTATTATTTTTTAACCGAAAAGTTTGTTGATGTTTAAGTATATATGGATATGAGTAGGTAATCAGATAGGTAGAGAGGTATTTACATGTGTATAAAACAGATTAATGTTTAAATATGTTTCATAAGTCTATGTAATTTGCTTTCATGATAAGGCTATTGGAGTATATATGTTAAACACAAGTCAAATATGTGACAGGGAATAAGGGGTAGGACCAGATAAGTTTTACTTCTTCCTACTCCTTTTTGAGCATGTACATTGTAACTTCCGATGAATATTATACATTAGTAATCTGCTCTCTTATTATTTCCTCTTATTTTTTTGGTTTTGTATATATTTTTGTTGTTAATATGTTTGAAATAAATAAATGTTCAATATTAAGAAGTTTATCTGTTCTGTTAATTTAACTTTAAATATAGCATGTGGTAAGATTTTTAAACGAAAAGCCCAAAATTTAGAGACGTTGTGGATGAGTTGGCTGTTAGAATGATACAAATGATACAACGCCTTTGAGTTGTTGCTCAGCTTTTCATCTCGCAGAAACTTGTGTGTTTCCTGTGGATCCCTCAGATATCTCGAGAAGTTGTATTTAACTGAGGTTTTATTTTTTTGATTGAATTTTGTAGGAGAAGTGTCTGAATGAGTGACTGAATTAATGTCTGAACTTGAGCCACAGGCTCCATTTATAGCCTCTTTAGGAAGTATCTTCTCCAATGAGCCTCATATCTCTACTCACACTTTCACTTTCACGCTCTTCCAAACTGAAGGATAATTGACCCCTGTTGAACTTTGCTCCCAATTAGAAACTTCAAGGGATGCACAATTTTGGATTTGATGCTGATCTCCTCCATGCTAGTATTTATACATTTATTTAGCTGTTACTGGTATTAAAGTGAACACATTGAAATAGCAGAGAAAGCATTTTCATTGGAGTATTCCTATATTAAATTGAAAACATGTTTTTAACAGTAAAATCATGATGAACCTTTTTAAGAGCTACAAACACTAATTCACAAATCTGCTGACAGAAGTCAGCTCCGTTTTTGGAGCTTATACTTTCAGGTTAAAATTGACATAATCCTCCAAAGTTGATGCCAATTTAAAGAAGTAAAATACCAGCAGTAAACATCACTATGCACAATGCACATGCACCACATGCCATAACTGAATTTATATGCTTCCGACAGAATTTTGAACATTAAAGAATGGGAAACACATGAAAATATAATTGTAAAATACATACTTTAATGCTAATAATACTATAAATAACATGTCATGTGGTACAGCCATCTTTTAATCTTAATGACTCAGTTTTTATTGTTGTACAATGCAGTAATTGTAATTTAAATTAAAACTTGATTAATTACACATCTATGATTTAGCTTTGAAGAATTATCTGCACAATACTGGTCATATAATGCTGATATTGTGCATCCCTAGAGGCAGCCATCAAGCTAACAAGAAGTTTGGTTTATCTGCTTGGTCAACAAACTGACAGGATGTGGTCAATGCGTCTCAGGGTCAAAATGAAGGTCTGTCAACAGCGCTGCTGCAGTTTTCATCAATAAAATGTGATGAATATTCACTTTATCATAGATTCAGTACAAATACAAAATCTCTAAACAATAACACTGGAACTCATGATTGTATTAAAACTTTTTTGAAAGAGATATTTGACCTGAAGACTAAATAGATTGTCAAGTTTTCCTCAAAAGATCCGCTGATGTAAGAAAAAACTGTGAATGTTGCTATGACCGGGGCACCAGTGATCCTGAGGATTTTGGTAATGTTAAGGCTGAAATATTGGAACGTCCCACAGAGAACCAGAAAATGCTCAGCATCACCTTTAAAAAATATTACTTTTGTTTGTTTAGTTTTAAATGATCTAAAAATAACTTTTTTGAAAAGTGTGCAGCTACCCTAAATTTTCCAGTTTTATTTAAGAGTTTAACTATTTTTTGAAAACATGTACATTACATGTGTGCATTAATAAAAATCTGAGCTTAGCACCTTGGAGGGTTTGTGATTTGTCTGAATGTGACGTATATGGTGTAGGTCGCATACTTGTGGT
This sequence comes from Scarus forsteni, assembly GCA_036419115.1. Lineage (NCBI taxonomy): Eukaryota > Metazoa > Chordata > Actinopteri > Labriformes > Labridae > Scarus > Scarus forsteni. Next base: position 5,396,516 of record JAZDUH010000508.1, read on the forward strand.
GTTTCTCCCCATTGTTGCTCCAACTGTGACTGTAACTCCAGAACTTTAAGGATTTTATTACCCAGTCTCATTTAAGCAGACATGCTTTTTTTGTATTTGTACTGGAGCCCTGCAGTGGTCTTTCCCAGGACTGTGCTAAAAGTAGCAGCCCATCGATACAGTCCTGGTTCCTGCAAAGACAGTTTGCTGTTTTTTTAGAACAGAGCAGATTACTGCGCGCTGGTTTTGTGAATATATTTCTGTGATAATCCTGGAGGTTGAATATGTTGTGCATGTGATCAGACTGAATATGAAAATGCACTTAATGACTACAGTAACAGATTTGGCAAAAGTTAAGTGCCAGTTAACATAAAAATTCAGTTTCTTCTCCTTGCATCTTCCAGTTTGTATGGATTTTGTTTGATTTTATTATTTTTTTCAGTTTTATTCTTTTTTTTATTTTTGAAAATATCTTAATGGAGCGTAAATAAATTAAATGGCACCCATTTCTTTTAACTCTGTCAGTTTAGTAAGTTCTGAATCTGAAATACCTTATGAATTACCAAGGGAAAAGTCTGCTGTTTCACTTCCTCTTATACAAAGTAAAGTAGTATCAAAGACATTTTAAGAGCATAAGAAATAAGGTAAAACAAAGTAAGTAAGCAGGTTGCAACATGCAGAATATTCAAGCTTTATCAACTTCCTTGTGAAGGAAAAATAAATAAAAGTGACATGATGAACAAGGCCAACAAATTTACACCATGAACATGAACAATATTTACAATATGAATATAAACATGAAAGCACCATGTGACAGTGAACCACATTTGAGTTTGGGGTTTTCAATGGATATTACGTTTGCTTATTAAGTTATTAACAAATATTAGCACATATGCGAGGTGAAAACAGTGAAATAAAAGTTTAATTTCCAGGACCTGACAGAGCTGTGATGTTATAGGGAGGAGTCACAGTATGAAGTCTGATGACAACGGGCAGGTCTGTGGTGCATCGCTCCTTTTGCCTCATATTCTTTCTGTCTCTTCTTCAGCTCCCTGGTCGGGCTGTCCAGTGGCGGGATGGACCAGCACACCAGTTCGAGCAAACGCATACGAAAGCCCTCCCTGCTCTACGAGGACTTTGAGAGCCCGTCTCTGCCACACACGTTGCCTCAGGGGCCTCCCGCCCCACCACAGCCCCCGGTCAAGGATCCCAGCCGACAGGGCCGAATGACCAACCAGCTGCAGTATCTGCTGAGGACGCTGATTAAGTGTCTATGGAGGCATAACTTTGCCTGGCCCTTTCACGAGCCCGTTGATGCCTACAGGCTCAATCTGCCGGTGGGTTAACATTTAACACTGTCCCTTCCTGAATAAGTTACTCAAAGTCATACTTCTAAAGCTTTAATGCCAAACTACAAATACCCAAGTGTATGCTTCCTTTTAAAGGGACCAACATTTTTTTGTTTTTGTATCTTACGTCACTCCCAAATCTGTGATAAGGAGATAAACACCATTCTTTTGACTTTGTGTGCAGTAACAAGGAAAAAACAGGCAGAGCTCACCCACCACTAATTAGCTTAGCTCAAACACTGGGAGTCAGTGGGTGGCATTAGCCTGCCTCTGCCTACAGTCATCAGATAAACTCTTCAGCAACTCTAAATGACCCTGTGTTGTTGTGACCATTTTTTCTTTGTTTTATGTTACATTATCTATTGTTGGAATAAGATTAGCACTTTATGTATTTTTTAAAAGAAATGCATTCAAAACTATGCTGCAGGATGCATGCACAACAACTGTAGGCGGTCAGCTCAACACATATTTCTTTAAAGTGCTAATTTTAGTCCTCTGTCATATTGTGATTTTCACCTTAGATATTAGTCCTAACTTTATTTTATCTTAATATTTAGATTTATTGACCATGAAAACATACCATTAACAATTGGATTCATAATGAGATCTATTTTAGTTCAGTAGTTATTCACGAAAATCGCAGTTTCTGTCATGGCGGATCCAGACGGGGTCCAGCTCACTCCCTGGTCCCAATCTGGACAGTTACTGAAAATTTCATCAGATCCATCCATAATTTTTTGAGTTATCTTCCTAACAGAGAAACAACGAAACAAACATACGCCAGCAATCACATAACCTCCTGGCTGTAATGAGATAATGTAAAATAAAACACAAACACAAAAAACGAGTCGCAACAAGCACACAGGACTGTTTGGAGTTGCTAAAGAGTTTCTGATGACTACAGGTAGAGACATGCTAACACTACCCATTGACCCAGTGTTTGAGCTAAGCAAAAATTAGCAGTGGGTGGGCTCTGTCTGTCTCTTCCTTGTTATTCCACACACAGTCTAAAGAATGGTGTCTATCTGCTTGTGATGGAGTCAGGAGTGAGACAAGACATGAAAACAAATTTAAAAAATGCTAGCGTGTTCCTTTAAACATGTGCAATGCATTGCTCTCCCTAAGTAAAATTGTCTTTTCTCTGTCTGCCTTTTTTCAGGATTATCATAAAATAATCAAACAACCGATGGACATGGGTACCATCAAAAAGCGTTTGGAGAACAACTTTTACCGAAGTGCCAGTGAGTGCATACAGGACTTCAACACAATGTTCACCAACTGCTACATCTACAACAAGGTCAGTGTAAATGAGCTCCGTAGATTTTTCAATGGTGCTTCCTTTCATTTCACTTTTACTTCTACCTTTGAATTAAGGTCATGCTGAAAACATTCACAACCAGGTGGCCTCTCTTCACAGCAGTGATAACAGAAGTGTGTTGTTTTAAGCAGCAAGAACAAAACATGCTCATGTGTACTGATGATTCAAGGCTAAGTTAAGACCCAGGAATTCCTTAATATAATATGAGTGTTATCTAAACCTCCTTTTTTAATTTCCCCTGAGAAAATGGCTAACACTTTGCAAACAGAAACTTGTCTCAGATACTCTGCAGTCCAGTGTAACATAAGAACATGCACTGACCCGCATATGCTTCACATGTGCATGACTGTAGAGGCAGAACAGAAAGTGGAAGGGAAAAGTGAAAGTATCTTCCTGTGTTGGATCAAGCTGCTTCCAGTGTTGATTTGTTACTAAGTGCTGATTTAAAAAAAAAACTTTGATAGTAACCATTTTTATATAGACACGGATAAATGGAACAAATGCTTAAAAACACATCATGTAAACAAGTCAGAAGATTCATGTAAACTTGTGTGCCTTCCATTGTCAGTCCGAAAACTTAGTTGATTTCTGTTCCACATCTTGAAAGCAAAGTCAGTGGAAACCCAGCAGATGGCTAGTGCTACTAAAAAATGATGTCCATTTATGGACAGAAAAATATTAAAGGGGATTTGAAAGTTTAAAGATTTTAAAGGAATATGCCAACTTCAATTTTTTCTTTTTTTTTTTGGTCTGGTTTACCTAATTGCAAGCACTTTGATGGGAGTTGGTGAATTCGCCCTATAGTTTAGTTTTGTATTTATTAAAAAATTTAACCGTGTGGTAGTTTCTCGTAAAATTAACATAAACCCTATGTTTCCCAAATTGTTTTACATGTCTCTGTCATGACGTCCTACACTGAGGATGAGGGAGAGGAGCTGCTCTGCCTGCTGACTTTGCAAAGCACTAAAATTAAGAGATGAGTGTTTACAGCTGTAAAATACCGCAAGAGACGGGAGGTAGGGGTATGATATGAAGGACATGCGTGACATTGACGAGAGACAACATTTACAATACTTCTGAATGTCAAGTGAAAAGTTCAGTGATCTATTTCAGGGTCTAGCCCCGTTTCTTCTGCACTCTGGGAATCACTGCTCACCTGTCAATGCTGCACAGAAGATGGCTGTCGTGACAGGGTGTCACATTTAATGCAGGCCGATGTGAAAATACATGCCGAGCAGTGTTTTGTGTGACATCAATACGCGGGGCGGAGTCCCCCATGTTTGGGCCCTAAGAGCTGCTGAGGAGTTTATCTGATGACTGTAGGCAGAGGCAGACTAACACGACCCACTGACTCTCAGTGTTTGAGCCAAGCTAATCAGCAGTGGGCGAGCTTGGTCGTCTCTTCCTTATTACTGCACGCACAGTTTAAAGAATGGTGTCTATCTGATTGTCTTGTACTCAGAAATGAGGCAAGACAAGAAAAGAAAAGTTGGTGTATCCCAACACAACTGAACATTTAATATGAAACAACTCAAACACTTGAACTTACTGAGGTTTGACCTGCTTTACTGCTCTACAAATGTGACAGAGCTAATTTCAATGCTAAAATGCTGTCGCTGTGCCATGGATATACGGATGTATGTTTTCACTGTCCGCCATTTCAGCCCCTGTTGTTCTAGTTGTGATCTGCATTGTGGGAAAGAGTTGTTGAGGCAGACCAGACAGGTGCATACTACTTACTTTTCCAAAAGTACTTTGATACAAAAGTATTTTTGGCATTCTGAAGACTTCAGTTGTTTGCACACTACATACAGTGTACCATGTTTTATTTTGGACTGCAGTAGGCGGTTTTGAATCCAGCCAGGGTCAAAATCAGGGGAATCCTTGAGCATTAGTCAGGGAGTTATGTTCTAAGGCTGTCACTTTTCCTAAAAATCAAACTTCAACGGTTTTCAGACATGCACCCAAATAACCGAAGATATTCGATTACCCACCCCACACCCCACCCATGTAGTAAGGGACAGAGACTCTCTTATCTGCCCCTTTGGTAAAGACCCTGCCGTAAAAAGCACAGTCACACAGGGTTAAACTCTTGACGAAGCGCCGCTGCACTCGGCCGTATAGCTTGGACGAAAAGCCTATGGCTGAGCCTGCAAATTTGATGCGGAGGACGAGTGACTAAACTGCATTTCACAAAACACACAGCCTGGTCTTTAATTCTAAGTTTGCCATCAACGGTGTTGAACCAAAACTACTTCCCCACAGCTCTCCTCAGATGATTCAGAGCTGTTAATGTCCGCTCCGCTCGGGGTGGAAACTCTTTGTTTACTGAGGTCAAGAGAGCAGCAGATGTGTATGACGGTCCAGCTGCGCTCAGAGCGCCCTCTGTTGGACAGAACCGTCCGCTGCTCCAGGCGCCCTGATGTGCCACTACACTCAATATTTCACATTCGAATAGTTATTTACTATTTGGTTACAGATATTTATCCCCATATTCGAACATAAAATATGAAGTGACAGCCCTATTATGTTCTCCCCGTGCATGTGAGGGTTCTCCCTGGGCTAACGTCAGCTGGGATTGGCTCCAGCCCCTCACACTTCCAAGAGGAATAAGCAGTATAGATAATGGATGGATGAATGTTTTCTATGGGTGATATTTTGAAATGTTTTTATCAGCCAGTTTCTGTGACCATAGTTCTGAACTGGCTCAAATAACTGAGACGTTTCAGGCTGATTTACAGCATGTCCCAACAGCACACAAGTGTGGTACAGGTTTGTGTTGCTTTGATTGTGTAGCATTAAACACTCACTGTCAACACTGTATCAAAACTTCCTTCTCTGCTATGTAAATTTTAGTTTCTCCTTGTTATCAGTTTGTCATCTTACACTTTTATTTTGACGGCTGAAGCTTTTGACAGTGGTGAGAACACGTTAAGTCTACGTGTTGACAGAAGTAGGAGAACAACGCTCAATCAGGGATACGGTTGCTATGAATGCACCACTGCCCTCACTATGCAGAACAGTCTCTCAGCTCTATTAATGAGGAGAAGTGAACGAAGATCAAGAAAATCTCCCTGATCCAAGTTCTCAGACAATGTCCATGTTCCTCATTTGTTATCCTCAGTGACACAGAGCAAAGTTGAGCTCAATGGAAACAAGACTTTTAATTTTAAACTGGCACATCTTATTTTTATATTTATTTAACCTTTATTTAACCAGGAAGTCCCATTGAGATTAAAACATCTCTTTTACAAGAGAGACCTGGCCAAAATCACAGTCAGGGTACATAGAAAATGACACAACACAATCAACAGGTTTAAACCAGATAATCAAATACACATTTGGCTTTCAAGAAAAATAGCCACCAGCCTCTGTCACTACATTCTTAATGATGCCCTTAAATACATTAAGAGATATTGTTGAACCCAGTTTTAGCTCTTTTTGAAGATTATTCCACGACCAAGGTGCATTAAAAGGAAAAGCAGTCATTGTCCTGCTGTGTGATGCATTGCTCACAAGCTGTTAATAAATTGTTAGAGAAATTGTTAGAAAAGGAGAATTAAGTTGATTTGGTTCTTAATGTCCATACGTGACACATGCAGTAGGGACAGGCAACTGTGGGAGGAAATGGAACTTTTTTTTGAAATCACCATAATATGATGATAACCGGTTATCAATGACGGTGAGTGACGATGAGAATAGATAAAATGTGACGAAAATGCAAGTTTTGCTTTATAAGAGAATTGTTTTTTCAAACTTTGTGAGAGTCTGCTGCTACTTTTCTCTACATCATTCAGCTTCAAAGAGATAAACTGTGAAGCGTCAGTCCATGATCTAATTTTTTCTCTTACAAAACAAAATTTCTCTTTCAACTTCAAAGTGCTGGTCTTCTTAAATATGTCAGTTTATCCTAGTTTTATAATGAACACTTCTTCACCTTTCTGTTTGTCAAATGAATGCCTCAGACTTTCCAGACAGTCTATTTTGACAAGTTTGAATTCTTTGCATTGTGTTTGTGTTTTAATATTTGTATAATATGTATGTATATCTTTCTTTAGCCAACAGATGATATTGTTCTGATGGCCCAGTCCTTAGAGAAGATCTTCCTCCAGAAGGTGGCTCAGATGCCTCAGGATGAGATTGAGCTGCCACCACCGGCTCCTCGAAGCAAGAACAACAAAGGAAGGGGACGCAAATCTTGTGAGTTATTGATAAGCACACTGTCTATTTTATTTTTGGTTTTTGTTTTTTTTAGTAATGGCATAGAATCCAGGAAAAATGGTTGAATAATTTTTATTTCCGTCGCTGAGTTTTATTATTAAAGCTAAATTCACTTTCTGTCTTAGCATCGAGGGCTCAGCAGGTGCCAGCAGTGTCCCAGTCAGCCTACTCCCCTTCGTCCTCGGATACAGGGGAGTCCATGCTTGCCAATTCTCCGCAGACTGTGCTGACTAAAAGCCTGCCTCCTGCCAACATCATGGGCCTCCCCCCTACACAGCCAACAACCAAGGTAGACACAGAGGAGCAGAATACTAATGACGAGCCTGTGTAGAGATACTGATGTGACTGTTTTATGATTTTATATAGAAAAGTTAAATATCAAACGAGTTCATCTGGTCATTTCACTTATGCATATGTGTGTGTTAATGTTTGGATTGAAGAAAACTTTAAATGATTTTAAAACATGTTAATTTACAGAAAAAAGGAGTGAAACGTAAGGCTGACACCACCACCCCCTCCACCATGGGCCTCGCCGTGGGTATGTCAGGACCAACGCACATGGTGGGCTTGGGCAAAGGAGGCCACGGGGGCCAAGTCCACGACCCCTCCATGCACACCATCACCTCTATGGGAGGCATGGGCCTGGACACCCCTCCTGGGATGGGCCTGGTCAGGAGCCCCGGAGGTCCCGTCCTGCTCCAGCCAATGATGGCAGGAACGGGCCGCAGGGTGGGCAGCGGACGTCCCATCAAACCCCCCAAAAAGGACTTGCCTGATTCTGTGCAGTCTCTGCCCTCGAGAAAAGGCAAACTGAGCCCCCAGCTGAGGTACTGCAGCGTGCTGCTCAAAGAAATGCTGTCAAAGAAACACGCAGCGTACGCCTGGCCTTTCTACACCCCTGTGGACGCTGTTGCACTAGGTCTTCATGACTATCACGACATCATTAAGTGTCCCATGGATCTAAGCACGATCAAGGTGACTCCCCAAATGCTTTTTTTTCGAATGCATCCAAGTCGTCAGTACGTTTACTTTGAAAAATGCATGTCTGTTTTTTGCACATACAGTCCTTTTGTTATGTCCCCAAGAGGTTCTCTTAGTTTTGATAGCACACTTTTTCAATATAATTTGAAATAAAATGAGCAATAGCTGTTTTATGGTACAGATCAAGTTAGAACATCTCTAATCATACATGTAAATATTTTTTTTCTTGGACAACCGTGTGTCCTAAAAATCAAGTTTAACCCCACTAGTTTGTGTTTTTTCACCTTCTATCCTTGGAAAGACACAAATACTTTACATGAAATCTGCAAATCTACATGCACAATATTGGATATTTGCAGATGTGCTGATATTTCCAAACTCTCTCCCTGATATTGGTATCAATATTTTTTTATTAAGAGCAAAAAGCCTCCTTTTAACTAAAGTTGGCCTGTTCTTGTCGTGGTGACAGTCTGTTTTGTGCCAGAAACAGATGTGGAGTATGAAAAATATTTAATTCTTTAGGTTAAAAAAGGATGTTATTCTTGAAGTAAATCATTAAAATACATTCGTGCATTCTGATAGCATTGCAGCCAAAATGCAAGGCTGTACATGCTGGCAAAAATATTCATATCTGCTGATACCAGTATTGTTCAGAAAATCTCTGAACAATAAAGGTAGAAATATTAGATAATCTGAATTTTTGAGGAGCAAATTGAAGGTAAAAAGTTTTGTACTGTATCTCTGTATGATCTTTAAATTTTCGTCCTGTTTGGCTCATTTTGACAGAAGTCGACCACACCAGGAATGAACCAAAATGTCAAATTTATATACCACAAATCCTCAAATATAGACTGGGCTATTTCTACTTACTAAAACGCAGAGAGTATGAAGAGGCTTTCTTTTTTCAGACCTTTATATCAGTCTCTGCGTCTTAAGTTTTAGGTCAAAGCAAATTTATCTTAAATACAACAAATGCTTTATGAACTATGGGCTGTGGCATAACTAAGTGATGTTTACAGAGATGATATTTAGCCTCAATTCAGGTTCATACTGTATATTGGATTTTGATGACCGCTATAGTAGTCCCACCATCGCTAATGTTCAAAAACTGCTTTAGTTTTCATATACCGAGTTCCCTAATCCATCTGTACTCTTGGTCCCTCTGTAAAAAAAGTCCTACCACATTACATCCTCCTTCCCACAGTGGCTCAGTTTGCATTTTTTGGTTGACTGGCCTCCTCCACAGTGTCATGACATTTAAAATTAAAAAGAGCAAACTCTAGAAAGCATATTATGGGTTCTTTGAGTAAGAGTTACAAAAATATGGTAAAAAAATGGTTAACTTTTAGTATGGTTCTTAATTTAAAAAGTATGTTTTGAGTCTTTCTTTAAACAATCCTTCAAATACATTTCTATTTTTAACAATTCCAATAACCTTACCTGCTTCTCTCATTTCCTCACTCACACTTCAGTTTCTGTTGAGAGAAATCATCTCACTCTGCCATGATTATGTATCTGTGCATGACAACCTCCCGCTCCAGTGAAGGACATCTATATTTACTCAAAAGAAAACCTCAGGGAATGTTCCTAAGACGTAACGGCAGAGTGGAGATTCGGTTTGATTAATTATTAATAACCAGGCTCTGAGTTGTTTATTGTTCGTGTTGACAGATCAGTTTTAAAGACATGCCCTCCTCATATTAATGTCTTGCTTAACCACATTTAATGAACTTGATAGTGCTGAAACATAAGCACACTGTTATTTATCCGCCTGTAGCCCGGGGCCAAATGAACATATTGAGTCTGTCACCATCAGAAACTGTTCCCTGTCCTCTCCTGATTTAAAAGCACAGTGTCTACCACGCCTCTCCTCACTTGCTGTATTTATCTCTTGGTTTCTCTTCTGAGTATTTCTCTGTTCACACCCAGAGTAAAGTATTTGTTTGGGAAAGAAGCTTTACTTGTGAGTACTGTAGGATGTGCCATTGGACGTAAAAACACATAGAATTAAGCATATAAACTTTTTTTAAAAATCAGATTTTGTTTCATTTTCTGAATTTACTAAGCAGTGCATTTAAGCATATATCCTTCAGTAGTGGTCTGACTTAGAGGATTGATTGAATAAGCAAAATTCAAATAAAGTAGAAAATAAGAAGAAAGAATAAAAGAAGATTAAAAATAAATAAAAAGGCGAAACACCATCAACAAGTCAATAAATATGTGTCTTTGTGCCTGTTAAGAAAAATTTTCTTTTCCTTTGTAAGCCTGTTTTTCCCCTCTCGATAATTTCATTTCACTTAGATTCTTAGGCAGGTAATTATTTCCTCTAAATTTGGCACTTCGTCTTTCCATAGGAAACTCTAAAAACTCTGTCTTGTACCACTGAGTTACAGCGGGAGGTTTCTCACTAATCCAGTGAAATAGTAAACATTTACAGGCCAAACATAATAGTTTATTGAGTACTTTTGATCTTTTCACTTCCATGACTCTGTTATTTATACAGCCTTTAATAATACCCCATTAAACTCCATTTGTGTGTGTATTTTCCCCAGTTGTAATACAAGCCTGGCGACTGATTGACTCCTAGTCTATATTTGAGTAACTACAGTAATATAAAGTCATATAAATCAAACACACTGTCAATAGTATGGTTTAGCCTCTAATATTGTGCTTTTAAACTCCTCTCAGAGAAAGATGGACTGTCGTGAGTACAGGGATGCTCAGCAGTTTGCCAGTGATGTCAGACTCATGTTCTCCAACTGCTACAAGTACAACCCACCAGACCATGATGTCGTGGGCATGGCTCGCAAGCTTCAGGTGAGCCCAGCTGTGAACTTCAATGTCTCAGATCATCAATTTAAACAACAGAGACTCTGATATTAAAATTGCTGTCATCATTCTTCTGTTCTGCCACAGGATGTGTTTGAGTTTCGTTTTGCTAAAATGCCTGATGAACCACATCTGGATCACTCGGCCATGTCCATGAGCGGCCATCCAACATCCTCTTCCTCCTCGTCCTCCTCCTCATCCTCCTCTTCCTCCTCCACGTCAGAGAGCGAGCCGAGCAGCGAGAGTGAAGAGAGCGAGAGCAGCCCCAACTCTGACAGCGAGGAGGAGCGAGCGCATCGTCTGGCGGAGTTACAGGACCAGGTTTGCACACAGGTAACGGTCTGCAGTCGAGTTTTATTAGAGATGGTTTGATCGATTATTACAGATGATCAGCTGATTTTCATGAAGAATGTGTGATTAATGCTTCCAGTCTCTGGCCACCTGTAGAAAACTCCCAGGAGTCTACAGTGGAGTGTTATACTGGCTAATTGAATTTCCAAACTGTTAGTAATAAGCACTTAGGAGCGTGCATCAGATTAAAATGAAACATAGTAGAATAAAAGAAAAAAACACTTCCTGCTGCAGTGTTAATTTTGAGCACACTATTTCATTTTGTTTTAATTATAGTCTTTTGCCTAGAATATCTTTTAGCTAAGTCAGAATTTAGCCGTCTAAACATTTTAGTCGACAAAATCTACTGTAATTTGGTGGACTAAAATATGAAGAGTAAAGTTCAAAGCATTTTTAATGTTTTATTGAATTTCTGAAGTCATGTTTTACACTTGGATTAAATGAAACCTCTAATAACCCTTTATTGAATGCTAGTAAAGTTTGAATGTAGAAATGAACAGAAACAAATGTAACATTTGTGTGAAATGCAGTCACCTTTATTTAGTCTACCTGGCAGAGCATTTCCATTACAGCACCAGAACTGACAACAAACAGTGAACCTGCTCTACATGAATATATCAATTCATAAAGAGAGCAGCTCTGATTGGATCGCTTCACAACTTATCCCACCACCACGATGCTAAAAAAGTTGTGATTGGATGTCCCTCTGAACTCATCCAACCTTTTCAATAGCTGTGATTGGATATATTCCTCACTCGTCTCTACTTTCTACATGACCAAATTAGGTCTGATTGGATCAAGTCTCTGTCAAACATTTTAGTCTAGTTTTTATTTGTTGATGAAAATGTCAGTTAATTTAGTCTTACTTTATTTCCATGTGCAGTTGCTTTTTTTAACTTATAGTCTAGTTTTCGTCAGGAGAAAAATTTAGTTTACGGAAACAATTAGTCAACAAAATTCACACTGTCCTTCTGCTTGTGAGGTATTTTCCTCCTCCACTCAAAACAGCCATGGTAAGATCCTCTAGCCTTTGTGTCAAGTCCTATTAGTTTAATGATTTTGTCCATGTCCCATGTTGAAACTGGACAAAAAGATAACATGACATCCAAGATAGACTTGTTCAAATATCTTTGGGATGTATTTAGCCCACAGACAGTGTGTGGAATCAGGTGAAACTCTCAGAAAACAACTCGTGGATGATTGGACAAATGTGCTGTCAATAAGATTCATAACGGATCAATCAGATCAACACATGGCGAAGTACATCGTTGGTGGCTCGGTCCAGTCGCCTGTCAGTAGTCAGAAGGTTGCAGGTTTGAGCCCAGCTCTGGCTGACACATGTCGATGTGTCCTTCGGTGAAACAGTTAAGCCCTAGTGTTTTTTCACCGTTGCATCAGTGATGTGCAAATCAGTATTAAAGTGTCGGTGTGTTTGATAGTACGAATGGATAACTTGCACAGCATCTTTAAAAGAAAGCATCAGTGAGTGAAAGGATGTAGATGTGACCTGCAGTGTAACGCTGCTGTGAATCATTAAGACAGACTAGAAGAGAGCCATTTCCCATTAAGTGGGTGCTCCTGCTGAGAGGTAATCGCCATAAAGCATGCATCTGAGAGAAGATCTGAAGCATCTTTTCCAGTAAGAAATGCTCCCAGTTCCCTTCACTGCTCATCTTCTAATGAGGATTTGTCCATTTCTGATAAAACTGCTGCTATGGTGTCATCCACACCGATATCATCAGCATGGATTAAAGTTCTCCGTCGCTGCGACGGATTTCCGTCAACCGGGCGGAGGGAGGGGGGGGCAAGGAGCTGTCAATGATTGTGATATCAACGGACTTAAATGGAGCACGAAGAGGAGCGGCCTCATACTGTCTAAACTCCGGAGGCGCATGCGGCTCTGCCTTCTTGTTGCGGCTCCCTGCAGCCGGATGCGGCTCTTTAGCCTTGTGTCGCTCCGTGCTAGTGATGCAGCGGAGGGAGCGCCACGTTGTCTTCATTTTTTATTATCCGTGCTTCGTTACGCGCCTGCGGGTGCCGGTTCTTTACAGCGTAACGGCGCGTAAAGCCCACTGTGACGAGCGGCGGACGCGTAAATACGCCTTCTCTGATGTTGGCTCACTCCCCCCGCCCCCCTGAAGTTTACTCGCATCTCCACATGGCCGTAGCCAGGTATGAGGTCAGCGAGGTCCGGACCTCACCTATTTTTTCCGAGTTTTTTTTTTTTTTTCTCCAAATATGCCCAACTGAATAAAACATAAACTCATAAAAACTTGAAACCTCTCTGTGAAACGTGCTTGTAAATTGTGAATTGTGGTAAACATCCATGGGCTTTGTGTTCTGTTTGTGCCTGTGTGCGTGTTGCGGTGAACATCTGTTTGATCAGCTGATGCACGAACCCGCAAATGCGCCCTGAAGCGCTTGGCGGCAAGCCAAACCCCATTCAAAAACTAGAGTGTTTTTATTATTAGCACTTTGTAGACCACATCCCCGCCCATCTACACCTAGGTGACCACAATATATATTTTTTAGATAATTCGGCACTAGTTCGGCCTGTCAAATCATCTGATCAAAGCCAGTTTATTTACTTTTATCCACAGCGGAGAGCGCGCCATGTGCTTTTAGCTCATATTAATTTTGATATACCCATTCCACAGAAAACAAGTCACAGAGAGCAGGGCAAACATGTCCAAGAGAATAGGGAAAGTAAGAGGGAGCACAGAGAGAAGTCATTCAGAGATGGAAGGGGAGCAGAGAAACACAGAGGAGGATGGAGAGCACAGAAACACAGAGGAGAGTGGAGCACAGAAAAACACAGAAAGATATTTAAACAATAAACATCTTGTGTGACTTGTAGCCTAAAAAAATAATTATAATAAAATAAAGTTTTTAAAAAACATCTAAATTTTTTTCGGCGCGCGCATCATGGACCTCACCTATTCCAAAATCCTGGCTAGGGCCCTGCTTCTCCACGCTGGAATAGAGGGCAGAATGGCTCTTTCCATACAAAAGTTTGCCGGCCCCTGGTCTAGCAGATTGGAGCAGTTAAGCAATAATCAGCAGCAGTATTGAAGAGAGGCTGAGATTAAAAATAGTCTGTAAGGCCCTATTTTACAGGGCGATCTGCAATTGCACTTTTTTCTGCTGCACTATTGTTATTAAACCATTGTTACTGAAATAGTAAAAAACTGAAGTTTTGTGATATATATCCAATTAATGACAATAGTAAGGTCTATTGTTACATAATGAAAATTTATTACAAGTGGGGGCTTAGGAGGTAATGCAGCCCCCGACCCCCTACTACCACCACCAACACAAAAAATAATTTTCAGTCAAATTATTTTTTTTTCGCTTTAATCCATGCATCAGACCGACAAACCAAAACATGGTTTGTTCAAATGTTACTTCAAGAAAAAACATTTAAGTTGTTGATGAAAAACCTAATAAATGAACTCATAAACACACATCATAAATTTTATTGCTTACATGGCACTTTGGTTAGAGATTTTTCCAAACTTACAGCTGTTCTGTACTGTCACAAGCCCCAAGTAGTTTATGTAGGTAATTTGTCCATATGATTTAAGTAGATTTTTGGAAACTACCACTTACTTTAACTAGATTTATGATTTACAAATTAAAATGAAGGCCTTATAGTCAGACATTGAGGCTTGATGCAGGTGTGCCAGCGCACAAAGAAACTAGGACAATATTTTATTATTATGGAAAACTGCCCCTTTATATGCAAAATGAACTCATTTAATGAACATCTTATCAAATTCTGATGCAAGAAATGGAGCAATACACATGTTTTAAGGTGGAACCTGAATCATAAAACGCTAACAGAAACAGGGATGAATTCTGCCAAAGTGCCTCATTGGTGTCTTAATAGTAAACCAATCAGTTTTTATTTGAAATGGTAACAGCCGTTGTTGAAGTTTGCACACATTTCCCTATTGGCCAGTGTAAACAGCACACTCTAAAAATCCAGTTAAAATAAGAAGTATCACTTCCAAGCAATACAGAATAGTCATCAGTTGCATAATTCAGTTGTTATTTTGAGACTTTCGTTCTTTTTTGACTATTTCCACTGTTTTGTCATTGAAAACCTAAAAAGTTTTTCAGCATTTGTATAAATATGTAAATTAAAAATAACATGTAATGTTACTTGGATGTTCTCACAGTGGGATTCTTGAGCCATTGCTTCTTTGGGAAGTTTTGAAAATATGTATGAACAGAATTTTGACCAAACGATGAATTTTATGCTTCATTTATTAGGTGTCTTTGTCAGCTCATGGAAGTCACAGTATTGCTACAAAGCGAGGTAGAACAGGTTTTTGCAGATTATTAAGTTCTTACAGGGTTTCTTTTTTAATCAAGGCCATAAAAGTCTTACATGAACCTCTTACAGGAGGTTTTGAATTTCAAATTGCTTGCTGACTAAGATCCTCTCCATCAATTTTATTTTTGGCAGGTTTAAAGGCTGCTTTGGAAAACTTTTTGAGTCTGTGGAGGGAATGTGGAACTTGATCAGTAAGCATTTAAGCTTCTGATAGAAAAAAAAAAGACTTTACTTGTTCAAACCATCCGTGTGATGAATACTGTTTGCCCTGCAGTGCTGAATTAATAAAGCTGAATTTGATTTTTTTTCTCAGTTCAGGTGTTTAAAGTCTTCAAAAGTCTCTAAGAGTTGAAGGACCTTGTAGAATAACAAACCAACTCTCTTCTTTAACTAAACGAAAATAGATTGTATCTCCAACAGCTGACCTCACGCCAAGATCCAATCAATATGAACATAGATCTGAGCATCCATAATTTTAACAAAAGCAGCTGCAAATGCCAACAAACTGACGGTCATCGTTTTTTTACTTACTTTCTTCCAGCTCAGAGCTGTGCACGAGCAGCTGGCTGCCCTCTCCCAAGGCCCCATCGTCAAGCCCAAGAAGAAGAAAGAGAAGAAGGAAAAAAGGGATAAGAAGAAAAAGAAGAAGCTGGAGAAGAGAAGCCGAGGGGGCAGGAGCAGAGCCGGATCTGAGGAATGGAAAATGCCCACCAAGATCCTGAAAAGCAAGTCAGCCAGAGCGGGTGGTTCACAGCCTAAGAAGAACCAAGGGAAGAAGAGTAACAAGAACAGCAAGTTAGTCAAATACACATCTTCCAATAATGTCTAATCATCACAGACATATTTGGATTTAAATAAACAGTGTGGTGTATTCCTTATTAGTTTTTCACTTCTCTATCTTAGTCCTGACTTATTTTTCTCTCTTTTAGGAACACCAAGAAGCCGTTTTACCCTCCTCTAACCCCTTCAATGCTGCCGCACTATGACTCAGAGGAAGAAGAAGAGATCGTGCCCATGACTTACGATGAGAAACGCCAGCTGAGCCTCGACATTAACAAGCTCCCAGGGGAGAAGCTGGGTCGCGTGGTGCACATCATTCAGTCCAGGGAGCCTTCACTGAGAGACACCAACCCCGAAGAGATAGAGATAGACTTTGAAACACTCAAGCCATCCACTCTGAAAGAGCTGGAGCGCTATGTAATGACCTGTCTGAGGAAGAAGCCCCGCAAGCCATATGCCGAACAAGGTAAACTGTTATGATCTCTATTTGTGATGCCATTTAAATAGATGTTTACCTATTAACATGTTGGCATAAGGAATATTTTACAGGGGCTGCCCATAAATTATAAGTATGAATTATATGTAGTATTCCTTATTAAATGTGCAGTGTGTAGATATTGGCATTTTAGCGACATCTAGTGTTCAGATCTTGGAACGAGCCCATCTGTTGCATTTCACTCTTTATGTCCCCAAAACTCACCCGTAGACAGCATGACTGATTGTTATGTCAGCCTCCACAAAGGGGGACCCGCGTTACATAAATATAAAAAGCTTTTTCTAACTTAAGAAAAAGAAAACAAAAGTTTCATGGGGATTATTGTACATCTATCTCAACAAACTTTACATACAAATAGAAACATTCTATCCTATATTTACCATTTCAGTTCAGTAAATTGCTGCCAATGTCTACACACTACACCTTTGAGCAAGAATTTATCTCAGAGACAGCATGTGATCGAACTCTTCCTAGACAAGTTAAACTTTCCTTGGTATTAAAAAGGTCATATTGAGCTTTTTAAAGTTTATTTATCTTTTTAATATGTTTATAAAGCTGTTACTTCTCCCAGAAATCAATTTTTAACAGTTATTGAACCCCTATATTTGAGTGTCTTCACCATTGATGCCAGTAGTAGTTAAAATGACAGGTTCTTTACCTCTACATGTACACACCTTCCAGTGTTGCGTCTGACCATCCATATAACAGTAGCTGGTTAACTTAGCGTAGAACATAGACTGTTGAAAGAACACAGAGCTGTTGAAAACATGGCATTGAGCAGTACTGAACTGACCAATTGCAATAGTGTAGGCCAGTCAACAGATCAGACTGAGGGATGGGAATCGATTTAATATTTTGGATACCAGTGATTATTGATGCTATTTTTTTATCTATTCCTTTGGATTTTCTGTGTGCGTGATGCATGTCTACACTGGTGTTCTGTGGCAACAACACATGACACATCTGATTCTTATTCTGGGCTGCGTGGACAAATTCTTCTGCAAGTTACTGTTGTTTTGTCCTAGCTTAAAGATGTATACTCTGGAAGTTGCGCAGTCAGTCATTTGTGTAGAATTGAACCACAGTGTTGATAACTCCTGTCTTATCATCTACTGTGATCACATTTTCCTTTTCATTGATTCTACTGGTTTCATCTGATGATGTGATTTCCTACATTTTTGAGGATTTGAAATGATGTGGGGGGAATTAGTTAGGGAATTGTTCAGGAAAAAGACAAATTGTAATTATTTTCAGCAGGAATTAGTTTTCAAATTCCATTCCTAATCAGAACAGGCAGAGCCCACATGGGGAAGGTGGCTTTAAAATGACAGCAGCTCTAAAAGAGCATCCAAGAAAATTGGTGGATTATGGTGACTAAGTCTGTGATATTGAGGAGGGATTTTAAAACTGATGATGAGTTAAATTTTTTAAGGAAAGTTGACAAATCCACAACCACATTAACTGGCAATATTCCAACAGAAAACTCTGTTTGTACTCTGTTCTGTTTTTGTAAAAAAGTGATAAAAATGAAGGACAGTACAGTGTCCTACCATTCATTTTTCTACAAGATTTTGTAAGGATTCCAAAAGAAGAGTTTTAAGTAGGGCTGGACGATATTGGAAAAAAATGACATTGCGATTTTTTGGGGGTTTGCGATATATTGCTATATGTATTGCGATATTAAAAATAGAAGAATTTTCACCAGATGACTTGAATAGCTCTGTTTGGGAAGAATTCGGTTGACTCACAATGGCACCGTTGTATTGATATAATACCGTTTAATCCAGGCTAAGGGGGTTCATCTGTGAGTTATGAAGATTGCTGTATATAAAAGGAATCCAGGAGGCCATGTCTCTGTACAAAATAAAGAAGGTTTCAATTTCAATTGCTTTTTTTCATTTCCCCAATAAATGTAGATGATATACGTAAATATTAAAAAAAAAAACCTTCTATGAAATAAATGCTGAAGAAAATGTTTGTAATATCTCATCAGGATCTTTGTGCCTAATATAGACTAATGAAAATATAAAACACAGGAGTATATCAGGAGCAATCAAACAGAAAGAAAAAACAATGCAAAGTAGATTTTTCTAATTAAATTCAATGCAATATGCAAGTCAAAACCAATCATGAAAAAACAAAACCAAGCGGTGTGCACTGTGCACGGGTGTAGACTCAGTTCAGTTCAGTTCAAGCACAAAATCCGTTCCGGGTTTTCAAAATAAACTTCACACACAGTTCAGTCCAGTTCAAACCAACTGAAATCAGGCTTGGCAATGCAAACTCAGTCCGCGTTTTACCACGGACCCACTCTCAAAACAACTCAAGATAAACAACAGATTTATATCTTTTCGCTGTTCAATGACAGACATTCAGCATTCACACACACACTCAAGAGGCACTCACGGCACCGTAGTCGGGTTATGGTCGGTCAGTCAGTCGTTCTGAGGGGATATTCAGCCAACTTTGATGGACTCCTGACAAGGAAGAGGATGAGACGCTCCAGGAATTCCCTCACAGAAATAATGCTCCAGGTACAATCCTTCGTCCCACACGGACTCGGAACACAAGGCTGCGCAGGGCGGTAGATCAGAGCATGAGACGCGGACTGACATTACGCTAAAAAACATGTGCAGGACGGTAGATCAGAGCACGAGACGTGGACTGACATTACGCTAAAAACCACGAGAATGCCACAGTCTTCCTCCTTCACCGCCCCCCTCAGCATGCTCAGCTATGCTATTTCCTGAATCAGCGTTTGAACGGCGCACGGAATGAGTGGAGATTGGTTCTGCCAGGATCGGGGGTGTGGAAATTTACTCGTGAGGGCTGTCCACAGGGTGGTGGGGGCTGTGTGATGAGTGTGTTTGAATGGGGGCGCTACAGCAGGAGGGAGGAAGAGAGAGGCTGTGCGGAGCATGGAGCAGCTTGCTGCTTTTATGAATCAAAACAAAAGTTTGCCTGTTCAAAAAAAAAAAAAAAAAAAATCGCACGTCCTGCGATGTGACTATCGCACATCGCGATGGCGATGTTCAAACGATATATTGCCCAGGCCTAGTTTTAAGTTTGTTTGGTTGTACTGCTTTATGCAATTAGAAAATATAAACAGCACTATGATTATTCAGGGAAAGAACACCTGGACACTTTGCCAACAAACTCTATTCCTTAATGAATTCTTGGAAACTGTGCTGTAGATGCAACTTTTTGAGGACACTTCCCCTACAGATTGGAGGAACATGTTTGCAGCAGTGTGAAAACTGCACAGAGCGTAAATAATCTGAACATTTCTGTGTCATGATGCCACAGCAGTTTGTGGCCGCGCGTCCATCTGTGTAGAAAGTGTAACTGAGCCTTAAAAGCTTTTATCATGTTTTCATTTGCTGTAGGAAAGAAGAGCAGCATCGGCAAGTCAAAAGAGGAGCTGACTCTGGAGAAGAGGAGGGAGCTGGAGAGGAGGCTCCAGGACGTCAGCGGGCAGCTCAACTCTGTCAAGAAACCTACAAAACCTAAAGGTGGGTTCCTATCCCACCATAAAGTGAAGAATGTGAGGATTGTTGGTTGTCTGAAGTTCAGTTCAGAACAAACCTTCGCAGCACAGAGACATTTGAAAATGTTGGAACTGTGTAAACTGAGTGCTTACATCCTGAATCAGCACCTGGTGGTGTTTCCTGTGCTTTCGTTTGGCAAGTCAACAAAAACTGGCTTTAAGATGCAAGATGTCGTGTTTCAGCAGCCAATCAGCTCCAAGGGGGATCTCACATGGGCCACAGTGCATGATTATCAATGATTATAGCTCACCATCATCAGCCAAATGTTAGCAGTGTTAATGGTTAGAGTTTATAACTAACACCAAGGGAGGTGATGCTTTTTGCCCCATGTGTTAGTTTCTCTGTTTGTTAGCAAGATTATGCAAAAACTACCAGACAGATTTTGCTGACATTTTCAGGAGATGTTGGTAATGGCCAATCTTAAAAGAAATGATTGGATTGGTGGTAATCCAGATATTTGTTTGGGTGCAAAAGAATCCCAAAGTTAAAAAAAAAAATACTATAGGTTAGCATAGTGCCAATAAGAAAAAAAATCATATCTGCCATTTCTTTACATATTTGCTTCTGATGTCACAGGATAATATGGGGTTCATTTGTCTGTCTTTAAGTTAAATTTAATCCAGATTGAAATCACAAAAAAACATTAAGCTCCACAATTTAAACCTTATTCACTTCTCTTCAGCTTCTATGAGGGTTTTACCCCTTTACTTCTTTATGGAAATTGTAGTTTATTTGCTAACTATTCAACTGCATTTCCCAGCTTCCTTTGCAATGCCCCAGGAGGAGCTCTCCGCATGCAGAGACATGAGCAGAGACTCGTCCAATTGGAGCACGTTTTGATCCAGAATTGTATCTTTCGGGGTTGTGGAAAAGCCACTGCTGTAACTGAGCTGCTTAGTGGAATTGTCCGCTCTCTGAGTGCTTTTCTAGTTTGACGTTGCATCAGTTCTTCAATAATTGACAAAAGAAGGTACATCTTTGGCCATAGTGTCAAATTGTGTAAGCCCCCGGGTTTTCTGTGGAGGCATCAGTGGATTAACCTGACAAGCCAGATGGACAGCTCCATATATCTGCCACAGAAATATCTCACTAGTCCATCTGGGTAGGAGCCCTTTAAATTTGTTTTCAGGGACAGAACGTTAAAAAAAACACAAGCTTGTGATTGGATAATCGTTTGGCTCGTCACATTCATCACAGACCAGTCCACATCAAGCAGGGTTGCCTCCTATAACAGAGCATACATAGCGGCTAATGTAGCGGCTAATGGCTAACAACAGTTCATGGATGTGAGCCATAGCGGCTAACTTAGTCGCTAGCAGCTAACAACAGTTAATGACCGTTAGCCGCTAACTTAGCTGCTAACAGCTAACGGTCTTTTACTATCGTCTTACATTAAATTGTACCACACAGATGATTCATTTAACACTAACATGTGACATGAACCTCGTCAAAGTCAATCACTACAAGTAAACTTCTGAGGAGGGCAGATTTCGCCAAGTTTCACTAAGTATCTATGAGGACAATAGGCTAATCGGCATGTCCGTTCTCAACTTCCGGTTGTCAACTTCCGGTTGTCGTCACGTCCGCATTCTGCTACTCCCGCCTCTCTTCCCTGATTGGGCCATTAAGAATTCAGCTGTGTGAATTTGTTGTACAACGGAGGCTGGTAAGACAGACCTGCAGGATTTCAGAATCAGGCAGGTCTGTCTGCTCTGCAAGGCTATCAGTGGATTGCTCCAGAGTCTAGATCCTCTGGTTTTTATGTTCTCACTTTTTTGACTAGGGCAGAGCTCCATCTGTAGAAGGCTCTTATTCAAAGCCATGAATGAGAATTTTAGATACCCAGTGTTTGCACTCATTTGAACCCTGGGTCCAGACAGGCCTTTAGTTGAACCTCTCTCAGGGAAATGATTACCCCTGCTCCTGTGTGACTAACTCCTTTCCCCCTGTCTGTCGTCCTCTGTGCAGTGGAGAAGCCCAGCGCCGCAGAGACTCACACGCAGCCCTCACGCCTCAGCGGCAGCAGCTCCAGCTCCGACTCATCCTCCTCCTCCTCCTCTTCGTCGTCCTCAGACACCAGTGACTCAGACTCTGGTTGAGATCCTAACGGCGGCTTTGAGAGAAAAACACTAATAACTCAGGGACTTGGGCTGGCCCAGGACAACAGCACACCCTGGAACAGTAGTGGGCTGAGAAATGAGATACCATGGCGGAAAAAAAAACTAAATCTCCAAGAGGACTCGTCAAACGTGTTGAATGTGGGACTGAGGGATGTGGAAAAACCGTCTCTGTGGATGACCCCAGAACCTAAACACTAAATGCCTTGGTCGCCCCTCTCTTTCCCTTTGTAAATACTTGTACAAATTAATGTTTCTTTTATAAAGAAGAATTTTATGGTGATCCCCCAAAGAGGGAAGCAAAGTAATAACAGAAGGATGCGGAAAGACAGGCCTATTTCCAAATCTGCTTTGGCTGGCCTTAACGCTGGGCGGCGAGGGAATGGAGGAGTTTATTTATTTGTTTTCTTCAGCTACATTTCCTCTGACATTACTGGAATTTGAACCAGCAACCTTATGGTCACAAGCCTTGCTTTTCTTACATCTGGCCTTCTGCTTCACTTCGTTTTAGAGTAACCCCCCCGAATCTCAGCCTTAATCAACCTCTCCTTAACAATCTGTACAAACACCCGGACACGATCGAGCTCTGAAATGTCTTCTGATGTTCACAGGCACCCACTCTACGATAGTTTCAGGTCAAAATTCAAAGCTAGCCTTCGTTTGTTACCTGGATTATTTATCTTTTTATGTTTACAGTGTTTGTCGTTGCAGTTAAGTCTCATTTTGATGTTTGGCATTACGTTGCAATCTGTTAAAGAACTATACAGGTAGTTGTTTAGAACAGTGTAGAAATAGCTTACCATGGTTTTAAGAAGTTTGCATTTAAGGAACATTCTCATTCAGTTTTTACATTTTTTCCTGTCTGCACTATTTAACTTAAAGGGATTCAGGATTTTTTTTTAAGTGATGCTGTACATCAGTAGCATAAATATGAGCCACAGTTATGAGATCAGCTCTGCTTCAGTACAAGAAGAACTAGCATGGAAGCAAAGGCTATATATTACTTTTATTGATTTATGTGAATACAAGCCACAAAAGCAGTGTTCACACTTTTAGAATAATTAACTTTGACTAGCAAGCTGCTTTGTTTTGGTACTACGTCTACACACATCACAGCCTTTATGTCCTTGCTGTAGTCTGCAGACTGCAAAAGAGGAAACAGCTACTGAACCAGGCAAATGAGCGATTTCAAGGGAAATGTGTGTTTACTTTGGACACGAGAAAGAAAAACATCCTTACTGAGAGTCAACGGGTGAAAAGTAGGAATAATAGGACTCCAAATAGGAGTTACATCAAATTATAGCAGCACCTTAGTCTGCTTGTGATATCATGCAGAGCCCCCTGCTGAGATGAACACTTATTTTTGCAGACCAGTTTAGAGTTTCATATGTTACAAGAGAAAAAACATTAAGAGCCGAATGAAAGCTTATCTTCAAAGTTAGCATTCGGCCTTCACTGATTATTTATTGAACAAAGAACGTCTGTGTACACTTCTGTGTCTGATTGATGAAAACGGTGCAACCTGATCAACCAAAAACCTCTACAGTTAATTTGAAGTTAGTCTGAATTAAACCGATTAACAGTTTACAATGCATATCCTGTCTGCTAAAATAGGTTTTGATTGCAGCATCTGCTTTGGCCTGCAGAACACTGAGAAGGTGGATATTCTGATTTGACCAAAAACAAAAAAAATTACAGGCTATTTCTTTGTAATGTTAAGCATATTTACAACAATTAACATTCAACTGCAGTTAATGGATTCAATGTTTTGGGTCCATTCCTTATGTTTTTATTATTTCAATTTGAAAAGAAAATTATCTTTGCACACCAAATTGAAAACTTTTTATATTCTGATACGGAAGTTTGACTGTGTTTTGATAATTGTGCCTCTGGAAGGACATGAAAGCAGAGCTGCGTGCAAGGTCGTACCAAAACGTTCGCTGATGGAAGGGTAACTTGTTTCAAATGTTCAAATCAGATTGTTTCCCTCAAAAGTTGTTACATTATGCGTTCTCAACACTTTCTGCAGCAGTATATCATCCTAGCTTCCATTGAGATTCGTCATGTACAGAGGCAGAGCTGATCTCTCGCTGTGGCTGATGTTTAAGCCATCACCATGCACTTCACACAACCCCAATCAAAAGTCCTGAACTGTCCCTTTAAAGCTCACAAACCATTTTTTATTATGACAGACTATAGTTTTGAATACTCATGTTAAAGCACCGTGTTCAGTTTTTAAGAATCTGCTGTTTCTGTTCAGTGTGGATGTTTCCTTGTTTTTCTCTTCATTTAAAGAACTAAATGTGTAAGCTCAAACTTCTGATTGAGAAGATGCTTTTGAATCTCCAGTTCCTCAAATGTGTCTAAACTGCATTTTTTGTGTTTCAAAAACATCTGTAGCACTTCAAAAACAAGCAAAGGTTCCCTAAAGAAATCTTTGGTGTGTTCTGCACTTCTCAGAGCTTTTACTGAATCAACACTTCAAGAGTGTAAAATCCTCACAGTGGATTCATAGTTTGAGCTGTCGTTGAATGTTCAGTGAAAGAATACATGCTTGTATATACTTAAACTGTATTTGCTGTTGCACAGACTATTGTACTCCTGCTGTTCAGTCTTTATTTTCAGTTATCTTCTGTTTGTTTGGTTATTTTAACTTGGTTACTTCTCATTCCAGTTTAACAGTCTTAGTTGCTTCCTGAAGAGCGTTTCACATGAGCATTAACACCTCTGGTCGAGCAGGTAGTCGCCTCTCAGAAGCAAAACCTTTTTCATTTGAAAAGTGTGTTCATTAAAATATTCTCTTCTGTAGAAACTATGTGGTTTGTTCTGTGTGGGGTCTACTCAAGAAGGAATTGTTGTTTTTTATTTTTAATCTGTGGATTAACCATCAAGGTCAATGAACCAGCAGTAACTTTGTATAACTATTTAAGACCTTTTTTATTCAAAAGTCTTATTGAATACCTTTTAAGACCCTGTAATTCAGAAATCTTAAGACATTTAAGGACTTTTAAAGCTATGGTCTACGATTTGGAAGCTTGGTACATCTTAATAACATCGTTTATAAGGCCTTTATGGTCCTATGGTCCGATCTACGCAATATAAAGACCAAAAAGAATGAAAAAAATCCATTCAGTGTATCCGCTGCAAAGCAGAATAATAGTTGACCAATCCGAATCGCTGTTCCTGGCGGTTTGGATTGGTCCGTGAGTCCATCCAATCCCCTGTCTCCCCTGCTCCACACCGTCTCGCTCATGGTCCCGCCTCCTCCCCACTACCTCCCTCATTTACCAGTGAGCAGCTAGCTGCTAGCTACTGAAGCATCATGGAGCTGGAGGCTGCTTCTGTTGCCCTCCACATCGAAGAGAAGGAAACATAAAAGTTTCGAGGAAAAGGCTGAAGTAAGGAAGAAATATGAGCAATACAGGTCCCAACGAAGACTCAACATTGGAGAATTGTACAGTGAAAACAGCTGCAGAATGATATGGGATTGTTGAACACTGCGCCGGCCGCCGGCGGGCCACTGGCTGGCGAACAACCGTCGCACCGGCCGACCTACTGCACTGGCCGTTCCGCCTCTGGTTGAACAGGTAATAGCTTTGTTTACTACAGTGGGAGATGTCTGCTGAATAACTCTGGTTAGTCTGTGCCTATACTGGCTAATGACTGAACGTTGGTTGGAGCGGGTAGGCTCTGTCAATAGATTTTAGCATAAGTTAGCCACTCATCGTTAGCATTGTAAACTGACCTGGTGAGGACATGCCAAGAAAGATAAATCCTTGCCCACAATCTGCTCTGCTCTGATCAGCTAACAGTGGCGACGCCAGACCCGCTTTGCAGCTGGTCCAATTGTAATGGCTGCTGTGTGTTACAAGGGGGATGACTGTCGTGTTTGTTACTTTCAGTTGAGCTGAGTTGTTTTTGAAGTTGTTGTTGCTGCTGATATTTCATGCCAGCCGGCTTCTTGCTCTATCAGAGGGGGCGTGTTAGGAGGCGACACGAGCTTGGGGGCGGGATCTTGGAACAAGGAGGGGAGGGGTGAGTGAAGGGGGGGCAGGCTGCGTTTTTCAAATCTGTCTCAACAGCCAAACTGGTTTTCAGATCGTGGACCCTAGCTTTAAGGCTCTACTATTCTAAATATTGTTTCTGGCTTTTGAAAGCATTTTAAGGCCTTAAAATTCAATAACATTGTGAAAGACCTTTACGGCATTTCTTTAAATATCTTTATTTCTTATAAGTTAGAAATCTCATTCATAACTTTCAAATAGTTTTCAAGAAGTTTTAAAGACTAAAGATTCAGTAATCTTGTAAAGAAATTCAAGATATTTTGAGACATTGAGATGCATTGTAATACAACCATCATATAACAGACTTTACAACTTTTTAAGGCCTTATATATTCGGCCTGTGTAATTTAGAAATTCTGTTTAAGACATTTGAAGACTTTTTAAGACCCTAAGCTTTACATTTTTTACTGTAGACATTTCAAAGCTTTTTATGGCTCAATATTTAACATTCTTGTTAATTACACCTTTTTAAACTCTTCAAACTTTTAGGCCTTGCAATTCAAAAATTCATTAAAAATTTTTTTTATGAGGAACACTTTGCCAATATGCCTCTTTTCTATGAGTGCCACAATATTATCTGAACAATATTGAAAAGAGCAGATAGTGGCTTAAGATTTTAACTACTGGTATGGAAAATGCAAATTTAACACAGAAAGAGACTGATGACCTTCTGGCATGTACCTGCTTTGCCACCATAACAGACAGATTTCCTAAATTTTGTCGTATTCAGGGGGCCCAATCAGAAGCTGTGGGGGGCCTGATGTGGTCCCAGGGCCTCCAGTTGATCACTGGTTCTTTAACCCTCCAGCATACAGTAAGTTTAACTTCTTTCTCCTGTTGGTGATCTCTTGTGATGAGCTGTTGTTGTGATTTTCCTTCACTAGGTGGCAGCAGTCATTCAGTTAAAGCGACCTCTCAGCACTCTCAGGGTGGAGACACTCCAGGGCCGGAGTTTCAAAGACTGATCTCTGTTTTAAAGGAAGTGATTTAACAAATGATTCAGTGTTGTGGCTTTAATGTGAGACAGTAAGAGCGGACGTGTTTGGAGGAAATGAAATCCAACATGGCAGGGAGGCTGTTCTTTGTGCTGCTGGTTATTTTTGGAGCACAGTGCAGTCAAGGTAAGATTTACAGAATTAAAAAGTCTGACATCCTTAATAATTTTTAGACTGATCTAACTTTAAGGAGGCTTTATGTCAAAACAAGGTGCATTTTGTCACTTATGAACAGTTTGGCTCTGAAAGGAAATAGTAACAGGTGTTTGTTTGCTTCTGCATCATCATACCACTTTTCTCTAATCATTCTGTTTTTTCCAGGCTTGCTATATTTAAAAGAACACTGTTGTTTCTTATCCAGCAGGACCATGGTTGGAAAATTAACATAAAAAGGTATATTAATGCACTTATGTAGGGTCACACTTCTAAACATCTGACACTTAGGGGCTCAGCTCTTACAGAAAATATGACAAAAAATTCTATTCTAAAAATATACACTGTTATGTTACAGTTACAAAAACTTGTATTCCCTCTACAGTGTCCAACCTAAACAAAATCAAATGAAAGGCATGTGTTTTATCAGTTGTTTGCAAGTTTCCAGTCATGTTTTTTTTCGAGAGCGATGAATGTGTTGTATTTAGTGCTGTCAGATGATTAAAAAAAAAATCTAATTAATTACCGGACTTATAAGTACTTAATCTAATTAATCGCATTTCAATCTCATATCTGCTTAAAGTACCCAAATAAAGAATTTGAGTTCTAGGATATTATAAAATTGTAGTGCATGACTAATCAAATGAATACAGTAAGAAGTGAAGATTTGTAAATCTACATTTTTACTGGTGACTAAATAAAACCAAAGTCAGGGAAACTTGTCCAGAAAATTCTAAGCTCAATCAGGTAAATTAAAATTACACTGTAAGTGTGTTTCATAAATCAAATTCAAAATAAGAAAAAGGTCGAGGACATCCAGCAAAACAATTAGGCCTGATGCATTATTAAAGAATGTAGAACAAATACAGATAAATAAATTCAAAAATAAAATAAGACTAAGTCTTAAATATGCCATTCCTGTTGTCACCTGGGCTTTGTTTGGTTTGACTAGAGACGCATGTGTGAAGTGACGTGCCACTGCCATGTACCGGTCCTCCAGCTGGACAATATCAATATGATTGTGTGCTATGATTAATCTTGCGATTAATTTTTATAACGCATTAATTTGGGGTGTAATTAATTAATCTAATTAATGCACTAAAGTGACAGCCTTAGTTGTATTTTGTGTAACAACTGGGAATTGCTAATTTATTTCAAATTTATTGAACTGAAATTCAAAACTATCAAATAATAAACTTAAATAGATTAAACGCTTCAGATTTTAGTAAATAAGGATTACTGCAAAATTTACCTCCACAGAGGGTTAGTTAAAGCCAATTAATCAATTTAAGAAGAGTCTTCATTTTAGTTAAAGTACATAAATTCCATGAAGGGAATGTTTTTTTAAGTAAACACATTTAATTAAGGACATTATTTTCAGTTAATTTCATTTATTCAGTTAATTAAAACTCAGTTTAACTTCTAGTTAAGGTATATTCAATTCAGTAACACTTTTGGTCAAGTAAAAATTCAGTTTAACTGTCAGTTAAAGTAAATTGTGTTATTTTTCAAGCAGAATATGTTTAAAATCTTTGACTTAGATTAATTTTTATTTATTTGTTTATTTAACAGGGGCCATGCAAGACAAGGACTGTCAAGCCAGAGTTAGCTATAAGCTAATTTACATCTGCGGTCCCTGGGCAGGAAAGAGAAAAATATACAGTACAGTAATAAATTATACAATACAACAATAAAATTAAATTGTGGAAATAATTCAACCAAGGTACTTGGTTTAGTTAAACAAATAAAATATGATTGATTGAATGGCTGATTGATAGAAAAGTTAATTTTAAACACAACAAAAAACAAAATAAAAGTTCAGACATATAAAAAGAAAATTAGCCATTGGATATATGTTACATGTCTGAAAAAGAATGAGAAGAAATCAAAACTTATTTAATCCCACCCACTCTCATCCATTAATAACCTATTCTGTATCTTCTCAGTCTATATCGATAAAAAAACGTGTGATTGATTATCAGTCTTGTTTTATCTCTGTCTTAAAAAAAACTTAATCATGAAGCTTTGTCAAAGATTAATGGGGAACTTAGTTTTAGCTTGACATCTTGCATTCAAACATCTTGAATTTAACTGAGGGAAAAACATTTTTCATGTTAAATATTTATTTATTCATTCCTCCTATTTGAAAATCTACTGTAGAATTGGTGTTATTATTATTTTATTGGAGCCTAGATGAAATTTAGGGGATGCTTTAGCCCACCTGTAATGGATGTAAAATCACTTATGCTTCTATTCACACATAAGCATAATTACTGTATATTGTAGATTTCATTAAAGTGTAAAAGAGGACACTGTTGGTATAGTATGTACTATAACTGTGCCTCAAATTTAAATATAATGTATGCCATAACTTCTTGCATAAAGAAAACTATAGAGCTCATATTTTCTTTAAATCATGTATATATATTCATCTTAATGACTGTGAGGGAGGGTATGTTGACAGTAATGACCAAAATACATCTAGTTTTTATATAAAAACCCTCCCACACTGATTGGTTTACAGGTGAGCTCTGTGTCTATTGGTTAGGTCAGTGTTTCTCAGTTTCCATGTTGCCAACAACTCTGCAATCATTCTAGTGTCTTTGCTCTGCAGTGGGCTTCAGGTGATCTTTGGACCAGAGAATTAACATGTTAACACAATAACAACATCCTTAAGGTCCTGCTGAAAGTTTATTCAAATGTCAAAACTTCAAGTGTAATCTGTTGTCACCTAAAACACCTGAAATTGAATCACCATCTTTCCTGTCATTATTCTCCAGGAAATAATCAGGGCATGACCTTTAATGCTTTTAATCTCCTCACCCAAACTGCAGGTAAACACGTGCTTCGCTTCATGACCTTCTGTCAGAAGGACCAGGATGGTGACGGCCAGAACGACATTGAATTTGACGGCGATCAGCTCCTCTACACCAACCCTTTCACTCATCAGCCGTTCCAGCGTCTCCCAGAGTTTAGGAAGGACTGGACCCCCAACAGAACTGATCTGATGCATGACTCCTACGTGAACCTGGGAACCTGCCACTACAACATCCCACGATTCATAGCCGGGATGAAAAGTCCTCCGGAGAACATAGGTAAAGTTTGATGTAGTACTGGGTGAGGTTACCTAAATATTGTAGCTGAGTAAAAATTTAAAAACAAAATTCATAAAAGTTGAAGAACTTCCTAAATACAAGGGGTCCTTATGACTGATGCATAATCAAATCTGCTGGAGGTAAACAGATGTTACTGTGGAAGTCATGTTCTTGGCCGCCATGAAAAAGCCACTTTTTCTTTTTTTTAATGATTTTTTTAGGTGCCAATTTGATTTAAATTGTGATTCTACGATATTGCAGATTTTTGCAATCTTTGATCAGCTTTATTAACACCAGCTAAAAAGATGAACAATGATGATGCCAACAGACTATCAGGAAAAATACACATCACATGTGGGTCCGTTATTAGGATTTATTCAGCAATATATTTTAGCCAGCTGTTTATACTCTCTCTTCAAAAGCCTGGATTGCATTTAAAAGTGGCTTATTAACACAGACTAAAAGGAAGCATTTAAATTAGGAAAAAAAATGATTTTTGAACAAAAAAATTGATAAAAAGAAAATCCCATTACTTATGTGAATAGATTTTTTCTCCCACCCCTAATGGTCACATGGTATACATCTAAAGGGTAAAGAGCAGTTTTTCACAATAAAGGCACTAAAATACATTCTTTGAGCCAGATGATAAAATGCTAAAACTTGAACTGTACACCCTTCACAAAAATATGGAATTGTGTCCATGCACATCAGGTAGTTGTATACATTCTGAGCTCTCTCGTGTTCCTATGATGTCCTCTAGTATCACCCTTTGTAAATTAAATACACTCCTTTGCCCTTTGTTTTTTTCATATCCTTCTATTTTGTACTTTTATTGTTTTTATTTTTCTAATTAATTTGTTATACCTCATCATGTGTTACTTTGTGAATATTGTTTTTTTTTTACATTTAAAATATTTTTTTTCTTATTTGTTTAATGTTCTTTGATATGTAAAAATGTAACACCTTAGTTGTGATTTTGTTATTATTTCTGCTTTGCTTGGTTCTAAATTTCTTTTTGTTGGTGCTATGACTTTGGCTTTATGCATTTGATATGTTTTCATTTTGTGTTTTTTTCCTTCAAAATTTCAATTTTGTAATATCTTCTTATTTGTTCTTCGATTTGTCTAAATGTTGTTATGCTTTCCATATTTTTTACTTAATTTTGCTGTGTTTTTTGTCCTTGTTTTGTAAAGTTAGTATTTTAAGTCTGATTTATTTTCTCTTTTTTAATTTGTTTATGATGCAGCTTGACCTGAACTCAAATATCAGTTCAAACAGTGAGGCTTTCTCAGGCCTTACATTTTCAGTCCCCACAGCTGTGACAGAGATTCAGGCCCCATCCACACAAAGCCAAACCGAGGTCTGAACGCATACGTTTTTTGCCGAATCTGCGTATCATCCATACGAAGACGGCGTTTTGGGGATCTGTAAACGATCATTTTTGAAACCAGGTTCCAGAGTGGAAAGATTTTGAAATGCCGTATTTGCAGCTCTATGATTACTGGCTCTCCGCAAGTTTTCAGATACGCTTACGTCATAGTTTCATATCTTCATTGACACGCATGTGCCACACACGACAACAACAATGGCGGCATACGTGAAGCATATGTGCTGATGAAGCTAGTGACCCTACTATCCCTGTTGCAGCAAAATCTCCTTCTTCTCAATCACCGCCGAGTTGAACAAACAATTATCGAGGACACATTACGCCACTTTATGATCACTTTATCACGATCTCTGTTTACAACTTTTGCCGCAAGTGCGCATGCCCACTGTTTTTCGTCTGTTTCTGCTTGTTTCCGTCATATCGTTACAGCGGCCCGTTTCGATGCGTATCGAGTGCTTTCATATAGATGCACACATTTTCTGAAACGCCTTCGTCTTTATGACGATCGTTTTTGAAACTGTTGAGCGTTTTGTCTTCGTGTGGATGGGGCCTCAGTCTGAGTAGTGAGTTATGGGTGTGTTGACACAGATGATCATGACAGAATCTGTTTTTTTAACAACAAAACTCACTTCAGGCTTTGTTTAAAAAAAAAAAAAAAGAAGGAAAAACAGTTGATTTTTTATATCACTTTCTGGCACGGTACTTGATGATCCACGTCCTGGTACAGGACAACAGCCCTGATGTTAAGTCCCATACTTTTGTTGTTGCT
This sequence comes from Scarus forsteni, assembly GCA_036419115.1. Lineage (NCBI taxonomy): Eukaryota > Metazoa > Chordata > Actinopteri > Labriformes > Labridae > Scarus > Scarus forsteni. The sequence goes on from JAZDUH010000508.1 coordinate 5,429,286, forward strand.
GCAGTGGAGTGCCACCAAATGGCTGAAGCATCAGAAGTCACACTGCCATCTTCATTGTTCTAAAACTTACTCTACTTGTTGATCTAAAACAAAAATTATTTGACATCACCACTCTTAAAGGGAGGAGCAGTGAGATGTTTCTCTAAACATGAGTTAATGACAGGAGTGGCTGAGGAGGACAAGGAGAACAAGTAAAGGTGTGATCCCCTATTATCTGAAATATGTCACAAACATCAGTCTTTTCAAGCTACATAAACACAATGTTTGTGTTGTGCCAGGTCACTGAAGAATAACATCTGTGTCGTGACAATTAAGTCATGACCACAATTCCAATATTCAACTGCTTTACGCTTTGTGCATAACATAATAGCATAATGTCAGAGGAAATCCTGTTTTTATAAAAACAAGTATGAAAGCAGAACAGATTGACTTTTTGCTTTGATTAGAAAAATTTAAAACAATTTAAAAAGACAAAAGAGAAATGAAAAAAAAAGAATAACAGCTTGTTCAGTTTTGTTCATCCTCTTGTTGTCTTCTTTTTTGACTTGTGTCTTTTGTTGTGTTTTTATTTTCTTTCATTTGTTGTATGACCTGTTGTAGAATTTATGAAATTGTTTATGTGAGTTAATTTGTTTTTTGACATTTGTTGCTGTTTTTTTTTTTTTTCAACTGGATGCATTTTTAAAAAAGGTTTTATTTTGGGTTTTTTTTGCTTTATTTATTCTACATTTCTGTAATTGTTTTATCTGTATGCTAAACATGTTTTTTTTTTTTTCTGTTGTCTGTTTTTTTGTATTTCCTATCCATTTCTTATTTGTCTGATTGTTAGTGCTTTGTGGTTAATTGAAAATAAGGTGCTTTCCCGAAATGAATGCTTCTACTTTCCTGTTTGATTTTCTTTTTTGAGTTGTTGTTGTATAGATTACTTTCTGTTTATTTTAACTTCTTCTAGTCTTAACTTGTTGTGTTTTGGGGTGCATTTAATTTCTTTTGTCATCTTTATTTCACAAATGTCACTTTCTTTTTTACTGCATTTTTATATGTATTTGTCATCGTTTTTCTTTTGTTTTCTAATATGAACTTTATTCTTTTTAATGTTGTTCTTCATTTAATTTCCTCGATTTGTTGTGTTTTCTTTTTTGTAACTGTATTTCTCTAATTTTTTGTTTCTTTCTATTTTATTGTGTATTTGTGGTGTGTTTGGATTTTTCTTTAGTTTTCTGTTTTCACATGTTACTTCTCATTTGTTATTGTGTTTTGGGCCAAAACAATCTTATCTACTCCTTTGTTTGTTGTGCTTTTGTTTGAGCTTCAGTGTTTCTTATCTCATTGAATTTTTTATATTTTATTGTGTATCGGGGTTTCTATCATGTTTGGTATTTTATTTTGACTTGTGCTTTTGTTTGTGCTTTATTTTTTATGTTGTTGAATTTCATATTTGTTTTTTCGTATTTTTTATTTAATATTATGCCTTTGTTTGTAATTTATTGTTTTATATGATTAATTTTCTCATTTATCATTGAGTTTTACACTTTAGGGCCCCTGCGTGTTTGTTTATTTGTCTTATTAAAGATTTTTTTTTTTGTTTCATTCCTCATCTGCAGCCACTCCCAACTCCCAGATCTACCCGAGGGACGAGGTAGTGTTTGAGGTCCCCAACACGCTGATCTGCTTCATCAACAACATCCATCCACCGACCCTCACCATCACCTGGACCAGGAACGATGAGCCAGTGGACCAGCTGGACGTCAGCCAGACTCAGTACTACTCCAACCCGGACTTTAGCTTCCACTTAGCTTCCTACCTGGAGTTTACTCCTCAGGTCGGGGACATCTACTCCTGCAGTGTCGAGCACATTGGCCTCAAAATGCCTCTCACCAAGTTCTGGGGTAGGTCAGGTTTAATGTGTAACTCTGCACATGTACAGGTGACACAGAGGATATTTAAAAACACATTAAACATGTTTGTTAAAGGGATATGCCAACATTTTGTTTGTTTTCGTGACTTGCCTCACTGAGTCCACGACATGCAGATAGACACCATTCTTTTGAGTGTATGTACAGTAACAAGGAAGAGATGGGCAGAGCTTGCCTGAATTAGCTTAGCTACAATACTGGGAGTCAATGGGTATTGTTAGTCTGCCTCTGCTTACAGTCATCAGATAAAGTCTTCAGCGACTCTAAACAACCCTGTTGTGGCTTGTTTTTTTTACCACTATGTTTACTCTACCTATTTTTAAACTAAGATTATCACTTTATTATAATTCTCGAAAGAAATCCATATCAAAACTAAACCACAGAGCACACGTGCAAACCACAGCCAACATGCTTTGTTTCATCGACCTACTTACAAGAAAAATGTAAGAAAAATAAATAAATAAGAGGAAGTCTAGGCCTTGGACCCTCAACCTTCCGAATGACAGTCAAACAACATACAAACAGAGACACCAATTTTAATTAACTATCAAACTTCAGTGATTTGTTGTGATCCAACAGTGTTATTGTCAGGCAGCAATGAAAATGTGTATAAAATATTGTCTAGAGATAGAGATTGTCTTCTTGATGTAATTCTTACCTTCTGTCTGTGTTGTTGTGTGTTTTGTTCCCCACAGAAGTTAAAGACACAGACCATCAGATAGTGGAGACAGCCATGTGTGTTTGTGGTGTGATCCTGGGTCTGATCGGGATTGCCACAGGAGTCTGGTTCATCGTTAAAGCAAACAAGTCCTGCCGGACGTAACAGGCATCGAGGCAAACACCTGAAACTCAATGTCAGATGTGTGACAAACCTTCTCTCTCTTCTTTTGTGTTTTCCCTCTGGGAGTGAGGCAGGGTGAGATTTCTTTGTTTATCCTCCATTGTGGTGTTTTATTTGACACCTTCATGCTTGTCTGCTGTCTATGCCGGTTTTCTTTTCCTGTCACAGCAGATACACTGAATCAGTGCCTTGAGATTTTTATACTATAATATACTGGAACATACAACCAGTTTGGATGAGAACAAACCAAAAAATGGGAAAAACCAGCTAACAAGATCTACCACACTGATGTTTCATGCCTCCATGAAGTAAACACTGCCAGAGAGTAAAGGTACAGTGGGTCCTGAGGCCTCTGAGCTTTTCCCTCCAAAATTAAAAGGGATATACCAACATTTTTTCTGTTTTTGTGTCTTGCCTCACTCCTAAGTCCATGATAAGTAGATAGACACCATCCTTTCGACTGTGTAATAAGCAAGAGAGCTTGCCCATCGTGAGTTAGCTTAGCTAAAACTTTTGGAGTCAATAGGTTGCATTAGCCTGCCTCAGCCTACAGTCATCAGATAAACTCTTCAGCAACTCTACACGGTCCTGTGTGTTTGTTACTCTTTTTTTTTTTTTTGCCTCGTTATGTTACGTTATCTATTCTGAGACTAAGATTAGTATTATGTAATTTTCGAAAGAAATACTAAACATGCGCAAATTACAGCAGATGTTCTTTTAAGTAGGTCAACAAAATAAAGCATGCCCCTTGTGGTCTAGTTTCCTATGTATTTCTTCTAAAAATTACACAAAGTACTAATCTAAGTCTGAAAAAAGATAACGCAACAACATGTTAAGGAGCAGTAGCAGCATTATTGTTGCTTTTTTGCCATCCATGCTTTGATACAACCAATACAATCAATCATAGAAGACAGCCTGGATACATTTTAAAGTTTTAAGCAGAGTTATGATAGGGCACATCACTGAAAGTTCTTGTAAGATACCCTAAGAGAAGCAGATACAAAGCAAACAACAGAGGACCCATCACAGAACCCTGAGGAACACCACAAGACAGAGACTGTGTTGTAGAGGATCCACTACCAGACTGAAAATCGAGAAATTCTGGAAAGAAATGGCAAGGGAACCTTAGTAGGTGTGAGTGGCTGATTGTGTTTATCATCAAAGTTATATACCACTTATCATAACATTTGTAAAGACAAACAGAAGTGTAGTTCTATAAATTTATTATGTATGTTTGCTGTTTTCAGTGTCAGCCCTCCTTCTCCTAACATTATTACATCAGTCTCAGCTGTGCAGTCTATCATGCTTGTGGAAAAAGCCACAGCACGACTTTATGGGTCTGCACTTTGACAGAAATCTCACAGAACTCTTGACAAATTAAATTCACAAGCATAAAATGCTCATGAGATCCAAGGATCAAGGTCAAGATTGTGTTTCCTGGATAGCAAATTGTCTCAAATGTTTATGTATAATGAAAGTAACTGTTTCTAAATGTACCTGAAAATGTTACAGAAGACTTTCAGGAATTTATTTTGATCTGCGACACACTTCTCCCTTTTTGACGATGAAGGGAATGCCCATGTTGTTCTTTCTTTATGCACATTCACATGTTCTTGTGATTGCTATACTCAAATAAAATACACAATGAGAAGTTGGAAATGTCTGTTTCCTTGTTTTTTTGGTCAGAGCAAGTGCAAAAAGACTCTTCAGTGAGAATCAGTTCTCTTATTTGTTCACCAGTATAAAAAGCCCCTTCTTATAGAACTTGCACTAACCTACTCCAATTAGACACATTTAGGTTGAGCCAAGTCTTTTAGAGAACTGCCGTGAATTTTGACATTAATTTTGGAGCTGCACCAGGATTAAAAGATCTGTCTTCCTATGTAGCTCTGTGCTGCTAGAATTTTTGGGTACCACGAATTGTTAACAGATTGGACGCTATCCTAAACCAGGTCTGCACAGTTTCTCGGAAGAAGCATCTATGTAGGGAATTAATAAATAAAGAGGACAGTATATATAGCCTATATATTAACCCTGTCGTACTAAACCACAACAGAATACCTTTCGTAATGTTTGTTTTTACTTAAAAAAAGTTAAAAATCATATTCATTTTTTTCCAATGCTATAGTTTGAGAGAGTTCTGCATCTGCCCACCACAGCGGATACTTGGGCTGAACGATATACCATTATCATATCTATTTCTAGATATAAACATTCAAGATATTGATATCGAAAAAGCAACAATATATAAATATACATTTATATATAAAACTGCACTTTCCACATTCTTTGTATTATGATGTTTTTTTCTGAAAATGCTTGGTTTTCATAAAAACTTGTAGTCCTATTGTATCATAGAGATATCTGTCATGAATATGGAGATATGAAACTCTAATTCAGCCCTTATGGATACCGTGCATCAACGGTCTAAAAAGTCACTAAGTGGAACTTAATAAAGATCCACAAACAAATGTCTTTGACAAACACTAAATAAGAGTAAATTAAATAAAGGATAAATCTGAAGTATATAAAAAATAAAAAATACGTGAATCTGAATACTGCATAATGTTCAATTTGTCCTTCACTGGCTTTTTTGATTTATGATGGATTATCTCAATATGGTAAAAAGGAAAAAAAAAAAGGATAATATTTTTATGAAACTTCAGACAGATTTGGGAATTTACCACCTGGTTGTTGGACATGATGCTGCAGCCTCAAGGGTATAAATTCATTCCAAACATCTGTCTACTGTAGTGGACACCATGCATAAAAGGGTTAAATGAACAATCTAGAATCATTGCAGCCAAGTTATCCCTGTTTAAATACACAAGTCAGCTATAAACAGTGAAGAGAAGTCTCTACAGCTGGAATTCTAAAAAAAAAAAAAAAGGTGAGTTTAACTAGAACTTTCTGACATTTGAAGCATTTAAAAACACTAACACTGAAGGCACCTCTTTCGTTAAGCCTCCATAAACTCATTTTTTTCCAAAATTATGCAGCTGGTATAATCACTTTGTAACCGTGCCATCAAAACATGTGCACATGACATGCAGTGTTCCCACACCTCAGTTAATGTACCAAAAGATTTGTGAGCTGTTTTGTTCAATTTCAGCAACGTTGCTCAACTTCTGACTTTATCATTCTCCGACACTTTATCAGAAACCTCAGTCAGTAGCTAGCAGCAGACAATTGCCCAAGTCCCTCCGATCTGAGTCCCAAGCAAGTCTCGAGTCATTTGATCCAAGTCTCAAGCAAGTCCCAAGTTTTTTCTGTTGTGGGCGAGTCGAGTCGAGTTGAGTCACAGGTTATGATGGGTCGAGTCCCTCACCATTGTTCCCCAGTCCATCCAAAAAACACTCAGATTTTTATCTTGAAGAGAGAAACCTTATCTTCCCACGCATACAACACACGTGCACCCTCTTAACTAATGTTAGCTTTGCTAGCTTCATATTGACCACAGGTCGGGCTAACGTTCCTGCCATATTAACCTATGGCAGGAACACTAGCTACCTGGCTAATGTTTGCAGGTTTCACTTACTTGGCCTCATGTGACCTCAGGTGGCAGATAAAGTTCGATGTTGTGTCCTCTTTTTCTCTTATTGAAGCGTTACAGTTCGTGCACTTGGTGTGTTCGCGTTTTCCATCTGATTGCACAGAAGACATGGCGGTTGCCAAATTGAAAACTGCATCCTGCGCACCCTGCCCACTGATCATCACTGTAGCAGAAGCAGGTGTGTGGTAGGAACCTTTGTGTGTAGTACTGTGTCGTGTGCGGGACAATAATAGGTGACGGACACGTGTACTGTGAATGGAGCATCAATAAAGTGAACCTAAAGGTAAAGAGCGGCATATATCTCCTGTCTGGCTCTTCATATAAAGCCTGAGTGCGTGCAATTTACCGAATCATGTTGTCTCAAGTCAGGTTAAATCTGGAGACATTTTTTCTCGAGTCAGAATCGAGTGTCGAGCTTTAACCTCCCGAGTTCGAGTCGAGTTGCAAGTCGTCTCATTAGCGGCTCAAGTCCGAGTCCCTATGACTCGAGTCCAATTGTCTGGCTAGCAGTGAACTAAAGACATCACTCATTGAACTTACAGCCTTATGTGTGAAACACTGAATATAAAACACTCACTCTGACCGTGAACGTTGTGATTTGATCGAGATCGAATTCAAATTTTGACAGCAAGTTTATCTCTGACCTTACTTTGTGAATCATATCAATGACAGTGGCAGACGGCATGTTTGTAAAGTCTGTGCAATGGATGGACAAATGGGCGAGGAGGCATTCTTTCACAGTAAAAAACACTTCTGTCTCCTTTTTCAAACCAGAAAGTACTTGAGCAGTACAAAGCTCTACCAAGGTATCTCACTTAATGCTGTTACATCTATGAGCAATCGTTTCATGATAAAGTTACCATCATAATATGATTCATGACCCTGAAAATCCACCTAAGCACTCTGATTCATATTTATATCATTATTAGTTAGACAGTTATTCAGCAAACATTATAGTTTGCTAAATTTTAGCAAACTCCGTCCAGCAGTTTTTGTGTAATCGTGCTAACAAACCAACAGACACACAAACAGTGTGTTTGCATACATGGGTTCTCTCCGAGCATCCAACAGACCAAAAACATGCTCATGAGGTTAACTGGTGACTCGCAGGACAAAGCACAAGAAGATTCCCACATCAAAAGTAGCTCCCTTCAAGAATTGAATTTGAAAATCAGTGACGTTTCGAACTACCGTTAAGTACCAAAAAAACGCCTGGTTCCAATTAATCGCCTGGTGTAATTTTTTCGGCACAGCCTATGAGCTGCAGTCAAATTTTACAGAACTCACATGTGAACGCTGAGCCCACAACTGACAGCTGACACTTGAAAAGAAACATGATCAAACTGTAACTTTACAGTCCACATGGTTTATTTGTCTCTTTGGATGTCCTGTTGGCTTCTCCTCTGTCTGTATGTCAACAAATGCACGTTGGTCTGAGGCGCTCTGTTTCACAACAGTGCAGTTGCACTCAACGTCCACAGAGGGCACTTGAGAGCAGAAAGCTGGAATCTTACAGACTAGAGCTTTACAAATCCAAAGAAGAAGACGTTGCCACTGCCGCTGTTTGTTTTTTTTCTTTAAGTAATGTCAGGAGGCCGGTCACGTCAGTTAGTGGTTCATTGCTGCTTATCTCCATGCCCCTGGTGCAACAAAAAAAAGAAGTATGACCTTAACTACCACTTGTTCCTTATCAGTATTAAGAGTGTTTAGAGAGTGTTGAGTTGAAAGAAGAAGACAGGAGTATAACTACAGTGCAGTAATCTTGCCTTGAAAATGTACAGGTGTTAATCATACTGGTGTAAATAAATAATTTGATTATATTTACCATATTTTTTAATTTTTTGCTGAGCAAGATTTTGGTGCAAAAGGAATTAAACGCCCGTCCCAAATAGTCGCCTGGTCCCAAATAAACGCCTGGTCTGCTCAGCGATTGAAGCAAATAAATGCCTCGGCTTTTATTTGGTATTTTATGGTAAATGGCTCTCTGTCAGACTTACAAAGAAGTTAGTGAGTTGCCATTTTCAGTATACTCAGGTACTCACGTGACCAAACCCAGCTGGAACTCATTACAGTCTAATCAGGTACCAAAAAAATTAAAGACAAATCATGTAGTTATCATAAAGTTTTAGTGCATGAAGACAAATTCTCCTTCTTGTTTTATATTTCTTGACTCTCGTCCTCCTTTTTTCGGAAATACCTAACTTTTTTGACAACCTAGCATTATTAGAAACAGCTAATAGGAAAATTCCTGTCCAGAGGGCATGAAAAAGGGTTTCCAGCCTTTTTTTTTTTTTTTTTTTTGGCAGTTTATCAGTCTGCAGGTAAGTTTCTTATTGAGCCATACAAAGCATGTCAATGGAACTCAATCATGACGCAACCTGAAAAACAAGTTTACCTCTGCCCTGCCTTGCATGACTGTGGGGCATTTTTTACTGGAGGAAGTGAGATAAGTTTTGGTTTTGAGCTTTGGGCATTTTAGGGAAACTTCTGCTGCGTGTGCAGTAGATGTTGAACTTTCTGTGGGAGTTTTTGTGTTCAAGAGAAGATGGCACTCCATGTTCTGATCAAACTCACTGTCGCTGCTGTTTTACTCCACAGTTCACCAACAGGTAAGTTTCCATCATTTACATTTATTAAAGATGCTGATTTGAATTCGTGAGCAAGTTTTTAGATAAGTCATACACATGCTGACCACTACAATAGGTACACCGTGGTAGTATGGGGTTGGATGCTATGCTTTCTGAACTTCCTTAATTGAACAAGGCAATGGAAACATTCCTCACAGACTTTGGCACTTACTGACATGACAGCATCATACAGCTGCTGCAGAGTTGTTGGCTACAAGTAAACATTAGAGGACAGGTACTTTGCCATTTGGATCACCACCAAAATTAAATTATTTTTAAGTTGGGCCATTTCCAACATCATCTGAAAATTTAAGCAAACTTCGTCCAGTAGTTTTTGTTTAAGCTTCCAAACAAACACATTAACAAACAAACATACAGACAAACGTAACAATCTCCTTGGTAGAGGTAACAAATTATTGATGTCTCATTCTTCCTACTTTCCCGTTTAGATGGATACACAATTCAGGGTATGTATGACTGTGAGTTTGATAACAACACCAAAGACATGGTCTTCTTTGTGAAAAACGTCTTTAACCAGGAGCTTAATACCATATATGACTCCCGGGTTGGGAAGTACGTTGGCTTCGGAGAATATGGAAGAAAAAATGCAGACCATTTCAATTCCCAGGGCTGGAAAATGGCACTCAGAAAAATTCAAGTGGATACCGTCTGCAGATACAATGCTATGTACTACAAGAAAACCATCATTGACAGAAAAGGTATGTTTATTTTATTTCTACTCAAAGATGCTGGAGGAAATGAGAGAAGGAATCACATCCAATTCTGCCTCACTGGCTTTAATTGTCTTCATTGGAAAAAGGAAACTGTTCCTCTCCCCCGCTCTTTAATTAAATGACTGGAAGAAACTATTTAGGCCCCGACTCTCTCCTCTGCTCTCTGCCTGAAGGTCATTTAACTCATTTTGTGCTCTAATTGTTTCTCTGCCTCAGTGCCTCCTGTTGTCAGAGTCCTTCAGATCGAGCCACTGGACTACGGGAAGTTGTCCATGCTGGAGTGCAGCGTTTTGGGTTTTTTTCCACAGGAAGTGAGAGTGAGCTGGCTAAAGGACGGTGTAGAGGTCCCTTTAGATGATGTGTCGTCCACAGATGTCATGGCTAATGGGGACTGGAGCTTCCAGGTGCACTCGTACCTGGAGTTCATACCCAGGAGAGGGGAGAGGGTGACCTGCAGGGTGGATCACAGCAGCCTGGCACAGGGCCTGGAGGTGGACTGGGGTAAGGATGGATGTGGATGGATTACAGTCCAGAGAAATAAGGCCCCATCCACACAAAGACAAACCAAGGTCTAAATGCATACGTTTTTTGGCGAATCTGCATATCATCCATATGAAGACAGCGTTTTGGGGGTCTGTAAACGATCATTTTTGAAACTAGGTTCCAGAGTGGAAAGATTTTGAAATGCAAATTATTGGCTCTCTGTAACTTTTCAGATACGTTTACGTGGTAATTTCATATCTTCATTGACACGTATGTGCCACACGTGGCAACGACAACAATGGCGGCGTGCACTGTAGCATATGTGCTGATGATGCTAAGACCCTACTATCCATGTTGCAGCAAAATCTCCTCAATCACCACCGAGTTGAACAAACAGTTATCGAGGACACATTACAATCTCTTTTTACAACTTTTGCCACAGGTGCGCATGCCCACTGTCTGTTTCTGCTTGTTTCCGTATCATTACAGCGCCCCTAGAGGTCTGGCATGTGTTTTACAGCGTTTTCATGCGTATCGAGTGCATTCATATAGACGCACACATTTTCTGAGATGCTTTCATCTTTATGATGATTGTTTTTGAAACTGTTAAGCGTTTTGTTTTTGTGTTGATGGGGCCTAAGACCTCTGATATTCAACAGGTTTATCCTCTATTGTAGGGATCAATCAATCAATCAATCAATCAATCTTTATTTGTATAGCGCCAATTCATAACAAGTGTTATCTCAAGACACTTTACAATAGAGCATAAAGCTCTTCATTTTATGGATACACATATATGCATAGATACATATATACATATAAAATGCACATATACATATATATACAAATATATACATCCAACAGCCAACATGAATCCAAATAGCCAATCATGGATCCCTCCATCATGGCGGCAAGAAAAAAACTTCTGTTAAGCAGCAGGAAATCTTGAATGTGGATCCCAGTCTCATGATGAACAGCAAATCCACACGATGCTGTGTTGGGTGTGAGGGCAAAGGAAGGGAGGTAAGAGGAGACAAGTGGACTAGAATGGTAACTAAAGTTAGGGACAGGTTCATGTACCATAGACCTGTCGTCTGATTTATTAGAGGGTAGCCTCTTGAGATGCTACATCTCATTTTCAGGAGGGTCCTCATGTCTGAATGGTTGTGGTGATCATTTTCTAGAAGTATAATAGGGATGGAAGGCTTTGGTTACCAAGAGGGCTGTATAAATAATGTTTTCACTGCTTATAGGCCACAGTGTCACATATTTTCAGACATTCTCAAACTGATTAAAAACAAATTACGAGAGATTTAATATTTAAATATTAAGGTTTAATTATGATTAATCAAAAAAACATTCACCTATTTAAAACAGAATCAAAATGGATTTAAATCCTTTTAAAGTTACTTTTTGTTGTAATAAAACGACTTCTTTTTACCAAATACAAATATTTTACTGACATTTCTCTTCAAATGTATATCACTAGTGCTTTATAACATTTGTTAATGTTTCAATACTTTTAGTGGAAAATCCCCCGCAGTGTAAGTTTTCACTCATTATTTTTTCCCTAAAAATCATTAATCAAGAGTAATACGTTTCATATTTTATGTCTTAAAGAAACACACCAACTCTTTTTAGGGCCCGAGCCGAATGGCCGGCGAAGGCCCTATTGTAATCGCTAAATTGTTCTGCCACTTTAACCCCAAATTGCGTGCCTTCAACTTCAGATAAACGCGAACACACCTATCCCCAAAGTTCAGTCACGGCGAAAAATTTATGAATCCAGTGTTTGCACAAAAAAAAGTGCGCCACTGCGCCCCCTACTGGCCTTAAACTGCAGAACATCCGGATACTTTCACGGATTGACCTGAAATTTTGTGGGCATAACTAGCATGCCCAAACCTACAAAAAACTCTCTTGCCCCCATCGTCAATTCCATACAGGAAGTTCGCAAATTAGCGTTGAAAGTCGCATTTTGGCGATTTGCAGGGTACGTATTTGAACGAACTCCTCCTAGGGTTTTCATCGGATCAACTCCAGATTTGAATTGTGTATACTAGACACATTGAGGATGAAAAGTTATTAAAAGAATTTTCGTAGGTCAATGGGCGTGGCCAGAAACCACGCCCAAATTTGGCGAATTTTTGACTAACTCCAATTTGCACGAAATTTTTTGGGCATATCCCCCAGACCAGGACGATCACAAATATATAAATTGTCATTGGGAATTCCGAACAGGAACTTCGTAAATTAACGTTGAATTTCCGATTTTCGCCATTTTAAGGCTCGCATTTGAACGAACTCCTCCTAGGTTTTTTATCGGATCAATTCCAGATTGGGTTGGTGTATACTAGACACATTGAGGATGAAAAGTTATTAAAAGATTTTTCGTAAGTCAATGGGCGTGGCCACGAAGGACACCCAAATTTGACCATTTTTGGAAAACACGTAAACCTAAATAACTCTCTAGTAAAATGTTAGATCCGGACCAAAACATGTACACATGTTCACTGGCCATGCCTGAGTATATCTATAGCCTTTATTTCACTCTCAAATATAGCGCCCCCTGCTGGTAACAGGAAGTCTGATGTTTTACTTGACCATTAAAATCTCCTCCGTTTTTCAACATATTTTTTTCAAATATTCTCAGAAAGGGTCTTCACACCTTCATCAAGCATCAGTGTTCATGTCGTGTCCTTAGGTGAAAGCGGTCTGGTGATGGCGAGGTCTCAAACTTCACTGATTGCCATGAACCTGGAAATCACTCTTAACTCCTTTATTTAAGCTCCAATCTGCTTCAAAATTAACAAACCTAATCAATGTCCACCTCCTAACACATCTATAAGCTCAATTCTCTTATAATGCAATCGAACTAAGCTCTAGAAATTACATAAATTACATATGTATGTTATAAATAATCCAATCTACCCCAAATTAAACACACATGATCACAGCTCCACTCTGGATTTATTTTTTTAATTTAAACATATATTTGTGTTATAGGAATAGCACCATCTAATAGACACAAGCAGTGTTAATGCCAAAAACACTTAAACATGCTTAAACAGTCGTTCTTCCCCTCCCCCTCCTCTCAGACTGAGCTGAGGTAACCTCTCACACCAATTAACCCACCCCCCTTCTTCACCCCACACCAACCTCAGAGATCTGTCACCCAAGCTTCCACCTCCCTGCTTAGAGTGAGACACCATAGATTCTTGACATGTCATCATCTTTATTCACTGAGTTACACTGCGGTTAAAAGTGTTCAAGAGACATTTGTGATATTGGTTGCATCACATCGTCTGACATAATGCTCATAGGCTTTGTATGTTGCTGTTTTAAATGGTGGACTCTGTATGTTGCTGTTTTAAGTTGTGGAAGACATTTTCTCATGCTGGTGATCTGACACTGTTAATTCTACTTATTAAGCCATTTTTTTTTTTTTTACTTACCAACTCTTCTTGGCCCAGCTCTACACTGTTTGAGTCATTGCCATCATTCATCTGTATGCTGTACAGGCCTAACCATATCTATGTTGTGGCTATTTGCTGAGGCAGGTATAGCTGGACGTGCCTGCGACATAGGAACAGTGCCACCCACAGGGCATTAACTGTGTTTTATATTTCATAAACCTGCTTGCATGGGGTGGCAGTAACATGCAGCGGTTGGGACATGTGGGGCAAGCAACATTTAGCGGCACCACTGTTTTGCAACAGCAGCATGTGGCGGACGCAACATGTGGCGGAAGCGACAGGGCCCAACGGGCGCGTGGGGGGCGAGGGCCCGATCATCGCCGCTTGCGGCTTTAATTTGTTTTTGTGTCTTCAATCAATCAATCAAGACTTTGTGGCACAAAGTGCCTTACATAGGAATGAAATAAAATAAATAACAATTAAGGAAATAAAACTTAGAAAATTGCAAAAAATGAAAGTATAAGACCCCCCCCCCCCCCCCAACCCACAATCAATACACACACTCATTCATTAAAACAGAAAGATAAAAAATGGAAATTCTGACAGAAAAGAGAAATAAAGGCCTTGCACCACTCCCAAGTCCATGACAAGCAGCTAGACACTGTTCCTTAAGGTGCTTACACACCGGACGCTACTTGTACTACCTCGGCAATCACTCTCCATGCAGTCAATGTACAGCCGCGATGGGGCGGGGCAAACCCTCCCGCAATGCGTTTGCCGCGTACAAGTCAATCAGTTCGCTCATCGCAAGATGTCAAAGTTAAAAAAAGTTGATCTTCTTCAGGTGATGTCGTGTTTGGCTGTGCGGCAACAGCCAGTCAGTGGTGTGTGCACGTGTGATGGTGCCCGTGACACAGTTTTTAATCCTGACAACAGAGGTACAATTTATGTCCTTGTGGGAAACATTAATCATTGAGGACATTAGTTCCACCAGCAGAAAACTCACAGACGCTGCTGCTGCAGGGCATCAGCTGCAGTGTTTTGTGTTTGATAAGTGAGTGAAAAGGATACAGTTGGAATAATGTCCGCTTATACATCCTATTATATGATAAATGATATGATCACGGTGAAACTCGAGCGGATGTGACGTCATTGAGCAGCGGCCGACGGCAACGGTGACCAAAATGAGGTATTTATGGACACGCGACGATACTTCAGTGGGCGACGCAATTTTGACCGCAAAGTCGCTTGCAGTGTGAACGCAGCTTTAGACTGTGTGTGCTGTAACAGACAGAGCTCGACCACAGATAATTAGCTTAGCTCAATCACTGGGAGTCAATGGGTAGTGTTAGCCTGCCTCTTCCTACAGTTGTCGGATAAACTCTCCAGCAACTCTAAACAGTCCTGTGTGCTTGTTGTGACTCACCCCAAAAACAGTATGGAAATAAAGTTGGCTTTCCATTAGGTTCTTAAGTTTGATGATCCACAAACCAACTCTGTGTTATTTCCCCTGTTTTTTCAGACACATCTCCACTGGATGCAAAACACATTAAGATGGCGGTTGGGATAATCTTTTTTTTCACCGGCTTCTTTGTAGCTGTGGGAGGAGTGGCTTACTTTCGGTGGAAAAAGACGTGAGTCAACTTCTGTAGTCACTGCTGTTTTTCTCAGTGACAAGGAACAAAACTCTGAAAATATATTCCTCAAAAAAGGTTTGGGGACATTGATATAACTATCTTCCCCTTTAATAACACTGACTGCTATTGTATCTCCCTTTGCCGGGAAGCCTGATTAGTCACCTTTACGGTGGCAGCATTATTTAATGTCAGCTCTAATACCATTTACAAACTTAAGACCAAGTTTTGTGTGACTGATGAGGTCAAAAACATACAGAGGAGGACAATAGCCTAAGAAGAGCAGCTCCTCACTCTTGCTTCACTGAGGAACCAAAGGCTTTCTTCAAGGGAAAGAGGGGATTCTGATATAGTTTTGTAAAGGAGCTACTCACATGTACAGCTGTGCTTCTCCTTCCACTAATAGACAGCTCTTGCAAGTTGTATCTCCCCATAATGGTGATTGATCGGGATTTCTAACGATATAGAATACAATACCAATTGGTAATATCAAAGGGGAGAAATGATCAACTGGAATAATGTTTCCAAACTTTTTTGAGGATTATAGTTGAGTAAAAAAAAAACAATCTTGTGGTTTTTATAACACTTGTTTTATGTTTCAGGTCTGACTTCACAGCTCTGAATGGACAAGATCGAGCATATCCACCATTATAAGAAGCTCCCAGAGTTTCGGCATTCTTCTCAAAGGCTTCAAAATTAAAAGTTAAGCCACGGACTTCTTACAGACAACAGATGCGTGATTATTATGAAGTCATCTACTCCGGTGGACTGTGCAGGTGCTGACTTCCATCTTTGTATTTTCATATGGAGCATGAAAACGGCTTGACTTTAAAATACAAATAAATCTACAGCAGAATCCATGATTAATTTTACATAAATCCCACCTCTAACAAAACCAACAGCTAATTAAAATGTTGGACTTTTGGATTGGCACATGGGGTGGCCAATCAAAGCTCGATCACAGCTTTTCTGGTCAGAATTGTTTCTGTGATTGCTTGCATTAGCCTCAATCCATCAAATGCATCTCAAAGAGACTTTAATGTAGAATATTCTTAATAAAATAATAAGCAGAAATCCAACTGTGACATTTTAAGCCTTAAATGAACACTCCTTCTCAATAGTGAATCATCTGGTTTTAAACTGGTAGTTAAAGTTCACAGTGGGAACAATGTTATTTATTTTGTTCAGACATCTGAGTGGTAACAGTGAGGACAGGGTCTATTCTTCTGGCAGTCAAGAGCAGGGCAGATATATGGCGAAAGGTATGTAGGTATATTATAATAAATGTAATGCACCAGAGCTCGACAAGAGGCCCTTGCAACATGCTCGCTCCTGTGGCTGATCTATAGATAGAAATCAGCTGCATGGTGGGATGATGGCATGCTGTTTTATTATTGAACTGGCAGGCAACATGGCAGAGCGTCTCCTTTATCATTTTTGTCAACCAAGGTCTCAGCTGACAGACAATCCTTCACCTAAATGCCATTAATCGTTCTAACTTTGTTGGTCCTTCTAAAGGATTTATGTTTCAGACTGTTGCATACAGTAACTGCCTTGGCTTAGAAAATAAGAAACCCAATTTTTAATCATATTTGTGATTGAAAATCAATTTTTTCATTGTTTTTACCAAGCCTACATGCCAAAGTTTTTCTGATGAAAAATACTCTCAGACATTGAAACATACCAACAAACCTCTCTGTCCAGCCCTGCTCAGTTGTAGTGTAGATCCTCATGAAATGTATCAACCATTTAGTTTAATGACTACTGTGCTCTAATGTTTACTGTGGCTGCACTTACATGCCTGGTCAAGTGTTATTGACTGGAGCTGCCTTTGGGATGAAAAAACTGTCTTCCAGAGGGAGTTAGCATATCCCCTAATGACATCATTAGGGAAATTTTTAACACATTTTCTCAAATGAGAGGATAATTTTTTCTTATGTTTTGATGCATACTATTTGTATAAAAAACATTAAACTTTATTTAGAGTAATGCGAGGCCTTTACTGAATATTTAGCTTAATTAAGGCTGCTTTCTCAGCTAATAGGTTTGGTCCAGTCCTCATCAGTCAAAGGAGTTCAGGTCTCCTGTTTTTGTTTGTTCTTAAGGTCAGAACTGAGCTGAGAAAAATATTTTACATTTTCTGCTTCCTTTACCTAAAATGAGCTGCAAAAGACCTGAGACTTAATGAGCTGGTATTACTGGAAAATTTTAAGAGGATGTTAAATGATTTGGAGGCAGTTGGATGCAGATTTAACTGATTTTTTAAATATTTTTTTAATTTAATGATAGTCCAGCTTGTCAACTGTTATGTTTTGTTTTTTCATTGTATTTTAAGTGTTATGCATGTTTTGTGTAGTTGCATGTAGCGCAGTTATAGTAATTAACTTTGTTGACTTTTCTGCTGCCTGTCTTGGCCAGGAAACTCTATGATAGGTATTTTTAATCTCACTTTCTTCCTGGTCAGATAAAGATTTGCTTGTTTGGAAAGTTGTTTCATTTGGAAGTTGTTTCATTTGGGGTGGTGTGAAAGCTTGCACAAATTCTCGTGCCAACCAAAGATGAACTCTGGTCCAATTAAAAAAAGGAAATGGAAAAGAGAAGTGAATTCCGACATGTGGTTTGCTGAATATCACAACAGTAAGCAGGCTAACGTGGTGTTCAAAGACAATATAAAACAGCTAATGTAAGCACTGCTAGCACCACCAGCTTTGTGATCAAATCTTTTAATAGAACAAGTTATAACCAGAAAAAACATGTCTCTTTAATTAAAAAATAACAAAATAAAAAAAATAACAATAACAGAAAACATTTTTGCACCATGACGTTCTGTGTCATGGTGCAAAATGAGTCTGATTGGATCATGATTGGATCATTTGTAAAGCCCTCAAGGCAAACTGGAGTACTTTAGTCATAAAAATCAACACCTACAAGTTGATGAGAAACAGTAACATGCTTTAAAGAGGCTGTTTACATATTTTTATATATACTGTACCTTGAGAGTTTAAATGGATTGCATGATTTGGTCAAATCTGTGATCATCTGGCAACCAGTCTATTGTGTACCCATCATCTCATCTATGGCAGACAGGCACCAGGCTCCTGCAACCCACATGAATAGATTTTGATGCAGATGACAGATGGATGGACTTGCAATGCCCTAAAACAGGGACTGTAGTTTATTCACCACTGCAGCACCTACATTTATCAACATCTGAGGTTAAAAAAAAATATCCAACATGGCCACTCAGGGCCTCCATAGTAAGATTACTCAACTTGTGGACTTAAAGGATAAGTTCTGTTTCTACAGCTTTCACATTGTTTATAGAATGAAGTAGAACAATATACTCACCCAGAAGGCTTTCCTGATCCAAACAGTGCTTCGGGAGATATTTAGATCCAAAATCGAGCGGTGGACATCCGTATAATGTTAGCACATAGGGCATGTATAGCGCCGCTCCTAAAACTGCATTAATCATCCAAAAACTCATTAGTTTCACCAATATTTCATCATGGTCAGCTCATGCTACTCCTCCATTACAGTCTGTGTCGCTCCAGACATGTTGTGTGACTGCACTGACCTCTGAACTGAAGAAGAAGAACGTTTGCCTCCGCGCCTGCGCAGTACGGCTCATTGTTTCAGGGGAAGACAGCTGGCTACACAACGACTTTCTTCTTCAAGTTTTGTGCAAAATGGACGAATATCTATCGGATGAAGATGTTGTGGAGGAGAACTTTGAATATGATGGGTGTCCTTACAGTTTAGAGCCAGAGTATACAGATGAGGAGCTCATCGAAAGGAGGACGCGGAGGCAAAGAGAAGAACAGCTCTCCAGAGAGTACTGCGCATGCGTGGAGGCAAACATTCTTCTTCTTTAGTTCAGAGGTCAGCACAGCCACAAAAACATGTCTGGAGCGACACAGACTGTAATGGAGGAGTAGCCCGAGCGGACCATGATGAAATATTGGTGAAACTAATGAGTTTTTGGACGATTAATGCAGTTTTAGGAGCGGCGCTATACATGCCCTACGTGCTACCATTATTTGGATGTCCGCCGCTCGATTTTGGATCTAAATATCTCCCAAAGCACTGTTTGCATCAGGAAAGCCTTCTGGATGAGTATATTGTTCTACTTCATTCTATAAACAATGTGAAAGCTGTAGAAACCGAACTTATCCTTTAAGTCCTTTCTTTTCATTGGGATGGTGATAACTAAACACATAAAATGTAGATTTTCTGGCATCTGTAAATGGAAAAAAGAGCCATATCAGACTAACTGTATGTTTAAGTCAAACATCAACCAATTTTGGAAGAAGCCTATTTTTGTACAGTGGGAAAACCCTTTTCTTTTTCCAGCTGTTTATCTCTCTGTAGTATGCGAGTCTGTCAATGATTTATCTTGATAATGGAGATCCTATAAGAACTCCCAGCCCGAAGCCCCTGTATTTGTTAGCTGGCATTTTAGAGTGAAACACCGACTCACTTCTGTCAAAATGGCAAGTTTGTTCACCGTGCTGGCCCTGGTGGCTGTGTTATCCAGCGGTTTATGTGAGGGGAAAACAGTCCTGCAGCGAGCCGGAACAGCCTTCAACAACAGACAGTACCAGTCTCTCCTCACTGTGCCCAATGGGATGATGTTTGGAGACTGGACCTGGCCTGAGATGTGTCCTGAGAACTTCTTCGCTGTGGGCTTCAGTCTGAGGGTAAAAAACTTTAGACTTTGTATACATTTAAGTTTAACAGGGACTGAAGATGGAAATTAGAAAGAAAGCTATAATTTGGTGCAGAGCATCTCTTCTCTGAGTTTAATCATTTTATCTTCATCCCTGATAAATAAAATAAAAAACATAAAAAACAACACACACAGACAACCTACTAAGTAAAACGTGCAATAATAACAAATATATTGGTGTCAAAATGGAGTGAACAGATTTTCTGAACTCAGACACTTAAAAGCATGAGCTTTAGTCACAATAAGATTTTCAGCAGATCATCTCAACAAGATATTTTAAAAAATGTATAAAAAATGCTTTAACAATATCATAACAAAGTTATTGGTGTTATGTTAATCTTTTTTTAAAAAATATATTTTTATAACTATAAATTATTTCCTTTTCATTTTTATTATGATCAATGTTCTTCCATTACCAGTTAGCATTACAATCCTGATTATTTTTCTTCTTCTTCCTATTATTATTATTATCATCATACTTACTATCATTTTCTTTATTATCATTATTTTTTCTTCCATTCTTCTTCTTTTCATTACATAATTAATAATTATAAGAAAAATAGTATCATTTTTAGTTGTTTTATTTATATGTTTTCATTTTTACACAAATAGTGATAGTGTTATTTTGATAACAATATTTGCCAAACCTCATTTCCACCAGTCATATTTTAAACTCAGTATTTTGTTATTTCATTTTAATATATTTATATGGCTTGTGATTGCTAGTAAAATGTTATATATTTTGTTTTCTGTTTCATAATTATTATCCTCATTTAAAATTTTAGATTATACTGAAACATACATTAAAAGTTGTTTTAATCTTTATTCATCAACGTAAAGTTAAACTCTCGTACCGAAATCAACTTTGGTCTTAGTAGTAGTATATTAGTTGTCTTTTTGATCCTTCTCATACCGTATTTTGGTAACATAAAACTACATAAATCACTAATATACTAATATATATTAGCTAATATCACAATGTTTTTGGCATTCTTGTTTGTTACAATGAGCATCATTTCTGAGGAAAACTGGCTGCACCATGCAGCCCAAAATAACTCCAGTACTGCCCATTTTTTCAGTTGAAGTGCTTTAAAAGATTCATTTTCTGTTTGGTCTGTCTGTAACTTTTCATGTGATTGCTGAATCGCTGTCATATGCCTGACATTCTTGTGGCACCTGTCCTAAATACCAGTAATAGTGCTTTTTATACCGTAAAGATCAGAAAAGATACAAAGCAAAGGGTGAAACTGCTAACAGAACTCAGTTACAGCAGTATTTCCTGTTCTGATTCAGTTCAAAAATAATCAGCCAAGCTGCTTTTACTATGACAAAACAAAACAAGATTTATGATTCTAATGACAGCAGGTTTGTTCTTCTTTTAAAGCTCACACTCATATGTGCTTCCACAAAGTTTATAGATTTAGCTGTTGTTTGTGAGCTGCAGCTTTCTAAGCAATGCAAATCCCCGTTTTCTAAATTATCCTTTTATTGTATTTCAATCTTTTCTCCCTGTCATGTCCTCTTACATTTCTATGCTTGTTTTGATGTAATTTGCCGAAATTCTTCAAAGATAATAAACCCAACCTGCTTTTCTTTTGCTCACTAAATAGAAAATTATCCTTGCCACAGTGATTTCAGTGCAGGTGAATATATAATCAGAATCAGGGCGAAAAGCAGCACTCCATCTTTTCTACAAGCATTTCTAAGTTCTTCAATAACAGCAGGGCCACAGAGGTCCGACTCAAATAGAGATTAATCTAATTTCTCTTCACTTTGCAATTGCAGTTCATTCAGTAACAACTGGAAACATAAAAGGTGAATCAATAATAAAATTAGTCATCCACATGCTCCACTGACTCAGCCTGATGAGCCTTGTTGTTTGGAGATAAAACTGCTTTTTTCATTACGTGTTGGCAGCAAGAAGAGGGAAAGTACAAAGAAAACAAATTAATTTCAACCCCTGAATGGGTATGCAGAAGTATTTAGGAAAAGTGAAAATGAATCCTGTCCAGTTGTCTCATAAAGGGTAAAATCTTTGTATCAATTATGAACAACATAATCGTCAAACCTGAGGATCAGCATATAAAAATATTTTAATAGTGTTGACTCTTGCGCAAAATGTCTTCTGTCAAATGTTTGTGCCAAACACAGCTTCAGCAGATAAGTTAACAGTTTGATAACAACAGTTTTGAGATAAGGTTGTTTGTCTAAACCTGTGACTGCTGCTGGGAACTGATGTGCGTCTCCTCAGGTGGAGCCAAACCAGTATGGAGCTGACGACACCAGCCTCAATGGGATCCGTCTCATCTGTTCCAGCGACGAAACCAGGAGCTACCTGTACACCATTGAGTCTCACGCCGGAATGTAAGCCTACAGCACTTTTGAAATAAGTTTGACCACATCTTTGTAGCAGTACTGAAGGCCAGAATAGTAAAATAGATCTAAAATGGGCACCAGACTGACTTAATCTGTCGTTTTAAGAAAAAAAAATCTCAGGGTTTAGGCCTAGTACTAAATGAAAACCATGCTACAAAACAAAAAAATTGAGTTTATCTTACAGCATTTCAGAATAATTCAGATCACAAGCAAGAAACTGAAGTTTTAAAGAGTTTCACTGAGTTTGGTTAAAAAAAAAATCAAAAAGTTAATAGAATTCAAAGTTCATCAAAAATTAATCTCCAAACTCAAAACCAGTCCACAAAAGACAAAAAAACAGAACACTGTAAAGAAGTTTATTAGATTCAAGATCTCAAAAAGTATTCCTTAGTAACAAATTCAAAACCTTCAAAAATGTTCTTTTTTTAATGTATTTTTTGGGCATTTTGTGCCTTTATTGATAGGAGAGAGGCAGTGGATAGGCTTATGAAGGGGGTGAGAGAGAGTAGGGGAAGACACTCTGCAAATTGGTCACAGGCAGGATTCAAACCTGGACCAGCAGAAGGAAGTACATGGGGTGCCTGGTTGCTAACCACTCCGCCAAACCAGCACCCCCAAAATTGTTTATTTAAACTAAACCCAAAAGTCACAAAATTATAACCCAAAAACATAAACTCTGTCCACTGTCCTTTTTGGATTCTTCCAATAAAACACCAAATAAAAGTTTGTGAGAGAGCTGTGATAACTTGGGGTATGAAGGGACCGTGGCGACTGCTGGTCAGTCAAGGAGGGGAAGCTCATTTTTTCCGGCCTACATCATAAATTTGTTTATTTATTTAAATGTAAATTCTACCCTCCGTTCCTTTTTTGGTACGACCCTGTCGTACCAACTAGGTGTCTTTTCCAGGGATTTTTCCAGTGTTCTCTCAATGGCCGGCAGAGCTAGACTGCTTAAACGGCCTTGGCCCATTGTGTTGCGAGTGTAAGACTTGAGCCGCGGGGTGTTGGTTTGGCGAAGTGGTTAGCAACCAGGCACCCCATGTACTTGCTTCTGCCGGTCCAGGTTCGAATCCCGCCTGTGACCAGTTTGCAGAGTGTCTTCCCCTACTCTCTCACCCCCTTTCACAAGCCTATCCACTGTCTCTCTCCTATCAATAAAGGCACAAAAATGCCCAAAAAATACAAAAAACAAAACAAAACAAAAAAAAAAAACATATGGGATTCATTCCCCAAATTTTTGGAATCCCCTTTTAATTCCTTTTAATGCATTTATTGCTATTTTGTTTATGCTGTCCTTGTAGTTCTATTAAATGTTATTAGGTATGTATTATTCATTTATCCACATGGCTGTAGACAAATAGTTGATTGCCATAATTGGTAGTATCATCTGTAAACTATTATTGTTTTGTTATTTACCATAAATGATATCTGAGAATTCATAGGTTTGAGGGATGGAGGAGAGAGGGAGGGTTGAGTTGTTCATGTATGCTGGAAAAATATGTAATGTGTTGAAAAGTTATAACTCATTAAGATATGTGTTAAAAAAAATTAACATGATAAAAAAAAATTACTGAACATTTACTTCAGAGAATTGTGTTTTTATGATCAGTTTGTGAATGTAATTGTCAGAGGTTATTCCTATTTGGGTACAGAAAAGATATTTCTATTTATTTACTAATTTTCTATTGACCTTGCTAAGTCATGTAGAAAGACAGTCTGGGGGGGGGGTTGGTATAAGATTATAGTTTCATTAATAGCCTGAAAGATTTTGGGCTTTTAAGAAAGCATCCAGCTCTGTTAGCCTCCCTCTGGCTCCAAGTTTTAATCCTCTGATTAATATGGTGCAGCAACATAAAATATCTAGAGAAAATTCAATAACTTGCTGCCTTCCTGAAATGTGCAGCCTCTGATATTACCCTAATGTGAATAGTTCTTCTTACCATGGCTAAAAATGTCCAGATATGAAGAGCTAGCGTTTTTTCATCTTCTGTCTGGGAATACAGCTGCTCTCAAGCTATCGAGCGGGTTCCTATTGATCGAGGCAAATTTACCCTGTCAATAAAATCATTTTTATTTTGGGAGCCAGAATTCAGCAGGATGTGATCTAATGTGGGCCTGTAATGGACATGTCAATACAAACACTTTGCATCTTCCTCTCAGAGCTTTATTCTCCTTCCCTTTTCTGCTAAAATGTTTGTATTGACATTTTCAAATATGCAGCTGTCTGTCTCCATGGCCTCATCTATATTGTGGAATAGATATAAATGGAAGAAACCTTTCTTCATAACAGGGTTAAATAAGAACTGGTTAGATGAAGCACTTGAGCACAACATTGAGGTATGTGCTTTCAAATCAAGCGGGGGATTAAAATGTAACTAAAGCATCTTCTAAGATCTTGAATAAAGGGAACAGATGATTAAATGTCCATATATGCAGAGCTGTCCCTATCCAATGTCGCACAATTTTATGTGGCGCTTACAAAAGAAACCAGATTGCATTATTTTTTACCATTGTCTTTAATTTATAAGATAATATTTTAGCCAATTTACATACTTTACAAATTACAAATAAATACAAAGCTTCTGAAATACAATATAAATACCCTTACCACAAAACAAAGCCCTGTAAATAAGTGAATAAATGACAAAAATAGAGTTAAATTATATACAACAAATCAATATCAAACAATCAAAATGACCACACAGTTTGCACACAGTAACTTCATACTAAGCTACATTTACTCTATGCAATAACTATATACCAACAAAAGACCTATTTGTAATATCATTTGAAGCAGTCTTAACTGTGCATTACTTTTCATTTCAATTAATGTGAGATTTTTTGTTTTAAGAATAAATAATTTGTTTTAATATAATTATAGTGGAGGCGATTTTTTTCCCCATTTTGTGGCGCCTCCCGGAGGCCACGGCGCTGTAACATTTGTCTATATTGCCTAAAGGTGCTTACACACTGAACGCGACTTGAGCCTCCTCAGCAACCACCCTCCAAAGTCAATGTACAGCCGCGATGGGGCGGGGCTAACCCTCCCACGATGTGACTGCCGTGTTCAATGCTCTCAATTCCATGTCTCTCGTCTCTCGTCCTTGAAGTTGAAAAAGTTGATTTTTTCAGGCAATGTCACGTGGTTGTGCGGCAACAGCCAATCAGCAGTGTGTGCAAGTGTGGCGGTACAGTGTGACACAGTTTTTATTCCGGTTCACCAAGTAACAATTTATGTCCTTGTGGGAAACATTAGAGAGTGAGGACATTAGTTCCGCTTAAAATTCGGTGTGAACACAGCTTAATGGGCCAACCTGCTCTGCATACATATACTGTATATCTATATCTATATCTATATCTATATCTATATCTATATATATCTATATCTATATCTATATCTATATATATCTATATCTATATCTATATCTATATCTATATATATCTATATCTATAGATATATATATCTATATATATATATATATATATCTATATCTATATCTATATCTATATATACACATATGTATATATATAAACAAACCCAAAAATCAAAATCAGTGAAGTTGTTGTGTAAATCGTAAAAAAAAAACAGAATACAATGATTTGCAAATCCTTTTCAACTTATATTCAATTGAATACACAGCAAAGACAAGATATTTTTTTTTGAACTGAGAAACTTTCTTTTGCAAATAATCTTCAACTTAGAATTTAATGGCAGCAACACGTTGCAAAAACATTGTCACAGGGGCATTTTTACCACTGTGTTACATCGCCTTTCCTGTTAACATCACTCAGTAAATGTTTGGGAACTGAGGAGACCAATTTTTGAAGCTTTTCGGCTGGAATTCTTTTTCATTCTTGCTTGATGTACAGCTTAATTTGTTCAACAGTTCAGGGTCTCCGTTGTTGTATTTTATGCTTCATAATGCGCCACACATTTTCAATGGGGGACAGGTCTGGACTACAGGCAGGCCAGTCTAGTACCTGCACTCTTTTACTACGAAGCCACGCTGTTGTAACACGTGCAGAATGTGGCTTGTCATTGTCTTGCTGAAATAAGCAGGGGCGTCCATAAAAAAGACGTTGCTTGGATGGCAACATATGTTGCTTCAAAACCTGTATGTGCCTTTCAGCATTAATGGTGCCTTCACAGATGTGTAAGTTACCCATGCCTTGGGCACTAATACACCCCCATACCATCACAGATGCTGGCTTTTGAACTTTGCGCCGATAACAGTCCGGATGGTTCTTTTCCTCTTTGGTCCGGAGGACACGACGACCACAGTTTCCAAAAACAATTTGAAATGTGGACTGGTCAGACCACAGAACACTTTTCCACTTTGCATCAGTCCATCTTAGATGAGCTCCGGCCCAGCGAAGCCGGTGGTGTTTCTGGGTGTTGTTGATAAATGGCTTTCGCTTTGCATAGTAGAGTTTTAACTTGCACTTACAGATGTAGACGAACTGTAGTTACTGACAGTGGTTTTCTGAAGTGTTCCTGAGCCCATGTGGTGATGTCCTTTACACAGTGATGCCGGTTTTTGATGCAGTACCGCCTGAGGGATCGAAGGTCACGGGCAATGTTGGTTTTCAGCCTTGCCGCTTACGTGCAGTAATTTCTCCAGATTCTCTGAACCGTTTGATGATATTACGGACCGTAGATGATGAAATCCCTAAATTCCTTGCAACAGCTCATTGAGAAATGTTGTTCTTAAACTGTTGGACAATTTGCTCACGTGTTTGTTCACAAAGTGGTGACCCTCGCCCCATCCTTGTTTGTGAATGACTGAGCATTTCAGGGAAGCTGCTTTTGTACCCAATCATGGCACCCACCTGTTCCCAATTAGCCTGTTCACCTGTGGATGTTCCAAATAAGTGTTTGATATATATATATATATATATATATATATATATATATATATATATATATATATATATATATATATATATATATATATATAATATTTGCAAAAAATAAAGTTTACCAGTTTGAACGTTAAGTATCTTGTCTTTACTGTGTATTCAATTGAATATAAGTTGAAAAGGATTTGCAGATCATTGTATTCTGTTCTTATTTACGATTTAAACAATGTGCCAACTTCACTGGTTTTGGGTTTTGTATATATATATATTTTCCAAAATGCTTTAAAAGCCAAAACTAAAAAAAAACATTACTCAGTGTTATTCTTTTTTATACCCATTGTACTACCTGTCAGTATTTAATGCCAGAAAACTATATATCCTTGTTTAAACTATATCTCAAAGTTCAGTTCCCCAGCCAACCCAATGGTGGGTCTGGGATAATAATGTCATTTTTTTCTAAATGAAAATGGATTTATAGCATTTTGGAAAAGAGCTCTTCATGTGTATATATATTTATTTATTTATTTAGTTATATAATTCTTTGCTCACGTGTTTGTTCACAAAGTGGTGACCCTCGCCCCATCCTTGTTTGTGAATGACTGAGCATTTCAGGGAAGCTGCTTTTATACCCAATCATGGCACCCACCTGTTCCCAATTAGCCTGTTCACCTGTGGGATGTTCCAAATAAGTGTTTGATGAGCATTCCTCAACTTTCTCAGTCTTTTTTGCCACTTGTGCCAGCTTTTTTGAAACATGTTGCAGGCATCAAATTCCAAATGAGCTAATATTTGCAAAAAATAAAGTTTACCAGTTCGAACGTTAAGTATCTTGTCTTTACTGTGTATTCAATTGAATATAAGTTGAAAAGGATTTGCAAATCATTGTATTCTGTTTTTATTTACGATTTAAACAATGTGCCAACTTCACTGGTTTTGGGTTTTGTATATATAGCCTATATATTTTCCAAAATGCTTTAAAAGCCAAAACTAAAAAAAAAAACATTACTCAGTGTTATTCTTTTTTATACCCATTGTACTACCTGTCAGTATTTAATGCCAGAAAACTATATATCCTTGTTTAAACTATATCTCAAAGTTCAGTTCCCCAGCCAACCCAATGGTGGGTCTGGGATAATAATGTCATTTTTTTCTAAATGAAAATGGATTTATAGCATTTTGGAAAAGAGCTCTTCATGTGTATATATATTTATTTATTTATTTAGTTATATAATTCCTCCAACCTGTGATGCCTCTCCTTCTTTCCTTTCCAGCTTTGGTGACTGGTCCACCCCCCAGTACTGCCCTGGCGACGGTGTGCTCATCTCCTTCCAGCTCCGCGTCGAGCCTTATCAAAGTGCCTTTGGTGACGACACAGCCGTTAACAACATCAAGTTCCGCTGCAGCAGCAACCCCATGCTAGAGGGTGCCGGTGGGCAGTGGGGAGAATACGGATACTGGAGTGACACTTGTAACAACGGAGGGATCTGTGGCATCGAGACCAAGATGGAGGAGTACCAGTGGGGCCTTGACGACAGTACCATGAACGATGTGCGCTTCCACTGCTGCAACAAGTCCCAGGTAAGACTGGGTAAAAGAGGGATGTCAAAGATTCAAGATAGACCCATGATAATATTTTATCAAGGAAGGACTTTTCTGATCTGGTCCAAGTAGATCAGAGCGAAACAAAAACACATTTAAGCAAATGGAAACACTGCAAACAAAAACACTATACCCTGAGTTTTGTATAAAAGCATGCTTTTGAGACATGCTTACATCAGTGTCTGAAGGAGTATTCATCTTAGTGAGTTTAATTCAAAACTAAATATAAGGGCCATATCATGAGAGTGTGAAACGCACTGTCTAAAGGTGCGTCTAAAAAGTTCTTGCTCAGAGAAGTGAAATTTCCCTTTTTTCAATCCAATTTGAATATGGATTTGCTTTAATTGTATGAAAATCCCAACAGATCATCCATTTTTTTGTACTGCTTATTCCTTTTGTGGCCAAGGTGGGCTGGAGTCTATCCAAGGCAATTGCAGGCCTATATAGAGAGACAGAGAACCCGCTCATGCAACCAGGGATTGAATCAGCAACCCTCTTACTGTGAGGCACCGTGCAGCCCCAATTGGAAGCACTGCAAACAAAAAACTTGACCCTGAGTTCTGCAGTAAAAGGGACATGTTTATATCGCCTTGTGAAGTAGTGATCACCTGAGCGACATTCAGTTTCAAAGAGAAGTGCTGCTCACTAAAATTTCTCCCCTCTTTTTGAAAAACCAGCCTCTCTAAACTCTGAAGGTGTGTTCACACCAAACACGACTTTGGTGACCTTGGTGACCACTCTCCATTCAGAATCAAAGTACAGCCACAATCAGCCAGGACCACACGAGACCAGAACTTACACGATGCGACAGACGCGTTCTGGGTGACTTGATCTAATCTTTGAGACATGGGGCTGTGTCTCTGTTTCTGCTAAAGGGAACTCTGGAGTCGCTTTAGATACGGAGCAGGTCACAATGCTTGGTCAACAAAGTTGAAAAATTGGAATGCTCCAGGTGATGTTGCACCACAAGAGTCAATCAACCAGAAGTTGAAAAGCGGAAGTTGAGAACGAAGATACTGATTAGCCTATTGTTCTCATAGATACATAGTAAAACATGGCGAAATCTGCCCTCCTCAGAAGTTTACTTGTAGGGATTGTCTTTGACAAGGTTCATGTCACATGTAAGTGTTAAATGAATCATCTGTGTGGTACAATTTAGTGTAAGACAATAGTATAAGGCCGTTAGCCGTTAGCAGCTATGTAAGCGGCTAACGACAGTAAATGACTGTTAGCTGTTAGCCGCTAACTTAGCTGCTAACGGCTAACAACAGCTAACAAAAAAGTATGCTATTTTTTTTTTCAATTCTTTATTCAGCCATTTCAAGTAACAAACAGGCACATTTTGCATCATACAGTCTTCAAAAATCACTGAGCAGCATCAGCAGCCAATATAAACAAAATAATAAAATAAAATGTATATATAAAAGAAAAAAAATAATGACAAATCCAATGAAAACATTGCTTCATTATATGAGGCAACCCTGCTTGATGTGGATTGGTCTGTGATGAATGTGACGAGCAGAACGATTATCCAATCACAAGCTTGTGTTTTTTTTTTTTAAACGTTCTGCCCCTGAAAACAAATTCAAAGGGCTCCTACCAGATGGACTAGTGAAATATTTCTGTGGCAGATATATGGAGCTGTCCATCTGGCTTGTCATGTTAACAGTGAAATGGATACAGTTGGAATAATACCAGCTAAGACGTCCTGTTATGTGATATGTGATATGATCGCGGATTAAAAATCTAGTAGGTGTGACGGTACTAAGCAACTGCAACAGCAACAAAACAAACTAAGTACAGACCACAGGACCTTTGCCGGTTTGTTTGCATGTTTGTATGTTTGTTAGCAAGACTTCGCAAAAACTACTGGAAGGATTATGGTAAAATTTTCAGGAGATGTTGATATTGGTTCAGTTTAAATATGATTAGATTTTGTTGGTGATCCAAACAACCACCATTAGCAAACAATTGCTTTTGCTTTGACTAATAATGATATCGACATGATTCTGAGTGCTAGTTGTGGGTTTTCAGGATTATGAATCATTATGCACTGCAAAAAAGGGAAGTCCTGATATAAGATCAAATATTAAATTTAAAAAGAAAATTAATTCAAACTAGTGAAATTATCTGTCTATGCAGCAAGTAAATTTCACTATATCAGAAATCTTGAAATAAGTTTTCCCTGGAAGTTTCCATAAGGATTAAAATAAGCTGAAAATGCAGATTTTCAGGTCAAAAAAATTGAAATCAAACTTGACAATCAAAGGGGACATGAAATAAATGCAGAACCCCACAACCAAAGCTGAAGCTCCTAAAAATGTGTAATTGTATCATGAGCTGTGGAGAAGGTTGTATACGTGTAGTTTTCTTTGTTGTTATTTAGCCATGTTTGAAGTCTGATTATATTTTGAACAGATGCCTTTTGTATAATTCTTTATTCAACTTGACTTCTTACTGAATCTTGAAACACGCTTGGTGAAGGATAGTTTTGGTGGAAACACTAATTTAGCTTATTTTAACAGTTATTCGCTCAGTTTTAAGATTTCCAGACTAAAAGAGGTACTAAAGATGTATTCATGCTCAATTTAAGATTGTGCCGTAAAATTAAGGACTAAAAATGAGTAAATACCTTTTAAAACAAGCTAAATTATCTATTATGTCTAAAAATAAGGTTTGAAATCTTGGCAAGTACCAAATAATTTATAGTGTGTTGGTAACTTTATCATGAAACTATTGATTATAGATGTAACAGCAATATGTGAGCTACCTTGGTGGAGGTTTGCGCTCTACCAGCAGTTTCTTGTTAAGTCAAAAAAAGTGCTAATTAATGTATTCTTTGTGTTTGCTGTTTTTAAGTGTTTTTGTTTCCCTCTTTTTTTTGCAGTGATCTGCAGGTGAACCAAACAGACCTGACCAGACTGCTCTCCATCACCCTGAAATCAAAGATGACTAACAATAAAAAGATCATTTAAGCTCTGCTGCCTCTCTCGTGATATCAAGAACCTGGGGGTCTTTAAATGTTTGATGTCAGTCACTTTTTCTTCTGAAAGACTCACAAACACCTCAGAGCAAAATGTGAAGTAATGAATGTCGAGTTATTTGTGGAAACAACACGCGTCTCTTTGAACAAAGTGGAGTGTCACCTTCAGCAGGAGGAAGATTAAGCAGCGTCTCTTCATATCAAGAGTCACTTTAAACATCAAGTCATCCCATCATCACCTCTCATCAGCGTGAGCGCAGCATGTTTTCATACCCTGCCTAATGAACCAATGAGCTTCCAGCAAAGTCATAATAAGCGTGAGCACCAAACAGACGAGCTGACACAGGCATTTCCCAGAATTCCTGCTGGAACTGAGGTAATTAAGAAATGACAAGAGAGAGGATATTAATTAATTTACAGTTTAAGGCCTGACAGAGGTTGATAAGACACCGATTGGCACACACAGAGGTAATTGTGCTAATTAATCGGTGGGTAGTTAATCTGCAGAGTGTGTGCGGAGGGTCGGGGAAGGAACTTGAGGACGTTATCAAACACTGCTGTAATGGTTTCAGGAGATTTCAAAAGTCCATGCAAAGTGATTATAGTCTTCAGCACACACAGTCTGTCTGATTGGAAACACGAGCGCTGACCTCATATCTGAGTTCAAAGTGTACTTACTGGAGTCAGGCGCTCGAGAGCACTTGTTGGTGTGACTATGAATACAGATCCGTTCAATTATGCAGCAGGAGAGTGGACAAGGAGGATGGATAAATGAAGAGAGAGCGCTTTCAGATTTGTAGTTAAAATGCAGATGTGCCCATCATTTTCAAAATCCAACCTCAGAACTATCAAATATTGTGAGATGATTATGCAGCAGTGATGGGCAGCTTTGGTGACCTAGAGGAGCACACTGGTTTTATTTCCCACTGTCCTCACTGTACCAGAGTAGATAGCAGTAGATACGCTCAGTAAGACATTTGAGTTCATGAAAAATTAACAGATGTACTCTATTCTTCATCAACCATCAACAGAAACATCATTTAACATATATTCATACCATTAGACAAGTTAAACCAATTTTAATGGCAGTTCAGCTAGATGCTGCTGTACTGGTCAACATAACCATAACATAACCCCTCCAGGTAATATTCATTATAGATATTAATGTTAATATTGGATTGGTTGTATATAATACATCTATAGGAACTATTTTACACCACAAAGATATGAGGTCTCTCTTGAAATGAGATGCCACATCTCAAGGCCCTTTCATACATTTATATCCAACAGAGACAAATATGGTGCTATACAAATAAAGATTGACTGATTGAACCTCTATTCAGCACAGACAAATGTGGTGAGGACAGATTTGTGATCTGGGTGTCCATGAGTTTGCCGCAAACATAAATTCTTATTGTTAGTTCCTTGGTCTCTGCCTGGATGTAGCCCGTGTATATATCTTCATACATCCTAGCTTTTATACTGGCTCCTTTTGTTCAGATATAGAACTGCATGACAGTTTGAACATGACAAAAGGGTGCGCCAAAGTTTTTTCAAAACAATTAGGTCCTAACAAACCATTTTTTTCCGTTTGTTCCTAAATATCTCCACAAATGTTCTTGCATTTTTTAGTATTAAAAACATATGCACTTCCATGAGTATCAAACAGTGAACTAAAAGCATCACTTTTTGTAAACTTAGAGCCGTTGTGTGTGAATATCCAACATTTAATATAAAACACTCAGTGTGACTGTGAAGGTGGTTTAATCCTCATAAGCCCAGTCTTATAGCCTATCCGTTTCAGACTGGCCAAAATATCAGTTTAAACCTGTTAACAATCTGCATTTCAACCCAGCTCGACTGTATCTGCAAGCGACACAGGTTTTTATTGGTTCACCTCAAATCAGCTTAAGTGGAACATCACACCTGGGTCGAGCTGCTAATTTACGACATGACATCAGTGTAACGTGCCGACGCTATAACATCATGCATGCCCCCTCCGTCTGTAACTTACGTGACTCTTTGCCATCTCAGCAACAAATTCCATCTGCCTTTGTTTCATCATCGAATGTCGTTCAGTCTGCGCTGAGTTTGTACATTTTTAAAGAGGAACAAAAGTACCAAGTACAGAAAACAGTTGACCAACATGTCCAAGGCTTCCGTGGTCCTTTCCATTGTTTACGTGGTTGTGTTTGGCTCACGGATGATGTTATCAATGTGATGACTTCAGCTTAATGCACCAGAGGAAAAAAAACAGCCACACAGCTCGTCTACTGCTGATTAGACCCAGGTCTGCAGGAAAGGACTTGGTAAATGGACTTGAGCTTATATAACACTTTTCTAGTCTTTGACTACTCAAAGCTGCTTTACACCGCAGGTCACACTTACCCATTCACTGATGGTTCAGAGTTTATATGTTAGTTATCCATCAGTTTCTCCAACACATTCACGCCCCTGTAACCTCCCGATCACTGACAAAGCGCACTATCCAACTTAGGCATAACCATAATGATATCAACATGAGTCTCAGTGCTAGGTGTAGGTTTCAGGGCCAAAGAATCATATTATGATTCTTTTTTTATATAGCCATACCTCGTATCTGAGTCAAGTAATACTTTGTGGTTAGATAATATAAATGTATATCTATGTCTGAGTCAGATATCACTATAATCCATACTGTTACATGCTAAAGCAAAGAAGCGGTTGATTCATGGCGCTCATTCACCTCCAAACACTCAGTACTTTTACTGTAGCTAGATTCATGGAGAGCCACTTTTATTGTACTTGGGTGAAGTTGTATCAAAGCTGCCTTCACATCCTGATGTTTGGTGTTTATTAAGCAGAAATAGTCTGAAAGCTGCTCATGGCCGTATGTGGTACCAGGTTTGGCCACTAGATGGCAGTGCTGTGTCAAGAGGACCTGTATCCCACACCTCACCAGAGACTGACTTTTATGACATGACACATCATATATAAACACCTTGGAATAATTTTATGGGCTCAATGATTCCTGGATTGATCCATTACAGCGAACACCTGCACAGCCTGCAGCCCCCACCCTCCCTGAGCCTTGGAAACCCTCAGGGCAGAAACGACCCACCACCTGCTCTGAATTAACATCCACCCCACCCTGAACGCTGTAACTGCGCCCTGAACCACCATCATAAAAACATTTTTCACAATCTAAGAACTTCATTATTCAAAACACGCTCAGTAAGCACTCTTGCTGTACCTCAGGGCCCTGAAGGAGAAGGATGTAACGCCCCGGGTCGTGAGTTTAATATCCCGACTGCAGCCTGGATGTGTTTCTGACCAGCTCAGTGGTCCCTAGCCTTCTTAAGAGCCATTACAGCCCCCTGCAGCGAACACAATGGATGTGGTGTTTGTGGTTTTGGTTGAAGGCAAAGCCCCCCTCCTTAATGACCTTATACTCCCCTGAGCTTCGAGCTTGTGATTGATCACACCCGCAGAGTCGACTCAACTGTAAATACACTTCTGTTCATAAACACTGTGGGGCTGCAGTTTCTGGGTTTTATGTGAGTTATGGATACATAGAGGGACAGTTTTGGGGCTGAATTGCCTTGTTTTGATGTAAGGTCGAAAATAAATAGTGTTGTTGTGGGTTTAGTGCGTAATAAAGATGATCTATTGGAAGGTTTCCACGGTAATGAAGGTAATAACCAGATGGAGCAGATTTAGGGAAAAATAAGGTCCCTTTTCTTTCCTTTTCTCCTCAAAGAAAAAGTGATTTGGGTCCATACAAGTTTCATTTCGCTCACTGCATTCGGCTCATTTTTGTGCTTCCTCTGTGCTCAATGGACTGAAGTAATTTCATCTCAGACACTGTACAGAACGCTCCAAGGACAGCGTGGACCGTCCTCATCATGAACTAGACAAAACATTTCTACAGCACAGGAACTTTTTAAAGCTTGTTTGAAACAGAGATGGCCCCAGCAGTAACTGCTGATTCGTGATGGACTAACAATGCCCCTCATCAGAATCTTTTTATTGTTTTCTCTGATTAGCAAAGATATAAGACAGTGCCTATTCAAAGTCTAGATGCTCTTGATAATCTGATTATTCAGGACTAAAAGCACAATTGTTTAAGGAATAACTTGATCAGGCTCTTAAATGCAGCCATGATGCAAAGCAGACGGCTTCATATGGCCTTAACTTTCTTTATCATATTAGGTTGTTTCATACAGTAAAATATTTACATTCTGTTGCTTGTTTTATTGTACATGTCCAACCATTTAAGCTAGAACATTTTGATAGTTGTATTACAAATTTATGCCCTTTTTTCCGCAAAAACTGCATCTTCAGTATACACCTTTGCGTTGTTTTTTTTTAATTGATTTTTATTGATTAAGCCTATTGTGTATATATATATATATATATATATATGTATATATATATATATATATATATATATATATATATATATATACCTTATTCAATTTGCACTTCTGTAGTGATTTTTATGCCTTCTGACTCTTTATTTTCATTCTCACTATATGTTGATTGCTTTTGCATCAATTTACCAAGTCAGATTCCATGTTTGTGTTTATGTACTTGACACTGGCTTATTAAAAGAGCATTTTTCTCTAGAAAAGTTACAGATAATATTTTTCTTAATAGGCCAAAATATGCATTGTGACAGGAGACATCAGGCTCTGTGATGCTTTAAGCAGAGATCATGTCACCATTGTCAGTAAACACAATTCATCTTTACATCTACAAGTGCAATTTAAAATTTACCCATGAAAAGCCAAAGCCAAATATCAACAACACCCAGAAACACTGCCGTATTCTCTGGGCCTGAGCTCATCTGAGATGGACTGATGCAAAGCGGAAAAGTCCGTTGTGGTCTAAGTCCATGTTTCTAATTATACTTGGATGGACTCCGGGCTACAGAAAAAAAGGTCCATCCAGACTTTTATAAGAGCGATGTTCGAATGCCAGCATCTGTGATGGTATGGGGGTGTGTTCGTGCACATGGCATTGGTAACTTTCACATCTTAAGACGCACCATGAATACTTAAAGGTACAGATAAGAGGATCAACATGGAAAATTCTTTGGCGCAAGAAAACATGTTTTTAAAATTGTCCTTGAAGAGTTATACATGTTATATTTTTATGTATTACTGTTGTGGTTTAAGTAACTTTGTTAATTCTACTGCTGCCTATCTTGGCCAGATCTCTCTTGAAAATAGCTTTTTAATGTTCTTGAGTTTCTATCCCTGGTTAAATAAAAAGTTAAATAAGTAAATTTTAAAATGAACCGCCCAAATTGCCTTTTTATGAATGTCATTTTTTTCATTAGTCAGTGCTATTGTTCATCTTTCATGTCGGTGAGATGGTTTTCTATATTTTAATCATATAAGAATACAAAAAATATTTTTTAATCAGGGCAATACAAGATTCTTTTAGTCAGTGCACATGTTACTACAGCATGACTTTGTATTAAAAGAGTGCAGGTACCAGACTGACCTGCCTGCAGTCCAGACCTGTCTCCCTAAGACCTCGCTGAGTCACTGAAGTCATACAACAAACAAGAATGTGAAAAAGTTCTACCTACAAAGCTTCAACAATTAGTGTCCTCAGCTCCTAAAGGCTTATTAAGTTTTGTTAAAAGGAAAAAGTGCTGCAACACAGTAGTAAACATACTCCTGTCTCATCTCTGTGGAAAATGTTGCAAGGATTAATTCAAAAGGAGTATATCTCCAAAAAAGTACAAGACTTTGAACATAAAATATCTTGTTTCGTCTTGTATTCGATTGAATATAACATGATTTGTACACTATTGTATTCTGTTTTAATTTGCATTCTGCATAGCATCCCAACTTAGCAGAAGTTAGGGTTTGTCGTGGGTGATGTTTTCTGGCTCCATCATTTCATTTTGACTTTCATTTACTGTGTTAAATTTTGAAAAAGGTGATAAACCTGTGAATCATAGAAGTATTCACTGTAGGTTTTTATGTTTGTATCCATTTAAATTCTTGTGATTGAACCATCTACGCAGCTACAAACACTCTGTGACACAAAGAAACGAGGACACGTGTACACATTAAATATAAATCATTTTATAATATACAAATTGTACAGATGTCATGAACAATAGGAATGTGGACATACTCAGGATAGCAAAGATAAAGATACTTTTTCTTCCTCGATAGCAAACATTGCTATGCAAGTGACATCGGCACATGATCAAAGATACTCAACATTCAAAATGGCAGCCGAGGTGACAGAAAAAACATCAGAGACAAAAAAGTACATTTTCCAGAGGCTGTGAGCAAGCTAAAGTGACAACACAGAGGGAATAATGACGGCTTCCTATTGTTTTATGTTCTGTCTTTTCTACTCTGCTCATTTCACATCATAGTAGCACACAGGATATGAACCATTACGTTTGATTTTTTACAGCATTACCAAGAACGATTGCACCAGCGCCACCACGGAGGCTCAGAGACAATTATGCTGATAAAAGACAGGAAACTGTAAATTACCCTCCTTTTTGTAGGCGATGGGTAGAGGGCTGTGAGTGTACGTTTGAGGGTAACATTAGTCAAAGGTCTCCTTCTTTTCACGGACGGATGAGTTAACACGGTTCAGCATCATTTAACTGATGAAGTATCAAATCCTGCCTCGCTCTTCCCTTGCTCTGCCTGTTTTTTCATTTTTTTTGTAACACCCACGAAAAAGAATCAGAATTACCCAAAGTCCCCAGAGTGTTCCCGTGTCAGAGGTTAGACCGCACAACAACCAATCAGCCCTTATCAGACAGAGACGGGGCCCCCAAGGCCACGGCCCCCAGGTAAGGACAGGCGGATAAGAGGGCTGCTTGTAACTTTTGTCAAGGTTACGATCGTCCGTTTTTGTGGACGTCCGACAGGAATGCAGTGGGAGTCGGAAAATCCTGACATGTCACGCGATCACCTCGCAGCTTAACTGATTTTCCAAACTCGGTTGTTTTTTAGATGAAGTGGAACATGATCTGTTTGTTTTTGCAGGACCCCAAAGGGGGAATAACTGCATAGGTCTGAGATTAAAGGTCCCATGTCCCGTGATGTTTGACCATTTTCATTATGTCTTCAGTGTCTATTGTGCAAGGGTTTGATTTAAAGGGATACACCAACTTTTTTTTTTTTTTGGTGTTTGAGTCTTGCCTCACTCCTGAGCCCATGGCGAGCAGATAGACACCATTTTTTAATCTGTGTGTGCAATAACAAAGAAGAGACAGGCAGAGCTCACCCAATGCTCATTAGCTTGGCTCAATCACTTGGAGTCAATGGATAGTGTTAGCTCGCCTCTGCCCACAGTCATTAGATAAACTCTTCAGCAACTCTAAACGGTTCTGTGTGCTTGTTATGACTTTTTTTTTTACCACGTTGTTACTGCAGGTTGCTTGTTGACCTACTCACAAGTCTGTATGTGTTGTAAGTGTGGCCTTTATGATAACTCTTTCTTTTATTGTCATAGTATTATATCTGTTGGGTGAACTGATTTGATGTGCTTTGTGTGTGTCTGTTTGATCTGTGTGTGACATGCTGAGTCTTCTCTTTTTAGTTTAGGCCTGATGTTATTATAAATGTAATGCATTTTATTGTATTTAAATTTTTTTAGGTTGCCTATTGACAACTGGCTGGGGACTATAGCTGGAAATTAGCTGTAAAGGCTAAAGCTGCCTCTTTTACTTTGCAGTACATTAAAGAGGACTGTCCAGGAAACAATAAACAAATAAACTGAACTGAACTTAACTATACTAAACAAGTCAGTCCGTAGTGGTTTGCACATGCACCCTGCAGTTTCATTTTGTATATATTTCTTTTGAAAATTAAATTAAGTGCTAATCTTAGTCTAAAAACAGATTATGACATTATGTGGTAAAAAAAAGAGTCACAACAATCACACAAGACCATTTAGAGGCAGCCACAGGCTAATACTACCCATTGGATTCCCAGTGTTTGAGCTAAGCTAATTAGCGGTGGGGGGGCTTTGTCCAACTCTTTCTCTCTACTGCTCGCACAGTCTAAAAAATGGTGTCTATGCTTGACTTGGGGGTGAAGCAAGACATGGAATGAAGAAAAAGCTTCCTTTAAGCTAAAAGTAGTAAGTCTCTGTGGAGGATCAGATGCAGCTCCTTTTCCCTACCTATGGAAAAGCTCTGATCTGAGGGGGCAGAATGGCTACGGGGGCCATGATAAAGAGCTCTGTGCTGATTGGCTGCTAAAACTACGGGGTAACAGGCCTCAGAGCAGACTTTTAAAACAATCATGGCGTCTGCCTGCGATGAGCAGCAACACTCGAGTAGGCTTTAGAGGCTGTATAGCTGTGGCATCATTATCCAAGGACGTAAAAATCTGAGCTTCTTTGGGAGCATTTCCATGTATAGTGAGAGTTTAAGAAGGTGTCATGTCTTTCTGCTCCCCAGGCCTCTTGAAACAATTTTAAAAGCAAATACAATTGATTGTACAGGACATGGAATCTTTAAAATCAAGCACTACAGCAGGAATATAGAAATAAATCATATTTATAAAAAAGAGGGATGTTGTATGAATATTTATCTCAGCTCATGAGGAAAAATAACTCTGACATACACTCACTGGTCACTTTGTTAGGAACACCTGTTCAACTTCTCGTGAAGTAAATCTGCCAATCACATGGCAGCACATCAAAGCCTTTAAGTTAAAAAGCATCAAGACGTCCTGCTGAAGTCCAAACTGAGCATCAGAATGGAAAGGGACGGGGGTTTATGGCGTGGTTATGAATGCCAGACTCTTCTGAGGATTTTAAAAACTGCTGATCTACTGGGATTTTACAGACAACCATGTCTAGGGTCTAAAATGAATGGTGAACAAGGAAAATATACGAAGCATTCTCCAAAAATACCAACAATCAGCACTCAGAAATGTCCTTTCACAAAGTTCACGACAAATGCATTTCAGCACGCAGTCTTCATCATCATGAGCTGGGAGTTGCTTTGCCAAATTAAAAAGACTTTGTTAAAAGACATTTCTGAGTGCCAGCTGTTAGGCTTCTCTTTTTAAGAAGAATGGTACTAATAAGAGACAGTATCCAGGGGGTGGCAGTTCTCAGGGTGAGCATTCCTTATTGATGCCAGAAGTCAGAGGAGAAAGGTCAGAGTGGTTCAAGGTGATAGAAAGAAAACAGTAACTCAGTAACCACTCGTTCACCAAAGCAGG
The DNA here is from genome assembly GCA_036419115.1 of Scarus forsteni. Lineage (NCBI taxonomy): Eukaryota > Metazoa > Chordata > Actinopteri > Labriformes > Labridae > Scarus > Scarus forsteni. The sequence goes on from JAZDUH010000508.1 coordinate 5,470,243, forward strand.
CAGGAGGCCAATGCTGACAGTACAACAGGTCAAATCATAAAGCAAATGAGCTACAGGAGACCACTCTGTGTGCCTCTCCTGTGAGCCAAGATCAGTAAACGATCCTACAGTTCACCAAATTTGGGCAATAGAGCATTGGATAAACGTCTCATATAAGTGGTTCCCAAAGTGGGGCTTATGGTCCTTTGGGGGGCCTGAGGCTTTAACAAAATGAAAATACACCACTGTGCACAGTTTCTGGAAAATTTAGTGAAGGGATCTTCAGATTGTGCCTTTTTAAAAAACTGATGGATAAAAGTTCAACAATTAAAAATAATTTGTTGGCAGAAAATGCATATTTATATGTTGAGTATCATGGAGGGTTTGGGGGGGACATGAAAGCTACTGTATCTTTATTACCACTGCCAGGAGGTTATGTTATTGCCGGCGTCTGTTCGTTTGTTTCTCTGTTAGCAACATAACTCAAAAAGTTATGGATGGATTTTGATTTAATTTGTAGGGAATGTCTGGATTGGGACAAGGAACAAATGGTTAGATTGTGGGAGTGGACCGGATCACCGCCTGGATCTGCCATGACGAAAAATGTGATTTTCTTGAATAACTACTGAACTAAAATAGATATCATTATGAATCCAATTGCTAATGTTTTCATGGTCAAGGAATCTAGATATTTAGATGAAATAAAGGTAAGACTATTATTTTGGTAAAAATCACAATATGGGTGAGGACTGTGGTGCTGGTGGAGGTGTGTGCTCTTCAAGTGCTTTTCTAGTTTTGTTTCTTTCGCTTTAGTTAACATGACCTTCTGAGCCTTTTCCTTTAACTCTCTTGGTCTCTGTTGACCTGACTGTTGATTTTATTGTACCCCAGAGCTCTGCCTTTGTTTTGTCTGTTTAAGCACTTTGTAAACATCTGTTTTTAAAGTTGCTTTATAAATAAAGCTATTATTATTATCATTATCTACGAATGGGGACCCAGCAGACATAGTTTGGGAACCCCCGTGAGTCTCAAATTCTGCTGCAGCATTCACACAGTTAAGACAGAATTTGTCCTAAACATGAAAAAGCATGGGTCCATCCTGCCTTGTATCAGCAGTCAGGCTGCTGGTGGTGGGTGTCATGGCCTTGGCACACTTTGGGCCCCTTTGTACCAACTAAGCAGGCTGACCATGTCCATCCCTTTGTGATGTCCTGTGATGGCTGCATTCAGCAGGATAACTCACCATGTAACAACACTCAAATCATCCTGTCTTGGACGTGGCCACAACATTCACCAAATTTCAATCCAGTAGAGCACCTATGGGATGTGGCGGATCGTGGATGTGCAACTAACAAATCTGCTCAGCTGTGAGATGCCATCATATCCATATAGACCAAAATCTGCACAAATGTTTCAAGCACCTTGTTGAATTTATGCTACAAAGAATTAAGGCGGTTCTGAAGGCAAAATGGAGTCACACGGTATTAGCAAGTTGTACCTAATAAAGTGGCCAGTGAGTGTAAGTTGGCTTGTAATTAATTTCATAACCTGATACACCAGATAAACCATCCAACATATTTCACTAGTCCATAGAAAGTGTTTGGGAATGGGCAGATTCTTATAAAAGCATATCTGGCTGGTGATTGGACGATCGTTCCATCAATTATATTCATTTAAGACTAATCAGGTGATGTATTTGATATTTAACATTTAATATAGAATCGTCTTGCTCGTAGCTCCCACTTCTTTCTACTTTGGTGGATTCTGATTGGACTGTGACACTTTGGGCGGAGCACAACTGTCGTGTATTGGAGGTTGGCAAGATAGATTTGCCTGATTACAGACTTTGATCAGGAAGATCCAGCTGCTGTGCAAGGTTACAGAGTTCAGGCTACATGTTTGAAAGGTCCTGTAGAATGTCAGTCAAAAAAGGGCAATAAAGTTGATTTAATTACTTTCTGCTCAGCCTGCTAAAGGGATATGACAACATTTTTTTCTTTTGTATCTTTCCTCACTCCGGAGTCCAAGACAATCAGATAGACTCCATTCTTTTAACTGTACACGCAGTAACAAGGAAGAGCTTGCCCACTAGCTCAAACACTGTGGGGTAATGGGTAGCATTAGCCTGCCTCTGCCTACAGTCATCAGATAAACTCTGATGACTAAACGGTCCTGTGCTTGTTGTGACTTTATTTACTGTTATGTAATGTTATCTTCTACCATCATCATCTTACCTAATTGTGCTCCTACACAGAGGCTTGGTTTAATTGACATATTTTCACACTAGTTTGCACTAAAAATGTGATGTTCGCGAACGAGTTGAGTCTTTTGAATGACTCTTTTAAGTGAATGATTTGATTTGCGATCCATTATTAAATGCAAATTGCCTCCAAAATGAACTGCTAGATCACAACTGTGAAGCCGTTGTCACTGTTCACTTAAAGATGCTATGAGGTGTTTCTAAGTAATTACAAAAAAGTCTCACTTTTAGATATATGCCTGATTGAAATACACACTTTAAGATGAGTTTTATAGCATCAAAATAGGTTATCTATAAATGCTATTCCTTAGCTTTGCGGTCGGGTCGGACAGGGCTGGACTGGCCTGGATACTCAACTTCGGGAACAAGACAATTAAAACTAGAGCAAATTTATATTATTCGGACACGTCTTAGAGCACCAGGCTGTAAGTAGCGATATATAGCCAGCTATGAAAAACTACGAACTAAGTTTTCCAAAAATTGCTTGTTGTCACACATCAAAAACTACCGCTACATAACTAGAAAGAGATACATTACCTCGTCGCTTTGCATCCTGTAAGTTGTTGAAAAAAGAAGTTGTAAAGCAATGCAGAGATCTGAGGAAGGTCTGAGCTGCATTCATTAGCATCACAACAAATGCATGCTTTAGTTTGGTTCACGTCTTTATGACAGTCGCCGTGCATGCTCATGGGTAGCAGAGTCTTTATGTCGCCGGAAGAAGATTGTCCTCATAACACCTTTAAAAGAGCTGTTCAAAATACTCAACTAATTTGAGCAAAGGTAATTTGCTCATAGTGTTTTAACTATCTCTTTCTTGTTATAGCATGCACAGTCAAAAGAATGGTGTCTATGTTCTTGCCATGGGCTCAGGAGTGAGGCAACACAAAAAGACAAAGAAAGTTTGTGCATCTCTTTAAAGTAAAAGTAGATTTGAATTGTGCACGCCTAAGTGCATTGTTGTTTTAGGAGATACTTGCCACTATTAGGGAAGAATTTAGTGGGAAATGTCACAAAAATTTAATTCACTCATTATAAAGTGTCTTTTGTCATATTCCTTCATCACTTATATTTGTCACATTATGCCACATGGTTGTAATATCAGCTGAGTCTTGCTCTGGTACAAGAGGCAGTGTTTTTTTATACTTATAACGTGGATACAATTAGTGCTGATTAAAGCTCAAACAGCCCAATGCAAAAAGTAAAGTACAGAAATAAAACCACAAAGAATACCAGGATTTGACATCATTTCTCCTGAAGTGGATGTCAGAGTGGTTTTGTTGTCATATACAGCTGTGGAAAATCCATCGTGGCTCATTCCCGCCCGTGACTTTGTCCTGCCATTAGCGGTGACCTCACGCTCACAGGTCCGGGCTCCGTCATTGTGGAGGGTGAGAGGACAAGAAGCATATGTTTCGTGTGTTGGATGGGGGGGTCAATTACACCATGACCCCTCCCACCCTTTAGCAGCCCTCGGGAGGTAGCTCGAAGCGTCAGTCAGATACATTTCAGCAAGCGTTAGCAGAACAGCAGAGGCAACACAAAGTCACCGTAAAAATCTCTTGACTTGAAAACAGAACACTCACAATAATCATAAAAATAAAATGCTTGGAACATCTTCAAAAATAAATCCAAAACACCTTCATGTGGACGAATATTTCACCCCGTCAGATAGAAACAGAGGAACAACAGCTTCAAAAATACCAACACTGACTGTAGCAAAACTCTCCTGTTGGACTAGAACAAACATAGAACACTTAAATCACAATTGTGCCTCTATAGGACATGGTCTAAAAGCAGATTGTGGGCCATTTACAGTAAGTCATAAGGCTAAGCTGGTCACAGTTTTATATTCTAATCTACACAAACACACTTGCCATTTTACATTGAAAAAATCTCAGCGGCGGGCGGGCGGGTGATTAATCGAGGAGAGCACTTATTCAGCGTAATCGATCTTACTTGTGTGTAATTGAAGAGCTCCATCTCAAAAATGGAGACAATTCTTCAGAACCATCTATCCTCATAAAACAAAAGACCCAAATCATGACAAATTAGAGCCTGCATGAAGTGGGACAGAAGGTAGTTTAAGTTCTTGATTAATGGATGCTTTAATAAATATGCTTTCTGACAATTTCGCCATGAAGGATGAAGAATTTTCTTACAAAACTGAGTTTATTTCAAACACTCCCGTCCCAGAGAAATTGCTTCCCCATGACATCACCGTTAAATCTGAAGGCTATTTCCTTGACGTGTTGAGGTGTTTTGCTGTCAATAAGTGACCCCCATTACAAATGCATGATTCCTGACAGACACCCCGCTAACAAAATCCATTAGTGAGCTAATGAGAGCTTCGCGCCGTGAACGTCCCCACCTTCCCGCCTCTTCTCCATTCCCCCTTTTTCCTTCCTCCAAATGGAAAACTACACCACGCCATGAAACAGCACATTACGGCTTGGTTATTGTCAGAAATGATGTCTGGTAAGGGGTGCTTAAAGAGCTGGAGGTAAAGTAATGACGGGAATCTCGGTGGGGAATGTGGAACGCAAACGGCTGTTACTTTAAATGAGCCTATTCGTTTCTTTTATTTCGCTCGGTTATGGTCTCTTTCTCGCTCTCAGTCTCCTTCATTGTCTCTGACTGTATTCGAAACCGCCTTCTATAGTAGCAGAGCATAGTGATTTGGACAGAATGTAATATGCAGTGTAGCGGGGAGTATGCAAACAAATGCCATACCCACGGCGCACCAAAGTGGGGCAGTGCCTCGGAAATAGTTCAAGCGTAAAACTTGAGCTGCACTGATTTCAAAACTGGCAAACAGCAGCATCCAAGCACCAAACAGACTTATCAGCCACTTGTTTAAGCTGCAAGACTCCAGTTTTAACTACTATGGGTAAGTCATATCTTAAGTTATGGGGTAAAATACACACTTAAGTTTATTGTAAAGGGATAGTTCAAGATGACTGCCCCTAAAGCACCTGGACTAAGACAGACAGCTTTATCCTTTTTGTTTGCCATATTCTACAAGAAGCAAAAAGCATAAATTACTTACTTGGAGGAAGTAAATATTTCAGCTTGCAGAGATTTCTCCAGCTTCCCTGAATATTCTGTTAAAATTATGGACTGTAGACAACTTTATCTTCAATTATTAAAATGTTTCTTCTACATTTTGGCTGTTTTTTCAGCTCAGCTTTTCTTCTCTTTATATCTTTGTTTCCATTTCTCAGTTTTATGTTTTTCATCATTGTACTCTGGTGTATTGTATAAAGAATTTCTTACTGCCTGGTGGCTGCAAAGTGGCATACAAATAGACCTTCCTTTTCTTAATGTCTTGCAGTTGTACATTAACAAACGTTTTTCCTAAACTGTTAGACTGTTTGCTCATGTTGTTTTAGGGTTGTGAGCCTCATCTCATTCCTGCTTGTGAACAGCTAAGTCTTTTGTAGATGCTCTTTTAATACTCAATCACGACACTAACCTTTTTCCAATTAACCTGTTGGCCTGTGGAATGTTACAAATAGGTCTGTTTTGAGTATTTGTCAACTTTCCCAGACTTTTGTTGCCCCTGTCTCAGTTTTTTTTTGGAACATGTTACAAAGCATCAAATTGAAAATGAGTGTATATTTGAAGAAAAACAATGAAATTGATCAGTTTTAACATGAAATTTCTTTTCTATGATGTGTATTAAATTGTAAGTCTAAAATAATTTGTAAATCATTGTATTCTGACCCAACTTCATATGAACTGGGGTTTGTTTGACCTCAATTTTTCTACTTTTCAGTCAAAATGGTTTCAGATTAGAGCTTGGCAAGATGAATCCGTCTGATTAGAGACAATGAAAAAGGCAGATCCAGCTGCTGTGCAAAGTTATTCTTTCTAGGTTGAAGAAGAATGAGACTTCTTGCTGCAAAAAGCTAAAAAGCCGACAGCTCACCTTCACAATCAGTCATAAAACAAGTTTAAACTGCATCAAGCTGCAAATTTTGAGTGGGCGTTGGTGCTTAAAGATGATTTGCACTGTATTATTACGGCCCCCGTCTGTGTAACAGTCTACCTGAAGACCTGAGGGCAGCACCTACTGTTCATATTTTTAAAAGCAAACTCGAGACCGACCTTTTTAATCTGGCTGTTAGCTGAATTTTGTTTTACTCTTTTAATCTGCATCATATGGGGTTTACTCCATTTTAGTTTCAGAGTTACTATTTTATGTTTTACCACTTTTTAGTTATTAATTGTTTGGTTTTAAAAGAGTTCTATCTTGATCAACTTTTAGCATTTTATTACCTTTGTCGTATCCTATCATGGTTTTAGTTATTTACTTGTTTATTCGGTCAGTCTAGTTTTAGCTCCTGTGTTTCATCATTTTCAATCCAAGATAGCGTTTCCTCAGTCCTCAGTCCTTGAGTCCTTGTGTGTGTGTTGGGGGGTGGTGTACATGATTTTGCGTGTGAGTTGCTGTCTGTGTTAAATATGGGCTGGAATGGTGGGTGCGATCCTTTATTTTAATCTGTATCTCTCTGATCTGCTTGTTTATTTTAATGTACAGTACTTTGTGATACATCTTATGTATGAAAAGTGCTTTATAAATAAAGTTTGATTGATTGATTGATTGATATTATTTGTGAATTGGATCTTGAGGCGGAGCAGAGCGCAGGACCATTTAGTGTAATTTATGCTTTTTTGTTGCCATATTCATTAGTATTATTCATCAGTCAAGTATAAGCTTTATGCTTTTATGTGGTCAATGTTAAATTTCATATGCAAAAGGATGATTTAACATTGACCGTGGGCTGGGGTTGGCCGTCAGGGCATTGTTTGGACACCCCAGCCTTAGAGTTATGGCTCTAGTGGGAAATGTGTCCATCCTGCCTTGGTTGGTCAGTCACCTTTGGTGCAGAGCGTGAGTGATATCACACATCATTCTCTACAAGCCCAGACAACTTTCTCACCAGCAGTGGCTCACATGGTTTTTCCTCCAGCTAAGCTCGTCCTTTAAGAAATATCAAACTGCTCACAGATGTGAAAAGGATCTATGCCGAACATAGCAAGCGGTTTCGAATACAGCGGCAGCTCCTCCTTAAGTCTCTACTTTTGGTCTTAGTGAACAACAAGGCTCTGTCCTGACACAGCTACTCCTGAAAACTGTTGTGGCTTCTGACTGGAAATATAATTTAAAAAATTGAACTTTCTCTACAATAAATCCACCGTCTTGTATGTAAACGCTAACTAGGTGCGCGTAAATATGAGTTCTGCCCTTGAGCTGCAAACATTCAGCTGAATTTCACATCCTTATCTGACTTGGCGTTGATTATGGAACATTCTGTATGCAAGGTGGGCTTAGCACACCGCACCAAAGAGTGATTATCGGCTCTCTTTGAAGCACTTGAAGGCTTAGAGCTCAGCGTAAACAATTATCTCTTCACCCCACTTTGGATTGCCTGTCGCAACAAACGCCTTTCCCATCACCTCTACCAGCACTCTCCTTCGAGTTCCCTCCACATCACGACTCATTTATGCAGAGAAAAGAACGGGGGGGGCGGTGAAACAGTCTTTATAATGTCAGTTTGTGCATGAAGAAGGCCCATGTCCTGTCGAGTCTGCCTCTTGGACTCTGCAGCAGACTTGTCTTCTCTCAACTTCATAAACCTTTGGAGTGGTTTAAAATGCTCAACTAGTGGGATACAACAACTCCAGGATTTATTAATTTTCTTAAAAAATAGAGAAGTACGCTCATGATTCCACCAAAAATGACAACTGCTGTCTTAGTTTCTCCTACCAAAACATCTCAAACAGGCTGAAAACTCACAGCAAATTATCTTTTACAGTAAAATGATTTAAATGCCTGGTCACACCAAAAAAAAGGATCATTTAAGTGGTTTGGAGAAGAGAATTTTCTGTTTTCAGGTTTCCAAGCGAGGTAAATGGACATTCAAATTTGGAGTGACCAACATGCCCAAAGATTACAGACACAATTCTCTGCATTTCATTTCATTTCAGCACTAAATCTGATTGGCAATAATTAATCTGTCAATCTTTATTTGTATAGCACAAGTTCATAATAAGTGTTATATCAATGCTCTTTACAATAGAGCAGAATAAAACCATACTCCCCATTTTCTAGATACAGATACGTGCATATATACAAACACATACAGTACAAACCAAAAGTTTGGACACACCTCATTCAATCTTTATTTTCATCACTATTTACATTGTAGATTCTCACTTAAGGTATCAAAACTATGAATGAACATGTGTGGAATTATGTACTTAACAAAAAAGTGTAAAATAAATCAAAACATGTCTTGTATTCTAGTTTCTTCAAAGTATCCACCCTTTGTTCTGATTACTGCTTTCTTGTCATTCTCTTTATGAGCTTCAAGAGGTAGTCACCTGAAATGGTTTTCAATTCTCGGGTGTGCCTTTTCAGGGTTAATCAATTGAATTTCTTGCCCTATTAATGGGGTTGGACCATCATTTGTGTTGTTCAGAAGTCAGGCTGATGCACAGCCGACAGCCCAATTAGACAACTGTTAGAATTAATATTATGTCAAGAACCAATCAGCTAAGTTAAGAGACACGAGTGGCCATCATTTCTTCAGTGAGAATCTACAATGTAATTAGTGATAAAATAAAGAAAACACATTGAATAAGAACGTGTGTCCAAACTTTTGGCCTGTACTGTATAAATATCCAGAGATGTATCCATCCAGGCAGAAACAAAGGGACTAAAATCACATTTGTTGCTGCTGAATATAGATTCAATCAGTCAATCTTTATTTCTATGGCACCATATTTGTTGATATATATATGTATTCAAGGTTAGCCCTTGAGATGTGGCATCATGTCTTTATGATGCCAACAGACAATCTGGCTGTCTTCTGGTAAAATGATAATGGAGCTTTTTGCAGCCTAAAATACATACTAAAAATTGCTTTTAAACTGTTATGCCTTGTTACTGATCCGTTAACATTTAAATCTAGTCTAATCTTGCATTTTGTAGCTTTGGATATGACTTATTGGAGTCTATATGCCTCGATATTTGTATATTTTGTGTTTGTAGCACAAGTTGTTCCAAACGTATATCCCTGTGGGTTCAATCAAGATGTTTGAATTTGCTATTTTAATTTTGGCGTGACCAGACATCCAAACTCATACTGTCTTCTAAATCAAAGACTAACACACCTTGTCCAATCATATCCCCATTCTTAAAAATCAAACGTCCTCCTTACTCCAGTGTCTCCACATTGACTGTCCTTCACCAGGATCTCCTGTTTTGGATATATACATTCATTATGTGTGGTTATACAATAGGGCTGTTATCTGCAGTTACATGGAGTTTTTCTGAAGATATACTCTGGCAGGTTTCTCGGGAATCGTCCAGGACGGATTTGGAAAATGCTGCAGCGACAGGGTTCAAACCCCTTTAATTTGGATCAGGAACAACACTTGGGACTAGTTCTTGGGATTGGGAATATTGAGAGGTAGGGTGGGGAACACTTTGACTTGGACTACTTTTGGGCTACTCTTGCACCTCATCTGGGTTTTGATTGGTCGCTGTGGCTTGTGACTCTACCACAACCTCCTTGGCGATGACTTCCCCACCTGCTGGGTCTTCTGTTTTGTGTTTGATCTCGTCCTCTTCGTCCTTGTCTTTCTCCTCGTCAGTCTCGACCCCGTTTTCGATCACTGCTTCGACTTTTGCTACGCCCTCCGCCTCCTTATCTTTGGTCTCGCTCTGGGTTTCGATGTCAGACACTTCCAGGACCTCGCCGTTTTCCACGAGCTCTCCGTTCTCTTTTGATCCCTCGTCGTCTAGTGCTATCTTTTCTTCCTCTTTGTCTTTTGCTTCTCCTTCTGCATCGTTCCTTTCAAAAGTCTCTACGCTGATTTCAATCCCATCTTCAACCTTCCTTTCTTCCTCACACCTTACCTCACTCCCTTTTGAAGTCTCGCTCTCTCTCGCTGCCTCTTCATCCGCTGCGTTCGCCCTTTCATCCCCGCTCTTCTCTCCCTCCTTTTCAACCTTTTCTCTGTCATCTTGAATCTTGGGATCCTCTGCTTCCTTCTCCGTTTTTGATTTCTTCTTCTTCTTGTTCTTGGCACTCTCTTTAATGCAATTCTTGTTGGACTTGCCTCGGGGCTTGAAGATCAATTTCTGAAACATTCAAAGTTTACATTAGCGTGTTAGTGGAATGCATTGTACTCCTTTAAATACCCTTTTGGGCACAAAGTAGGGCGCAGAGACTTAATTAAGAGCGGATCATAGTAGATCTAATATTGTGCTGGGATAACGAGGTAATTCAAATGAGTCTCATTGATGCAAGGGAGGAAATTGAGGCCATTTTAAGGGGAGCTACTGGTGCCTTGAGGTCTGCAGTCGGACCAAACAAACAGGCAAAAAATTTAATATAAAACGTCCTCAATTACTTGAACAAGTTTTGCAGGGGTTCCATGCACTGCAGGGGTATGGGAGAGCTGAAAACTGCAAAGAAAATCTTGTTGACACAAGCTATTCCCTGAGTTTAAGGGCCTATAAATTTGTTGCCGTGATGGTGTGTCACGGTGAGCATCAACATGGATTCATTCCTCTGCAGACAAAGATCAGCTTTAGAGGTTATCACCACTTCTCAGGGTCGCAGAGAAAGCATTTCAGACTCTGCTTCCTCAAACAAAACACAGTTTGCAGAAGAAGAATTCCTAATATTTCAAACAGAGACGAGCGGGTTCACATTTGCTCAGCTCCGTGTGTGTTTGGCTACTTGAAACAAAAACAGCTGTGGAATCAGAGGTGGCAAAAGGTGATGTTGGCTTTGGATGTATGGTGAGCAGGTGACCGAGTGACTTCTGGTGAGACAACATATGAGCCAATAAACACAAAGAAGAATGTGGGATTGTGTACCTTGGACTCTCTCCTCTTTCGGTTCAAGACGGGTCTCTGCAGGAAAACAATCTGTTTGGTGGACAGGCTTCCATCACTGAAACATGAGGACAGAAAGAAAAGAAGAGAACATTTAAGGCAAAAGAAAAAAGAAAGAACACTATCAAAGTGAATATTAACACTTTTGAAGTGTCTTTCAGTCAAACTTCACTTGTACACATTGTTTCATACAAAATCTTGTAGCTCAAGTTTCTTTTCATAAAATTAAAAAAAAAAAAACTGAAGACAATGAAAATACCCCCCCACACACATACACACAAACACACACACAAAAAGACATTAAAGGGACTGTGAGGAGAATCTATTACCGGCGGCACTAAGACTCTGCTACCCATGAGCACGCGTGGCGACTGTCGTAATGCTGCGTTAACCTCGGAACTGGGAGTGACATCATCTCCGACTTATCGGTGTTCCGGTTGAAGACGGAAACAATCATGCCGACCTACCTGTTGTTTACAAATATCACATGAAGAATGTGATTATCACTATGGCAGCATTTTTGTAAATATAAGTTTAACAATACGATGTATACAGCTGATCTAGAGCGACACAGCCCAGTCAGAAGTGCAAATAAATTGATTATCACAGGAGCTAAATAACTGTTCACACTGGGGGCATCCATCTTGGATTGTCAACTTGGGTTGGCGAGGTTTCACCGAGTTCCCAGTAGGAAATTCTGACTTTAAGGGGGCGATCCAGTTTCAGTTTCCTACTCGGAACTCAAAATTCCTACTTCTGACAACAACTGGAATGTACCAAAAGACGTGACCCAAGCCAAAGCGTGTTTGTTGTGATAAATGCAGCTCGGACCTTCCTCAGAACTCTGCATTGCTTTACAACTTCTTTTTTTAACAACTTACAGGATGCAAAGCGACCAGGTAATGTATCTCTTTCTAGTTAAGTAGCGGTAGTTTTTGATGTGTGACAACAAGCAATTTTTGGAAAACTTAGTATCGTAGTTTTGTAGCCTACTTACAGCCCGGTGCTCTAAGACATGTACGAATAATATAAATTTGCTCAAGTTTTAATTGTCTTGTTCCCGAAGTTGAGTATCCAGGCCAGTCCAGCCCTGTCCGACCGAAGCTAAGGAATAGCATTTATAGATAACCAATTTTGATGCTATAAAACTCATCTTAAAGTGTGTATTTTGATCAGGCATATATCTAAAAGTGAGACTTTTTTGTAATTACTTAGAAACTCCTCACAGTCCCTTAAGTAGAGAATCTAACAGAAACAGGAATAGTGGATTGAGGAAATGCTATCTTGAATTAAAAATGAAGGAGCACAGCAGGCAAGACTAAAAAAGATAAAAACTTCTTCTGCAGACATATTCTTACTAATATCTGTCTTTTCTGGTCCATTTCATTTACAAATGTTACTATTAAAGAGATCTCTTCATCATTAGAAATGACTGCTGCTGCAAATACCGCACACAATTATACCACTTAGTTTGTTTTGCAACCACACAGACAGAATCAGGATGGAGTTGACCTTTGGCCTGGGCAGCCATAACTTGAACTAAATTGTTGTTGTTGTGACCATTTGTCTCAACTCTCTCTGCATCTCCTTCTGTCCTCGCAAAGCCCCGACACAGTTTTGGCAGATAAACACTGGCACTTTGCTAAATGTTGCTTTGCGTTGTGCTCTGGTGGATTAATGACGGCCTTTGTAAATTAAATAGAAAATGAGAGAGTGGTCTGGTCCTGTTCTTTTTGGAGAGTGTCTCGAAACAACATTTGTCATAAATTTGTGCTAAATAGATAAAGATTGATAGTCTATTAATATCACTTTAAAGAAAGTACCTCTAATGCAGAGGGGGCTAATCACATAAATATGATGGAATAAAGTAACAAACACAGAGGCTCCATAAAACTGGTTTAAAGGGACTTTTTTCTTGAACCTCTGATGTTAAAAATGAAGACAATGTGGAAGCACAGCTCAAACTACAATCTATGAGTCAACTTGAGGTTCAACAAACTATTTTGGGCGGAATAATTAATGTTACTATGGCACATACACTAAGAAATAGGGAATACTTTCCTTTTAATTTTAAACAGTTGTTTTTGTTTTGCAGTGGAGTTCCTGGAAGCCTATGAAATTAGGGATAGCCAATTTACAGCAGTAATGCTGCCACTGAAAGCCTCATAATTAAAGCACTGCTGGTTAAAACTAAACAAAAAACAACTCTCACTTGACTAGATGCTTCAGTAAAGTTCTTTACAGTGTTAAATTTTCCTCAACAAAGTTGCTTGAGTGACAGCACCACTTCAAAAATGCAAGTTATCCCTTTAATTAGGATACAACTTGATAAAGAGCATGGCTGATGATTGCACACAAGTAAGTTGTGATGTTTGCCAGGAGGCTTACGGTCGACAGGTTTATCTCCAGCCTATTGTCCATTCAAGGTCTATTCGGCAGCAGATGTGGTTGTTTGCAGACATCAGTATGAAACAGTGCTAATTTTAACAGCACTTCATAGTTTAGTTTAAGTTTTAGTCTTATACATTTCAGTTTAAGTCATAATTTAGTCATCTAAAATGTTTAATTGTTAGACTGGTTTTAGTTGATGAAATTTCACAACATTTTAGCTGACGAAATCTGCTGTGAATTGAGTCGACTAAATTTATGAAGTATAAGAGGCAGATTATATTTTTCCTTGAATTTCTGAAGTCATGTTTTACACTTGGGTTAAATGAAACATCTAATAACCCTTTATTGAGGGTTTTTGATTGCAGTGAACCTGCTCTACATGATTATATCAGTTCATAAAAAGATGAAGCTCTGATTGGATCGCTCCCCAACTTATCCCACCACCATGAAGCTAAAGCAGTTGTGATTGGATGTCCCTCTGAACTCATCCAACCTTTTCACACAACAAAAGTAGCTGTGTTTGGATATATACCTAACTTTTTTCTACTTTCTACATGACCAAATGAAGTCTGATTGGGTTTGATTTTCATTTAGTTTTAATCTGTTGAGTTGGTTTAGTTTTTGTTTTTGTCCATGTGCACTTGTTTTTTTTAAGTTATAGTCTAGTTTTTGTCAGGAAATTAGTAAGCAAAATCAAAACTGGTATGAAATGGTTGATGTCATCCTGAATTGGTTTGATATAGTTTATTTCTAGAACCTGTTTCTTGCTCACCTGAATGAGTCTGATGAGTGAAGGAGGATTTTTTTTTTTTTGTATCAAACTAATTAATAAAGGATGATAACAAATATAAACAACAAAATCTGTCATCCCTTGATGACTGGAGTGTACTCATCTCCTGGTGGTCACCTCCAGCAGGATAACACACCATGCCACATAGCTTAAATCATCTCAAACTGGTTTCTTAAACAATATAATGAATGAAGTACACATCAGTGGCTTTCACAGTCTCCAGATCTCAGTCCAATTGAGCATGTTTCTTAGATGAAAATAGGATCAAAAGGTGGTTTTAAACTACAATTATAGACATGACACATAGTTGGCCATTTTATTAGGAACATTCTATTCCCATTGTCATTATAGCTGTTCATATAGATATTAGCATGATCTCCCTATCCATGATAATACATCTACAGTATCTATCTTTTATTATCACATAGGCATGAGGTCCCTCTTGAAAATGGGATGTCACATCTCAAGAGGCCTTTAATACATTTATACTTAATGGACACAAATATGGTAGGGATGCACTTGTGGTCTGGGCATCCATGAGTTCGTCACTACCATAAGTTCTTATTTTCAGTAAGAATATCATTGGTTATACTTTAATAAAATGATTACCACAACCATTCAGACATGAGGACCCTTCTGAAAATGAGATGTAGCATCTCAAGAGGCTAACCTCTAATAAATCAGATGACAGGTCTGTGTTCATGAACCTGTCCCTAACTTTAGTTCTTATTCTAGTCCACTTGTCTCCTCTTACCTCCCTTCCTTTGCCCTCACACCCAACACAGCATCGTGTGGATTTGCTGTTCATCATGAGACTGGGATCCACATTCAAGATTTCCTGCTGCTTAACAGAAGGTTTTTTCTTGAGCCATGATGGAGGGATTCATGATTGGCCATATGGATTCATGTTGGGTGTTGTATGTATAAATTTGTATATATATGTATATGTGTATCTTTATATGTATATATGTATCTATGCATATATGTGTATCCATAAAATGAAGAGTTTTTGCTCTATTGTAAAATGTCTTGAGATAACACTTGCTATGAATTGGCACTATACAAATAAAGACTGATTGATTGATTGATTGATTGATTTTCATGGACGTGCAGTTGACAAATCTGTAGCAAATACGTGATTCTATCATGTCATTATGGACCAAAATCTGTGAGGTATGTTTCAGCGCCTTGTTGAATCAATGCCATTAAGAACGAGGCAGCTCTGAAGCAATGGGAGTTCAAGGTGAATATCAAGAGGAACCTAATAAAATGGCCAGTGAGTGTATGTAATGTATATTAACTTCAGATAAGTCATGGAGAAGAAAGTAATTCTCACTTGCTATACCCTTTCATCAAGACAGTCAAATGCTGTCTTCCCCCTGCTCTTATCAGACAGTTAAAGGATACAGGCTCACATCTGAGGCCCGGCCTCTCCTCTGAGAGGCTGTCGCTTCCTTTTCTCCTCCCTTTAGCCTCAGCAGGAACCCGATACTTCACATGCAAAGCTGCAGATTTAGAATTTGCCAAAATGTCTGTGTTTAACTTGTGAGCAGAGCATGTATTTCTTCTCTTACGTCTTCAATTCCCCCAAATATTAATCCTGCCTCCCACACTCATGCCACCCTCTTGTGTTCCGCGGAGGATAATCTGCACCAGGACTCACACTGACAGATTAATCGAGGCAGGAAATGCAGATTCATTTCAGAGCATGCTTCCTGTCTCTCACGCTCTCTCTTGCTCCTTGGCGGGCTCGTCCTTGTCACGCAGAGCCCCGTTTTTCAGTCCAGAGTGCTCTCACTTCATCGTTTTGTTCCTCCCTGTTGTTCATCCCCTCTGACGGCTGCATTTGTAAGACTTTTATTGTTTGCTCCTGCTTTATTCCCTCCATCTTTTTCTATTATTGGGCATGGCTTTAAAAGGAGACATGTCTTCCTTTGGTGTCTGACACAAGTTCAATAACACACACGCAGCACTGAGCTTTAGATTCTGTCTAAACTTTAAGCTGCCAGCTCAACCCCGCGCTCTACGAGACATGGCAGGTTTATGATCGCTGCAGAACCTTAAAAGCCTGCAACAAATCTTCTCTTTCTCCACATCAAATGGACTCGAGACTCCTCCAGCAGAAGGCTTACCATCTAAACCACCCAAAGCCCAACACAACTGCTTTTTTCCATTACCGTCCTCCTTCCGTCATTTATCCAGAAGCTATTTTCTAGGCAGTCCAGAGCTCTGAATGGCTTCCTGGAGAATCACAGCAGAGTTTCCAGCAAAAGCCGAGACCCATTAAGGCGAGAAAAGAGTGGATGGTTTAGAAAATTACAGGCCTTCACTGAACCTACTCCCGGCTGTGGGTGTCAGCCGTGCTATTATAAGATGAAGTCGTACAGAAGTGCAGAAAGCTCATGTGGATTTATGCGGGAATGTACCTGCTGGTCTGCTGCACATCCGGCTGTGATTCTAACACTTAAGCAAAAAAAAATTGAAAACACTGTTCACTCAACATCAAACCTTTTATGGTTAAGTCCACTTTACATTTTGTCTGTTTGGATTTTCTGAAATTGTCTCACATTGCATCAATCATTTTTGCATGCTGATTCTAAACTTTCTTCCATATTTTTTTGTCTTTGTGTTCAATTTTCTGTTTTTTTTCTGACATTAAAGGTGTAGTCAGCGGTCTTCTAATCTTCTAATCTAATGCACTATGTGTCAAAATCACAGCATTTCTCCTCTCCATCCACAAGATGTCACCACTGACAGCATGTTGAACAAAAAGTCCGGTTTCAATACGCGGCCTTGGTTCTGAATTTCAGCAGGTAAATACTGTAGCTGGGTGCGAGCCACCGAAACAGGGTACACCCCCCCCACATCCAGGGGGCGATCATACTCATGCGCAGATCAGACAGAGGGGGGAAGGGGAGTAGTAGGTTGTGTAGCATGCGCAGTTAGCGTAAGAGAGAGATACAATATGTGCAGTAGCAATGGCTGAAAAACAGCCCAAAAGAAAAAGGTCAGAGGAGTGAAAAGTGAAAAGGAAGAGCTATGACCATGAAAGAGCGAAGACCCGGGTCAACATTGGTGTTGCTTTCCGATGGTGGAGGGAACTCCGCGGATTGAAAGACCTTAAAACGGACGCGGGT
The DNA here is from genome assembly GCA_036419115.1 of Scarus forsteni. Taxonomy (NCBI): domain Eukaryota; kingdom Metazoa; phylum Chordata; class Actinopteri; order Labriformes; family Labridae; genus Scarus; species Scarus forsteni. The sequence goes on from JAZDUH010000508.1 coordinate 5,487,714, forward strand.
GTCTTCTTTCTGCTGGATAGGTAAGCAACATTAGCTTTGTGGTGCTTCACATAACAGTAACAGCCGTCAGGCATTCATCTTATTGTCTAATCTGCCAAAGTGTACTGTTGTTGTGATGTTATCAATAATGGAAGTCGAGTTGTCTGACGAGTCGGGGGTTCCTTAGCTATGTTGGTCAGCTACGCAGTTTCTACGGTCTAAATTTGTTTATCAGCAACCTATCCACTCATTTTCTCCCACATTGCTGACTACACCTTTAAGTAATCTCACAACCAGAGGGAAGCAGCTGCTCTGCAGTCTGGAAGTATGGCAGTGGATACTTCTGTATCTTTTGGCAGCAGGGTGAACAAGCTATGGCTGTTGTCTTTTAGTATCCTGAAACAAACTTTTGCATAATGAAGGCACATTATCCATTCTCTTGTCTCTTGTTCTCTTCAGTCAAAATGATGTCCAGAGGGAGAATAATCCACTGGACAAAAGCCTTACATAGATCATGCAGACAAAACCACTCAGCTAATGGCTCCATTTATCTGAATCTTACAGTTTTTCTTGTTCATTTGTTCCAGCGTTAATGAAAAGGCATCCACAGGACTTAATTGAATTACTATCTGTGTTAATTAAACATTGTGCCTCATAGCTTTAAGACAACCTTGTCAATTGACTTTATTGTTCTAGCTTTAGATAAATAAATCTGCACACCTCTGCCTACAACCTTCTGTTCATTTAAAAAAAGAGCACATATGAAATGCTGCACCCTGATGAAAAACATGTGTACATATCTGGATCACGGTTCAATCTCTTACAAGTAACGATACCTGTGATAATTAACTCATTTGTCTGAAGCTGCTTGTGTCCTTGTTCTTCTTTTTGCATCATTAATGTGGAGAAATTCACATTTACAGTAATGAATGGCTCCAAAATGTAATTACCATCTGCATTAATTGAATACTGCAAACATGAATGCATGCTCTGAGACAACTACATGAATTAATGTTGTGTGGAGAAGCCGCCGAGCAGCCGTTAGCATTAATTTCAGACGCCGCTGAGATCACTGACACTTATCCCGTCCCCTCCACATGAAGAGGCGCCCCAGACAACACAAAGAAAGCATTTGTAAATTTGCTGTTGAAAACAGAGGCACGAACGCCACAGAAAACAAGTGTAATGAGTATTGCTAATCTGAAATGGATCATCAGGCGTAATTTTTGGCGGGCGAAATGCAGGGGGAGAAATGGGCTGCGTCCTACACTGTATCTAGGCCGACTCTGATTAATTAGCCATGTTGTGTTGTTGTGTTGTGGCATTTTGAAACAGAGGGGGGGAGAAAGGGTGGTAGAGAGAAAAAAAACAAATGGTGAAAATAGAGAGGTAATTAATCTATGCCGCGAAAGAGCAGCTTACATGACCGAGTGAGGCGGGGGCAGAGCAAACAGTCTGTCAGTGTGCTGATGGAAATACCAAATGTGCACTTAATCAGAATGACAAAACACACAACAGCTACGTATTAAAGGATAGTACCACATTTCCAGTGAAGTAAACTAAACTTCTAGGTCAGGCTTTCACAAACTTTGAGTCAAGAGCTTGTTTTTATTAGGTTGCTGTTTGGCAGAATAAAATTAACAAAATAATTGCATTAAGAGCTTTCACTCCAACTCTCTCCCATATACCTCAAAGTGACCATTTCCTTACATCCTGCACATGTTCTCTGTTTGACAGCATGACGGAGAGAGTGGTGCATGACTCTAATGGCAGTTTCACGCTGTGTTTTGGCAAAATAAAGGCGTTCAAAGCAGGGTACACGCATATGGCCCTTTTCCATTAGCCCTACTCTACTCTACTCGCCTTGTGCTGCTTTTCCAGTAGCCCCAGTTGCCTGCCCAGCGGGGTGCAGTGTTGCTGTAAACAGCTGAGCGGCTCTGCGGTGACATCATTTTGAGCGTGACACAACAATCTGTGGCTTTTTGTCCCAAACCGAGTAAAAAAGGAAAGCAGAAGAAGGCTGCAGGTGGCAAGAAGAAATACCCCTTCAGAAGCACAGGAGAGTTTTGGAAGCTATACAACAGAATGAAGCCGAGGACCAGAGCAATCAAGCTGCAAAGAAAAGACGTATGAGGGTAAGCTAACAGTAGCTACCGCTAGCATGCTAGGTCGTCACACTCATGACTCATCGATGACGACATTGTCTGACCAATCAGTAGCCGGCAATCGGTGACGTCATCTTTTAGTATCGACTCAGCTCGCTTGGAACCAGAGCGGAGTACGTACTAAAACTAGCTTGTATTAGGAGGTACCAGGCTAGTGGAAACACGCTGCAAATCGAGTGGGGCTGAGTAGAATAGGGCCAAGGCGTGCTAGTGGAAAATCAGGCTGTTTTTGTTCCGACTTTCCCCTTTTCTGACCAAGGAAGGCAAACGGCTTTTATAAGATTTTCCTTTAATATAATCTTGTGATCTGAGGCGTGTTAGGAGTTCATTAGTCCTGATAACTGGCTTCAAAACAGGTCAGGGTCAACAATGATTACTGATATAGTGCTAGTGATATTAACTAGTACCAAAGGGCGAACCTTGCAGTGCAGATGGATCAGCTTGATTTAATGTCTGTCATTCAAGATTCAAAGTGTTTATTGTCATTAGCACATTGAGAAGCATGTTTTCCTGCACAATGAAATTCCTACTCTGCTGTCCACAGCAAATGCCAGGTAAGAGGTGTAAAAAATAATAATAGATTTAAACAGTAGCACAAAAGGATACTATATAATACTAAAAAAATAGCAGTAGAAAATAAAATAAAAAGAATAGTGTTCATATATTTATAAACAAGATGAAGATAGATTCAGACTATATACATGTATTAAAATATTTACTATTAAGGAATAGAACTATTAGGCTATTGATTTATGTACATTTCTGTAAACACGTATATCGTGCAAAGAGTCATTGTTATTATCATTAATCTAATCAGCGTGCTTTAGAGCAGGAAGAGGTGGAAGCTACGGGCGTGATGACAGCAGGAAGTGACTGCTTGTTCAGAGATTAGCATAGATGCTAACAGCTCCAGTAGCAGCTTTATCAGGGCTTGAACACATTTCTAGGCTGTATTAAATTTTAAGAAAATCCTGAACAAATAACAACACTACAAATTTCTCATTAGAAACCATACTTTTGCTCCGCTTCTAACATGTTTTTGAGAGACTTTGCCCATGGAAGTGGCTCATGTCCTGAACTTTACATAGTTGTAGTAGCACCCGCTCAATGGATTATCTGATTGGCCTGTGATAAATGTGATTGACAGAACAATTTTTCAATTACCTGCTGGACATGCTATTGAACGTTTCAGCCCATTCCCAAACACTTTGGGTTTTCCTGTTAATAAACTCACAAACTAACTAACTAAAACACAATCCCCTTGGCAGAGGTAATAACCCTGTCATACCTCCTTTTGGTCCTGTACAAAGCCAACCCATCCACCTCAAAAACAAACAATTGGAAATGGTAAATAAATAGATTTGAGCTTACTAAATTGTTTTTGATTAATGCAAATTTTTTTCTAGCCATTTTTGACAAGGTTTCCTGCATGTTCATGATTTTATTCTGTGTGTGAAACACATGGGATAGCCTGTTTTATTATCTGTGAGCATAATTATCTGTGAGATTCATTAGCATGTATGTTATATGGACTTGAGCTTATATAGCACTATTCTAATTTTTCTGACTGCTGAAACCCACTGAAACTGTTTTAAACCAATTCACACTCATTTACTTTCACGTTCACTCACTGATGGCTTAGAGATGCTATTTAAGTTGTCAATCAGTTTTAGTATAACACATCCTCGCCCTTTTATACCCATTTACATGCTACATATGCAGCAGTGAGGGCAATTTAGGGTTAAGTGTCTTGCTCAAGAACACATCTCCATGTGGCAGCTGGAGTTGAACTCAAACTTGCATCTTTCATATTACTGACAGTCCACTATCAGAAATCTTCAAACATGTTGCAACAGAAGAACTTAAAGCTTTAAGAAAAAATATATATATTTATGTTGTTAACACCTCACAAGGGGGCTGCTAGAATGTTGTTTTGCTCTTTTAATAACACAACTTTGTTCCAACAATTTGGTTAAATATGAAAAAAATACTGGCATCTTTGTTCTATTTGTTGTGTCGGTGTTCATTTTTAGAGATGCTGTGCTATGTTTTTTTTTAAATCTTTGTGGTAAAAGTGTGAGAAAGAACTCGCCCTATCTCATCACACTACAACGTATTTAAGATAAACTGTGTTTCAAAGACAAAACTCTCAAGGACTGCTGGGTAACATATGAGGCCCCTGACCAAAGCGGATGTACACTCATACGGCAGATAAAAGTGATGAGTCAGCACAGGCTTAGCAGAGGAGCCGTTACATTTCTATGAGCAGATTTTCCTGCTCGGCTCAGAGCTCACAAATTGAAGCAGATTTAGGTCAATATATTTCAAAAGCTGTCATAATTCTTATAACAAAAACATGAACAGGAATGGTATGTGTGTCATAGTTCCGACTGTGCTCCAGTTTTCACAGGAACACTCAGGCATTTACACTCAGATTCCATTCACAAGAATAACAACGAAATAACTTTGGTTTCGAGTTTGATGGTAACTTTTTCAATAGAGGCCCAGTTTGAAGATTCACATTTATCTACTTTTCTGAGAGTTTCCTGCTCTCAATAGAAGTTAAAGTGTGTTGGAGTCTCAAATTGGAATGTTATTTTTACTCAGAAAACTTTTATACAGGAAAGGAAAAGCTGACAATGACAGAAAAAGAATTTATAATATCAGCTACCTTTAACACCATTCAGCAGACATAATAAAAGCACATTTTGGTACAGTGCTGCAGCTGTACCATCATATCATTGTTTAGCCTATGCCATACAGAATTAAGGCAGGTCTGAAGGGAAAAGGGAGTCCAACCCAGCCTTATAAAGTAGCCAGTGAATGAATTTGGATTTAATTTCTTAATAACAGTCACACTTTGTACAGATTTAATGTATATTAAGATTCTATGGGCAGTATTTCTGAGGAATAGTTTTGGATTTAAACAGATAATGGATGATTTGGAAAATGAGGAGAGAAAGAAAGAGATGAATGACCTCAGGCAGAAGGAGTAGCAGATCAGACTTGAGCTTGGGAGGCAAAGATTGAAAACAGCAGCCTCTGTGCTGTATATGGGATGGATGGACAAGACCACTAGTCCACTGGCACCAACCCAGTATTGTCTGTCAGAGCCAGAAACAGATATTTACACTCCATAAGCTGTGCAGACACTTTTTACCTCCACCTAGGAGGTTATGTTTTTGCCGGCATGTTTGTTTGTTTGTTTTGTTTGTCTGTCTGTTTTTTTTTAAGCAAGATTAAGCAAAAACTATTGGATGGATTTACATGAACATTTTACGAGAGGCGTGGTTTGGTCCAAGGAAGAAGCTATTCAATTTTGGTGATGATACAGATATATTTTCTGGATGCAAAAATTGCCCAAGTAAAAAAAAATCCCATAGGTTAAATGAAGAAATACACTTTTCTCCTTTTTTATATTGTATTTTGCCTATCATTGTTTGGTGCAGGCTGTTCACTGCTGTGCAGCCAGGCCTCTTGTGCTTTTTCCTGACATGTTTTTTCTTAACATGTCTTTTCTAAATGTCTGATGTCATTTGATGGTGTCCCTTGACACCATCACATGACACTTGTTAGGTAATTTAAACACCTGTTTCGTGTTGCTAATCATGTCCTAATAAAGACTCGGATGACTAACTGTTCACACTGGGGGCATCCATCTTCGATTGTCAACTCGGGGGTGGCGAGGTTTCACCCGAGGTCCCAGTAGGAAATTCAGACCAGCTGCAGTTTCCTACTCGGAACCCGGAAATTCCTACTTCTGACTACAACTTGAACGCACCACAAGCCAAAGCGTGTGTTTGTTGTGATGCTAATAAAAATGCAGTTCAGACCTTCCTCAGAACTCTGCATTGCTTTACAACTTATTTTTTCAACAACTTACAGGATGCAAAGCGACGAGGTAATGTATCTCTTTCTAGTTAGGTAGCAGTAGTTTTTGATGTGTGACAACAAGCAATTTTTGGAAAACTTAGTATCGTAGTTTTGTAGCCGGCTATTTATCGCTACTTACAGCCCGGTGCTCGAAGACGTGTCCGAATAATATAAATTTGCTCTAGTTTTAGTTGTCTTGTTCCCAAAGTTGAGTATCCAGGCCAGTCCAGCCCTGTCCGACCCAACCAGAAGGCTAAGGAATAGCATTTATAGATAACCCATTTTGATGCTATAAAACTCATCTTAAAGTGTGTATTTCGATCAGGCATATATCTAAAAGTGAGACTTTTTTGTAATTATTTAGAAACTCCTCACAGTCCCTTTAACAGATTTGCAATTTTACAGGATAACTCAGGGTCCATGTATCTCTAATTGAGGTAAATTTAATCTGGATCTGATCCAGACTGACGTCACAAAATAACATTGAACTTTTTAATAGGAAATCCCATTGACGACATTCACTAATTCATATAAAATCAAAACATAAGGTGATGTTCCCACAACTTGTTGTGGAAAGTTGCTGCTGGAACTGATCTGCTTAAGTTAAGTTTTGTTTAACTCTTAAAAATCTTATCAACAAACATGTCTCACTAAATGTCAGCATTAGCATCGTGTGGTTTTGCTGTTCATCATGAGACTGCATCCACATTCAAGATTTCCTGCTGCTTAACAGAAGGTTTTTTTCTTGCCACCATGATGGAGGGATTCATTATTGGCTATATGGATTCATGTTGGGTGTTGGATGCATATATTTGTATATGTATGTATATGTGTATTTTATATGTATATATGTATCAATGTGTATATATGAATCCATAAAATGAAGAATTTTATGCTCTATTGTAAAGTGTCTTGAGATGACACTTGTTATGAATTGGGGCTATAAAAATAAAGATTGATTGATTGAGACTTATAACAAACATCTGTTTTATGACTGCATGTAGTCACACAAAAACATTGCAGCTGTAGTTCTTCTTCTTGCCAGCAGAGGTCATTAGAGAATACAGACATACTAATGCATCATTAATTCTCAGATTGGAGTCATTACCTGTTAGTCTTGATTACAGGAGTTGGCAGCACACAGGTGAGCCTCCATCCAAATGTAGCCAGAGACTGCAGCAGAGGAACATAATCAGCCTTCACCTGCAGACCCTGAGGAGACAACAAGATGTCCATTAGACAACCTGTAATCAACCGGAACAACCTTAAAGCTGCACATAATCCCCATCCCTCTCTCCCCGCGCACCCCTGTGAACAGTCTGCATGCAGATTATGTAGCATCCAGGTCTGTGATTACAGCTGCTGAGCATCGTAGCCTGAGATGCAATCAAGCGCTGTCAGCATCACTTCAAATCCTGCCTCAAAAAATACCTGAAAGATGTGAAGGCTTTAATAAAATGTGTGTGTGCTGTCTAAAAAATGAAGCGTACACAGGAGAGAATAAGAAAGAGACATAAATCAGCAGCTACAGAAACTCCCTGGTTGCCATGAGTCAACATGGCAACCGTGTCTATTCCTGACAAGTGTGTGTCAGCACAGTAAGTCCTTGAGCAAATAGACTGTTCATGTGAAACCGCTCACTTTGAGGTAAACATTTTAATGCTATTAGTGCTATTTCAATACCGTGAAACCAGCCAGAGTGGCTTTGTCTCCCTGACAGAAATAAACGTTAAAATTTTTACATTTAAATGGTTGTTTTAAAATGGCTGAAAAACAGCTAGTGTGTGATTCATACTGAAAAATGATGTTGTGTTCACTCAGTCAGAGCACGAATACATGCACCATGGCTTTGAGAGGAAGCGTGCTTGTGGTTCGCCATACTCGCCATGTCAGATACCTGCAAAAAATGAAACCCACAGTGTGAGCCAGATTACTCAAACCCACCACAGCACAGGCATTTGCACGGACACACTCATAAAAACACCCCAGAGGGGCTAAAGTCAGACAACATGAACCAAAAATCATCTCCATAGTTTTGCATCCAGCATATGTACTTTAATTTATTTTCTTCTAAGAAAAGCAATAAATTGTTTGTCACAACACCAGAACTATGGCCTTAATACAGCAGAAAACATGCCCAGCACGTTTATGTTTGTAATTGCTGATTTTTTTACTATCCAAGATAACATCATTTCAGTAAGACAACATTTCCAAGTCACAGATTTATTTTAACAAAATTTAATGGTGTTTGATCCCATTTTCAACCAAAGTAGAAATATCAAGAGAGCACTCCAAGAATCATCTGTTTAGTTAATGGGTGCAACTAAGACACCATTACTCCCCAACCGCACTCATTTTTCCAAATGAAGCCAACATAATGGCACTTAGAGAAATGAGACTGTTTGGTCACAATGCATTTAATTTTGTCTTCAAAAAAGGTTGCTATCATTTTATTGAATGTAAGATTCACAATGGATAGATAGATAGATAGATAGATAGATAGATAGATAGATAGATAGATAGATAGATAGATAGATAGATAGATAGATAGATAGATAGATAGATAGATAGATAGATAGATAGATAGATAGATAGATAGATAGATAGATAGATAGATAGATAGATAGATAGAGTCCTTTACCTTCAGCTGAAATTGAAGACCCTCCACTATCATTCAGATCTGGCGTTTGGGACTACTTTGGCTTCCGTGTTAAGTATGACCCTGATGGTAAGCATGTCGTGGACAGAAATACAACATCATGTCCGAAGTGCAACACGATGGTAAACTATGTTGGTGGAAATACATCAAACGCCGACATCATCCCGGCGATAAAACAAGTGGAACCGGACAGAAACAACAAGCAGCACACATGCTACAGACTTTACCTGGGTCATTTAGACAGCCATTAGCACATGATTCAAAGAGGGCAAAGGAAATCGACCGGGTGATAGCTACTTTTATTGCTGTCGACATGAGACCCTTTTCTGTTGTGGATAACGCTGGACTTCAGGACATGGTACGGACACTTGATACACTTACAGCTAGTTCTTTGTAATATTTACTCTGCTGCTAAGAATGCACCACATACGATGGGCGAGTTCTCTATTAGATACATTTATTTTTTTTTATTTATTTATTTTTTTAACAAGGTGATGTTTTTGTTTTTCATGAGTCTAAGTATGCACTGAAGAATGTGCCTGGTTTAGCTGCAACAGTTACATTTAATTCAATTTAATAAAAATGTACTCTGAGCTGAAACAAACGTTGGTTATTTTAATAAATCTCAAGTAAAATGGCCAGAGGTGGAAAAAGTACTGAAAAATTGTAATTGAGTAAAAGTATCTTTACTTTGCTTAAATCCTACTCAAAGTAAAAGTAAAAGTACCCATCTATAAATTTACTCGAGTAAAAGTACAAAAGTACATCATTTAAAATGGAATTTGAGTAAAAGTTACTTAGTTACTTTCAGTTATTTAATGCAAAAAAAAAGGATGAGCCATGAATCAAATCCAGCACAAGTTGTTTTCATCAACTTCGAGGCATATTAAAGTACACATCCACACTTGTAAAAGCTCGGCTGAGCTCAGTAACATGATCCTCTTACTTCCTCACAATACAAGGACAACAAGGACAGTCACAACCTGTACTGTAATGTGCAAACTATTTTCAGTCATATTGTCCAACTGACAACACAATTAGAATAAAGAAAATTAAACCAGAATCAAAGTATTCAAAACACAAAATGCACACAAAATAAAGTGCCCACAGGATCCCACAATTCAAAATAAAATGCCCGCAGGATCCTGCTATTCACAATAAATCTCTCCATATCCATATCTCCATATCTTGGTCAGCAACAGCCATCCTCCACCGTGTTGATCCAATTATGAGACAGGGCGCGGGCGCGCACAAGGCAAGGTAATGCAATTGACTTTCACTTCCGGGACACAGGGGTTTTCCGCCCGCATTTAATTTTTTTCACTATCAATATTGTACTCAGTAACGATAGGGGGTTCAAATGTAATGAAGTAAAATACTTGGGTCAAAATGTACTCGAGTAAAAGGAAAAATTACATATTTCAAAAACTACTTAGAAAATTACAAATTACTCATAAAAAGTACTCAATTACAGTAACGTGAGTAAATGTTATTCATTACTTTCCACCCCTGAAAATGGCATTGAAATTTCTCATATTTTGTATAGAAAAGTATCGAACTGTGATAGAAACGTATTGAACCGAACCAAACCGTGAATTATGTGTATCGTTGCAACCCCAGTAGATAGATAGATAGATAGATAGATAGATAGATAGATAGATAGATAGATAGATAGATAGATAGATAGATAGATAGATAGATAGATAGATAGATAGATAGATAGATAGATAGATAGATTGATTGATTGATTGATTGATTGATAGATAGATAGATAGATAGATAGATAGATAGACAGACAGACAGATAGATAGATAGATAGATAGATAGATAGATAGATAGATAGATAGATAGATAGATAGATGGGTGGTTGAGGAATGGATGGATAGATGGACAGACAGAGAGACAGGGCACCAGGTTTTTGATATAACAAAATTTATATAAATTCAATTATTCCCTGTGATTTGAATATTTTCCCATCATAAAAACTTAAACATGTTCCAGTAACACAAGCCCCAATTCAACATGGATGCCTTCTCTACTTCTTTTGCTCCAGAGCTGGAATCTGAAGACAAAAAAAGAAAAACTTTAGAACTCTAAAGTAAAATGTTATGCTGGTATTGACACCTTTCCTCTTTTAGCATAATTTCAATCTGTTTGACTCACTAGCACATTAGGGTGCTGAAATGAGTCAAGACGGAGCCGAACATGAAGCCACAACTTTTAGTCTATTCATAGCACGTTGATCAACTGTATGAGGACATGAAGTGGAGACTAAATCACACCTACACACGGCACATTAGCCTTCACTGCACTGTGAGGTGTGAAAGTTTTCTCTAATTAAAACTGCGTCAAGGCTGCCTTTGCATGTGGAGATACTGTAGCTCTGCTTTATCGGCCTCCATCACAGAGCAGCATATTAACAGATAAAGAAAGTTGTGTGCAGCGTAATGACAACAGCAGCAGAGTTCTTAGTTTTTCATAGTTCATAGTTTTAGAATATTAAACTTATTTTGACTTCAGAGTTGTACATGTCAGCAGGGCAGGATGGCGTGAAACAGTTTGGGGCATGTTGGTCTAAATTTTATTATTTAGAGGATGTTTGCTCTTGATGCAAAGCCGAGCACTGGATGTAAAGAGAACAAAGTATATGCCTTGATTGTACATGGGGGTTCTTTGGGCATAACATCGATCAAACCAATCAGATCGTCAGCTCTTGGTCCTTCTAAGTCAGCGAATGCTGGGCAGCTGGCTTTTCACTGTTTATGCAGAGGGTATATAGATGTTTGGTCAGAATTTCGGATGTATACTTGAATTGAAGCATCCCAGAGCATCAGAAATAATCAGGAGGAAAAGTCATAAACTTCCAAATAAACATAAAAAGATCAGTCACATTTATGTTCATGAAAGACCTGCTTACTATATATTAAATAACATTTCATTTTAAGCTTTTTCTTTTTTATTTTCATGCAGGAATCTTTTGCTTCATTCTCTATAGTGTGCTTGAAACACACCACACAGCCTGTTTTATTATCTGTGATCAAAGTTATTGGTGAGGTTCATTAGTCTGTATACAAATATGAGACATGTAGATTAGTGTTTCAAGAAAATTGCATGTTTTTCTTAATTCTTGGAGTATTATACAAACTTATACACCCTCTCAACCCTCTGTCTGTTATGGATTTTAAACTGAATTTATCTACAAAATGCTCTGACATTTATTGATATATGAGTCTTGCTGTGTGAGAGAAACGAGCCCAGTAATGTTTGTTTTGTCCCACACGTGTGCCAGACTTGAGATTTTAGACCAGGTACAGGAGGTTTCAAGTTCAGTTCCAGTTTCTACCTCCTCAAGTTGAGGAAACATCGGCTTTGGGCCTGATGATGGCTTCTCTTTTTCAGACAAACTCAAACCTGAGTTGCTAAAGAGTTTATCTGATGACTGTAGACAGAGGCAGGCTAACGCTGCCCATTAGCTCCCAGTATTTGAGCTAAGCTAACTAGCGGTGGGTCAGCTCTGCCCATCAAAAGAATGGTGTCTGTTGGCTTGTCATGGACTCTGGAGAGAGGCAAGAAACAAAACAAAAAGAATGTTGGCTTATCCCTTTAAATGATCCTAAAAACTTGATTCTGGTGAAGTTCAGCTTGGCAGAGCAGCTCCTCCAGGTACAGACCGTGTAACATATCTGTCTCTTTTCCTCTCATTTCCTGTCTCTCTGAAGTTGTCTTACTAAATAAGGCAAAAAAAAGCAGTAAACTATGACAGAAAATAAATTAACTGAGGATGACAAACTAAACAAGGAATGAGCCACTGTGATGTTTAAAGACTGGGGGAAGCAGCAGTGTTTTCACAGCACTTATCACTCTCAGAAGAGTCTGACAGCGATAAGCATGGTAGAAAAACTGGCTCAGGTGATGTGCTGACTTAGCAGTTCTGTTAACCTTGCCTGACTTTAAATAAGATTGATAACACATTGATATACTTCATTTATCCTAGAGAAGAAACTCAACTCTCACACTGTGATTACTGAAACACATAAGCAAAAAAAAAAGGACCTGGAATACAAACACAAGAACAAGCAGGACGCTGTCAACATGAATTAAAGATCACACACTAACGGGTCTTGACAAAGTAGAAATCAGAGTGCCTGGAGAAATGTAGAAATGTGTCTGGTTGTCACGGGAGTTAAACCAGTAATTTTCTTGCTTGGAGGCATGCACACTAACCCGCAGCACCACCATGCTGCCTCAAATACAACTCACTGCAGGCCAATTTTTTTTTATTTTTGTCTAATAACAATAAAATGTATTACATTGGCCTATGAATTATCCAAAACAATAAAGAGATACAAACAAACAAAAGCATGTTTACACCAAGAGAGAACGGTAAACCAGAGTGTAGATATACATCAGGTGGATGGGTTAAGATGATCAAATTCAAACGACTGACAAAAACATTATGCCATAATTGAATTGTATTGAAAAGTTTAAATAAAATATCTATATTCATAAATTACACACCGGGTGTGTCTTTCCCAATGTATTTCTATCCTTCACATGTGAAAATAAATACAAAGCAAATACTGCATTTTTTAAAATAGATTTTTATTGATTTATCATTCAAATTGTTTCTTTACGACTTCAGTTTTTACTCTTCAGATTTGTTTTAATTTCTTTCTGTTATTTTATTTGAACTGCTGCTCTAACAACTGAATTTCCCCAAGATTAAGGTGAAATTTTGTTTTTTCTGATGCAGCAGAAATGTAGACTCAACAGGACAGGGAACATTTCCTCCATTCACCATTGTCAAGTTCTGGTGAACCTGTTTCCTGATCCTCTCTTATAGCAGAGGCTGCTGTTGTAACCCATCAACTTCAAGATTTGACATGTTGTCCACACACCTTGGTTGTAACGACTTTTAAGCTACTGTAACATTTTTATCATCTCAAACCGCTCTGGATATTCCCCTCTGACCTTTTGCATCAACAAGGCATCATCCACCACTCACTGGTTATTTCACAATTCTCTGTGAGTCCTAAAAATGGTTGTGCATGAAATCCCAGTAGATCATGAAATACTTAAACCAACGTATCAGGCATCCACAAACGTGCCAAAGCCACTTAAATCTTTTTTATGCTCCATTTGATGCTCACTTTGAGTACTAGCAGGCTGTCTTCACCATGTCAGACTTAAAGGTGCAGTGTGTAGATTTTGGCATTTTAGCGACATCTAGCATTCAGTTTCTAGAATGAGCCTAAGCGCAATCACGTCGCTGAGCAACGGAACACTGTGAAGACTAAAAGGGATTGTGAACACGGCATCATTTACTAAAGTGACAAGGTTTGTAACCATTATTTATACACACAATGTAAATCCTTAGTGCAGAGTTACAACTGTCTATACATCCACCGCCGTCCTCTCTCCTCTTCTTCGCCTGCAGATTCGCATTTCGTTCTTTTTGTCCCTAAAATCCAATTCTACACACTGCACCTTTAAGACCTACCTTTTTAGTCCAGCTTTAACCTGAATTAAGGTTTTTTTTATTCTTGTTACAGCACCCACTTATTTTTATCATATTTTTTACTTCCTTTAATTCATTATTAATTAATTTTATGTTATTGTTTGATATATTGATTTTTCACTTTAACTTAACTTCAAGTGTTTACTCATTTTAAACCTATTTGATGGCGTGTCCTTGGTGCGTACTGGTACAACAACATTCCTATTCTACTATTGTCTTTTTTCTATGATGCATTATAGCATTACTGTGTATTGATTGCAGAGTGGGTGGTTTCGTGGATTGGGTGGAGAGTGTAAGAGTCATACTTCCTTTAATCGTATTTTAATTTATCTGTCTGTTTGTAAAGCACTTTATGCTACATTTCTTGTATGAAAAGTGCTATATAAAAAGTTTGATTAGCTGATGCCTAAACATATTGACATCTGCCCTGTGATTGGCTAATAAGCTATTTGCATTAATGTGTGGTTGACTAGGTGAACTTTATACGTGGCCAGTGAGTGCATGTTGCCATGAGATTTAAACTGTACCCACTTGTTCTCCTGAGTAATTATTAACCTCTGCCACTTTCTGCTCCTCGTGAAACTAATTTATCACTACTAGTCCTTTAAAGCACTGCTAACAGAAGAGTAACAGCACTCCTTAGGCAGATATACAGAGGAAATAAAGAATGAGCATACTTCTAAGAGTCTGATCAGCATGCAGTGTTCATTCTCTGCAGTAACACAGACTAAAAGACAAAACACTTAAAGCCACTTCATCGCACATCGCCTCATTTTTCTTCAGCTGATTCTTATTGACCGAAATGACGCAGCATGCACAAACAGACCTACAGCACACACACATATCAACTTCGGAGCTGCAAAGAACAAATCGTTAGAACACGAGACAGTGCTCCAGACATTATTTACACAAGCATTACTTTCTAAGTTCCTACAGGGAACGGTGCATCTACATTTTTCGGGGGTTTATGTTGGAGCTGCTCCCAGAAACAGGCTCTCTTTCAAAGCTTGCCCGGAAAGTAAATTGAGAAATAATTTTTCTGTAATGGCTTGCTGTTCTTTGGAGGTGCTGGGAGTTAATCATGGTCCCCAGAGTCTGGCTCTGACTTATTATGCAGGGGCCACCAAGCTGCATCAGCACTCCAGAGCCAACCCTAAAAAAGAAAGTAATCGCACCGCCATCTTTGTCTTCGATGTTATCTCTCGACTGCACGGAGGGAGCACGGGATAAGAGCAGAGGAACTTGGATTTAACCACCTCAGTCAGAGCTGTTTTAAATCAAATCCATTTTTTATTCCTGAGATCATCTCTCCTTAGAGTTAAACACATTCCCCCCCTTGAGCAATGGCGTCCAACCAGGTTTTTAAAGGGCATATCCATAGGAAGAAGAGAATATGCCAGATACTTTCACCATCAGCTCTGCGGCTGACAGCAGCTGCAAAAACAGCAACAGAGGAGCGAATATCCTAAACCTTCCCTGCATTTCCCAGTAAAGATATTTAGATAAAATAACACTCAGGGCCCTATAGACTAAAGAAAAAACACATTTATGGGCTTAAAGCAGACAAGAGTGCAGCTACAGGTCAACTCCAAGTTAAACCACCTTTAGCCAGACTCTGTGATGTCGACACAATAGACCATAATTCTCTTTTCTCCTGCTCAGGCTGAAGCTGTTATTCAGCAGACTAAAGGGTCAACAGGTTTGCAGACAAAGTCTGATAATGATGAAGCAAACACCTTTAAAAAAGAGGGGGCATTTAGGTTTTGTTCCTGATTGGCTCGCTTGGTCTGGAGCGTTGTCACAGCAACAGAAAATGCAGCATCCACCTAGGCCCTGCAATAACCTTTTTGAAGTATGATTGGTTCTTATAAGTGATCATGAAAAAGGAGCTGTGCTGAAAACTCAGAGCAGGAGGATGGATGGATGAATTCTGTGATGTTCTGTTCTCAGTACAGATGTTTTTCTGCATTCAAAGTTTGGGAGTGGCCCCAAGTCCAGGAGCTGAGGGTTACACGTATGTTTTTACTAAGGGCTTAAGTATATTCACAAGCACTAATGTTGAGTGAAAAAACATCAAATTTTCACATTCTGAGGACCCCTGATCCACCTCTACTCTTACTCTGTTCGATACACTTTGCTGGAACTCCTTTACATGGGCCTAGTTCATTGTGATCATTGTGATTTATTTCTTTTTGATCAGCTCAGCGTTGTTCAGTGCCATGTTTTCAATGGCCCTACATTCTTCCTGCAGTCTGTGCTTCGCAGTAAACCTGTCACACAGACACCAACACAAAGATGCCAAACTCTTGCTGCCAGTTGCTGCAAATCCTCTAAAAGAACACACTACAAAGACAAGATGACTAATGTTTAAAATGATAAACATTATTGTTTTGTTGCAAATATGCACTCATGTTGAATTCATGCCTGCAACATGTTCCAAAAAAAGCTGGGACAAGGTCATATTCACCACTGTGTTAAGTTACCTTACCTTTAATCCAATAAGCTCTTGGGAACAGAGGACACTAACTGTTGAAGCTTTGTAGGTGTTCTTCTTTCTTGTTTGATGTACAAATCCATTCGCTCCCCAGAACGGGGCCTCTGTTGTCATATTTGTGCTTCATAATGAGCTGCACATTTTCAAGGGCAGACAAGTATGGACTGCAGGCAGGTCAGTCAAACAAAAAAAAACAAAAAAAACATTGCTTGGACGGCAGCATGTATTGCACCAAAGCCAACAAGAACACAAGAAAATCCACAATCTGCTGTGAGCGACAGAGCTGTGGACAGACACAAGAGGTGTCAGCAGGATGTGGGGTGTCTTTGTGTTCTTGTTTCTTGTTCTACGCCTCCTAGTTATTGCAGAGTGCGCTGCCTTTGGTTTATCAGCTGCTCCGTGAGGGCACCCGTGAAGAGTATCATAGAAATGCGAAGTAGTACTGTTTAGGCTATAAACATGTGCTAAATGATGTCGTTTCGAGTAAATGGTGGACGTTACCCGCTCAGGACACTTGGATTACAACGCACGAGCAGTATGGAGGAATATTGACGACTTTTTGTGGACTTTTAAGGACACTGTTCATTCGGGCTCTGACCAAAGTCATGATATCAATGGCAGTGGACAGCGAGTATCCCCCCAGATCTCCGGCTGCATCCTAGATGTTCCAAAACTACTCCACAGTGTTGTTCAGCATGAGGGTGAGTAGAAAATGAGGCCAAATCGTTGTTTGGGTGTAGTATTCCTTTAGTGGTGCCATCAGCCCGGAGGACACCAAGTCCATTATTTACAAAAGAAGAGTTTTCCACTTTGCGTCGGTCAATCTCAGGCTTTTTATTTTTTTTATTTACTTAATTAATTTGAACATATTTAAAAGTGAAGTCAAACAGAAAAGTGAAGATAAACTTTCATGTGCAGTGGAGGGAGAAACCCAATGTGGGCTTATCTACAAACCTCACCCGAGAGCAAAAAAAAAAAAATAGCAGAAAAAAAAAATTCTAGTCAAAGAAAATCAGTAAAACAAAAATAAAAAAACACACATAAGCTCGGGCCCAGAGAAGCCAGTGGTGTTTCTGGGTGTTGTTAATTTATGACTTTTGCTTTGCATGTTAAAGCTTCACTTGCACTTGTGGATGTAGAGATGAACTGTGTTAACTGACAGTGGTTTCCTGAAGTGTTCCTGCAGTGATATCCCTCACAGAATAATGCTGTTTTTTAATCGTGTGCCACCTTTAATGTTTGTTTTTGGCCTTGCAGCTTACATGCAGAGATTTCTCCAGAGTCTCTGAATCTTTTGATGAGTTTATTGACTGTATATGATGACATCCCTAAATTCCTTGCAACTGTACATTGTGAAATGTTGAATAGAAGAAGAATAGAATAGAATAAACCCTTATTCGCCCCACGTGGGAAATTTACAGTGTTACAGCAGCTAAGTAGACAGCACTAGTAGAATAAAAAATAGACTTAAGTTTAAAAGATAGCAGCATGTACATTACTTTACCTATATAAAGCATAAAACATAAAAATATACAAAGGGCTTGGAAACAAAACTAAAAGCAAATCCTATGAAGATTATATACACATTTACTGAGTAATTGCATGTGAAATAAGTGATTGTACATGGGTGTACTTCCACACTGTAATTGCACATTGTTAGATGATTGAGGATTGCACATTCATTGCACATTAATTGCACATAGTAACGTTACATTGTAGAAAACTGCACAGTGATTGCACATTGTAATTTCACAGTTAATGGTGACTGGGAGCAGTGCTGGTTGTACAGTCTAACAGCAGCAGGCAGGAAGGACCTACGGTTAATGCTCCTTCACACATTGGACACTATTCAAATATTTGCTCACATGGCTGTTCATAAGGTGGTGAACCTCGCCCCATTTATGTGACTAAACCTTTCAGGGATGTGTCATTTAAGCCCAATTGTGACATCTGGCTGTTTCCAGTTAACCTATTGACCTATTGAACAGGTGTTTTTCAGCATTCCTCAATTTTCCAGTCTTTTGCGTTCTCTGTCCCAGCTGTTCTGGAAAGTGTAGCAGGCATCAAATTCAAAATATGTTAATATTTGCAGAAAATAAAGACGTTTATCAGGCGGAACATCAAATATCTTGTCTGTATAGTGTGCTTTCAAAATAGGTCGATTATGATTTGCAAATCATATTTTTTCGGATGTTTTACAGAGCAAGAATGTTATCATTTGAACAACACTGTTTTAAGTATTCTTAAGTTTCTTAAGGTTTTGGTTTAGCCAGTACATGAACAAAAAACACTTTTATTGCATATAAAGGTTCCGCTTAAAAGGAAAAAAAAAACTGTGGTAGTTAAACATCTCTGGTTTGGGTCAAAGCTCAATACTGGAGCCTCAATAACACATTTTCCAGGGTACTAATTAAACTTAATTTCCATGATTGCTTTAACGTTTAAATCTCAAGTTGAAGTTCCAGCCATAGGCAAGAAAAAAATCACACCATGCAGCCCACTTTACATCCTTTCTACAGTTTTTGATTGTTTCACAGGTTCTAAAAATACCTCTAACTGCATTATAGCACACACAGCGAGGCCCTCCCTGAGCACACCTACGCACCATCTAGGGACATTTTCCCTGCTTGAAACTGCAAATGCTGCAACTATGATATAGCTTAACAGGAGACATCCAAAGTGCATCCTAACTTTAATTTTTTATGAGGCATTAACCTGCCTTTGACTCTGACTAAAGTATGCGGGCTGATAAAACTCGATGAGGTAGTCAGGAAACAAAGGAGCAGCGTGTATGCAGATGTTCCTGCTGTGCTGTCGGAGGGAGCTTTGTCAAGGCCTGTACCTGGGAGAATAAAATGATCAGCGAGGATTTCTCCTGGAGGTTTAAATGTGGGTTTTAGAGACAAATCTTTTCAGCAGAAAAATAACCATCTTCTGGTTGTTATTCCTAAGCGAGGTGTACCAGACAGTAAAAGAACAGGGATGAGTTAAGAGAGGCTTGATGGTTCTTTTGTGATTTATAACAAGGGCTGAACATGAGGCCCTAAAACCTTGAACTTTGACAAATCAGGTTATCTTCTGGTTACAGTGGAAAGGGCTGAATGAGCCTGGCTCGGATTAAAACTTTAAAGGATACATATTTGTCTGATTTTTAACTGGTTCCAGCTGTTCCAAGAGCATAATTTTGATGACCTTGCACTGCAGATGGACCTGTCTGATTCATTGTCTGAAATCATGCATATCCATCTTGTCAAGCTCCAATCCTCTACAGCTTCACTTAGCTGAAAGCTTAAAGACCCAGTCAGTGGGAAGAGGCAGGAGCTGCAGATGTGACGACAGCAGGAAGTGACTGCATGTTTGAAAAACAATGGCTGCTTTTAAAACGGTCTCTGTGGATGTGGTAATTTCTGCCGTTGTACCAGAAATTGACTCAATTTCTTCTTTAAAAGAGGAGCAAAGAACGTCACTGCTAAATCATGTTTTTGCTCTTTTCTAAACCAGTTTCGGTAAGAGTTTGATCTACCAACTGGCTCTTCTAATAGTGAAAAAGATGGGAAGGACTCCAAACCCCATTGTGGTATTTATATCTCTGCTGGTTGCCCTCATGAACAATCAAATCAGAGAGGCCAGGAACCTGGAGATCACTGCTGGGAAACTGGAAGAGAATGTGCAAATCCTCTGCAGATGATGCTGGTTAGCCTATGGTAGTCGTGTTTGTTTTTTATTTATTTTTTGGCCATTTTGTGTCTTTATTGATAGGAGAGAGAATTACAGTGGGTAAGCTTGTGAAAGGGGGTGAGCGAGAGTAGGGGAAGACACTCTGCAAACTGGTCACAGGCTGGATTTGAACCTGGGCTGGCAAAAGGTATGTATGTGGGATGTGGCTAGTCGCTAACCACTTCACCAAACCAGTACCCCTATGGTCGTCATGGTCACTCAGTGATACCTGGTGAAATGTGCTCTCCTCTTGGTGGGAATTGTTGTTGATGAAGTTCATGTCACATGTAAGTGGTAAATGATCAGTGTTGGGGAAGTTACTTTTAAAAAGTAGTGTTTGCTCATCACTCTTTACTTCTGAAAAAAGTAACTTGTTACTTTACTTAGTTACCCTCTATGAAAAGTAACTTTTCTAGTTACTCGTTACTTTTACATTGCTTGATCATGGACAGAACCCCATATCTGTTCCTAAATGTGAAGACCTACAAAAAGTTCTACTACAGAGAACATAACAGTTTTTTGTGCTCTTTATTTTACAAAATCTCACATACCCTGTGGAATGAGAGCTCCTGCCCGGGGTTTCCACATTTTGCTTCTGAAATAAGCAACCTGGTCAATAAAAACAAGCCCAAAATAAGCAACCTCCAGCTATTTCCTTTCCTAATGTGATATATTACTTTTTAAAAAGAGAAGTCTACATAAAGTGTGTTATTTTTCGTCTACATTACATTTCAATATCACAGCGCTAAGTAGGCTATCTATTCAAGAAAAGACCGTCGCTTATAACAAGCAGACCTGGCAACTTTGGCTCTGGAGCATGCGCCATGTGAGTGAGTGTGTTTGGGGGCGTGCATATAACCAGGAAACGAGGAAGTAGACAAACTGCCTACCGCAATCGTGTGTTCCTTTATGTTAGAAGCTGGAAGATAATCAGGAGGATACACACAGACTTAAGAGCCCAAGAAGCAACTTCACGTCTAGAAACAAGCCCAAAAAACCACAACCCGCAGCTGTGACTCACGAGATTTTCGGCTCTTAGACGCTTATAATGAGCGGACTTGGCAACGCTGCTCGTGTCTGTGTGAGCATCTGAGAAGGCAGCTTCAGTGTCAGATCTGTCCGAGGGAAATGTAACGTCGCGCTGCATTAAAAAAGGAACTACGTTTCGTTATCAAATTTTCAATAGTAGCGCGTTACTTTACTTTTTACCCGAAAAAGTAGTTTTGTTACCTCAACGCGTTACTTTGTAACGTGTTACACACAACACTGTAAATGATACATCTGTGTTGTGTAATTTAATGTAAGTCTAAGGTCTGACAAGTATTTTAAACTAACAGCAAACAGGGTCTAGCTCAGGGGTGGGCAACTTTAATTACCAAGAGGGCCACATAAAACCATTTTTCCCAGCCTGGGGGCCACATTGTTAAAAATTTTCAGTACCTCTCGATAATAATAATGAAAAAGTCAGATAAACAACAAATGAGAATATAAATTTGTCATAAAATCAGAATACCAATATTCATATATTACAACATAAGTCATTATGCATAATCAACTAAACTTGATACAGAATTCAAGCAAATTTAGTTCATATACATGGAATTAAAGCTAATGAAGTTATTTTCAAATCAATAAAATGATGTGTTTTTCAAATGTTAAAGCTCAAATATTTTGCTGCTGCCATTTTTTAAAAAATAGTATTGAGTAATACTTGATATAATGTTAAAGGCTTCATGAAAGAGATTTAGACACTATAAGAGCAAAGTGGGTTGTAAGTAACTTACATAAGATTATATAGAATTGGATATCTGAGTTTTCTTCATTTTTACCGCTGCTGTTTTTTGGGAATGAATGACAGGCCACATTTAGTGATGTGGAGGGCTGCATTTGGCACCCGGGCCACCACTTGCCCACCCCTGGTCAAGCAGCTATGTAATACTGTGACTTGATATGGATTGGTCTGTGATTAATGCGGCTGGCAGAATAATCGTCCAGTCACCAGCTGCAGTTGTGTTTAAAGGCTCTGCCCTCTGAAAACATTTTTTATGGGCTCTTCTATAGATGGAGTCGCGAAAATTTTTCATGGTGGATATATGGAACTGTCCGTGTGTGTGTGTCAGGATAAAAACTGGCAGAGTGCAACATTTTTTTAGCGAAACTGTAGTTTCAATTCTCTGTTCTTAGCTCACAGGAGGGGAACATGGTATGGTCTGATGCTGCTGTAGCCCATCTACTTCATTATCTGCCGTGTGTTCAGAAATAGTCTTCTACCTTGGATGTGCTCAAATGAGTTACTGTTGGTGCCTTTCCATGATCTCAAACCAATGATCACTCTCCTCTAACCTTAAGACATTTTTACTCATTTGCCACTCATTGGATATTTTCTCTTGTTGAACATGGAAATCCCAGTAGATCTGCAGCTTCTTCAAGTCAGACTAGCCCAAGTCACTTTCAAGGTTATATAAATTGCATTTCTTTTTTATTCCGATGCTCTGTTTGAGCTTCAGCCTTGACTAGGTTGACATGCCTAAATGTGTTCAGTTGCTGCCATGTGATTTGCTATTTAGTTTGGAGCAGTATACCCGGCATAGTGGCTGAGGAGTGTATATTTTAACATCTACTGAACTATATTTGGCTATAACTCAGACATCTTGATTGAGAAATGAATACATGCATAAACTGGGGTAATAATTAAACTCTTAAACGGCAGAATGCGGATCAGTCTGGTGTAAAAACTCAGGAAAAGTGTTTCTCTGGGACTTTCTAATGTTTGTAAGTCAGTCACGTTAAACCTTCAGAGTGTTTCGGCTCATGCTGTTACAGTTTTTGATGTCTTCTTACACTTGATAAACAGCAGTTCCTCCTCACCTACAGTCCCTCTCCTCTGTCTATCGGGTCGATCAGCATCATCATCACACCATGTAACAGGGCGGGCAAGATCTAGACGGTGCAAATTACACTCCGTCTATCTAGGTCACCTCCTCTCTCACCTGTGACACAGAGGATGAGATAGCGTGGACATAAGCGCGTCTACCACAGTCTGCACAGCATGCAGGCTGCAGCATGCACACAGAGGGGGGCAAAAACAACATATAGACCACAGCCTACAGTTTAAAATACGTGCAAGTATCTCTATGGGCTAGAACACAAATCTGCATCCTCTGGTCTCTGCTTTAAGAACAGGCCTCTTCTATTTTCAAGTATTAAAGCCTTTTCTTCAAAGTTTCCTTGTTGCCATCCTGACATGTGATGTGGGGCCTTAATCTCATTTTTTTTAAAGTCAGAAAACTTGTGAGGCGCTGCTCTTCAAAGCCGAGGATGTAAGTGAATTCTGCGAGTGAGTGACAACAATGTCAGCGCTGTTAAGCTCCTTTCACTCGCTTTGACTTTGGGCTGCCATTTCTTGCATTTGAACTCGGGTGATATTAACTTTTTAAGGTGCCTTCCTGCTGCAGAGCACAAGATTTCTCCAAACTGTGAGGTTATAAGACGGCAAGATGAAGCAGTGAGCCATCCAGCGACATCATCAAACAGGAGCTTGAAGTGGCTTGGAAAGTGTTTTATTTACTGACAATCACACTGTGATATCACAAGTTTTAAATAGGAAAATAAAACAGCATTTGTAAAAGATAAAGTTTATGGGCCTTATTGTGACAGCTTGAAGTGTGTTGTCTAAAGGTGGGTGGAGCACATTGGTTTAAAGAGTGTTGATTCCTACTATTTATCTTTCATTTGACATTCAATACACACAGGACACTCTGTTAGCACACTGCAATAAAACTTTTGCAGTTTAGAGACCTGATACGAGTGTGGTTGTTTTATATTGGTCAAACAAAAAGAAAAATGACTGGCAGAACACAAGGACGACATGTAAAACACACTAAATGGCATATAATAAAAAGCATAACATGGGATCCTTCAGACAAATTTTAAAATATACAACAATGTTCTTTGAATGTTTCACAGACACAAAACTAGAGGAGCACAAACCACAAGCAAGGCATTTTGTTGGGTAAGTTATCGCCAAAAATGTAGAAAGACTGCCTTATCTTGCACTGTTAACAAATCCTTACAACGATTCTGAATCCACATTCAGATTTGAATCACCACCAAAATCTAATCACTTCTTCCTTGTGCCATGACGAACATTTCCTAAAAATTTCATCCAAGTCTGTCGAGAACTTACTGAGGAAAACTGTTCTGTTGCACATTTTAGCCGTTGTAGCTTCAGGCCATTTTTGCTGTTTTGCTACATTTAGTTGGTCTGTTATTTTATTGTGGTAATGCACATAAAGCCTCACCCCTTTTAAGCAGAATTAAGTTTAATACATCATTTTTTTCAGGACAGCCTGATCCATCAAAGAACTTATCATGTAATATTAGAATTATAAGTTGCATGACCTCAGAGACAAATCAAGAATCAAATCTAGATTTACATCTAACAGACCTGAAACAAATCAAACCAAGATCAATAATAAAAGCCTTTTCATATCTTAATATGGTTCTATGAAACCTTGGATGAAAGAATAACACAATTTAAGTATTAAAAATTACTGCAAAACCCATTTATCAGCACTTATTTCTCAAGATGTTTTTTGCTTCATTCAGTAACTTTACCACTTTTGGAATTTTCACCTCACATGTTAAAGGACCACGTACAAATTATTCAAACTTTCTTTTTGATATTTGGAAAATGACTGTTAAGATCACTTGTATTCTTTTATCCCCCATGCTGTTGAAACTTTTTAACTAACAAACCATTACTTTAAATAGTAACTGTAACTTTACGACTGTTTTAGAAATCTTAATCCCTCACCTTTTTTGCTTTTTCTATCTTATTGAGTAACATCATTAAAGCAACAAGCTGCAACCCATCATTGCTCATGATGTCACTTGCTGCTAAACAAATTCTATCAGGATCTTTCTTGTGTGCTGATCCTCATGTTTCACTATCTGGCACATAGATCATGCCTTATTGTGTCATTTCCTTTATTTCAAATATGAAACCTTAGCTATTTTCCTTTTATATCTGTCTTTACCAAAATAAGAAAAATGATGTGAATGATGTGGAGCAAACTTGGCCCACTTTAATTTCCTGCTTCTAAGTCTGATTTTTTCAGTTGAAAAGGTCTGCCTTCAATCATCAGCCATTTAGACACACAGGGCCAAACAAGCTAAGGTTGAATTATATTGTAAGACAACAACTCCAAACAAAGTTAGGATTTATGTTCTAGCTGAACCTATTGTGGTTATTATAAGAGTACTTTCATACAGAGGTAACTGCAGTCTGTCGTCTTTTTTCTCTAAGCATTTGAAGTTGTTCATTAAAGTCTTAATGTTCTCTGTTTGAGAATCACTTCAGTAATGAAAGATACAGCTGCGACTTCTCCTCCTTCTCGCTGCACATAATTAGAGCAATAACCATTAATACCTGTATCATTGCTGTTGTAATGAACTTTTTGTAGGATCATTAAAAAGCAACAGATCAAAACTCCCTTCCAAATTCTGTAATATACTTCAAGTTAAATTAAAAACATTTTTTTTTACTGGGCTCCTGTGTGTTCTCTGTATCTTCTCATTTTAAAAAGTTCAAGTTCAAACTGAACACCAAAAAGGTGATTAACATGACTGAACGTGGTGTGGTTGTTGGTTCCAGACAGGCTAGTCTTAGTATTTCTGAAACCGGTGATATAATTGGAATTTTCACACACAACCACCTCTTCAGTTTACAGAGAATGGTCTGAATAAGAGTAAATATCCAGTGAGAGGAAGTTCAACAAACAACTATTCTTTTAAACCAAAACATGCAGAAGAGTAGGGTTGGAAGAGCTATTGTTTTTGGGTCAAAATTCCACTTTCAGACAACACAACCATGTGATCGCAAAAACTGCAATTTTTTTTGCAGTGCTCCTGATTGGTCCAGGATCTGCTGTGTCAGCTATTTTACAAATTTTCAGGTATTTACATAAGTGCCAGGACAAAGCCTCCATTCAGGGGTAGGAGTTGGAGTATCCCTTAAAGATGCTATGAGGAGTTTCTAAGTAATTACAAAAAAGTCTCACTTTTAGATATATGCCTGATCGAAATACACACTTTAAGATGAGTTTTATAGCAACAAAATAGGTTATCTATAAATGCTGTTCCTTCGCTTCATGGTGGGGTCGGACAGGGATGGACTGGCCTGGATACTCAACTTCGGGAACAAGACAATAAAAACTAGAGCAAATTTATATTAATTGGACAAGTCCTAGAGCACCGGGCTGTAAGTAGTGATATATAGCCGGCTACAAAACTGCGATACTAAGTTTTCCAAAAATTGTAACGTCTTTTGGTGCGTTCCAGTTGTAGTCAGAAGTGGGAATTTCCGAGTTCCGAGTAGGAAACTAAAACTGGAACGTCCCCCGAAGTTGGAATTTCTTACTGGGAACTCGGTGAAACCTCGCCACCCCCGAGCTGACAATTGAAGATGGATGCCCCCAGTGTGAACAGTTATTTAGCTCCTGTAATAATCAATTTATTTGCACTTCTGACTGGGGTGTGTCGCTCTAGATCAGCTGTATACATAGTATTGTTAGACTTATATTTACAAAAATGCTGCCATAGTGATAATCACATTCTTCATGTGATATTTGTGAACAAAAACACAGGGCGTGCTAACAACAGCTAACAATAGCCTTGTAGATCGGCATGGTTTTTTCCGACTTCAACTGGAACGCCGATAAGTCGGAGATGATGTCACTCCCAATTCCGAGGTTACTGGAACGCAGCATTACAACAGTCGCCGCACGTGCTCATGGGTAGCAGAGTCTTTATGTTGCCGTCACTAGATTCTCCTCCTAGCACCTTAAATAATGATAACAGCTTATTTATCATCTAAATTAGACAATGAATGATGTGTTATGTGATTTTGATCATTGATTTCCTTACTGTTGTCTATATTGTAAACATAGTGAATATTGCACTGAAGCTTGATTTGAGGAAAATCCCAAATTGATGAAATCGCAATACCTGCCAGAAAATTGGGCTTAGTTTTTTTCCTAAAATCATGCAGCCCTGCATCTCTAAACATATCAAATCATAAAGCAGATTGGCTACAGCAGCAGGGTACCACTCCTGTCGGCTAAGAACAGGAAACAGAGGGTACAAATCCACAAACAGTCAACAAAACTGGGCAACAGAAGATTGGAGACTGTTGCACAGTCTGATTAGATTTTTTAAATTTCTGCTGTGACATTTAGATGGTTGGGTCAGACTTGACCCAAATATGTAATCACTTGTCCTATTTGTTCTATCAGGTGCACTGTGCATGTGCATGGTGGTGTTTTGGTGTGGGGGATACATTGCACACTGAACATTGTTCCCTTACCACAGTCTACCCAAACATTGTTGCTGACTATATACATCCCTTTATGGCCACAGTTTACCCATCCTTTGATGGCTACTACCAGCAGGATAACACTCCATTTCACAAAGCTGAAATCATCTCAAAATGGTTTCTTGAGCATGTCATGAGTTCAATGTACTCCAGTGGCCTTCACAGTCACCAGATCTTAATCCAATAAAGCAGATTTGGGATGTGATCAAACAGAAGATTCTCACCATGGATGTGCAGGCAGAAAATCTGAGGCAACTGTGTGATGCTACATTGTCAATATGAACTAAAACATCTGAGTAATGTGTCCAGTGTCTTTCTGAATCAATGCCATGGAGAAGGCAAAAGTCCAAAACCTGGTACTGGAGTGATGCGAGTTGGCCGGTGAGTGTATATCTTCCATCACATTATTCATACTGTATTAAATACCCTGCTCATGTTTACAACTCGAAATTTAAGCTCCTTCTTGTGTTTTGAATGCAATCATTCAAAAAAAGAAGAAAGGCCAAACTTAAGATCCAATGTTGTACAAAGTTGCACCATCACCACCAGCATTTTCCCTTAGCACAACATGCTGGATGTAATGGTACAATTTTGGTTTAATCAAGATACTCAAGTATGGCTCTTTACACCTCTCCTACCTGACCAAGACAGAAGTGGATAATGGTGCAGGAAACATCATTTGAGGAGGTTTGAGACAGAGGAGCTTCTAAGAAACCTCAGAGTCCGTGTCGATGTGAGCCGAGCTGAGCTGAGGTGAATATCAGTTCATCTTTTCATAAATACACACACCCGTGGATGTTTTTGTAACTCAAGAGCTCCTTCACTGTTTTATCTGAAGACTGAAATGCAGCACTGTCCTGCTAATGCACTTTGTCCCTTTTTATAAATACAATTTTCTGCTGTAGACGACAAATCTAAGTCTGATCTTACTGAGGTCTACAAGAGGACAGGTCCTGTTTGGTTACGTCTCCTGTAAAGCCCAGTACATTCGATCTTAAGTGGTTTATGTATTGATTTACCCCACAGGGCGCAGCAGACTTGAAGCAAGTCCTAATTTGAGCTTAAGAGACCCTAAGGGAGTAATTAAGTTTGAACTAGGGCAGTCTTATAATATGTTTATTAGATAATATAACATATATCAGTATATTAACCCAGAGACATGATCTATAACACTAATCCCTTTCAGATCACGGGGGCCGGAGCTTATCCCAGCTGGCATCGTGCGAGAGGCGGGGTACACCCTGGACCAGCTGCCAGCTGATCGCACGGCCACATCGAGAGGCAGACAACTATTCACACACTCACTCACACATAAGGGCAAAGTACAGCAACAAATTTACCCAACAGGCATGTTTTTTGATCTGTGAGAGGAAGCCAAAGTGCTCAGAAGAACCCAAACATGCACGGGGAGAACATGCAAACTCCAAACAGAAAGGCCCTGATGGATTCAACCTTCCTGCTTATTAAGTTATGTCCAGAAAAATTCATATTTTAATCACTACACGCTTGGTGCAGCTCCCCCGACAATAACACTAAAAAGCACAAATGGAGTCGGTCAAGGAAAAGTGAAAGAAAAAAAGGGCGAGCAGAAATTTCTTCACGGGAATTTTACAAATGAACTTTATGTGTTGCGTCCACAACATGAACCATTTCTGCAGGATGTTCAAAGTAACATTCAGTTGTCAGTTTCAGGGCTGAAATGCACTCTAACATCTAACAAGTTGGCCTTACTTAAAACATTTTTGGAAAGTGATTGCCTCAAAAAAGGTTAGTAATTTGATTAATAGTCTAAGACTGCATTAACTTTATGTTAACTTGTTTTGTGTACTCAGAAGCCTGCTGTATGTACTTAATTTTATTAAGTTATTTTACCTTGGTTTGAGAAAACTATTTTAATGCTATATGTTAGTTACAGTATTAGGGCTGGGATCAATACACTTTTCTCCTGATTCGATTATTTACGATTTTTTAGGTGCTGAATCGATTTAAATTGCGATTCTACGATATTGCCAATTTTGCAATCTTTAGTTAGCTTTTTTAACACCAGTGAAAAATATGAACAATGATGATGCCAACAGACTATACCAGGAAAAATACACATCACATGTGAGTCAGTTTTTAGGATTTATTCAGAAATATATTTAAACCAGATGTTTGTACTCTCTCTGCAAAAGCCTGGATTGTATTTAAAAGTGGCTTATTAACACGGACTAAAATGAATCATTTAAATTTGGAAAAAATGTTTTTTTAACAAAAACAATCAATTTTAAAATCGTCAAACAAAAAATCCCAATACTCAGCAGTGGGAGCAACTTGGGGTTAAGCGTCTTGCCCAAGAACTTTTCGCCATTTGTTGACCAGACCTGGGCTTGAACGTGCAATCTCCTGATTATCAACCAAGCATGCTACTCAACTGTGCCACCGACGCCTCTTTTTCATTATTTACAAATGCAAATTTTGGCATTTCGGAGGAGGGGTGGGAGGGGCTAGACAGAGTTCTGAGGAGATGCTACATTCAAATTCATGCGTTTTCCAAAATTACCAACCCCAGCTTTCAGTAAAGTGCACAAATGTAATTTAAGTAAGACTATTTATTACATTTTAGAGTGTGCCATCCGCTCACACTAGACCTGCATACCCTCAATTCAATTGCTGTCTCAATGTTTTATGCCTCCATGAAGTATGAAAGGCCACTGAGGAAAAAACAACGTTAGCTCGACAAGAAGAGTTGGGGTGGTTTTTGTGGTCTGTTGAACTCTGAAAGCAAAAGATAAGAGACTTTAACCTTTAAAGTCACAAATCAGATCAGTTCAACCTGGAGTCAGAGCGGTTCATGGCGCAAATTTGAAAGAAATTCACTCAATATTGAACTTAGAGGAAAAGGATGAGCCTTATTCTGGTGTTCTGACAAATGGTTCATTATTCTTATTTATATCTTAAATTAATTTGAACTGCTATTCAGCTTCAAAACACATTGATATTATTTTTGGTCCAGCCCTATTGTGTACTCCAGTATCATCCACATGGTTCTTATTCAGGTCACTCTCCTCAGACGAAAACTGTCATGTTCAGCATCTCTAACGTATTCAGGACACGTGTCTACAATCTGTGCTGTTTTTCTTTTAAAGATAAAGCTTAAAGAAACGTCTGCATCATCTCTTTAGCACTGATGACATTTTTATGGAGAATATTTGCAGCCGTCTTCATGCTGAACACGCTGCACGTAAGCACATTTCCCCTGCTTGTCATTTTATCCATTTTCTTGTTTCCCTCCAGGCTGTGTTCTCATTTAGTAGAAACACTTTTACACACAACTTCCATCCGAGTTTGTCAGTTTGACATTTATTTTTGTTGCCTGTTTTCTTCTTTAATTTCCCTCTGATTTGTTCTGAAGGCAGAATATTTTGACCTGTGAGTTTTCTAGGCTTGTCTCACATTTATCGTCTGTTTTGTCGTTTTCTTTTTATTTGTGTACCTCAATGCATTTGTTGGATCTCTTCTATGTCCTGTCATAGTTCCGTTAAAGAAACTGAATTGAACTGTATATTAAGTTTTGATATTTAATACATATTTAACCCTTTTAGGCCCAAGACCATAGATTAGAGCCAGAAATTTCTAATTTTTTGGAGCTGAAATGTTTGTTTCACTTTCTGCTAAAATCCATAAAAATCAAAATGTCGTCTTTCATGTTTCCATCATCTATACTAGTGTGACCATATTCTGAAAACCTAAAAAAAGGACCCTCATTAGCATGTGCTGTGTCATGATGCATGCAGCATGCACACTCAATATCTAGACAGGTAAGTACATTGGAATAATGCCAGTGCTCCAGTGCTTTATTATAAATATCAACCCTTTTACTACTATCAATACATGGCTAGGGACATGGCTGACTTGCCTACAAGACTGTTGGGTTGCTTTTAATCAGATGGCCTAAATCCCCCCCTCAAATATGCCTCTGTCTGTTAAACAGTTGATCTGAAGTTAGTGTGGGACAGCATTTGCAGCATGACTGCTTGGGACTGGCTTCCGAAGTCCCAAACGAAAACCAAATGCTAAAATCATTATGTCTATGTTCACAGTCTGTGGATAGGGCTGGGCGATATGGCCTAGAAATAATATCCCTGACTTTTTTCCACAACACTCGATTTGCGATCTTAATCAATTTTTCCCTCCCTAAAAGAAACAAAACTCCCAGTGACATAAAAATGAAACAAATCAAGTTTTGCCTTTATGTTGTCTAAATGTTTCCCTCTTAAAGTCAAAGTCTGGGTCATTAAAGGTTGATTATGTAGTATAATGGCCCTTTTCCACTAGCCCTACTCCTAGCTCCTGTCACCTGCCCAACGGCGTGCAGTGTCACTGTAAACAGAGAGCGGCTCTGCAGTGACGTCATTTTGAGCGCGACACAACAATCTGTGGCTTTTTGTCACAAACCGAGTAAAAAGGAAAGCAGAGGAAGGCTGCAGGTGCAGGAAGAAATACCCCTTGAGAAGCACGGGGAGAGTTTTGGAAGATATACAATAGAATGAAGCCGAGGACGAGAGCAATCGAGCTGCAAAGAAAAGACGTATGAGGGTAAGCTAACGGTAGCTACTGCTAGCATGCTAGGTCGTCGCGCTCATGACTCATTGATGACGAAATTGTAGTAGGTACTAAAATGAGCTAGTTTTAGTAGGTACCGGGCTAGTGGAAACATGCTGCAAATTGAGTAGAGCCGAGTAGAGTAGGGCTAAGGCGTGCTAGTTGGAAAGGGCCATTAATGTAGGCAGGTTTGTCTACATAAACACTAGAAGGCTGAGGTATTTTAACAGGATTAGCATGAAACTCTCTGATCAATATTTGATCTACTTAAATAACAAATACAAGCCTATAGAAGTGCTTGTGCAAACTCTACAAGGCCGACCATCATGAAAATTGATTTTTTTTTTTC
Source organism: Scarus forsteni (assembly GCA_036419115.1). Classification (NCBI taxonomy): domain Eukaryota; kingdom Metazoa; phylum Chordata; class Actinopteri; order Labriformes; family Labridae; genus Scarus; species Scarus forsteni. The sequence goes on from JAZDUH010000508.1 coordinate 5,520,427, forward strand.
AAAAATTGCAACTACTTACAATCGGACTAAGGCAAGAAAAAAAAATCTTGATTTTTAATTTTTTAAATCTTCTGCAGAAAATAATTCAAATTAATCAATTTAATCATTTTTTTGCCCAGCTCTATCTGTGGATGTGCATCCCTTTCCTTTTGGGAGATTTATGCCCCCTGCAAGACAATTTATCAACACTTACCTGTATTATCAGATCGAGACCACATTTGTTAATTAAATGAATAACGGACAATAACTCTGAATGCAATTCTCCAAGGAGAGGATGTTTTAGCACCACTTTTTACCGAAAAGTTTCTTATGAAGTGACTCATGTTCTGTCCTTCTGTGGCAGTGGCACGTTATCTAGATTGGCCCGTTATGAATGTGACTGATAGAACAATTGTCCAACCAGCTGCCAGATATGCTTTTGAAAATTTCTGCCTATCTACAAAACACTTTCTATGGACCCTACCCAGATGGACTAGTATAATCATACTCACAAAAAAACAGATCAACTTCTTCTAGAGTCTGTATCAGTCCAAAACTTACTCTGTTCCAGAACAAAAAAGCTTTGGATCATCAGGATAAAAGTCTGAATTTTTTGTAAGTGGCTGGGTCTGGTACCATTTTAACACTTTTTAACACTTTTTTACATGATTAGATAAAATCCATTTATGTGTAACAATTAAGACACTTTGGTGAGGAGCAGAAATTGTCCCAGAGATGATTCACTTCCACTTAGAAATAATTGCTTCACCTTCAGTCAAAAACTTGTCTTACTTTTTCTGAGCTTTTTACATCTAACCAACTATCAGACTTTGTGATTAGTGACAATGCAAATCAGTGCAATGACAAAAAGATGACGCATGTGAAGGGAAAGAAAAGATCCACCTGAGAAGAAGATGACGTAAAAAAAAGACAAATAAACACCCACAATCAATACCCAGCCTCGTTCATCACCGTAATTATCTCTGCAGGATAATAAGGAGAAGCTGTGAGGACACTTTGCATATCAATTCTAAAAGAGTTATCACAATGAAGGAGGAGGATTTAAAGCCTTTGTGAGAGAGTGTTTTAGATCGCTCCAGTGAAACTGTTTTCGATAAAGTCCCAGTGGAAGGGTTGATTGGATCTCCTGAGCTGAAGATTTGATGCCTGCTCTTCACTGTTGCTGTTTCTGAGGAGACCAAGAAACCCATTAAGCTGTAACAGTGTTACCATTCATCTCAGAGGAGCGGAGGCCATACTGCTGCCGCCAGACCACAGCAGAGAGTCTTTTTTTTACTGACCCATGTGGCCATCAGCTCTGCGCCGGACAATCACAGAGCCATATTTAGGGGACAAAAGTCTCCTTTCACACTTGGACAACCACAGGCTGTAAAAAGTCCAAATTCAATTACAGAGATAGCATCGGCAAACACATTCAGACACACAAAACCCAACTTATCCATATACACTTAGCAGATGCGAACACGCACATACAGCGGTGGTCACAAACATGTATGGATGCAGACGGATGAAAAGGCGATGAAATGGCAGCAAACTCTTCAATTTCGACAGAAATCAATTTTCAACCTGGAACTGGTGGCGAGCAGAGGAGCTAATCGTCTAGCAGATAAGGGCTTGTTTGCTCCTGATAAGACAAGCGACCGCGACACATGTCCCATAAATTGAGATCTGGCAGATTTGCCTTCAGGGTTGTTGGAGGGAAAGAGTTGGCTGGAGAGTGAGGAGGGGGTGGAAGGGTGCGGTGTCTGAATGACAACTGACTTCCAATACCAGACTGACCAGAATCACAAAGAGGATTTATGCTCCTAATACAGCCAGTCAAAGCAGATTAAAAACATTGCTGAATATATTGTAAATAATAAAAACTAAACCCTTTAAAGCCTGAAAACACAAATTATAGCCAAAACATCGAATATTGTGGAGCTGAAATGTTTATTTCATGTTCTACTGAAATTCAGAAAAAGTCTAAATATCCATAAAAATTGACCATACATTTTTTGCATCTAATTTGATACATTAGTTGTTTTTGTCGACTGATAATTCGCTTAATATTATTTACCTGATTGTATAAAGATGTTTTTTTGCAATTTGTTGATCATATTGATGAGATAGAGGTATCATTAAAGTATATCAAATATGATACAACAGGCTTTAAGGGATTAAGCTAATCAAAATAAATTACAGTATTTCAAGGATTTATGGTTTACAAGGGATCACCACATCCTAAAGTAGATCAAAATCACTGCTAATTTCCATGAAGAGCCTTGAAATGCTCTCACCAACTCAGGTGCAGATAAAAGAACCATAACCTCCCAAAAATTGGGGGTCTTGGTTTCCTTTCAAGTGGACCAGAGTTTGGTATTCGAAAGTTGTAAAACAAATCCAAACCAAACAAGGACCAAACGAGGCAAACAAACCAGCAGGCAATGAATCATGGCTTGGATTTGCCCCATTATCACTACAAAGAAGCTAAAGCAGTGTTCACCAACAACATAAAGCAGAGTGGGGCTTATGTTATCATTGCAAGTACTGCCAGCTTTAGGTCCTCTTTACAGAAAAACTACAAATCCACCTGGAATATGTTTAAAATCACTGCAGTAAATATAATAGTGCCACCAGATGCAGCCTAAATGCAGCTTTATCACAACTACAGCTCCAACTAGTGGTGGGAGCCTGGATTACACAACGCTAACAGGCTTTACCAACAGTGTTGCAACCTGAATTGAGTCCACTAATCTTAAAGAGACTGTGAGGAGTTTCTAAGTAATTCCAAAAAAGTCTCACTTTTAGATATATGCCTGATCAGAATACACACTTTAAGATGAGTTTTATAGCATCAAAATAGGTAATCTATAAATGTTATTCCTTAGCTAAGTGGTCGAGTCGGACAGGGCTGGACTGGCCTGGATACTCAACTTCGGGAACAAGACAATTTAAACTAGAGCAAAATTATATTAATTGGACAAGTCTTAGAGCACCGGGCTGTAAGTAGCGATATATAGCCGGCTACAAAACTACGATAATAAGTTTTCCAAAAATTGTAACGTCTTTTGGTGCGTTCCAGTTGTAGTCAGAAGTAGGTATTTCCGAGTTCCGAGTAGGAAACTGCAACTGGAACGTCCCCCGAAGTTGTAATTTCCTGAGTTGACAATTGAAGATGGATGCCCTCAGTGTGAACAGTTATTTAGCTCCTGTAATAATCAATTTATTTGCACTTCTGACTGGGGTGTGTCACTCTAGATCAGCTGTATACATAGTATTGTTAGACTTATATTTACAAAAATGCTGCCATAGTGATAATCACATTCTTCATGTGATATTTGTGAACAACAACGCAGGGCGTGCTAACAACAGCTAACAATAGCCTGGTAGATCGGCATGTTTTTTTCTAACTTCAACTGGAATGCAGATAAGTCGGAGATGATGTCACTCCCAGTTCCGAGGTTACTGGAACTCAGCATTACGACAGTCGCCGCGCGTGCTCATGGGTAGCAGAGTCTTAATGTCGCCGGAACTAGATTCTCCTCATAGCACCCTTAAGGTGTGAAAGTGACCTTAAATTGTTACAGTTGTAGGTTTTGGGTGTCCAGTGAGATTCCAAGGTGCTCTTGCTGCCTCTGTCCACCACTGATCAGGATGAACTGCAGAGAGGTGATCACTGAACCCCATGTTAAGACACAAAACAAGAACAAACTGCATGAAGCTTTAAACTCTGTAATTTTAGAGCTTCAATATGCCTTATTGATCTTGGGACACTGTAGGTAGCTAAGCTTTTTACATCGAGGGCCGCATGAAGAGGAATATATGGACGACTGAGCCATTTGCTGCTCCTCACTTTTAGTGTATTTAAGTCAAAGTTTGAGGATTTAGGGGTAAGTAATCACCTGTCAAGGGGCCCTTTTAACACCGGGCTATCATTGGATTCACACCTAGTCAGGGCGAGAATGACCTTCTGAGCAGAAGAGACGGGAGACACTTACGGCTTATCTTCACTGTCAGACACACTGTAATAGAAATGTCTATTCAGTGGACTGTTTCGGGGGCCAATCCAAAATGAGCAGCAGGATGCATTTGGCCCCCAGGCCATGGTTTGGACACCTCAGGTTTAAACCAACTGAAAACATAACACAGGCTGCAGTTGGACCCCAGGCCATTGGAAAGACACCCCTGGTCTAAATGATATTATTGGTTTTATTTGTTTATGGCAGAAAGGCTGGTCTGACTATTTCAGAAACTCCTGATGTGCTGGGATTTTAACTCACAAGCTTAAAAGAAAAAATCCAGTCAAAAAAGTTACCATCAAGGTTTGTAGAACATTTCTAAATACACAGCATGTTGATTCTTGAAGAAGATGGACTACAGTAGCAGGAGCTTACACCTAGTGCCACTCCTGTCAACTAAGAACAGGAAACTGAGGTCTGCATGAGCTCAGCAAAGATAGACTATTGGATAAATGTGGCCTGGTGTAATGAGCGTGAATTTCTATTGCATCAACGACATGTCTTTTCTCAATCGGGCTGGGGCTGGTGGTGTAATGGTGTGGGGGATATTTTTCACACCTTGGGCCACATGAGCCACATTATAATGCCACAGTCTGCCAGAGTACTGTCCCTGACAAAGTCCTGACAGAACAGCCTGTCAAAAGCTCAAATCATCTTAAACTGGTTTCCTGAGCATGATAATGAGTTCACTGGACTCTAGTGGCTCCTACAGTCACCAGATCTCAGTCCAATGGAGCACTTTTTGAATGGAATGGGAGATTGACATCATAGATGTGCAGCTGATTAATCAGCAGCACCTGTGTGATGCTATCATGTCAGTAAGGACCAACTTTTGGGGGGAATGTGTACAGCTTCATGCTGAATCTTTGCAATGAAGAAAAAAGACAGTTCGAAGAAACAACGGGGTCTGACCTGGTACTAGCCAGGTGTTCTTCATAAAGTGGCCAAACAGTGTGTAAGTTCTAGAATAGTCAGCTATTTACTTCAGTATCCAAGAATCAAAACCATATTTCAAGTTGATAAGCCAAATTTGAAGGATGATAGCCGGACACAGATGTTTCTTTATGCCTCTCGTGTTTTCATGTCAGGTAAATGTGAGCTCCTGCCACGGATGTGTTGAAAAAAGAAGAGGCATGTAAGGAAGGAGATCAACCCACCAAAGCCTTTCTATATATGAAATACTTTTCTACTCACGTCAATGACAGTCCACTGCTCCACCACGATGGCGTCATATGTCGTGGAGGCCACATTCGGCTCGCTCTCGCTCCCCTCTTGAAAGATGAAGACGCTTTCCACCGATTTGGGCAACACATCTGCAGAGAGGAAGGGGAAAAAATCCAGCCGTGAAAAAGAGTATTTACCGGATGGAGCGTGTCTGTCTTGTCTCTGCCGCTGCTTTAGGCCCCGCAGGCCGGAAGAAATGGAATGATATCACTCTACCACAGTCACACAGCAGCCTTTATTACATAGCCAGTGGTGTGGGCCATTTGTATGAGCAATGTGCACTTATACATTATGCAGGGAGACAGTGTTAACGGAGGGAGCAGGTATTCCCCTTCTGGGATGTTAAAAAAAGGAAGAGCAGGCATTATGCGCTACATCAGGAGGCTTTCAGGACCCTGCCGAGCCCTGCTGGTTTTCATCACAGAGCGCTAAACAGAGGCTAATTACTGCTGGGAAGAAAGGTGAAAGCAGGAGCTGATGGATTCTGGGAATCAGGACTGCTTTAAAAAAGGATGGAGAGATTTTAGCGATGGCAAAACGTAGCCACTGATTTAATGAAGTCAGTCCAGGAGGCATTAAAGCATAAATCCTTTTGCTAAGCCTGCATAATTCACCTTAAAAAGACTTGAATTAAGTGAGCCACATAAAGGCACGGACGTTGATGCTGCAGGCCAATAGTGAGACTGTGTGCCGCTGACCAGATAGATTTTCTAAGCCTCTCCTCTGTTTGGGGGCTAACAATCTCAGGATTGGCGTACAAGACAGAAACGCCGTTCCAACCCCTTTGAGCAGGGGTCCCTCTCCGCCCAGCGTCTCTTGTTATTCATTTGATGCACATGCACATTACATGCAGGCACGCACACACGGACACAATGGACGCCCTGAGGTCCGGTTCTCCCCGCCTGGCCTGAGTGCTTTCTCATTACTCCCACACCATTTACACACTAATACAGTTTGCCGGGGCCCAGGCACCAATACCAGACACTCCACATTTCATTACTGGGCCCTAATAATGGAGGGATGAGAGGCGGCTGGAGAGCCCATGGAGAAAGGGAGGGAGAAAGAGGCAGACAGAAGGGAGGGAGACGGAGAGAGAGGGAGATAGAGTGGAGGGATGACAGGCTCTTTTATTTCCCCCTCCCTGAAAACCCATTTAGGACCCATGCACGCTCAATTGAAGACATCTCTCAGACTTCTACTGGCTCGCTCTAAAACAGACATCGTCGTTGTTCACCCCATTCACCCATTTGGCCTTTCCCTTCCTCCTCTCCTCCATCACAACCTTCCTCTTCCTCCAGTGGCACTCCTCTCCCTCCGAGTGACCGCATTCACGCGGTGGTCATTTTTTTCTAGGTAGGAGACTTCAATTGCAATCTGATGTTGCTCCAAGTCACGAACCATAAATTTGTTCCAAAACTTCGAACTTCTTATTAATGTTCCCCACAGATCTACCACTGAAAAAACAATACATTGTGAAAATTATAAGTAACATTAAAAAAAAAATCAAAGCAAAACAACATCTTAACACTCTATTCATCAAAGATTGTGTTTTATAGAGTTTGAAAGCCTGACTAGTCACCTTTACAACAAGGTGCAACTTTATGAATTTGTGGAATGAGAGCAGGAGTTAGGTGGAAGCTACGAAACAACAGCAGGAAGTGACAACTTGTACAGAGATTAGCATAGATGCTAACAGATTTAAAGGATAAGTTCGGTTTCTACAGCTTTTACATTGTTTATAGAATGAAGTAGAACAATATAATCACCCAGAAGGCTTTCCTGATCCAAACAGGGCTTCGGGAGATATTTAGATCCAAAATCAAGTGGGGGACATCCGTATAATGGTAGCACATAGGGCCTGTATAACGCCGCCACTAAAACTGCATTAATCGTCCAAAAACTCATTAGTTTCACCAATATTTCATCATGGTCCGCTCACGCTACTCCTCCATTACAGTCTGTGTCGCTCCAGACATGTTTTGTGGCTGTGCTGACCTCTGAACTAAAGAAGAAGAATGTTTGCCTCCGAGCATGCGCAGTACTCTCTGGAGAGCTGTTCTTCTCTTTGCCTCCGCGTCCTCCTTTCGATGAGCTCCTCATCTGTAAACTCTGGCTCGAAACTGTAAGGACACCCATCATATTCAAAGTTCTCCACAACATCTTCATCCTATAGATATTCGTCCATTTTGCACCAAACTGGAAGAAGAAAGTTGTTGTGTAGCCGGCCTTCCCCTGGAACAATGAGCCGTACGTGGAGGCGAACATTCTTCTTCTTCAGTTCAGAGGTTAGCACAGTCACAAAACATGTCTGGAGCGACACAGACTGTAATGGAGGAGTAGCGTGAGCGGACCATGATGAAATATTGGTGAAACTAATGAGTTTTTGGACGATTAATGCAGTTTTAGGAGTGGCGATACATGCCCCGTGTGCTACCATTATACGGATGTCCGCCGCTCGATTTTGGATCTAAATATCTCCCGAAGCACTGTTTGGATCAGGAAAGCCTTCTGGGTGAGTTTATTGTTCTACTTCATTCTATAAACAATGTGAAAGCTGTGGAAACTGAACGTATCCTTTAAGAGCAGCTTTATCAGATTGGGGCTGCAGTCAAATGGTCCTTTTTGCTTAGAAAGGTTCCTATATGAGTGAAATGATCTGGAAATAGTTTGTGATAAGAGATGTTTTAATAGTCTAAATGATTAAAAAAGGTGGTTCAATTAGCATCTCCTTTAGCACAGGATACACCGGACCATCCTTTAAGAAAAGAGAGGGGAATATTACTCTTGAAAACATGAGGCCACATCTCAGGGGGGCAATTCTTCTGATGATTTAATCAAAAACATGATGAGGACAGATTGGCCCATGGATCCGTCACTAACTTCAATTCTTACTTTAGCCTTTTCGTCTCTGCCCACCTTATTTTCTTTGCCCACAAACCCAGCACAGCTTCTATGGATGGCTCTTCAACATGAGACTGGATCCACTCCAAGATTTCCAACTGCTAAGCAGTTTTTTTCTGACCATTGTTACTGTGAGCCTCCTAAAGACACACTACACTACACTACAGATTGACCCAGTGCTGCGCTCATGGTGGATTGGACGTGTGCATATAAATATATATGTACCCATAAAATGAAGAGTTTGTCTTCAGTCTGCCCTATTGTAAATTGTCTAGATACTTGTTCTGAATTGACGCTGTACAAATTAAGGTTGATAGATTGATTGATTGCTTAAATGACTAAGTAAAGCCATGGTGCTGTTTCATGGAATAATATGGGCAATGATGTGATGATGTTTTTACTAATTCTGTGATTTTTTTGCAAAACAGACACACCTCTGTGTTTCAGATGGAAAATTTGAGGCTTGGTTGTTCCCAATTTCGTTGACATAGTAAAATGTAGAATTCTTACTTCCAAAGGCAAGTTCGTTTCAGACCTTTCCAGGCTTTTGTGCATGCTAAAAGAGTGAAAGTAGAAACAAATGCAAAGAAGTGTAAGCGATGCATTGTAAGCCTACAGATGCTTCTGCTCAGTTTAGGAGGAAAGCCTTTTTACTGCATATTATTATAGCCACATTACGTCTACTCAAGGGTATTATTAACCTGACAAGCCAGATGGACAGCTCCATATATCTGCCACAGAAATATTTCACTAGTCCATCTGGTTAGGAGCCCTTTAAATTTGTTTTCAGGGGCAGAACATTTAAAAAAACACAAGCTTGCGATTGAACAATCGTTTTGCTCGTCACATTCATCACAGACCAATCCACATCAAGCAGGGTTGTCTCCTATAATGTAGCAATGTTTTCATTGAATTAGTTTTTTTTTTTCTTTTATATATACATTTTATTTTATTATTTTGTTTATATTGGCTGCTGATGCTTCTCAGTGATTTTTGAAGACTGTATGATGCAAAATGTGCCTGTTTGTTACTTGGAATGGCTGAATAAAGAATTGAAAAAAATGTAGCATACATAGCGGCTAACTTAACCGCTAACAGCTAACAACAGTTAATGACTGTTAGCTGTTAGCCGCTAATTTAGCCGCTTACAGCAAACAACAGTTAATGACCGTTAGCCGCTAACTTAGCTGCTAACAGCTAACGGCCTTATACTATCGTCTTACACTAAATTGTTCCACACAGATGATTCATTTAACACTAATATGTGACATGAACCTCGTCAAAGACAATCCCTACAAGTAAACTTCTGAGGAGGGCAGATTTCGCCAAGTTTTATATGAGGACAATAGGCTTATCAGCATGTCCGTTCTAAACTTCCGGTTTTCAACTTCCGGTTGTCGTCACGTCCGCATTCTACAGCTCCCGCCTCTCTTCCCTGATTGGGCCATTAAGAATTCAGCCGAGTGAATTCATTGGACAACGGAGGCTGGCAAGACAGAGCTGCAGGATTTCAGAATCAGGCAGGTCTGTCTGCTCTGCAAGGCTAGGGTATTACATGCCCACCCATGATTATGTTACTCCAGCCAGGTCTGGGTTAAGCTCTAGTGGAAGATTATATTATTGGTTGGAAACACTATGTGCTAGAAATCAATGTACAACAGCCGGTTTGTGAACATGTCCATGAATATTTGGGACAAACTGACTTGATATCTTCAGACAAAGACTCTCTCACATCCAGACACCCACACACCAAAAACTACAACAAATCTAACACTTCAAGTTTCAGTGTGAGTGTCAGCTTTGTCTCTGCACACCAGGAGTCTGCTGTTGATCCTCTCCTCTGACATTTGGGTGCTGACTTTGAGCTGCTGCATGTCACCGGGTGTCACTCGCCGTCACTCCAGCTATCTCCCTCCCTCTCACCTCTGCTTCTGTGTGTCTCAGTCCCCGCGCTGTCACTCTCTGTTTAAACTGTGACTGTATTAGCATGCCTCGGCCCGCGACCTTGAGCGTGGGAGTCGCGGGAGGGGAGAGTGAGGGGGGCCGCAGAACAGTTTTACTGAGGGTGCACGGAGCTTTTTTGCAAGTGTAAACAAGTTATTCTCAGGCGGCCCGGCGGCTGCTCGGCTCAGCTCTCTGTCAATAGGCGCGAGATAATGTTTATTCGTGCACGCAACCGGTGCATTCCCCTGACGGACTCGACGCCCCCAGCAACCAACTCCTTCTCATCCACTTCACTCGTTCTGCCTCCTTCTCTCTGCTCTGCTCTGCTCGCCGTCTGTCTGAATTTTCACCAGGGGGAGGCAGAGTAACCAGACAGATGCCGTATGTTGATCTCACCTGAGTGATCCCTCTCTTGCTTGTGGGGACCTGGTGACTGAGGTTATGTGTTTTTCATTTTTAGTGAGGCTGCAGGTCAATCTGAGAACTGGATTTTTAAGTCAAGTCGAAGGTTTTTTTGTTGCTTCTGTTTTATTATCTTCAAAGTCTGGCTTCTTTTCCATCTTATCATATTTAGTGTTATTTACAGAAGAGTATAAGGGCCATGTTCAACGAAGAAAATATTCTGGGGAAGACAAGATAAAAGTCGAAATTTCGAGATTAAAGTTGAAATGACGAGAATGAAGTTGAAATGACAAGAATAAAGTTGAAACACAGTTTTATGATAAAGTCAAATGTCGAGAAAAAAGTCGAGGTAAAAAATAAATCAAATGATGATACTAAAGTCAAAAAAATCTGTATGTCAAATTTATTCTTGAATATCAACATTCATTTTAAATTAAACTTACCATATCATTACCTCCGCCAAGGAGGTTATGTTTTCGGGAGAGTTTGTTTGTCTGTCTGTCCGTCCGTCTGTCTGTCTGTGAACAAAATAACTCAAAAACTTATGGATGGATTTTGATGAAATTTTCGGGAAATGTTCAGCATGGGAAAAGGAAGAACTGATTCGATTTTGGTGTTGATCCTTATCAGCGTCTGGCCGCCATGGCGAAAAATGTGATTTCTGTAAATAACTACTGAACTAAAATAGATATCATTACCTCCGCCAAGGAGGTTATGTTTTCTGTCTGTCTTTTCTGTCTGTCATTCTGTCTGTTTGCCCGCTTGTCATTCTGTCTGTCTGTGAACAAAATAACTCGTAACGGATGGATTTTGATGAAAATTACCGGAAATGTTCAGGAAGAACTGATTGGATTTTGGTGCTGATCCGGATCAGCGTCTGGCCGCAACGGCGAAAATTGTGATTTTGATGAATACTACTACTGCTAAAAAAGATATCATTATGAATCCAATTGCTAATGTTACGTTTTCATGGTCAAGGAATCTAAATATTTTGATGAAATAAAGGTAGGAATAATATTTATAGTCAAAATCACAATATGGCTAAGGACTGTGGCGCTGGCGGAGGTCTGCGCTATCCGAGTGCTTTTCTAGTTTGAGTTTTGTAATATAATTGTATTTCAACTTTATTGTGGACATTTCAACTTTTATGTCATCATTTAGACTTAAATCTCAAAATTCTGACTTTATTTTTATGATTTGAACATAATCTAGACCTGCCGAAAATTATTTTTTCCATCGAAAATGCCCTGAAACTCTTCCATATTATTTCACTCTCATATTGTGTGACTTGTCCTCCGCAAAGGAGGTTATGCTTTTGCCAGAGTTTGTTTGTTTGTTTGTAGGTTTGCAAGACTACACAAAAACTACTGGATGGATTTACATGAGTATTTTTTAGAAAAGTTGTAGTTCGGTCCAAGGAAGAACCCATTGCATTTTGGTGCTGATCCACATATCTGTCTGGATGGAAAAAAAAAAAAAATACAAGAATGTTCAAAAAAAAAAAAATCCCATAATTTAACATTGGGCCATGTTTTAAGAAATCATATCTCTGACATCACTTCATAGATTCGCTTAAAAATGTACAGAATAGTACATGTAATACACCTCCATCATCAAGGTAAATTTAATCTGGATATTCTCCAGACTGACATCACAAAATAACACTGAAGTTTATAACGGCAAATCTCATTCATTTCTACTCGGCTGCGGTGAGGGTTTTGCCCTCTGTACGTCATTTTAGGAATTGACATTTATTTACAAACACAGACATCAATGTTTTTCAACCCTATGCCACCGCATTTCCCAGCTTCCCTTGCAATGCCAGCGGAGAAGTTTTACACTAGACATGAGCAGAGACTCGGCTGTCCAATCAGAGCAGAAAACCCAAAGCTGTCACTGAGCTGCTTGGCGGAGGTCTGCGCCCTCATGTGCTTTTCTAGTTTTCAGTGGGTCATGTTGGACATGTTGGATTTGCTTACTGAGTTTATAATGGGTACAAGTACAAGTACCTTCTGTTTCTTTCAGACATACTAATGTGTCTTAGGTTGCAAATCATAAAAATCAATATGACCAATCTTGATCAATTATCTGCCTTTTGAATAAGCAGTCAAGGTCATAGAAAATAGTAATATGGGGCCATAAGTTAATCAGACATACCAAATGGACTGTTTCCTACATCTGTGGTCTATGTTTACATTTTTTAAATTAATTTAATAATTAATATTAATTAACACTGATATGTAAATGTGCATGATTTCCATCTGTATCAGATTGATGCAAAGCACTTTAACAGGTGTGTACAATCTTAAAATAAGTATATAGTAGATAAAACATAAGTAGCAGGCAGCAGCAAGATGACAAATACACAAAACATGAACTATACATTAAATTACAGGACACACATACAACAATATAGAAGGTATGCTTAAGACAAGCAATAACAAAAATAAATAAGATGTATGAGCTGTTTAATGTGCAAAATGCAGAGTGTTCAAGTGCTTAAGTGTTGATACATTGCACGTCAGTAAAAGTGCTAATTTGTGACTACACTCTTGCTCACAGATTTATATATATATATTGGTCTTTCTGGGTAACATCTTCTAGATGGTGATTTGGAAAGGGCAGAAAAACAGCAACAGTAAGCTCTCAGGAGTCAAAAAGACATTTAAAAGTACTTGGGCAGGAATATTAGTATGCAGCAAATTAAACCTTTTCGAATTAAATCTATGATAGACATATGAATTCACTCTTCAGAAAACTGTTGAAATACCTGCTATCACAAAAAACAGCATTAAATAAAATGTACAGATATGGTGCTGCTTCTGTGAGAATGTGGCATAGACTAGAATTTTTTTTATTTTCATTTTGATTCATGCATTTAGTTGAACTATCAGTACAATTACGTCATGCGCTCCCCAGTCCCTATGGGTGCACTGATCAGCTTGAACTGTATGTGTGGTCCAGCTGACTGCGGCCGAGCTGAAGGTGACCCTGCCCCGGGTCATGTCTGCTGACATGATTTAAACATGCGTGCCAGGCGCCGCCTCAGAGAGCTGGAGACGGGCCGCTGACAGCTTATCTATATTTCAAACAGGATGAGCGGACATCTAGAAAGAGAGACAGAGAGAAGAGAGCAGAGTGTGTGTCTGCGTCTGTCTGCGCTGCTTCACGTGGGTGAGGATTGGATGTGGCTCTTCCTCGTGGAGCCAAAGGTTTAGCAGCTGGCAGGCTGGTACCTGCCGGTTACCAGGCAGACTTCAGCTGGTAGAGAAGGATGGCAGACTGACAGAGTGATGATTGGATACCAGCTCCAGATGTTTGTTTACAGATGATTGATTTTATCTGAATACATACAGGCAGGCTGAGGACAGAGACTAGGCAACATGGAGACAACTGTCCACCTGCTTTATGTTTAAAAAGAACATTTACAGAACATGAAATTTTATTCTTCCATGTAATTTTGAAGTGTGGAAACTTTTAATGTTGAACTTGTGCACACTGTTGTGCCAATGTCTACCTAGGGCAGAGGTCTTCAACCTTTTCTATCAAACAGACATTTTTGCCCACCATCTCTGCAAAACTCAATTGAACTTTAAAATGAAGGCAGCAGCACCTATTGACCCTTCATCATTAAAATGACATTAGATTTATGAGCAAACTGTTGTACCTCTTGACCTGTTTGTTCTCTAATGGACTGCTGCTTTCACTTGGCATTACTGAAGAAAATGTTTAATGAGATGAAAGAAAAGCTACATTCAGGGATTTAGCAATAACTTGCATCTCTTAACATCTTAAGGCCCAGAAATTCTTCTTAAGACAAAAGATATGACACAGGTTTCAGGTGAGATATCAGAATTAAAATATAATCATATAAGAAAAATGAATGTCCTCTTTTGCTGCTTGATGATAATGAAATATGTTTGAAAAAAACAAATGGTAATAATTAGGCTTTAAAATGTCCAGAGAGCCACTAGAGAAGGGCAAAAAAGCATCCAGCTCTCAAGATGCTGGTTGTCCACCACCATCAATTATCAAGAAAAGAAAGCACTTCATACAAAAAAAACTAAATCCAAAATCATAAATGAAAAGGAGTAGAAAGAGAATAATGAACAGCAGAGAAAGCAAACAAAGTCCTTAAGTCACTGTGTCTAAAGCATATGCAACCAGAGAGAAATATTTTGTAAAGCAATGTTTGTAATTGTCTCTGAGTTTCAGTTCTTACCTGGGTCAGAGACATACTGTGTCTCTCTCATCCTCCCTGCTCTGACTTTTCTGTAAAGCTGCTGCTGCTGTAAACACCCCTGTATTCAAATAGGCTTTTTCACACTGAATGCCCTCGGGCAAATTACGACCAAAGACTTTTTTCTTGTGAAGAATTTACAGGAAACAAATTGTGCTCACAAACCCACCTTATGCCTAAGTCACACATTCCCGTTTCTCATGGCGATTGTGCACGACTGTACACGACTGACGTGGCTGGGATGAAATGACTGTCTCACCCCTGGACACACCCCGTAAATACACCGTCAGTAGCACTTCTACAGCGCTTGCGTCCCCTGCTCAGCACAGTCGGGGCACAAACGGATACATCCTTGTCAGTCGTCCTCATAAAACTTTCAGGATTGAGCTACAATCAGCCCGACTGAGCTCCGTACATGCCACGCTAATACCGTTCACCTTAGGTCTGCATTAGGCTTCCATCCCGCTATACTGAGGGCGGCGATTCTCCATGACAGTTTTGAACAGTTCAAAACTGTTGGGATCCTTCCACGTCGTTCATCCACAACTATACAACACTGATCCAGACCAAGTACGGCATGCACCACGACCAAAGCACGTTTTATCAGAATGATGACAATCGGGCACAATCGGCATGAGAAACGGGAATGTGTGACTGGGGCTTTAACGTTAGCGGTGTAAAAAACGATCTCTTTCATCGAAGACCTAATTTGATGAAATGATAATTTTATCAAAATTTTGAGCCCTCGTCTTTAAAGAAAAATGTATATTTGATATATTTTCGAAGGTGGGTTGTATGAGGTACTTGACAACAGTCAGGGAAGTGGCTGATAGGGCTCTCAGGAGCACTATACTTTTAGGGAGACAGCTGCTGAAGGGTACAGTCATTGATTTTACCCATCTGCTGTAATGACTAATACTGAACCAAATTTAAAGGAAAAGTTCGGTTCCTGCAGCTTTTACATTGTTTATAGAATGAAGAACAACAATATACTCACCCAGAAGGCTTTCCTGATGCATTCAGCAGGCAGTATCAACATGCACAGGTGCAAGAACAGGTAGCCTGTGGGGCATAGATCGCGCTCCTCTAAAAACGTGTCGTCCAAATTACTCATGGGTTTCATTCAACACAATATTCCATGTCGGGCAGTGGGCGTCTACCACGCCATTGCAGTCATCATGTGTCTCTCCTCACACAGCGCTGTGTGGCCTGAATGCCATTAGTACAGTCTCTGGTCCTGTGAGTTTGTTTACATGCTCTTGGCGCATCTGCAGTACTCTCTGCGTGCGACTTCGCTTAACTCATTTCTGACTTCCTGTATCCAGGTTTGTTTACATGTGGCTCTAAACTGTGGGGCGTGCCATCATATTCACATAGTCTCCTCCACAACATCTTCATCCCATAGATATTAGGTCATTTATACTGTGGCTGGAGAAGAAAGGATTGATTGTAGCTGCCAATCTTCCCCTGAAACAATGAGCACTTTTCTTTACATCTTGCCCGAAGAACAACAAAACAAACTTCGTCAGTTCAGAGGTTAGTTCAGCCACACAGCGAAAACAATGAGCCTTTTTCTTGTATCACCCTTGAAGAGCATGTAAACAAACTGCGTCCAGTTCAGAAGGTTTGTGACACACACATTTCAACATTTTTACACTCTCACCTGCCACACCTGGTGTTTCTCACACATGAAAAATTATAATGAAATTCCCAAGTTACACTGCTATATATGCACTTGAACATGTTGCAAGACCCTCTAGGCATCGTAGGGCTTAAAGGAAACCTGACATGCCCCAGTCAATAACATCAACAACCTATCAGCCAATTAAAAAAGTAAGATACGGCTACATATCAGCCAATCAGAAAATAGCACTGCTGAATCTGGGTAAGATACGGTTGATCTGTCCACAGCGACGTTACCAAGAAGAGGATGCAAGGGAGTGCCTAATCACATGAGTACAGTAAATTATCTCATCATCTAATTTTATAGTCTACTGAATCATGAAATTACTTGGTGTACAAAACTTCCTGCATGAAAAATAAAGCTCTCTTAAATTTTTACCCAACTGTTTCATTCAACACATCTTAGTGTAAGCGGCGTGGGCGTGTGTGAAGGAATAAATCAGTCAAAACATGTTCAGGGTCTTCCTCATAACTTTAAGTGAGCTCTGATGCCTAGTACAGTCAACTCATCCCCCTCTCTTTTTCTTCTCTCCCCCTTTTTGTCTCACTTTCTACCCAGTTAACTGCTGCATGAATACCAACTAACATTACTGCAAACTTACATGTGTAAACAACAATGCATCAATTACCTGAGAACATACTAAAATGATGTCTGCAAAACATCATAATACACATATGAATTTACTATTACTGTAATTATGTTTATCACTGAATAATTGGATATTCTTAGCATATCCCATTTTCACTTTTAAAATATTATAATGGCTTGTTTCTATGTAAAAATCACACAATTACCACAAAAAAACTGTACCCAACAACACTGTACCTTACCAGTTGTCTCCCCTGATTCTTCTCAGGGCTCTAAAGTCTCTCACATTCAGATTAATATTTACTTTTTGATTCAATAATTACTTATAATTATGCACTTTTTCAGTCTCCACTCTGCTTCTGTGTTTGCAGGTGCAAGTGTATTATGAGAAATTCTCTTACCCCTTTGTTTCAAATGAGGTCCAAGTCTGTCTTCGTTTCCCCTTAGTCCTTCGTAGAATTCAGACCACTTTACTAGATGTGAACGTGCAAAACCAAGGGGTAAGACAAGGGCTAAGGGGTAGAATTGACATTCACCCCAACCTTTTAACCCCCAGATCAACTGCTTGGTGGATCAAACTTTAAGTAACTGTATCCTATTCATAAATGCAGCGAAATTCTTAAACCTGATTAAGTCATCTTTATTTTGTGAGGGTTAAACACAATGCTAGGGAAAAGCATTGTGTCTTATCAATGTCTTATTAAAGAGGGGAATTTTTTCAGATGGGTAAACCGAGCATTATAATAAAACTAGTTATAAACCAACAATGGCTTTATGAAATGAAGCCATTTTTGTTCTGTTTCATTCGATTTTTGTTCTCTTTTCACTCTTAAAATGACATTACGTCTTTGACCATAAACTCCCAGATCAAACCTTTGGCAGAAGTTAATGGTTATAGGAATATGGAATATTAAGGGCGTAACTAAAATAAATAATTGCTGTATTAGTGTCCCAATTTGTCAAAAAAAACATTGGTATTATTTGTGGAAGTTAAAGGGTTAAAGGAAAAGGTTTTTTTTTAACCTAACCAGTAACTTACTCTTTTATCGCCTCAGTGCATTTTTGTGTGATCATCCAGTCAAACACACCAAAAAGAGCTCTAAAACATACTGCATCAAGTGAACACAACACCGAAGCTGTCTTATGACTCCATCTCAGAGGAGGACAGGACACATGCTGTGCTGTCAAAACCTATACACGCACTACTGCAACCACTTAGAGACACATGCATGCATCCACCCAGCAAATGCACACACTGCACACGCTGCGGCTCTAATTCCACTTCTTGCCAACTTTGTCTCACTAAAATGCTTGCACATCGTTCTTCTCCCTTGAATGTACCCTCTCAGAAAAGTTTAAAAAAAAAAGCCTTATTGGAATTTCATATTCCTCCTATCTCTCCCTCTCATCCTCTCTCTCACTCTAACTCTACTCACCCCCCCTCCATGTCGGCTCTGCCCAAATTTAGAAAGCGGTGAGGGCTGACTGTCATGCATATGAATAGCTCCATGTCTCACAAACAGGCCGCAAATCCTCATTGTGGCTGTGGAGATAGCTTAAGCTAAACAAGTAACAAAAGCAAACTCACTGTCAACACCATTACCGTCAGCTCTTTAGTAAACAAAGGCAGCCTCCACCCTGCTCATAACTTCAGGGAGGTAGTGTGAACTCTGCGTGTGCACATGGAAGTCTGTGTCTGTGTGTGTGTAAATGTAGACCTACAGTATGTGAGTGTGTTTGCAGACAGTGCCACAGTGTGAATAAATCTTTAATGCGTATGTTATGACAGCGGGGCCTGCGAGCAGCTTTGAAACTGTAAATTCAATTCTATATCTCTCTAATATCCTACACCAGAGCTTAGGCGAGGTCTCCACTGCAAACAATGTCTGGGTGATCTGTTGCACACACACACACAGGAGCAGATACACACACGTACAAACTCAAACAATGCCCGCTAATGCTCTCTCATCCAGCCTCACCATGGAAACTCATCTTTTAAAGGAGCATGGGGACGCCGTGTGTTTTTGTCTGTTGATGTGAAAGTGTGCATCTCTCTCTGGACCCCAACAGACAGACTACTATCAGCAACAAAAACAACACAACATTTAGGGGATGGGCGAGGTTGCTGATCGACTGTTATGACACAGGATTTGAAGGGAGGGGCAGCCCATTACTGTGTATGTAGTTCAAGTATCATAGATATTTACAGCAATGACAAACTAAACAGGCTTCAGATTCTTAGTGACTTTAATGAACTCATATTAAGCTGTTTTAAGGGTGTTTTACATGTCTCCCCCATGATAAGAGTACTTCTCTGTGCATGTCCACAGCATCTAGACTACTCCCTTTTCCTTGTCTATAGCACCAGTAGCTGCCTAAACTGTCTTGCTCGCCTGGTCCACCCAAATAGACCTTCCAGAGTGACATCCAACCAGTGTTTCGTTGGTTCATTGGCTTAGGCATGGAAGCCAGTGGTGATAGAATGAATGCAGAGTCATTGAAAACATGGTTCTAACCAATCAGAGGGCTGTACTCATATTTCATTTGATAGCCTAGTGTGTTGCCAATGCAAGTGGCTCATTGTTCCCTGCAAAGGAGGTTATGTTTTCACCAGGGTCTGTCTGTCTGTTTGTCTTTGAGCAACATTATGCAAAAACTACTGGATGCATTTATATCCAAATTTTTACAGAGGTGTGGTTTGGTCCAAAGAAGAAGCCAGTACACTTTGGTGGTGATCTACATATATGTCTGGATGCAAAAAATTCCCATATTTTTCTAAAAATCCCATAACTTAACACTGAGCTTAGTTTGTCCCACCCACAGCACCCTTCTATTGGTTACACGTTCTGGTTACATGCAGAGTCAGGACACAGTGAACAGCCAATCAGCACTGAAAGCTGTGCATGCAGTTCTGTTCACAGACGCAGCGAAGACAAGGAAGCATTTTGCCAATGGAGAAAGCCCAGCACTGTTCCTGGAGCCTTGGTTTTCAAGATCAATTAAGGCACCAGACTCTCCCGAAATTATAATAAACATCCCAGTCCTTTACAATTCACGACTACTAGTAACATTACTGTGAGCCCATTAACGTTATAGAAACATGCGTGGCAGCTCTGGTCCTTCCAGACATGCCTATTAATCACTGGAAACAAGGTTGCTGATAATGTCAATATGGAAATAGTCCATCATAGCAGAAGTCTGTGTGTGTGTGAGTGTAAAATCCTAAACCTCCAAATTCCACATAGAGCAAATGTGCCGTGTATCGAAGTGCTGTAGTTTTGCTCCAACTGACAGGCCGGTAACTTCACCCAATTATCTAGGCGACAACACTAACATCAGTACTAGCAGCAAATTGGTTAGGTTAACAAGTTACAAGACCCACTACCAACCAGGTTACTCTATTGAATGATATATTTATATCAATAATCACTCTTCTTGCAAACTGATATTTTTCATTCCCCAATGTGCATATAAAGTAAATATAGGACTATAACGTTGGGTGGAAATCACAATTTATGAGTGGAACTGAGCTGCTTGGCAGAGGTCTGTGCTCTCAAGTTCTTTTCTAGTTATTATTACTACATACACAGCAAGTCGTTTGTTGTCCTTGTAGTGACTGACTGGTTTAAAAGTGGCCTATTGCTCCTGTACCCTATACACACACTGCCTCCCCAACTTTCAACTCTACCCACTGTCCTGCTCCTCAGGTATTGATGCTAAATATTTCATTTAATTATCGCATCCACAGCACTTATATAACAAAAATAGGGACAATACCATTTTCAGAGGAGAGGATGTACACTTTGAAACAGGCAACAACAGATATAATGATTTTCTTCTGGTGAGTCTTTAGATTGAAAATAACAGGAAACCATGGTCTTTTTTTAGATAGACAGTGTCTCTAACCTTCATGGACCCCTACAGGACTTTGGGCCCCAGACAGCTCCCCCCTCATGGGTGGGACAGGAGCTCTAACAGAGTATCTCAGTCAGACTGATATCATCTCTGGATCAGGGATTCTCAGTCTATGGAAACTATAACTCATTTTGAACATTAGCAACTGAGGACATACTCAAGCATAAAAAATGACCATATTAACCAGGGTAATGTCATTAGTTTAAAATGCCCCTTAGAGTGTTTTACATGCCTCCTCTGAGCTTAAGGATCTCTCCCTTTCCCTTTGTCTACAGCGACAGTAGCTGCCTAAAAAGTCGGACAGGGTTTTAAAGCCTTGCTTGAAGCAGCAATGTGGAGGAATATGAAGGAATTTACTTTGGTGTGTTACTAGGGTGGTTGTGAGTCCAATCCCACATAAATGCTGCCTCAATATAAATGCTAAAACATGAATCTGTTGAGTGAGCAATCTTTGCATCCTAATGGGAATGACTCCAGCTCCAGTGAAGGTTATATTAAACATATAGCATGCTTATTAATCCCATTTGCTGTTTTGGTATGGATAAAAGGATTTATGCCTCAGCAGGGGGCGTCTCTGCATTCATAATTTTCAAGGAGGCAAAATCAGTGGTTGTTGGCCTCGTGTATACATTTTTTTGTTATGTCCTGTTTTTGCTAATGTGAACTGGCTGTTCTATTTCTGTTCATGTTTTTAGAATCAATTACATGCTTTCAAAATGAAATCTCACTCTGATTCTCAATGCAGCAGGGAATACTTCTTGGTTATAGCTCCTCTTTTCTGGGTTTTTCAAAATTCCAAATATAATGTAGCATTTCTTTTAATATTATATTTAAATCAATCCTTCCTTAGAAAATACTCTCATGCATTGCACAAGGCATTATCAAACTGTCTTAGAGATAAAAGCATCTTGGTGGATTTCAGTATTACTGATTTTTTTAATGAAAATAAAATCAAATTACATCTGCATCCAGCATTGGGTTTAGCTGTTATTTTCTCCATTCAGTACACAGTTTTAGGTCTTTCATGCCATTGGGAAAGTTAATGATTGTTTCTAAAGTTTAAAGGTGCTATGAGGAGAATTTATTACCGGCGACACAAAGACTCTGCTACCCATGAGCACACGCGGCGACTGTCGTAATGCTGCGTTCCAGTTAGGGATGTAACGGTTACCGGTAAAATGGTAAACCGCGATAAAATTTCCCACGATAATCGTTACCATGTCCAATTAAAATTACCGGTGTATTGTGCTTGATCAACACACTGCCTCAGTAACGCACGGTGATGCTACTCTTTGCCTGGAAAAACCGGAACTATGTATCTCTCCTCAATTAAGGAGCCTCACGCGAGGTGCACATGCGCAGTTTGCATTGTTTGGCCTCTGAGTCTGACACATTTATTGACAAAAAAGACAAAAGAACTGTTGTGAATATAACAATAAAGGGGTTAAATGATTTCAATTCTGTGTAAAAGTACTTTGAGAACATTTTGAGCACACTGCAACAATACCGCAATAATAATAATAACCATGATTATTTTGGTTACAATAACCGTGATACAAAATTTCCATATCGTTACATCCATGGTTCCAGTAACCTCAGAACTGGGAGTGACATCATCTCCAACTTACCAGCATTCCAGTTGAAGTCTAAAAAAACATACCGATCTACCAGGCTATTGTTAGCTGTTGTTAGCACGCCCTGCGTTGTTGTTTACAAATACCACATGAAGAATGTGATTATCACTATGGCAGCAATTTTGTAAATATAAATCTAACAATAATATGTATACAGCTGATCTGGAGCGACACACCCCAGTCAGAAGTGCAAATAAATTGATTATTACAGGAGCTAAATAACTGTTCACACTGGGGGCATCCATCTTCGACTGTCAACTCGGGGGTGGCGAGGTTTCACCGAGTTCCCAGTAGGAAATTCAGACTTCGGGGGACATTCCAGCTGCAGTTTCCTACTCGGAACTCAGAAATTCCTACTTCTGACTACAACTTGAACACACCAAAAGACGCTACTGAAGCCAAAGCGTGTGTTTGTTGTGTTGTAGCCTGGACCTTCCTCAGAACTCTGCATTGATTTACAGCTTCTTTTTTCAACAACTTACAGGATGCAAAGTGACGAGGTAATGTATCTCTTTCTAGTTATGTAGCGGTAGTTTTTGATGTGTGACAACAAGCAATTTTTGGAAATCTTATTATCGTAGTTTTGTAGCCGGCTATTTATCACTACTTACAGCCCGGTGCTCTAAGAAGTGTCCGAATAATATAAATTTGCTCTCGTTTTAATTGTCTTGTTCCCAAAGTTGAGTATCCAGGCCAGTCCAGCCCTGTCCGACCCGACCGGAAGGCTAAGGAATAGCATTTATAGATAACCTATTTTGATGCTATAAAACTCATCTTAAGGTGTGTAGTTTGATCAGGCATATATCTAAAAGTGAGACTTTTTTACAATTACTAAGAAACTCCTCACAGTCTCTTTAAAATGGATTAGCACCTCACTATCTTACTAAATTCTTGTGGTGCCAAACTCCAGCTTAATCTCTCAAGTCACCTGAACAGCTGATCATGGATGGTCCAGATCAAAATAAATATTCAGAGCTAATTGAGCCCCATGTTAGCTCCTCCTAAACTATGAAACTATTTTCCCTGTCATATAAGATCAATCCAATCCCTCGGTATTTTGTAGTCACAGCCTCAGACTCAGCTGTGTTTTTAATTTTATATTCATTCTCTTGGTCAAAAATGTTTTATACAATATATCTACAAGTACTTTCAGAATACAGGCTGTCCTAGGAAAGAACAGATGTCTATAGCTTAATTGTGCCCTAAAGAGTTTTAGTTCTACATGTTTTTAACCAAACATAATCCAGATGAACCGAAAATAAAAATGTCTTGGAGTAAAAAGGGTTTAAAGCTTTAAAATGGTACGTGAATCATATAAATCCTGCTAATTGATGCCATTAAGTGAAAAAAGAGAGATGAAAGAATGAAGATAGATGAGAATGAACCATACAGACACATCTTTCCCTTCATATTGGAGTTATAAACAGATACATCACTGTGCTGATTGCTCAGCTTGTCATTAATATTGTCATTATCTTTTATTTTCTCCATGATTAAGGTATACAGCTCTTTGAGTGTTTCCTTGTTGACTATGAATCATGTTTCTCTTTGGATCTGAGGCATCAGAGGCTCAGCGCTGCATGGATAATTAATTTCAGTCATTACTGAATAGCAGGCTTTGCATAACAATGGCTTAATTATGAATAATTGTTAATGTATGGTTTACTTGAAGGGTTTTTGTTGACTCACGATCCGGGACTGTGTGCTCTGAAATGGATCTGTGCTGCATTTGGGTGGATGAAGGATGGGACAATTGTCTTATCTAGTGTCTTCAAAGATACCAAATTAGACTTTATGATCCGTCTCAGATCACACAGAATCGCAAATGCTCAAAAAGTTTCCAGTCTTGCAGGTTTGCAGGACTTTAAAAAGAGAGTGTGTGGTTCAAGCAAGGACGTGTCTCCTCGTCTGTCCCTCAGGCTTTGTGTCTGTGAGTGAGGTGCAGATTAAAGCTGTACCATCAAACTCCTACATATAAATTAATGTGAAAATACTCATCGGTAAGCAACAGTATAGCTGTGGCAGTGGCTCTGTTGGGCTGTATTTGGGCAGCATTTTGCCTAAAGTTTCCCAACAGCATTAACATTCAAATAAGCTTACAATGCCAGGGCTAACATGTTGTTTTCCAAAGTTAATGGTAAATGGACTTGAGCTTATCTAGTCTTTGACTGCTCAAAGCTGCTTTACACCGCAGGTCACACCTACCCATTCATACCCATTCGCACTCACATTCACTCACTGATGGTTCTGTGTTTCTATGTCAGTTTTTCCATTAGTATCTCTAACACATTCACGCCCTTTCATGCCCATTTACACGCCACTGACGCAGCAGTGGGAGCAACTTGGGGTTAAGTGTCTTGCCCAAGGACCAGTGGCGGCTGCTGGTCAGTCAGGGAGGGGAAGCTCATTTTTTTTCTGGCCTACATCATAAATTTATTTATTTATGTAAATGATCTGTGACCCTGTTGTACCAACTAGGTGTCTTTTCCAGGGATTTTATTCCCCAAAACCCACTTTTGACCAGACAACACATTTTATTTGTGACAGCACTTCTGGTGAGCCAGCTCACCTTGTCGTACCAGGAATGCTGAAAAGACCTGTTTCTTTTCCCCACCTTTTGCACTAAATCAATCTAAAGAGTTGATCTGCCCTGCTGTTTAACTTTAATTTTCTCTTCGTAAGGAAGACTATGAAATGGCCTCACAAAAATCTGGTTGACAACATTCATACTATCTGCCATGATGTGCAGCTTGCTAGCAGCTGGAGCTGCTACGTGAAACTATTGACAGGCTGTGAGTGTGAGTGAGAGGGAGAGAAGCTACAGCTGCTCGTGAAAAGAAAAAGTGACAGGAGAGAATCTTAAACACAACGCTGGTCGTTTTTCAGAAAGATAAAGCCGCTGGTGATCGATAAAGCCCCCGGATCAGTACAGAACAACTAAATGAAAAACTTCGAATTCTCCCCCGGTGAAGGGTGAGCCTTCAAGATCGCTGATTGGCTCATTTCACTGTCAATCAAAAAAGGATTCGGCCTCAGACAGATCATCCAATCATCACGCAGAAGCTCAGCGTCCAGGCCAGCCCACTGCCTCATAGACCCCCAGAGACGCTGAGCGTCCGATGGGCGGGACAAAGCCCAGCGTTTATCCAATGACCGTCCAGTTTCCACAGTGGAACAACCCACTCTATATTTAAGCGCTGAAGTCTGAAGACGCTCAGCGTCCGACTCCGACTGTAGCACTGAGACGCTGCGGGGATGAATGAGAAAGATGTCGCTCCAGTTACCTGTGATAAGTAGCTGATTCTGAGCAAAAGATGGAGGTATTCTAGCGCATATTTAGTCAATTAAATGTACACACAGCAGTACACATCACCACTTTTTTGGGGAACATTTTAGGGGAAGCTGAGCTTCCCTTGCAGTCTTAGAGCAATCGCCACTGCCAAGGACACATCGCCATGTGTCACCCGGAGTTGGGCTTAAACCTACAACCTCCCGATCACTGACCAAGCGCACTATCCAACTGCGCCACCGACGCCCCAAAAGTTCAGCGATCATAATAACTATACTTGTTTGGGTTCTTCTTCTAACAGAGTGTCTCCGTATGTTTTTTCTTACTCTGCTGTAATCTGGTAGCTCTGCTGTTTGGTGATTGTAAAAGCCAGTGGATCAAATCTTAGACAAAGATTTAAGACATGCAAAAAGTGAACCTCATGTCAGAATAAAAAAGGGCTGCCTCGACAAGATGAAAGTGTTGATATAGTAAGTGCATGTAAACTTACAACACTATATCTGCAATACACGACCTTTATAATGGTCCATGTTTAAACAACCGTACTGATTCATGACTTCAGGTCCACAACAGGATGTCCTTGGAGATTTGTCGTCTAAATCTAACACCAGAAGTAGGGATTCAGGATTTTATCAGAAAGATATCGATATTGGCGGATAATTGCTTCAAAAGTTAAATATCCATATCTGTATATAGGAACATTTCTTCTGATATTTCCCACTGATACTTTAGCCATATGTACTGTTACGGAAGAGTATTAGGGACATTTTAGATGGAAACAATTATTTACGACATGTCGAGATTTGAGAAAAAAGTTGACATTTTGAGATAAAAGGCGAAATGACGAGATAAAAGTTAAAGAGCTAACAATAAAGCTGAGTTACTTTCTCATTATGAAACTCACATTAAAGTAAAATGTTACGTAAAAACACAAAAGTGGAGAATAAAGTCGACATTCAATGTATTTTGGCATTACACTTTTCAACTTTTCTCGACATTTCTCCTTTTTCTCAACATTTACACTTTTATCACACAATTGTATTTTGACTTTTCTTTTATTTGACTTTTAGTCTTGTCATTTTAACTTTGTTCTCGTTATTTAAACTTTAATCTCGAAATTTCAACTTCGACTCCCCCAAAATTATTCTCTCCATCTGACATGGCCCTTAAACTCTTTTGCAATACTGTATATTTAAATCAAGACTGCAGAATTTTTCTGCATAAAAATCTGAAATTGTGAGTATAAGCTCACAAAATATGGCAAGTGTTCTGTTAGCGGGTAAATAAACCCAGTGTCTTGGCTTTTTAAAGGACATGTTTGGTTTGACTTTATTGTTACTGTCAAAAAACCTCATTTTATATATGACAAAAGTGTAATCTAAAAAGAAATGCTTTTATTCTTTTCCATATATACATATTGATATCTGTAACAGTTGAAGACAGTTTTGGAACTGGAGAAACTCCAATGTCATGCATCCTGAACCAGAAAGATTGAAAAAAGATATCAGGACCAAGAACAAAGAGGCAGTGAAGCCTCGGATGGATTTGTTCCATTATTAAAAAGTATCAGAGCGCCACTTTTGATGGAATAGCCATTTTGTGCAGTATATACTTAAAAGACTATGCCATGGACTGGGAGAATGTGCAATTAATGTGTATGATGTATTATAGTTAGGTTAACCCATTCTCAAACTTGTCATACCCATAAACACGCCACTGATGTAGCAGTGGGAGCAACCTAGGCTTAAGTGTCTTGCCCAGGGACACATTGTCATGTGACAGATGGAGCTGGTCTTGGACCTGAAACCTTCCAATTACTGATAAGCAGGAACTATCAGTATCATGGACACCCCTGATTGTGTAGAAAGCAAGAGAGGGTTACTGGCTGTGTTGGCTTGGGGTCAAGAGTTCCCCAGTCTGTTACTTTTATTGTCGCTGACGTTATTTATACTTGACTCTGGTAAATATTTTTGACATTTGCCTAACCCTCATACCAAATAAGTATTTTTGGTCAGTGAGAACACCAGGGAAAACAAGAATACACTGTGAAAACTCAGATCTTAGCATGTTTATTGTCTAATTTCAAATATTCACAATACTTACTAAAATCTCATACTCATTTGAGGAGTCCAGCTGGATATGTAATCACAGGGAATTCAAAACAAAAATAATGCAATGAATAACTTGTAATTATGAGGAAATATCTGCCAGAGATACAAGCAAAATTTAACTCACTGAGGGTCTTAAATCAGGTGTAGAAATCAAGATAGCACTGTAAGGCATTGTACAAGTGAAATTTGTCTTGCCAAACTGGCAGATATTTTAACTCATTACAATCAATTTATGGTTTATTTTTTGTTAAGTACTGAGATAAAATGTGCAGCTAGAAATTTCAGATAATTTTGGCTCACAATAAGTCATGTGAGATTTTAGAATAGAAATTGGATGAATAAACTGGAAACATGCAAACTCCACACAGAAAGACTCTGGTTGGCATGAGGTATTGAACCAGCAATCTCCTTGCTGGGAGGCAGGCTCACTAACCTGCTGTGCCGTCTAATCATGTTTCAATAGTTGAAGTGTTACAACCTGGACAAAACCAGAAATTACTCGACAACCAACAAACCTTCCCTGCCAAACTCAATGAAACAAAGCAGGCATGGTGACATTTCCTCTGAGGACTGAATACTAGAAAATATTTCAAGTACAGCAAGGTGAAAGTGAAAAAATCAGAGCACAGGAAGGTCAGCCTCTGAAAAACACTATTATCCTTATTAGACTCCACATGTATCTGTCATCACATGAAAGCTGAGGTACACTGCTTCCCCCCGACAAACCTGTCAGTGTCACTACAATTACCCATCCAAACACCCTCTACTGTCTCTCTGTCAGCGTGTGTCCTTTGGTGAGCTGTTTCTCTGTCAAACATGTCCTTGATGTTCACGAGGTTCAGATGGTCTCCTGCTCCTCATCACGAATTCACAAACTCGTCTCAAAGAAGTTTCTAAATCTGGAGACGGCAGGAATGGAGTCTTAAATCCGAGCGGCGCGGCTGTTTGATGTAATTAGCTGCTAACAACAAATGGGTTACCGCTTTGATGTCATTCTGCCAGCTGCTCCCTAGGGACCAAAATCCACAAAGTACACCAATCACCTCTGTAAAGTTGTCTGTTTTCTAAAGCAGTTAAGCTCAGGCTGAATTCATTCCTATAAGCCAGTGAAGGAGAGAGAGAGAGCCTCATGCTGCAGCTGATCTGCTCTCGATCCCACCCTGTAATTTCACTGTTCAAGAGACGCAGATCTTAGCAGAGCATGAAAAATGCAGAATATGTTAGAGGACCCTAATAGGCAGGGGGAAAAAACTGAATCATAATAATACACTTCATTACTCCATTTTCAGGACATAAAATATGCAAGGAGGCACTAATTTGTTATCAGGTTAATTATCTATGTTTCAGAGCTGCTGAGGCGTTCACTTTCCCTGATTAATGAATTATGACTCTTATTTACTTTGGCTGCCGTATTTCTCCAGTGTCAGAGCGACACAGAGCCGCTGGGGTCTGACGAGCGAGGAAAACCCGAACAGGAAAGAGTTTATAAGAGGATACAAAAAGCTCCACGAGCTCCAGCTCACCAAGAATCCTTGATGAAGAAGGAATAATTATGGCAGAATACAGCATCTATCTATCTAATAAAATCAGAAAACTTATCGCCAGGTTCACTGATTTCGTTCAATGGAAGCATTCAAAGGAGGGCCTATCTATCTATATCTATCTATCTATCTATCTATCTCTCTAATCTGTTGAAGCCATACTGTTGATTTTGGATCTACTGTCTTGCTTAAGGCACAAATGCAGGGAATTACCCCTCAAGCAACCAGGCTTTGGATTCAGCAACTCTGGTTCCCAACCAAGTCCCAGTCCCACCTGGCCATTTGCATACACATGATAAGCACGAGGTCGCTCATTTCTGTGGACAGAGGAAGCATCTATCTATCTATCTATCTATCTATCTATCTATCTATCTATCTATCTATCTATCTATCTATCTATCCATCTATCTATCTATCTATCTATCTATCTATCTATCTATCTATCTATCTATCTATCTATCTATCTATCTATCTATCTATCTATCTAATCTGTTGAAGCCATACTGTTGATTTTACAGATACACAATACACATATATGCATAGATAAGAAAATACATAAATATATATAAATATAAATATATCCAGAGATGCATCCATCCAGGCAGAGGCTAAAGGGAATAAAATGAACTAAGAAATTATGATGGCAGCAAACCCATAGATGCCCTGATCATAAATCTGTCCTCATTACATTTGTCTCTGCTGAATATAGAACCAATCAGTCTTTATTGCATAGCACCATAACTGTTGAAAATAAATGTATTAAAGGTAAGCCCTTGGGATATGGCATCTCATTTTCAAGAGGAACCTCATGTCTATATGGCTGTTAAGCACCACTGTTGTCAATAGACTATAACACCTTTTAGCCAGTAACTAATATAGAGAATCAGTTTGTGCCATGAAAGTAACAGAAAGTATCAGTATATCGCTGAGTCCTTTAAATTGTCACTAGGACTCACAAACAGAAAAATGCTTGTAGAAAGGACTAAATTAGCTGCTGCACAGAAGTCAGTGTGTGGATCAATTGTTTATAGGAAGGCTCAAAAGAAGAAAAACAACCACTGTTCAGCAAGATAATCTGACAATCTTTTGGGGATCATGGCAGCGATTTGTTTTGGATTCATGAGGACACTTGTATGAACACAGAGCACACAGCAAAAACATCTGTTGATGAAGACTTAGTGGGTTTGAATGACTAATGGCAGAAACTTTGATGGGTATTTGGCGAAATACCAGTGTGGCTTGGTAGAAACACTTCAGGATGTTTCCAATCAGAGAGTAGCAGCAGCTGATGTGTGTAAATCTGCAGTCTGTGGGCACTTGTCATGCAGATCCTCTCGGCTGTAATGAGCATTTATACTTACACAGATACAAATCAGCATATTTCAAACTCAAAGGACAAACCAGAAGAGCCCAATGGAATCTTATTTTCAGAGTAAGTGCTTGGCTTACACTGATTGTTTATTGGATAGAGACACAGCCTTGTTTTAAATGATCAGTTTACTTGATGATTGCTAGCATTAGCGTTAGCCCACAAAGCTTTTCTCTTGCATTTTAAGGTGGCAGTAAGTCAGTCCAGAGGGACTTGGGTTGAGGAATGAAAGGTTGGTTCAAGTCCCAAGAGAACCATGTTTGGAAGTTGGTTTGGTAGATGGAAAGGTGCCAGCTGTCTTCCTGAACCCCAAAACTGCTTGATAGCGCGTCTTCAGGAACAGCAAGCCATCACTCTGACATCTCTCCATTTGTGTAAGTGTATTCAGCCTATTTGTGTTGCATGTGTCAACAACAGAGTGTAAAGAACTGAATATCCCCTTGAGGGACTAAGTGTATCTAATGATAGTTTCAGTCTCAAAAAAATGACTAGCAGATATACAGCTGACATTTAAAGCCTTGTTAAAACAGTGGCTGGATTAATAGGTTTCAATTCCCATTTATATTTATTTAGCATAAACATCCATTAATGGAGCAGAGTGTGACGTCACAAGCAAATGGTCAATAGACTGAACTACTGCTGGTGATTTTGACTGCCTCTGAGCAGTCAAGGCCGAATGCCCTCATGAGATCTCTGCTCAGTAGGCTTGGACCTCAGGCTGTGAATCAATGATTAAATCAATTGCTGTTGTGACACACTGTCTAAAAGCTCAAATGTAAACCTCACAATTCCCTTCAAGGATACCAGGTCAATACATGGAACACTTTATTCTGTGGTTCTAAAGGACAAATCTGGGGCTCACCAAAGTCTGAGAGATGTATCCTGCTGGGATCCTTCAGTGTTTGTAAAGAACTTCACACCAATCAATACTACAACTGGTGATAGATGTCAGCCTGAACTGATGCTGTTGTCTGATCAACAGAGAGAAGAAAACTGTAATCCATAGAGCCATACAGCCATCACCAGCAGAAATAATCAAACCACAGAGCAGAGTTTATCACTAAAGTAAGTTTGAGGAAACTTAACTCACAAGGTCATAAGAAAAAGAAAATCCTGCTCAACATAATTGAACACAGCAGCGTAAAATGTTCTGTTTTGTAAATAATATAGATTTATCATAAGTTTATGACTGCAGTAGTTAATCTGAAAAGTTGTACAAAGCACTGAGTTCAGCCTTGATTATGAGTCTGAGCAAAAACTTCCAAAACATCACTAATGTCTTTAAATGGAGCAGAAACGTCTGCTGCATTAACCACATGTTGGCTAAACAGAACCCTGCACCTCTTACTCATCGATGGCTATCAGAGTTATGTAAAAGTTATTAAAACATGTTCTGATGGTTTCCTGGAGGAAAATGAATGCCAGCTAATGCATCATTAATGACAGAAAGGTCAAAGCCCATCATTACCTGCCCAGGCTTTTTATTTTTACAGAGGCCGATGATAATTTAGAAAATTCTTCATGTTGACAGTTTTAGTTGAAAGACAAATTTGGGAGGCTTTCTGGGGTTTAATCACTTTAATGGTAGAAGGTTTGAGAGTACATGCAGCCAGACAAAAGTGAAGAATTTGAGAAATAAGGGCTGCAGGTAATGGCTGTTTTTGTGCATTTTTAAATGTGTGTTGTGTAATCTAAAACTATGTGAATCTATTTGACTGTAAGTGCTGTGCATTTGTTGAAAGTCACTTTTAACTGATTTAAAAACGAAAAGAACAAGCTTTCTTCGTTTCGAGAGGACCATTAAATCTGATATGTTCTGTCACTGGAAGAACTTGAATGCTTTTTTGAATTTCCACCCTATGCAACCGTGGTAAGATCTGAACATTTTTGTCTTACATCGCGAACACATTTAAAGCAATACATACGTATGTAAATGTATGGTGAACATTCTAAAAAAAATTGCACCACAAAAGTCAAAATAGACTCAACATCGTGTGGCCATTACCTGGTGCTTATTTTGGTGAACAGAAATTAAATGGGGACATCAGATTCCATACAGTCGAGGACAATTTAGTGAAGTTCACAGATCTAATCAGGTCCTACAGCCGGACCATAGCAGCTTCAGGACCAACTGTTCACACTGATAGAAGCATGTGAATATACATACCATCATCATACTGCAGCTTCAAAACTATCTTTCTCCATACAGTGATTTTGAATACATCACTTTTGTCAGTTTTAAGACTTTTGCCAGATAAAACAGGGTGCTGTGCAACAAAGATACAATCAAGTGGGCTGTTATTTTGAGGCTATGTCCAAACATTGGTGGGTATTTTTAAAAACTGACGTTTATTTTGCATTTTGTACATTCTGTCCACACATAAACATCTTTTATGTTGTACTTCCATGGTAGCTTGCTGATAGCATCTCACCCTAAGCCATTATACTCATTTTCATGCCTTTAGTATTTGAAGTTTTGACTCTAATAGAGCAGCTACACACAAAAGCTTTGTAGATCTCAGGGACACTTTGACTCTCGCTGCATCACTTCCTTGCATTTCCAGCATGTACACTTCCTGCTGAGCCCACTCTGCTGTGATTGGTTGCAGTTCTGAGGACTTCCAAAGGGCTGACAAGTGCTGCCGAGCTCCACCTCTTCATTTTGCCGGTGCAGGACTTGAAAGTTAACAGTGAACTTTACGAAACCATCAGAATTTCTTTTGAAAATGTCCACTTTTGAAGTGCAGCCTTATGAGTTAAATGCTGAATCTGATTTAAAGGTAGAGACTGGACAGCTTAGAGTTACTTTAAGTTGTCTCTGAATGGTAAAGCAACGTTTGTCGTAGCCTGTCTGGTGCTTGACTCTTTAGGGAAGCTACACAAAGTTATCTTTCCCTCAAACCTGAAAAAGATTTTCTTGGAGCGACTGCACAACATGCTAACGCTGGGAAAACTTAGACCGTATAGCAGTGCACAGTGATATAACTATTGTAGCAGAGCAGGGGATTGGCAGGCCTAGAGTTTATGCCTGGGCATAGCCATGGAGGGGAGTCTGGCACGCATTATCACCACTGGGACTACACTGTCAAAAAAAAGGCTATTAAACACAGCGTGCAAAACCATCCCAAACGGCTTCAAGTGCTCACTTCTAAATGCATGAACCTCATTATTTGATTCTTTGGCAATGTTTAACACAAGTATCCATTTTCGAGGGCAAGGGACCCTGCATGATGCTAGCTTCTGCGTTGATATACATAAAATACGTCATCCCTACACCACTATATTAAAGCTGGGGTTGGCAATTTTGGAAAACTAGCATGAATTTGAATGTAGCATCTCCTCAGCCCCCCCCCCAACCGCTCACATGCACGCAATGGGCTGATATATCCAGAAGGCTGATTTAACTCCAAACCCTCAGCACAACTTGTTTGTTTTACACTACACCAAGTCATGTCTCAGTCAGCAGTAAGAAAATACCAAAACATTATCATAGTAAACTAAAAAAAGAAAACACGGAAAGTTAGTTAGTGCTCACAGCCGATGGTAGTCCCTCTGCCATTCTCCACATAGCTGTCAAGTCTCCCGTTTATGCCATGAAACTACCGTATTTTACGTATTTTATCCTCTTTCCCGACGTCCTCCTGTATCAGTATTCTCCCGTAAATCTCCCGTGTGATGATATAATGATAAAAACATTCCTCTGCCTCTCCAAACTGAACTCTGTTTCTAGCCTGAATGGGGCGGTAATGCTCCAAAATGATGGATTCCAACCGCCGTAAAACTGAAGAAGGAGGGAGAACGTCCTGCAGTAGCCTGGGTGGCAGCTGTTGTGAGATTAGAGCCAACCGAACAAACTTAGAAAAACAAAGAGTTTATTTTAGATTTCTTGTACATCTGTCTTAAAATGTGAGGGATGCTGGAGATTAGATGGAGTTGTGGGATGGCTCGTAGCGGGCTTCCCTTATTTTCCAAGACAAAACTTGAAAGGTAAGCATTCTCCAGCGGAGTCTGATCCCTCTCAGCTCGGCTACACGCACAGAGTCTGTGCATGCCGGGAAAATGTACACGCAGCAGGCGGGCATAATGGCGACGGGATTTGATTGGTTTAAAAATGGTGGTTACAGCATGATTATTGGTTGGTGTTTTCCCTGTTTTACTCCTGCTTTAGATAGCGGATATTTTTCGCTCTGTATTAAGAACACATTATGAGTTGATTGCCATCGGGTCATAAAGACCATTTTAACCAGTATTACAAAAAGTGTATCTGAATCAGATTGCCAACCCTCGCTTTAAGCTTACTGTTTAGTTTTTGAAAATGCTTTTATCATTAAGCAGCCATATCAGGAAACAGGTTTCTTTCAGAAGCAGTCAAACAATTGTAGACACATCTCACAAAGAAACACAAAGCACAGACATGAGATTGTTTGAAGCCCCATTAAAAAACAATTACCTTGATACTTATTCCAACTCATATCACCCATCATTACTTACCATTTACATTGCCCAGGTGGAAGTATCCATCAACCAGAGAAGCTCCATTGTTGAAGTGTTGGGTCATGTGATCCAGCCAGTTTGCCTCCACCCCCTTAACTCCCTCATCACAGTTCTGGACCCGCAGCGGCACCTTGACTGTGTAGTATTTCACCTGGCCCTCTCGAACTGGCGGGTGGTTGTATAAGGCGAGTAGTTCCACCCCTGTTCAGATGAAACAGACAATAAAGAAGGAGGCGTTGATTTCAATCAGTGTGAAAATAGAGATGCCACTGCAATGGAAGTCAAATATTTTACTGCATGATTACTGAACTGCTGCTGTGCTCTGGCCACCATCCAGAGTATAATTTGGCTCCATTTGTGGGAGCACTCTGCCCTTCTTCAGATGCCAGGAGTTATTAGAAAAGACCCGGGAAATGGTTGGCTAGAAGATGGCAAAGTTTGAGTTAAGAAAAAAGTTTCTTCCAGATAAAATAAACCATCTGAACACTGAAGTAATGATAGAAAGCACTTCTTAATAACTTCCAAGGACCTAATACTTTGAAAGATATTATTTTTCCTCAATTTTTCTCACACCATAACTGTTACCAAACCACGAGAAAGTGATTATTTTCAATTGGAAGAACATTGATTCTCTCTGAGAAAGAAAACAAGGAAACTCTGCCAGTGCACAGACACTCAAAAGACACTTCTTGGCTGAGCAAATTTGGCTAAATTGTTCTAGTCAAGAGCAAAATCTTGGTCTCAGTTTGATTTAAAATCCCACCAGAATTTGGCATTCTGAGAGGTAGAGTCTCTGCACGAAAGAAGAATGAACAGTTCATAAAATCTCAGGCAGATAAATACTTTTGGTTTTTTGACAAACTTAAGTATTAAGGAAAGTCCCAAAGTCTGTAAAAGTTTAATTTCAGACTTTTCATTTGCTATATTTGTTTGTATTTCTGACAAATATTTTTCTTTTTAAATTTGATTTTCACTCAATAAGTACTAATACATATTCAAACCACTTTACAAGCCAATCCCTGCTAGTACCAAGTTGGGCCATTTTCTGCCTTCAGAATGACATTAATTCTTCATGACACAGATTTAACACATTGATGAAACTCCTCAGTCTTTTGTTCATATTGACATGACAGCACCACACAATTGCTGCAGATTTGTTGGCTGCATGATGATGCATATCTCTGGTTCCTCCACATCCCAAAGATGATCTATTGTTTTTAAATCCAGTTAGTGTGGAGGCCACTGGAGTTCAGTTGACTCCTTATTATGTTCCATTAACCACTTTGAGGAGATGTGAGCTTTCTGACATAGAACTTTTTCCTGCTGCAGCAACCATCAGAGAAGAGGTACGTTGTGGTCACTAAGGGTTGGATATGGTCAGTAACAATACTTAATGTGTGGCATTTCAGCAGTACTCAATCGGAACTAAGAGGTCTGAAGTGTAAATAACACATTCACCACACCAGTACACCACCATGACCAGCTTTAATCCATCTTTTCATATTTTTCAAGGAAAGATCTGACACTTCTGCAACAGAAATGAAGACTCAACATCTTTTCAGTCTTCAACTGACCCTTTGTTGGCTTTCTGATTGGTTAACCAACCATCCAATCTGAATCAGCCCCTTCTCAAAGCAGTCTTTGCCAGGTTACTCCAGTCAGACAAATTCCTTACTGGCAGCAAATAAACATTTTAAAAATGTGTTACCTCTTCATTAAAATCCCAAAGAAAACTAACCTACACTTAACAGTAAATAAAACTTTTTATTCTTACACCATTTGGGGTGTTAGGAAATTCAAATGGAAATAATTAAAGCATTTTGTTGAAGTAATAAACTAATGTTAGATGACATCACTAGAATCACATGTTTAATGTCAATCTAAATGTCGATGTCAGCTTTATTTATATAGCACATTTAAACAGCCAGTGGCCCACCCAAGTGCTTTACAGTAGAAAAGGCAGACATGTTAAAAACAATAAAACAATAAAAACCAATAAAAGTAATAAAAATGAATAAAACAATAAGAACAGGGACAGTACAGTATAAATACGCATACTGCCCAGTAAAACCAATAAAAGTCCCAAATAAAAGTGGCTATACTCCACCAAAGGCCAAGGTGAACAAGTACGTCTTTAGCTGTGTTTTAAAGGTAGAGAGGCTGTTCGCAGTCCACACATTTACAGGTAGTGCGTTCCACAGTTTGCGTGCGACAACAGAGAAGGCTCGATCTTCTTTAGTTTTTAGAGAGGATCGAGGACCTTCTAGGACCCTCTGGCTTCCTCAGCGAAGTGCTCTGGAGGGCTGATGAACCCAAATAAGGTCAGACAGGTAGTCTGGGGCCAGCCCATTCAGAGACTTAAAAACCTGAACCTCACCGGAAGCCAGTGAAGGGGAGAGAGCACTGGAGTTATGTGCTCCCGTTTCTTTGTCCCAGTCAGGAGACGAGCAGCCGCATTTTGAACAATCTGCAGGTGGTTAAGCTGTGAGTGCTCAATGCAGACATACAGGGCGTTACAGTAGTCCAAGCGAGATGAGATGAAAGCGTGAATGACTTTCTCAAGGCCTTTCTGGTCCAGATAGGGTTTAACCTTGGCTAGAACCCTCAACTGACATAAGCTGGAGAAAAGGTATGGGTGAGTGCTGCACTGGGTCAAAACGTGTGAAACAGAGGTTAGCTCGGGTGCTCTTCAAGGATCCAAGGACAGCAAAACTTTTAGAGAACAGCATATCATCCGAGGCACTGCGATGTAATTTAAAATCCTTTATTATGTCAGGGACATGTCAATGCGTTTCGACTCATCTGAGTCTTCATCAGGACATGATTAACAGCACGAAGCAGGTGTTTAAATTACCTGGGAAGTGTCATGTGATTTTGTCACGGGACGCCATCACGTGACATCAAACCTTAAAAAAGACATATATAGATGAAGCATACACAGAAAAAACACATAAGATGCCTGGTTGCACAATCATAAACAAACTGCACCAAACAATAATCAGCAAAAATTCATTAGACAAAATTCATTATGAGAAATTCATTATAGAAAATTCATTTATAAAAAAGGAGAAAAGTCTATTTCTTCATTTAGGCCTGGGAAGGAGTTGGCTTTTAGAGTATAGATCCAAAATGTTTCACGTTGTAAGAGACGTTTGAGTCTGTCCCCACCCCTCAGAGATCTAGGAATTACTTCAATAGCCATGATTTTGAGAGAATTTGGATTGGTATGTCCTGCAGAATTATAGTGTTGTGCCATTGGATAGTTTGGGTTTAGAGTTTTTATGGCATACTTGTGTTCTGCCAGTCTTTCACGCATTTTTCTCTTTGTTCGCCCAATGTAAAAACAACCACATTCACATTCAAGTCTGTACACAACAAAAGTTGAATTGCAGTTTGCAAATTCTTGGCAATAGTAAGTTCTGTTGTTGGAAATGTTCATAAATTTATTGTCTCTTTTAATATTGCTGCAATGGTTGCAGTTCCCACATCTGAAAGTGCCTGTGGATTTAGGAAACCATGAAGTGGTGGCAGGGGCGGGCAGATGGCTTCCCACCAGATTGTCCTTGAGTGTGGGGGCCCTTCGTAGACAGAAATTTGGAGGTTCAGAGAACACCGGAGCAAGGGAGGAGTCACTCAGTAGAATGTCCCAGTTTTTGTCGATGATTTTTTTAATTTCAGAAGACAAATTACTGTATTGTGATAAAAGCTGGACTTGACAACAGCACTGATCTGCTTTTCCAGTTTGAACGTGCCATCAATGATGATTAATGTTTAAACAGATACAAAAACTGTTTTGAATTTTCCTCACACACCCATTTGTTGTTTGGTCTTTAGTTTTCACGTAGGACACTTTTTAAAAAGAATAAACTCAGTCACATTTGTCTTTATTGTTGCCCAAAGTGAATCATTTTCAATTGTTTTAAATGGGAAAGAGGCCAGTGACAAAAGATTCTGTCTAACTGAGTTACAGTAACAGATAAGATGTATTAGTAATACACCAATGTGCAAAATTCCAAGGCAGACCTAGACTTGCCTTGCCACACCGTTTGAGAACCATTGCCCTACAGATGGTTGTGTGTGAAATCCCATGATCAGCAGTTTCTGAAATACTCAACTATCCTGCCATGAAAGGTTAAATCACTTTTCTTCCCCATTCTGATGCTTAATCTGAACTTCCTTGCCACCATGCGATAGGCTGATTGGCAATTGGTATCTATTTAATAAAGTGGCTTCTGTGTATGTGCTTTACTCTTTTTCATACTTAACATACATGTCTGGAGCATGTTGAGAAGTCAGAAATATGGATTTGTATGCAGTACACTTCACTGTTAAGAACAAAAGCTCCACCTGGCAACCTGGCAGTTGCAAAATAGATTAGAAATATGAAAAAAAAATTAAGACGAGATCTATTCCACCTTTCACTGAGAATCTTTCCAAGGCTGGTGCAGCCTCTTGTTTTTATTCAGTTTGTTCTTTTCTCACAACAAACGTGGAGTGAATCAAGAGCAATTTGATCATTTTCAAGCTACCAGACGTCCTTTTAATGTCTTCCTGAAGTGATGCTCCTTGTCTGCGGCGGAACTTAAAAGGGAACATTTTTATTGTAACTGAGTTAATTCGTAGTACAACCTTGAATAATGCATTAAAAGCTCTCCTGCTAGCTGTTGTTTACATCAAGCAGAAATATACATAATGCAGTGGGCCTCCAAGAAGGGGGGGGACACAGGCTTGGAAATCAGCTCATATGTCGCTGCTCCTCGCTCATATCGCTCTAAATCAAAGTGGAGGGAGTTTTATTTGTTGTGATGTGGATGAGTGAAATATTTGCCTCGCTCGGCTTCGGGAAAGAATAATAACCCGGGACGTGAGATGTGAGTGGGGTTTTGAATCCAGCAGAAAGTGATTCAAATCCATTCTGGTAACATTTCCCCCCCCTCTTTCCAATGCAAATGTCGGCCTGTCATTCCCCAAGTGAACCAGATGGATGAGCAGAATGTGCGGCGCTGCCACCCACGCACCCGTCCACCCACACACACTTTGCTGTGGTGGCAGCAGGGGGGGAAAGTCATGGCTCGGTCCCATTGGTTCCTTCGTCCATCCGTCCGGCAGGCAGACACCCAAGGCGAATGAATCATTTATGACCATTTCTCGTCTGGCTCTCTCTGACCAATGTGACAGCTGGACACCAAATTGCCCAAATCTTGTCATTTGTCACTTTTGAGGAAAGTTGCAGAATATTCAAACAATCCCTCCCTTGTCCCTTCTTATCTTTGCGTTACACCAAGCACAATATGGCAGACAAACCCCGAACAACACTCAACAAGATGACATCCCACTCTACATGCCAGAGCTACATGTTTCCACTCTGTGCATGGTTCTGTCTGACTGGCATCACATAAACTGGTTGTTGGTCCCATAAATCCATCTGAGTGTCAGCGAGCTTCAGGGAGGTCATAAAGAACACAGCTCATGGGAAATCGGCCAAGTATACAAACTGATTTAAAAGCTCCTATTTTCTGTAATGACACTATAACAACATAAAACCACATGAGCAGGGATGACTCCATTGTTACTGATGGGACTGTTATGGTCAGTGCTCTTATTTCTTCCATTTATGACAGCCATTAAGAGAACACAATCTGCCCGGCCTTCATTTCCTCTCTATACAACATGTTTTGTATCTGATAGTTGAGAGCTTTTCATGCATTATACTTCATTATAATCAAATTACACTTTGATTACAGCGCCAAGGTAACAGTGATTAAGATAGAGGAGTCCAAATTTTCCACCTTTATGTTGGAAAACATTCGTACTGGCCAATTGATAAGGGTCACCTTGCCAGTACTGATTCAGACCTCCTTTCACCATCAACCTTAATTTGGCTATTATCCGATGTATCAATAAAGTACTGAAGGTAGAGCTTGGATAGAGCCCAGATCTATGAATGCTGGGCATCTTGCAGAGGACAGTTGATGCTAGTCCTCGCAGCTGGAAATAGAATAGTTTTAAGACACAGTCGAAAGTGAAGATTAGTTTCAAGCAAGGAATGGAGAGATAAGCTAACCAAGATACTTTCTTTCGAACAACTCGTTTAAAAGATTAATTAACATTTCATCTCTTCAGGAAAGTATGGTCCCTTTATCTGGGAATGATTGGAAATTGTTGATCATGATGCCTAATACTTGTATGCTCCCACTACATCCCTTTTTAGGCTGTGTAAGTCTAATGAATGGATATGACATGTCACTTTGTTTTGTGTTTTTGAACCTGAAGAACCTCAATGTCAAGAATGTGCACCTTATTATCATACACTATTTGCTTATTTCATGATGACTACTATATGATCACTATTATTTATACATTTTTTACACATAAATTTGAATTTAAATATATTGTGGTTTTTGTTTGTAATGTTCAGGTTTGGGTTATCCCTCTCAAAATGTTGACTCAGACTTGTTAATACTGTATTGCTCTGCACACTGGTTGCGTAACTGTGAAGAAAATACAATTAAAAAAATGTGGAATCTGAAAGAAAGAGCTGCCTTAATTCTTTGTGGCGTAGATTCAACAAGGTGCTGAAATATTCCTCGGAGTTTGTGTGCTGTGCATTCACAAGCTAATCTCCCGTTCCATAACATCCCACAAGGGGGGATGCACAAGGCTCTAAGTGCTTTTCCGTTACCCTTGGATATGCGCAAAATGTAAATACCGTAAAATACCAAATAATGGCCGGGGCGTTTATTTGTTGAAATCACGAAGCAGACCAGGCGACTATTTGGAACAGGCGTTTAATTCCTTTCCCACAAAAATCTTGCTTAGCAAAAAACAAAAAAATATGATAAATGTAATCAAATTATTTATGTACACAAGTATGAATATCACCCTCATAGCAAGATTACAGTACTGTAGTTATACTCTTATCTTCTTCTTTCAACTCAGCTCTCTCTAAACACTCTTAAAACTGGTAAGGAACTACCTTACTAGTAGTAAATAGTTAAGTTAAGGTCTTACTTCTGTTTTTTGGGGCCATGGAGATGAGCAGCAATGTACCGCTAACTGACGTGTCCAACCTCCTGACATTAAGGGCAAAGAACCTGCAGCGGCAGCGGCAACGTTTTCTTCTTTGGATTTGTGAAGCCCTAGTGTGTAAGATTCCGTTTTTTGCGCTCTAGTGCCCTGTGGTTGTTGAGTGTAACTGCACTGTCGTGAAACAGAGCGCCGTACGCCAACGTGCATTCTGTTGACATACAGAGTGAGGAGAAGTCGACAGGACGTCATAAACCATGTGGAATGATAAGGTACAGTCTGATCATGTTTCTTTTCAAGCATGCACTGTCAGCTGTGAGCTCAGCGTTCACATGTGCGTTCTGTAACTTTGACCGTAGCTCACAGGCTGCGCCGAATAAATTACACCAGGTGTTTATTTGGAATGGGCGTCTATTTGTCAAAATGTACTGCTACACTTGGTGTTTATTTGGAAACCAGTGATTAAAGCTGTGGTCTACGATTTGAAACCGCAGCCTGCCCCTCCTTCCCTCACCTCTCCCCTCCATGTTCCAAGATCCCGTCCCCAGCTCGTGTTGCCTCATATAAGCCCCCTCCGGCAGAGCTACGAGGGACTAGCACAATATATCAGCAGCAAACTCAATCAAAAACAGCTCAACTCAACTGAAAGTATCAAACACGACAGACATCCCACTTGTAACACACAGCGGTAGCCATTTCAATTGGACCGGCGGCAATACGGGTCTGGCGCCGCCAGAGCGGAGCCGATTGTGGGGGAGGATTTATCTTTCTCAGCCTGTTCTCCACAGCTCAGTTTACAGTGCTAACAATTAGCAGCTAACAGGCTAACCCGCTCTGCTACAAGTCATTAGCCAGGCCAGGCACAGACTAACCAGAGTTATTCAGCAGACATCTCCCACTGTAGTAAACAAAGCCATTACCTGATCAACCAGGGGCGAA
Source organism: Scarus forsteni (assembly GCA_036419115.1). NCBI lineage: Eukaryota > Metazoa > Chordata > Actinopteri > Labriformes > Labridae > Scarus > Scarus forsteni. The sequence continues at coordinate 5,563,729 of JAZDUH010000508.1, forward strand.
ACGGACGATGCTGAAGGTCTGACGGCCGGCTGAGGCCATTCGTTAGCCGTTAGCCGTTAGCCCGCTAACAGGCCTCAACCCGCGGGCAGAGCTCCGTTGGGCCCCGCGGGAGAGGGAAGCGGCTTTCCGGTTTCGGCGCTAGGCTTTTCCGGCTCCATGATAGTTCAGTAGCTAACGCTGCTAGCTGCTCACCGGAGGTAGAGGGGAGGAGGCGGGACCATGACGCACTACGCATGACGCTGCGTAGTGAGGGAGACAGGGGATGGGATGGACTCACGGACCAACTCACGGACCAATTGAACCTTACAGGCTTCTAGGCTTGATTGGTCAGCTAGTATGCAGCTTTTCAGCGGATATACTGAATGGATTTTTTTCGTTCTTTTTGGTCTTTATACTGTGTAGATAGGACCATAGGACCATAACAGCCTTATAAACGGTGTTATTAATATGTACAAAGCTTCCAAATCGTAGACCATAGCTTTAATTGAAACTCTGCGTTTATTTGGTATTTTACGGTAGTGCAATAAAAAACTGGTAATGGAAACACCTGAATTTCGAAAAAGCACTAAACTATCGCTAAAAAGTTTTTACACTTTCATGAGGTGCTTTTTCAGACGTTACGATACTCAAATATATCACAAAGGTGCAATGGAAACACTTTTTCAGCAATTATATGTCACAGGATGTCCATTGATCACTTCTCTCAGAGTAAACATGGCTCGGTACGTTTGGACAGAGGAGGAGACGGAGACTTTTCTTGTCATTATTTTTGAGAAAAACACAACTGCCCTACTAGACAGCAAACAACAGAGGAATGCAGAGTATTATAAGGAGATAGAAACGGAAATGAGGGATAAAGGGTTCGACAAGCAGTGGCATCCATCTTCCTGCAGTGAAATCTCATGGGATGTAATTTCACGGGAGCTACGACGCTCCTGCCTAGAACAATCTTCAATGGAAACAAGTTCAAAGCGCAAATATACTTTGTCGAATTTTTAGGAATATCGCTTTTATTTAGCAAAAAACTGTAATGGAAACCCAGCTTCCATCAGCTTTGAGGTTGACAAATTTGGTTTAATTAAAGAAGGCACATACTTTCTTTAATGTTTGTTGCACTCGAACACTTGAAAACTAATTTAATCCAGATTTTGTTGATAAAATCTATTAGCACTTTGGGTGCTCTCACACCTAACATGATTGGTTCTGACCATTTAGATTTGTTGAGATATTTCTGATTTGAAAATAGACAAACACCCTTGATGAGATCTGAGTTTTTTGCTGTGAAGCTGCCAGTCCTGGTTCAAAATTAACCCACAACCTCTTTTCCTGCACCATTCTCAGTCTTAATTTCTTGTTGTATCCACTGTCATATCTTAATAAAGGCTAAAACATAAATCTCTTGTTAATGTACCACTCTAGACTTATGACTTGATCTCTGTTTCAATTATTATTCATGCTGCGAACTTTTAAAAGTGGAGTCTCCTTTCTAAATGTCCAAACAAACAACAAAACAAATTGTTATGCCAAAAGAAAACAGATGAAAACAGAAGATTGAATGACGTACAGCAGTGTGAGTCATCACCTCTCTGCACCTCGAGTCGATGCCTCTACCTGAGGCGCAGCTCAGACTCTGCTGTGACTGTAAATAACTTGATTTGATTATTACCTTGGAAACATAACTCTCCTTGAACTGATGTTTCGAGGCTGAATAAAGTGCATGTTAAGACATTCAATCTCTGAAAGTCTTCTGAGTTAAAAATGCATGTTGTTTAATAAAGCATGGGCAGTGATTAACAAATTTGCATCTTTGCTCTTGCTTGTAGGTACTTTCTCTCATTTTAGCCTTTTTATTAGATCAGGTAATGTTGGTTTTCAATCATGATATTTATCAGCTGGTGGCTGCTCAACAATGTTCAAGATCTATTTAAGGTCTCTGCCTGTTGAAGTTTTTCTTCCTCTTTTTTTTCTTGTTTGTATGTGCGGTGCTCTGGGTGAAGAAATGCTGGGTTTTGTAAATAACATAAAAGTCCCAGCCTAGACCTGCTGTTTTTGCTATTTGTCTTGAGATAATTACTGTAATGAATTTGCTCTTTGCAAATAAAGATTAACTAATTTATGTTTTATCTCTTCATAAGGCTCTTCAATGTTTTGTGATCTAACTGTGTAATAGAGCAGCTTTGCCTGATAGCTTTAGTGCATCATAAAGTGGAAACATTGTTTTCTGGAGGCTGTAAGAAGCTTGTTTAGTCAATGGCTGTTGCTGGATTGTAATGCACTCTTATGAGTTTGTAAAGTGCAAAACTTGTGGTTAAGTGATCATAAAGTTATATGAGAAACAAAACGTTAATAGTCACAGGTGATAAACAGATTGTACATCTCATTACTTTCTCACTGCATGGTTGTATGAAACTGGAGAAGCCAGTGGAACATCTCATTTTTCCCGTGAGAAGCTACAACAAGCTGCAGAAGAGCAGATACTTCATTTTAAGGAGGAACACAAGGTTAAGTGCTCTTTGAGCTTTAAGAAACTCCATTAGCATAAATCTCAAAAACAGGTCTCCTGCCAGGTTCACCACTCTCCCTGTTCTCTTGCAGCAGAAGCCCGACAAAAACAGTACTTTATGTGAAAAAAGGTCTGCTACAGAAGGGACACCTGAGCAAAAAAACTCAACTTCTTTCCTGAATATGAAACTGAGTTAGCCCACACACATGAGGACAGCTAATGCTAGATTAAACAGTTTAGTTTTTGTAGTGTGTGGTGTGCCCAAAAGAGGGAGAAACAGCACACCACACATGAACCGATTCATTCACAAACAACCAGAGCCTCTACTCGTGCAGCTTGTTCTTCACACACAGGAGGATTCAATATAATAAATAACTAACAAGTTTAATATTTACAGGTTGGGGTGGCCCTAATCCATTCCTGAGAGGATGAAAGGGCTCTTACATACCTCACACCACAGAATAATCTAGTAAGATAATCTTAAGGACCAACAGATAAACAGGACTTTGTTGACTTTGGTTGGAAGCAGCAATCCAGGAGGGAAGTTGGGCCAGTTTTTGTGATGTGTATCCCTCTCAAAGAGATGTTTTATATTTGATTGGATAAAAAGAGCATGTTTGTGGGCAGGAATCGGTCCTGAGGTAAACTTTTCTTTGATTAGTTTTATGCTACTCAGCAGTCAAATCATGCTCACCCATAGGCCTGAGAGCAAAAATCACATCTCAGTAAGCTAAAGCTGAATACCAAAAACACCATGAGAATCCCCATTGTTTTTCCTTGAAGAAACAACACAGACATTACAAGGGACAAATGATGCTGGATTTATTTTACAGATATGTTATATGCCTATATTTTTGGACTTATTATCACAGATATAAATACCCCTAATCTTGTCCCAAGCTCAAAGCCTCTATTTACTAAAATCAACCTATGTCATCAAGATAGCACTATTTGTAAGAAGTGTTGAAGCAAGGAAAATGTCTTTTTATTCATTCTTAGATCATGCTTTTGACTTATAAGTGTAGATACTCAGTGAAGATGAGGTAAACCATTACAGAACATTTGCAAATTCAGCTAGTATTACTGCTGATACATGGGACAAACATGATTAAGGCCATAATATTGACTGTTAATTTAACCAAAAAACTCATAACTGCAGATGCTGAAATGAAGTTTTTGACAATTTTCTGCCATAACAGATATTTTACCTGTAATATTGTACATTCCTATTTGTCACAAGACCAGACATTTAGACTTTTATATTTTTAAATGGATCCAACGTGATTTAGTATGGTTGTTACCATAAAAAAGAAGTACACCCATTTTTAGATAAATTTTCATTTTGAAAGAATCAAATCAGACAGAAAAACTTTAAAACACTGTCTATTTCACATAAAGGTGGCAACTTTTTAATGATTATCTGGCTGATTGATTGTCCTTTTTTTTTTATTATGCATGCTGTCCAGGTTTGATCATCTCCCTTTGCCACAAGTCCATCCCTACTATCCCATACTAAAATATGTTCAAAAATGATTAAATCTGGGGTGGACATTAGCTCAGTTGGTAGAGTGTCTGCCCCATGGGGGCTGCCAACCCCCAGCAGCGGCTGTAGGTTCAAATCCCGGCCTCAGCCCTGTGCTGCATGTCATTCCCCCTCTCTTCACCTGCTTTCCTGTCACAACTTTAGCTGTCCTATCGAATAAAGGCCATAAAAAGCCAAAAAAAATAACTTAAAAAAAAAAAAAAAAGAATTATCATTTTTCAAAAGCCTTATGAACATAGAAAAGACATACAAATAATTAATCTCAAAACTAAACTATGTAGACTTAAACAATTTTGTCCTTTTCTACATTCTGATCAGCTTTACTCTGAACCCTTCTTAAATTTACAAATAAAGCTTTATGGTCGCTCATTTATGAGCCACTTTAAGTGCTTGCTTCAGGTCACTTTGCACTAACAGAAAACCTTCAGTCTTTTGGAGTAAAGTCTGCAGATCTAACCTTAGCCTTTTTCTCACTGCCTGCTCCTCTAACAAGAAAACGAGCGCATGAGTGTGGTTAAGAACCATCAAAGTCTTATCTGATGCTATCCGAATGACAAGGTCGACAGCAGTTACCAGCTATGATCTCAGTGGCGAGGCTGTCCAACATGACATGTCATCATTTGGACGTCTGTTTCTCTAATCTGAGGAGCTGGACATTAAACCCATCAGAGCACAGATAACACTGATCTCAAGGATAAAACCCGGAGGCTGAAAACACTCCCTCTGCATGTTGATTAAGATGCTGAAGATTTCCAGATTATGCCTTTAATAGCGCTCTCTCCTTAACTCCATGTTTGTTTGTTTGTTTGTTCTCTGAAGGCTCATAATGATCTTATGTCATGGCAGGAAATGTTTCAGGGTCTAAGGATTAAATCCTGGGTTTTAAATATGTCAATCACACTCTAGTATCTGTTTTTTTTTTTGCTATCTTTTGGATTTCCAAGCACACTTTTATTATGATTATATCTTCTCTCATTCAAAATTGATTCGCTTTGTAGTTTATACCTTTGTACTTGCTGAGGCCTGAGGCTTAAAGTTTCCAGGCTGTCAATCTGCACGCCTGTTTGTTGGTTCAAGAGGGCAGTTAAGGATGAACTAAAAAAAATCTTAGAGGCTTAAGTTCCAGGTAACAGAGTCGTGCAGGAATAAATTGTTTTACTGGATGACTGCTGATTAAAAGGTCTGTGGTGTGACTTAAAATCCAGTCACTTAAGGTACTGTTTTATTGTATTGTTGCGATAATGAAAATAAAAAAATGTTATTCACAAAAAAAAAGGATAACGCACCATGTCAAAACTTAAACCATCCCAATCTGGTTTATGGAACATTACATTACTGCTTCATTATGTATTATTTTGGCTAAAACTTCAGCATTGTGACACCAGTTGACGTAAATGTTTGATCTGTTTCGTTTTCTTCTCTTTTTCTGTAGTAAGATATTATGTGATTGTTATTAAGCACGATACCTCCCTCTGAAATGAGCCTCGGGAAATTTGCAGTTGGACTGAAAATCTTCTCAACCACATTTGGTTCATAAACGTAATTGGCTGCTGCCTGATACTAGGAGTTGCATAATGTATGTCCTCTTTGGTGTGTGCTTATTATTTATGCCTGTGTTTTATCTCTGCATGCGTGTGTTACCACAATCTTGGCATCGCAGCAGACCACAGCCCACTGGTCCATCTGCGCCCCCCCACGGTGCATTTTGCAGTGAGATAATCCCCCCCGCTGCCTCGTTCTCTATCTCCCTCAGCCTCGCAGCTCTCACTCCCCTCCTCCCACATCCATCCCCCGGTTCCTGTGCGACCACGCCAGCAACGCCGGTACAGCAGCCAGCCGGGGCGGCGAGGGTTCCTGCCAAGCGCCCATGTCCCTCTCTACTAATGCCCAGTCTGCCGAGGAGGCCCATGAGTCTCGGCTGCTGCCTGGCTTGTCTGCGTTAATCCTCAGATCTCGAGGTGAACACCGTGCAAGTGTTGGCAGAGGAGCTAGCGAGAGCCTGCAGCTTACGGTTGAAAGAGGATCTCCATCGCTGAGGCTGGAGATCTGGATTGAAACTGAGCCCATAAGTTTGGGGACTTAAATGCTTGGATGGCTTATAAGAAAGGGATTGTAGGGAACAGAAAATGGAAAGAATAACATGAAAGTGACAGATGTACGCTAATGTCTGGATAAGACACGGATCTGTGTCTAAGAGATGATGTACTTGTACAAGGATTCCCAGCAGAGTACATCTTAGTTAGACATGCTGACAAATTAGAGAATGTTTTGAAACATGAAGAGCAAGAAGAAAATGTCCTAAACGGACAAAGACAACTGTCCCAGAGTTCACTAAGAGGACAGTAATTATTGTTATTTATTTATTTATGTATTTGAGAGGGGCAGTGCACATTAATGAACATCTTTTCAGTAAGCAACTCTTGTACATTAGGTTGACCATATTCTGGAAACCCAAAAAGCGGACCCTTAGCAGCATGTGTTATGCTATGACCCATGCAGCATGTACACAATGCCAGTTGTCCAGTTCAGCACTTTATTATAAATATTAACCCTTTTACTACTATGACCATAAATGGCCACCTTGAATTTATTGGCCTTTTTTGTCAATAAATGTTTTCAGAAAATGCCCTTTGAGTGAATTATTTTACACAGTTTTTCAGGCAGGAATAAAATGTTCTAGCGGGTATTTGTCATTATTAAGTTGTGAATGCTTAAAACAGTGTGTAGTTACAAGAACATAAAAAACAGAGTTGAATTTTTAACAGGTTCCTCTTTATAAAAGATTCTAAATGAGCAGGTACAACATTTTTGAGAACACAAAGCAGCCAATTTTTAATTATTTATTATTTATATTATATATTATTAAATTATATGATGAAAAGATGTTCACAACAAAAATTAATAGGTGAAAATACAGCAAGAGAGCAGCAAAAAAACACTCCAGAATGATACTAATGTCATTATGTTCAATAATGATAAACCACCAATGGCTCACATGTTTGTCCCCCTGTTAATGTACCTAATATCCCTAGAAAACTTTGCTTCTCAGCTTTCAGAATTCATTGGAATTATTTGGACTGCATGTAAACTTGAGGTGTTACAGTAGTCTGAATCAGGCATGTCTATTTCTGTCTCTGGCGACAGTTTCGTCCGTAGAACAAGCTCAGCAAAACTCAGACTTTTTAGGGGAATTTTGTAAGATACCCTCAGACAAAATTTTACACAAAAAAGGAGGACATGTCCAGGCATAAGAGTAATTATGGTCACCCTATGTAAGTAAGCCTGATTTAGCAGCAATGCTAATTTACATTTGCAGTCCCTCAGGCAGGTAATACAAACACATGATACCAAAGACACCACGCACACAAAAGCAAGACAGCTCAGGACAATTGATCACAATAGGAGAAAATCCCCAGACAGTAGATTTCTAAAAACCCAAAAATCAAAGGTTTCAGACACTGCTTGAGGTGTGTCTGGAAAGTTTGTAATGTTGAACACCTAAAGGAGGGCAGGGGACTGTTCTAGATCTTACTAGCCTTTACAGAAAGAGCATTTTGTCCAAAGGCTGTTTTTCTGTGTGGCACTTCACAGTCTAAAGGAGGCCCTGGTCACAAACCGCTGCTTTACTTTGAGAAAGTCAGGGAGGTGGAATAAGTCCATGTAACACCTTAGACATCAAACAAATAAATTTAAAATGTAAAAGTTCGTCAGGCTCATTAAGTTGCACTATTTTAAAATGTTGCAAACATTGAATGACATTTATTTTCTATCTAGATTTTTGTTTGACAGAGTAAAATGGAGATATTATTTGACAAGCAGCTGCATAATTACCTCCGCCAAGGAGGTTATGTTTTCAGGAGAGTTTGTTTGTCTGTCTGTCTGTCTGTCTGTCTGTCTGTCTGTGAACAAAATAACTCAAAAGGTAATGGATGGATTTTGATGAAATTTTCAGGAAATGTTCATCATGGGAAAAGGAAGAACTGATTCGATTTTGGTCTTGATCTGAATTAGCGTCTGGCCCCCATGGCGAAAAATGTGATATCTGTGAATAACTACTGATCTAAAATATGTATCATTATGAATCCAATTGCTGGTATGTTTTCATGGTCAAGGAATCTAAATATCTACATGAAATGAAGGTAGGACTAATATTTATGGTAAAAATCACAATATGGGAGAGGACTGTGGTGCTGGCGGAGGTCTGAACTAGAAAAGCACTCGGAGAGTGCAGACCTTCGCCAAGCAGCACAGTTCTCAGACGCTGATCTGGATCAACACCAAAATTGAATCACTTTTTCCTTTTCCCATGCTGAACATTTCCTGAAAATTTCATCAAAATCTATCCATTGCTTTTTGAGTTATTTTGTTCACAGACAGACAGGAGCTTGAGATGATCATTCATGCCTTTGTGTCTTCGCGTTTAGACTACTGCAACAGTCTCTTTACCTGCCTGAACAAGAAAGTCTTGGCTCGTCTGCAGTCAGTCCAAAATGCAGCTGCAAGGCTCTTGACTAGCACCAGCAGGAGAGCCCACATCACACCAGTACTCAAGTCTCTCCACTGGCTTCCAGTTGCCTACCGTTTTCAATTTAAAAATCTTAGTGCTAACTTTCGGAGCACTACATGGACAGGCCCCTTTTTACATTGTGGATTTAATTAAGCCCTATAGCTCAGCCCGAAGCCTGAGGTCGTCTGGGCAAAACTTGTTGATGGTTCCTCGAACCTGCTTTAAAACTCGGGGTGACCGATCCTTTAAAGCTGTTGCTCCTCGACTTTGGAATGAACTTCCCCAGGACCTGCGCTCCCTGGACTCAGTGGACACCTTCAAAAAGCTCTTGAAGACATATTTATTTAGGCGAGCATTCGCGTCCTAACACGTCCATTGGTGGCACTGATTGAGCACTGTGATTTTAGATATGTTGTTTTATGTTTTAGTTGTACTATGTTCTTAAGTATGTTGCTTTTAAGTATGTTGTCTTATGTTTAGGTGTAATATGTTTCTAAGTATGTTGCTTTTACGTATGTTGTCTTATGTTTAGGTGTAATATGTTTTTAAGTATGTTGCTTTTAAGTATGTTGTTTTATGGTTAGTTGTACTATGTTTTTCTACTGTGAAGCACTTTGTGACTTGTGTCTGTGAAAAGTGCTATACAAATAAAGTTTACTTACTTACTTATTAAACGTAGCCTCCTTGGTGGAGGTAATAAATGGATGGATTGATGAAAGACAGAACCTTTAAAAGCTTATCTGGCAGATGATTGGACAAAACAAGGGCAGTGGACCTAAAAAGCAGTGCATTGTTAGCGAAATCGCCTGATACCAAACAGTAAACAAACTAACAGCATTAACTGACTATATCAAGCAGTGCTGGCATTGCACCCTTCAGTCATCCTACAGGTTAAAGTCGACATGTTTGTGCAAAATCTGGTTGCACATCGCAGCAGCCAAAATCCCAGAGTGTTCACTTCAAGGTAAACAATGAAAATTGCAACAATGCTGCAACATCACCCCCAAACTGGACTGAGTGCACTGAATTTTGTGTGTGAAAACAACCTGAGATGCAGCCGTTCTCTGCATCCTCATGATAGGAACACTAAAGCTTTGGGCGTAACTGGAGCAAATACTCGCAACTTACACACACTGTTTAAAAATGACAACTGTGTCAAAGTGAAAATAGGAAAGATGACAGTGCTGCACACAAAAAATGCTTTATTCCAAGCAGACATCAACATCCTTGGAGTGTTGCATTATTTTATATATAGGCAGAACTTATCAGAGTTTCTGTACTATTACTTTTGCAATCTTTCCACCCCTGGGGAGGTGCTTTGAACATTGTCGCTCTGCATGCACTGATCACATAAATATATACAGTACAAATACACCAACACACACATGCTAACTCTCCCACTGGGACTTTGTTTAGTGCTCAGTTTGCACATTGCACTCACGCATATCAAAAAATAGAGTCTGTGTGATGGGACCGTAGGAGGGGAGCCGAAACTGGTGGGTGTCTCCATCTGCCAGTCCCAAAAAAAAAGAGCTGAAATTAAGGCCAAACTAAAAAAACGTCCATGCTAAATTGAACAAGACCCCAAAGACAAGAACTCTGCCAAGAATAACTGAAAGGACATGTTGCTATACTTTCAGGGAGGACAAAATTCAAGCCATGAAATCTGCAGTATCCCAAAACTCGACTTGTGTTGGATTTCACAGACTCTCCGCTTCATCGGCTGAGTGTGAATTTGTATGCACCCCAGCTATAAGACGATTCCTTTTTGTGTGTGTGTAACGGATAGAGAGGATTATATCCCAAGGCGGCACATTGTTGTGTAACATTGAGGCAATAGCAGGAAATGACACCTCCGCAAGCTGCCAAATGTTTAAAGAGAGGATCTCTGGCACCATTCAACTCTTTAGTTAAACAGCCAAAAGGTATGGCTTCAAATTAAACTCGAGTTACTCAGATATGAAGACTGATATTGGCTGATGATTAGTCAGATGTCAGATTGAATCAGGGAGAATGTGTGAGATGAGGAGCAGCGTACAGCAGGCACCCTTGGCTGCAGGATTTAACCTCTGACTGCTTTGGCTGCTCTGAAACCAACAGTTGACTACAGTTCAATCAGGATGGATGTCTGTGAAAACACATTTGATAGATAGCCTCACAACATTTATTCATGTTTAAAAAGTGCAGAGACCAGTTTGAATCTCACTAACTTTGAGCCTTTTGGAGCAGCATTTGCAGATTTTCTCTGTTAAATTTTGACATTTAAATATCTTAATTATCATCCCTCATTAGGCCTGTCTTTGTAATTTATATCCACAGCAGCACGCTCGGTCCTATGTCATTTGTAATTTAAAGCAGCATCAAGTTTTAAAGTTCAGTAAAGTTTTGAAATTCTGACCTTTAATTTAATGTCACCCATTGGACCAATTATTGCACTTTTCTTTAAAGGGCTTCTTTAATTAAACTCCAAAATAATATCTTAACCCCATCAGCTCGAGATGATATAAGGTTACACAAATACTTCAGATTTGGTTTACAGGGACATCTGTGTACCTTATCAGAAGTTCTATTGATTTGCTTTTGTTACTTTAAACTCTTTCATCAATTTAAAGCATGAAAGTCTTAGACATAAAGCTGCAACTCTACAGATTTCCAAATATCACCGACATATTCAATAACCTCAAGGTTTCTGAGTGAGAGTAGGTGGAGACAGGCTATTTCTGCAATGTTATTTTAAAGGAGTTCTGTTGGGGCTTCTTTCTCAAGACAAGACGCTAGAGCAGTTTTTTTAATTTAGCTTCATTTGGAGTTATGCATTAACAGATATTGGAATTTGGCGGTTTGTTTTTGAAGGGGGCTCTCCCTACCTTTCCACACACGGACAGTGGAAGCACTAAGCAGTTGCAGCACACATTTCCACCCTCCCTGCAGTCCACAAGAGAAGCAAGAGGCAGGAAAGAATAAGCAAAACCCCCGATAGTCAGCATCAATGCCAGTAGGACACTGATTATTTAGAAAATGACAGAAAGGGGAAGCTGGGGTAGAGGAGGGTTGCAAAGCAGTTTGTAAAGAGAGCAGCGAAGAGGAGGCAGGCTAGATTAGCTCAAATCAGGCTTGATATCGGTTTGCTGTTTAACAACGGAATGCTGGTGTGTTAGCATCTTGTCTCTAAGAACTAATGCTAAGAAACCAAGCTAAAACTTGATCTAAAGATGGATGTATACTTGAAATTTGTTCTTGCATTGCCATTTACGTCCACTAGCGTCACAAGCACTTTGTTTATTCACCCGCCTGTACATTAAACCCTGTGTGGGACTGTGTTCTTCATCGCACTTCTGCTAGCTCCCACTGAATTTCTGATCATTACCGCCAGCACCCACAATGTGTGTGGTACACTCCTGCCCATACCTGCAATGTTTATTTACATCCCCGCACCTGCAAAAGCTTGAGCATTTATGCCCACGAAATAATAGAGATGATTGAATTTGTGTATTTTCTCATCCCACAGAAGAAAATACATCATTTTATAGACTATTAGCAACGAGATTACTGGGTTTGTTTGTTAGTATTTCTGGAATGCATGTCTTTTGATGTACTGGTCAGATATAGAGCTCCTTTTTCGTTGTTTTCATCTAGTCTTTAATGAAATAAAGGGTGTTTCATGCTCTTTTCTCCTCCTCTGTTTTTTTTTTTGTTTTTTTCAGCTTTACATAATCCAAACAACATGACAACATTATTTTAACTTTATTAGCCAGATGTCAGATCTTGTTTGGGCTTGTTTTCCACATCATTTGTTGACTCCATCATCCTATCGCTAGGCTACACACCATTCCTGCAGTGTTTTTCTTTATAGCTGTCCATTCCCACCCACAGCAAAGTTCAAACCAGCCACTCCCAAGAGAGTTGCAGTGGGTCCCACAGGACTCGACATGACCCAGCCCTCTACTTGAACACAAGACATGTCCTCAAGGATATTACTAGAAGGAACACAAAGCCCTACCTGTTGTGTTAGAAGTAAACCGGCAACATTGTGGTAATTCTGAACTTAACATTTACACAATAAACATCAATAATCAGTATCATTACATTTTTCTTCGTAACTTATGACAAGTGATTAGCTGAGCTCCATTTCTGCAAACCTTTTTTTTGGTGCACCATTATGATTGTTGCAGTGATATGGTGTAATGAGTGACTGTGCTAGTTCATGGCTTTTTTGCAGAAATTTTCAAGGAAATGTTGGTTTGTGCAAAATAAAGAGGTGACAAGAATTTGGTGGTGATCACAATCTGGATGAGGTCCAGGGATTTTTCAAATTTGTGAACATGGCAGTTTTTGACATTTTTGTGTTGAGAGTTTGGTTAAGAACGTCAGAAAGGCCTTGGCTGAGGATTGTTATCTGTGAGTACTTTTAGTTTTGGTATGATATTTTAATTTTGTGCACATTTTCAAATTGATGGAGAAAGTAAACTAAATGAGGCGTACTGCACCATCTTTTAATTTCACAGACTACAACCCCCTTATTTCTGTGACCATGGAGGCCTGTCATGACTGGGTGATCTTAAAGGTGCGATGAGGAGAATCTATTACCGGCGAAATAAAGACTCTGCTACCCATAAGCACGCGCGGCGACTGTCATAATGCTGCGTTCCAGTAACCTCGGAAATGGGAGTGACATCATCTCCGACTTATCGGCATTCCAGTTGAAGTCGGAAAAAAACATGCCGATCTACCAGGCTATTGTTAGCTGTTGTTAGCACACCCTGTGTTGTTGTATGAAGAATGTGATTATCACTATGGCAGCATTTTTGTAAATATAGGTCTAACAATACGATGTATACAGCTGATCTAGAGCGACACAATTCAGTCAGAAGTGCAAATAAATTGATTATTACAGGAGCTAAATAATTGTTCACACTGGGGGCATCCATCTTTGATTGTCAACTCGGGGGTGGCGAGGTTTCACCGAGTTCCCAGCAGGAAATTCAGACTTCAGGGGGCGATCCAGTTAAGTTTCCCACTCGGAACCCGGAAATTCCTACTTCTGACTACAACTGGAACGCACCAAAAGACGTGACTGAAGCCAAAGCATGCGTTTGTTGTGATAAGTGCAGCTCAGACCTTCCTCAGAACTCTGCATTGCTTTACAACTTCCTTTTTCAACAACTTACAGGATGCAAAGCGACGAGGTAATGTATCTCTTTCTAGTTACGTAGTGGTAGTTTTTGATGTGTGACAACAAGCAATTTTTGGAAAACCTATATCATAGTTTTGTAGCCGGCTATATGTCGCTACTTACAGCCCAGTGCTCTATGACGTGTAATATAAATAATAAAATAATATAAATTTGCTCTAGTTTTAATTGTCTTGTTCCCAAAGTTGAGTATCCAGGCCAGTCCAGCCCTGTCCGACCCGACCAGAAGGCTAAGGAATAGCATTTATAGATAACCTATTCTGATGCTATAAAACTCATCTTAAAGTGTGTATTTCGATCAGGCATATATCTAAACGTGAGACTTTTTTGTAATTACTTAGAAACTCCTCACAGTCACTTTATTTAAAATAAAAGTATAAAAAAGTATTTTCTTTGGTTTTTAGAAGACATCTCATGACCCCTTTTTCAATGCTTTGTGACCTCTATTTTGAGAATTACTGGTCCAAATGAGCACACATGAACATTTTGTTAGGCTTTTGAATTCTTGCCCCTCCATCATTAAAACTCTGTCCTCCCTCTTTGCTCCAAACTCATTTATTCCTCGCAGCATGTCAGAGCTTTATAATCCTATTTGACATCCAATTTCCTCTACACTTAATTTCCCCCTTAGTAAGAGCTAATAAATGGAACCATAGAGACCACTCACCGTCTCCCCTCTGCCGGCGGTATCTCAGCCTCTCCTTTGTGTCTCTGTCTTTGTTGTTATTGTGACACGGCGAGTCCTCCTCCGTCAGATCTCCATCTGATATGGGAGATGCTGCGGGCGACACCTCATCCTGTCCGCCCTGCACCCCGCTCCCTGAATGATTCCCAGTGTTCTCGCTAGGTGCTTCTTCTTCATTCCCCTCCTTGTCCCCGGCTTCGGCTCCAGGCCCTGCATTATTTGTGGGACTTGAGGGGTTTGAGGGGCTGCAGCTGCCCAGAGAGCCGAGCACAGAACTGGGGCTGGAGTGCAGGGAAAGAGACGGGGTGTCTGGTTGTCTGATCCGGGTACACGGGGCCCCATAAGGTTCCTGGACGAATCCCACAAACATCACCCCCTGGTCTGCAGCGTCCTGGATCTGCTGTAAAAGACAGGAAGAGAACAATTTAAAGTTAGAACAAATAATGTTTCAACCCACATCAGTATTACTTTTTATCCACTGATCTGGATCTGATGAGACCTGGAACGAACTGTACACAGACAAAACCTTAAAATACACTTTATAAATGTCAAACCTTAAGTAGAAAGCACATTGAGAGTGCAAAACTCCACCAGGGTAGCTCACATATTGCTGTTACATATATAAGCAGTAGTTCCATGATAAAGTTACCATCATAATATGATTCCTTGACCCAGAAAACCCACACCTAGCATTCTGAATCATGTTGATAATATAGCTAGATAATTATTAAGCAAAAATGATTGTTCGCCACCAAAATCTAACTGTTTTTTAATGTATTTTTGGGGCATTTTGTGCCTTTATTGATAGGAGAGAGACAGTGGATAGGCTTGTGAAAGGGGTTGAGAGAGTAGGAAAAGACACTGCAGGCGGGACCCAAACCTGGACCGACAGATGCAAGTACATGGGGTGCCTGGTTGCTAACCACTCCACCAAACCAGCACCCCAAAAATCTATTTTTAAGTTGGGCCATTCCCTACATCCCCTGAAAATTTCAGAGAAATCCATCCAGTAGTTTTTGTGTAATCTTGCTAACAAACAAACAAACGCTGGCAAAAACATGATCTCCTTGGTGGAGGTAAAAATCTAGAATCACACAAACAAAACGAGACATACTGTGCCATCTTTTAATTTCACAAATTACTGCCATATTATTTCTGCAACCATAGCGACCTGTCATGACTGGGTGATCTTAATAAGCAACAAAGTGATTTCTCTTGGGGGTCTGGGGTCTGTGGATATTAGTCCAAGTTTATTTCAGTAATGCAGTGATATCATATGTGAGCTGAAGATACTTCCCACCCTCAAAAACAAAGGTTTCTCACTGAACAGACAGAGTCTAGCTATTTTAATATACCTTCACTAATAGAACAATCACATGGCAGCATCTCAATGCATTAAAGCATGTAGATATGGTCAAGATGACCCACTGAAGTTCAAATCAGAATTAGATAAAAAGGTGATTTACGTGACTTTGAACATGGCATGGTTGTTGGCCTGAGTTTTTCAGAAACTGATGATCTACTGGGATTAGCATGCCCAACCAGAGAATGGTCTGAAAAGAGCAAATACCCAGAGGTCAGAGCCTCAACCTTTGTAGAAGATGGACAAGAGCATTAGAATACAATAGCTGTTGCCACTCCTGTTAACAGAAAACCGAGGTTACGGTTCTCAAGGACTCAACATATTTGGGAATAGTAGATTGGAAAAAAGGTGTCATGTCTGATGAGTTAAATTTTTTTGCCACAACATACATATGACAGGATCAGAATTTAGCATAACAACACAAAAGCATGTGTTGGTTCTGCCATGTGTTAGCACGTCAAGCTGGTGATGGTCGTGTGATGGAGTGGGGGATCATTTGTTTTCACACTTTTGGCTCCTTTGTATCACCTATGCATGGTTTAAATGCAGCAGCTCACATGAGTATTGTTGCTAACCATGTCAATCTCTATACTGCCCTAAAGCTAAAATCATCTCAAACTGGTCTCTTGAATATGACCATGAGTTCACAGTATTCCATTGGTCTCCACAGTCACCAGATCTCAATCGGCGAGAGCATTGTGGATTTGCAGCTGACATATTTGCAGCGTGATGCTATCATGTCTATATGACAAGAACTGATGACAAAAACAGATCCAACCGACTACTAACAATGTGAATCTAATAAAGTGGAGTGTAGTGCATTATATAACAATTTGTAACATTGACAATTTCTAGTGAGCTGCTGTTTTTCTAATTTCATTTTTGGCTCATTCTCTAACATTTTTAGGCTTAAATCCCAAACATTCTGTCATCCTAACTTTGCATGAAATATAAGTCTTTCATTCATTTTTGGTCAGGATAATTAGTCAGACAAAACAAGCTGTTTGGTGAGTGATCTTATTCCTTGACAAATTGTAATCAAAACTTGTGGATGGTCAAAAATGTAAAAGACAAATTCATCTTTTTCTGATAACTGAAACAATAAACCATTGATTAACTGAGAAATGATTGGCAAACGTGTCTTTCTTTCTATTCCAGCCCACAATTTGGCAATCAAATATCTTTTTGTGGATAGAG
Organism: Scarus forsteni; assembly: GCA_036419115.1. Taxonomy (NCBI): domain Eukaryota; kingdom Metazoa; phylum Chordata; class Actinopteri; order Labriformes; family Labridae; genus Scarus; species Scarus forsteni. Next base: position 5,580,718 of record JAZDUH010000508.1, read on the forward strand.
AAGTGAATGTAGAAATCCACAAGCAACTCAGAAATAGATTGTAATTTTTCATTGGCAGGAGATGTTCTCTTGGGCTTGATTGCTGACGCTTGAATATCTTGGATAAGAAACCAAGGTTTGCCCTTCTGGTTATTATTTTCATTTCAGTTTTAGTCTCGAGTTTTATGCTCAAGGAAATCTAAAACGTAATACATCCAAATTGCAAAAATAACTTTTACAGACCAGCTCTAAGAGCTCAAAATAAACAAGATGCAACATTCATGATAAATTTGAGATCACTTATCTAGAAATTGACTTGTTTTTACCATTATATTTTTCATAAACGCCCCCGCAGCTGTGTCTTATCATCTGCAGACTGTGTTTTTCATTTTTCAGGTTATCCAATCACACAGTTTCTGATTAGATTGGAGCAGTCGCAACCTCTGTCAGGCCCGGGCTGCATCCAAAATCCAGCTCCCCACATTTTTCTTCTCTCTTATTGTCATCTGGCACTTCATGTCAATATTGGTACTCTGCCACGGAGCGAGATTGAAATGTTAACTGTCAGTGAATGTTAATGATGCCATTCTCTATCTCTGCCCTCCCTCCGTGACCCCCCTGCTGTAGCCCCCACGACAAGGCGGTGCCCGTCTCCATCTCGATCCAAAAGGAGAAGAGTGAGAGAAGAGAATGAAAATCAAATCAAATCAAATGTGCGGGTTACTCACTATGAAATTAAATTGGAAAACAGTGGCATTGTTTCCAGCCATATTGTTTAATATCAGTGCACGCTCTCTGGGTGCTTCCACATCATATTCCTCATACCCAATATGTTGAAATGGAATTGCAGAGATAAAAGGGAGCAACTGTTGTATCTCATTTAATGGTAATGCATGCAGAGAGAGCGAGGGGAGATGAATGGCTCCGACTGTCTAGTGTTGGTGCAGTTGATAGCAGAGTACATTCAAACAGAGGGCTGTAATGATCAAATTTATTTTTAGGACCATTATTATTATCTTTTGAATTTAATCAAATCCCTCGTCTGACAAAGTAGAACAAGGCAGATTAGATTCTCTTTTTCCAGAAATGTCTTGCCAGCAGTCCATCATCATATGAAAGATTACAGCTAAACCAGAAATATACTGCGAGGGTTAGAGCATTAGAGTGTGACTGATTGCATGGTAGTAAATACCAAAAATGTAAGTTCAGTTCAATTTTAGTCAACAGACCAGACAGCTAGATAAACAAGTTTTTATTTCTTGTACCATGTTTATTTACAGGGTTGTTCCTCATAAGATGTGAATGATCTGTGATGTTGACCAGAAACCAGGGGGGCCCAGGCTTCTTTGGTTCATTCAGACATGGTAGAATGGTAAAAGGACTTGAGTTTATTAAGTACACACAAATCAGCTTTACACTGCATCTACACCTTCACACCCATTCCCTCAGTGATGGTTGGAGCTTCTAAGTCAGCTGTCCATCGGTATCAACTAACACATTCACGCCACTGACAAAGCAGTGGGAGCAACTTGGGGCTAAGTGTCTTACCCAAGAACACATCACTATGTGACAGCCGAGCTGGGTCACATCCTGCAACTGCCCAAGCGCACTATCAGACTACGCCACTGACGCCCCTATAAGATGATATATGATAGAATGTGAAGCTAAAATTTATAATGTGTTTATACATTTTCAAAGAATGAAAAATCACATACTGACACAGGGATGCATGGAGGTGCAGCAGGTAAATGTATGTGCCTCTCAGCAAGAAGGTCACTGGTTCAAACCTAGTGTCATCAGGGCCTTTTTATGTGGGGTTTGCATGTTCTTCCTGTGCATGCATAGGTTGTCTCAGGCAGCCTGACATTCTCTCAATGAAGAAAATCATGTTTGTTAGGTTATTTGGTGACTCTAAATTGCCCTTAAGGTGCTTAAACACCGAATGCGAATTGAGCGTCCTAGGCGATCACTTTCCACGCAAAATCAATAAGCAGCCACAATGGAGTGTGATCAACCTTCCAGCGACCGGACACGTTCAAGGCGACCATGTCACTCATTGCCAAAACTGAAAACTTGATCTCTTATCATGTGTGGCTGTGCGGCAACAGCCAATCAGCGTTGTGTGATGGTACTCAGTTTTTCTTCCGGACAACAGAGTAACAATCTATGTCCGTGTGGGAAACGTTAGTCAGTGAGGACATTAGTTTTCCCTAGATGGACCGTGGAGATCTGACAGATAATGCTGCAGCAGGGTATCAGCTGCGGTGTCTTGTGGTTGGTGGATGAGTGAGTACAGTTGGAATTATGACAGCTTATACGTCTTGTTATATGAAAAATATGATATGATCGGGGTGAAACTCATGCTGACGTGATGTCACAGAACCATGGCGACGAGCGACAGCAACCAAAATGAGATATTTATGCACATGTGATGCAACTTCAGTGTGGAGTGCAATTATAGTCACAAATGGCCCTTTTCCACTAGCCCTACTCTACTCTACTCGACTCTACCCAGCTCTACTCTACTCGCCTTGAGTAGAGTAGAGCCCCAGTCGCCTGCCCAACAGGGTGCAGTGTTGCTGTAAACAGAGAGCGGCTCTGCGGTGACGTCATTTTGAGCACGGCACAACAATTTGTGGCTTTTTGTCACAAACCAAGTAAAAAAGGAAAGCAGAAGAAGGCTGCAGGTGGCAAGAAGAAATACCCCTTGAGAAGCACAGGAGAGTTTTGGAAGCTATACAACAGAATGAAGCCGAGGACGAGAGCAATCGAGCTGCAAAGAAAAGACGTATGAGGGTAAGCTAACGGTAGCTACCGCTAGCATGCTAGGTCGTCACGCTCATGACTCATCAATGACAACATTGTCTGACCAATCAGTAGCCGGCAGTCGGTGACGTCATCTTTTTGTATTGACTCAGCTCGCTTAGAACCAGAGCGGAGTAGGTACTAAAACTAGCTTGTTTTAGGAGGTACCGGGCTAGTGGAAACACGCTGCAAATTGAGTAGAGCCCAGTAGAGTAGGGCCAAGGTGTGCTAGTGGAAAAGGGCCATAAGTAGCATTCAGTGTAATGCAGCTTTAGTTGTGGGTGAATATGTGTATTGTTGTGTGTCTCTGTGTCTCTGTGTCTTGTCTGTTATGCTATTGGCTGGCGACTGGTTCCGGGTATCACCTCACTAAATGCCCACTAAATGATGGATGGATGGAAACAAACATACAGTTAAAATGCATAATTTGTCAGTTGAAATCCCACATCTTAAGTACAGTAAAGAGCACTTTAAATATGGTTTTCATATTGAAAAACACCTCTTATAGAAAATAACCCCTAAACCTCTTCAAGTCACAAGTAATATAAATCATCAATTATGACAGTATATATCAGTTTGTATAATGAATGTTTATAAGTGTGAGTCACATGGAGAAAGCAAAATTCTCCCTCTAGATCGTTAGCCGAAACGTTTCGGAACCCCTGGTCTAACGGGAAATTAAAACAGGAAACAAGGCCCTGAGGGACTGAGATCTTTAGAGTAATTGTTAGTTGTAGCCCTTCAAGGGTGAAATTTAATATACAAGAGGGATCAAGTGTAATAAACATAATGCAGAATCAATAACAGAATAAATGAAGGGCAAAATTCAAGAATTTGCATTCTTCTAAAGGCCTTAATCAAAATGAAGAGACAAGCTAGTCAGACTCCAAGAGCAGCCACCGCTCGGGTCAGAAAAAATGAGCTTTTGAGGTCAGACAGGAAACTTTGCATCGCATCATTTCTCTTCATTAACCGAAATGATGCCGAGCACAAACTTGATGAAAAATATTCCGGGAGCAGCTTCCCTCATTCTGCCACCAGAATATCAACAGCCTGCAGTGAAAAACCCATTTCAATTTTGACTTGAGACCACATTTCCTATTTCCCCTCGTAAGTTATTAAAGTGGCACCAGGAGGAGGTGTCTGAAGGTCAAGATGAAAACCCCAGAGAGAGAGAGAGAGATTGAGAGGGCGAAGAGGGAGGGAGACGAAGAGGGGCAACGACAAAGATTGAGACGGTGAGGAAGAGAAAGGGAAGAAAATGAGAGGGGATGGAGAAAAAAGAAGATAAAGAGAGAGAAAAACAGGAAGAAACAGGGATGAGAGGGATGGACTTCTCCACTCACTCCTCCACTCAACCATGTCCTCTTCTCTTTTAATAGATTTCTAGCATGGCCTCTTCCTCCTCCTCACGCCGGCCTGTAGCGGCTCAGTAGATTAAAATGATAACCAGCAGTAATGAGGTCCTGCAGGGCTGCGGTAGCATGTCTAATCGAAGGGCAAAATGTACAGAAAAGTTCAGGAGCCACTCTTCAAGAGCTGACACAAGGGCCGCTAATATACGGATAAGATGTGTGGGGGTTAAATCATGATGACGCTGCGTAACAGGCTCACATAAGAGAGAGCGATGTGTTCATATACATCATCTGAAGTGCCGTTTCAAACAGGCTTTCTGCAGCCGAGCATTCATAACAGTGACATGTGCTGCAGAGCCAATTCATTATCAGATCAGTGAATGTGATTTCAGCTCCACGGCTCCTGCTCTCTGCTTTCATCTCCATGCTGAAAAATACTGAAATGTTCAGCTATTTGGTTTGCTAATTACCATTAGCTTTGAACCATTACCCAAACACAGCTTTTACTTTATTACATACATACATTTAGCAAATGGAGGCCCTGCAATTTAGCAATATGCATTTGTCATTTCAAATCTTAACTCGAAAATAAGCCAGAAAACAGCGTCTCATTCTGTGATGTCTGTGGGATGGATTTAGAAAACTGCTATTGATTTAAGGAAAACAGAGATTAATGGATTATGGCTGTTAAAAGAAAACTGAATAAAAGGGAAAGAGTTGAAACTTCACAATCTCACAAATGATATGGCTCGCACCCGGAGATTGAAAACAAGCATTTACCAAAGTGCTGTACTTATTTTCAGGTACTTATACTTGACTTTGATATTGAAATCGTAAATGGACTGCACTTACACTGTGCTTTTCTAGTCTTCTGACCACTTACAGCACTTTCGATGTCACATTCACCTTTCTCGGACGCACACATTCACACAGTCCAACAATATTGAATTGTCATTCCGGGCAACATCATCATCTCATTCTGACAAAGGCTCTAACTACAGGAGAATACATTGGTTCTCTCTGTGTTAAAATCCATACTTGTGTTTTTGTGCCTTGATAACAGCGTGTTCTGACTGAATCTGAGTGTGAGACAGCATGTTGTGTCATGCAGCGCTGCATGACAAATGTCCACAACTGCATCTGTTTGATATTTGTCCAACACTGCAAAAACTCAGATCTAGACAGCGTGTTTGTCTGATTTCAGTTCGGAAATATCCAAAAGACTTGTTTCAATCCACATTCACTGAGAAGCAGAGATAAATCCAATGATTTAAGGAATAAAAGGCCAAAATAAGGCATTGACTCGGTTGTAATGATTAGAACATATCTGCAAATGAAAGAAGGAAAGTTTTACTCAGTAAGAGTCTTAAATTCAGGTTTAATATCTGCCCTGGAGAGAAAATCACAATTTAAGACAACCTTCATGTTAAATTTGTACCATCTTATTGGCAGACATTTTTACTTATTGCAGGCAACTCAGGCCTAGTTTAAAATTGTTCAAACTCAACATAAGATATTAATCCAGACATATCAGGAAACTATACACACCTGCACCACTGAATTACATCAACCTCCTACTACTACGGATGGAAATTAGCCTGTGGCTATAATCTGGCACATTTACATGTCAATGTTCATCAACATGCACTGTCCTCTTATTAAAGTAATGGATGGATTTTGATGAAATTTTCAGGAAATGTTCAGCATGCGGAAAAGGAAGAACTGATTCGATTTTGGTGTTGATCCGGATCAGCGTCTGGCCGCCATGGTGAAAAATGTGATTTCTGTGAATAACTACTGAACTAAAATAGATATCATTATGAATCCAATTGCTAATTGTATGTTTTCATGGTCAAAGAATCTAAATATTTTGATGAAATAAAGGTAGGAATAATATTTATGGTCAAAATCACAATACGGCTGAGGACTGCAGCGCTGGCGGAGGTCTGCGCTCTCCAAGTGCTTTTCTAGTTAAATAAATAAATACATTTATAAGACTAGTGCATTTTTTTATTGAAATTGGAAAGATACTCTCACCTAGATCTGAGTTTTTGCAGTGTATGTCTACAAAGCTGAATATTAACAGCTCTCTCTATACAAAATAAAGACACTCCCTCATGTTAAAACTGAAAGTATAATATTTCCTTCATTTTATGATCACTTTTAACCAAACACACCAGATTAATTGTACAACTAACCATACATAGACAAGTGACTACGTAGATGACACGGAAAGTATCATTAATATAGAAAAACACATCACTAAGTCTTGACACCTTAGGACGCCTCACAAACAGAAAAGCAAGTGTAGATTTGATTAAAATAGCTGCTGAACAGCAGTCAGACAGCATGCTTGGCTTTTTACAGTGGGGCTCAATATAGGATACACGGCAAAATGGAACACAGTGTGGCATCACGTGCCAATGGTAAAGATATTTCACTCGTCTTGTAATGGGCAGAAGCTTTCAAAAGCACATCCAGCAAGTGATCGGATGGTGAATTGGACTGTGATTGGGTTTTGTCAATAATGTTAATGCCACAGTGTTACATATAAATCATAAGCCACTATTCTATCCACTATAGCCAATATTCTATCCATTCAATTGTGGTTGTGTATATATATATATATATATATATATATATATATATATATATATATATATATACATATATATATGTATACATATATATTTATATGCCACCTTGAGCTAATGGCTTAAACCACTGACAAAACATTGGTAGGATCAGAGCCGGCCTTACCCAGTGTGATGCCCGCGGTGAGATTTTTTTTATTACGCCACCCACAATCTTACCATTGACTTGAATTTATAAATAACATGTCACCCAATTTACATGGTCAACAAATTACAAATACATAAAAAAGTGAAATACAACTCAAATACCCATACCCCAAAAAGAAATCCAGTAAATAAGTAAATAAAGAATGATTGTAAGAAATTACAAATACAACAATCAACATCAATCAATTTAATTACAAGACAGTTAATGACTCTATACTTGAGCCATATTTACGATGTGCAATGATAATTACAAATCTAAAAAAAATAACTTTCATTAGGAGTAATATTAATTGGGCATTTCTTTAAATTTGAATCAATGTTAGCTTATCCATTTTAAGAGTTAATAGCAACTAGTTTTAATATCCTTATATCGAAGATGAACTTTGTGGTGCTGTCAGAAGGCAACAGCGCCCTTAGTATTTGCTTAAATTGTCTAATGGTCAAGCTGGCTCTGGGTAGGATGTAACACTGGTAGGTTGGGGGTGCAGGGTTAAGAGTCATTTCAGGCAGCTACTGGCGCTGTAAACCGAGGAAGAGGGAGAAGTCCAGAAGCCACAGTCTTCTTGTCTTGTGAATAGAGACTTCATCATGCAGTGGAGACACGCTGAACACACTTAAAGCCATATAAAGACAAAAATGTGCTCTTTAAAAGGAAGAATCATCGCCTCTCTGTGGATTTAATAGTTTATACCATTGACCTATTTGCCTGTTTGTCTAAATTTGTTCTCGACCCTGTACGGGGGTTGAGCCAACTCCAAATAACATTCAGTCTGATCAGGTCAGGTAAGGTCCTGCTGTATTGGAGAGCGTCTCTGTGTAAATATGTATAAACTCAAATGGATACGAGCTGACCTGCCATAACTGTGCACTGCATAATGATCACATCAGAAAAAAATGTGTTATTGTGAGGAGAGAAGGAGAGAGCAGTTTATGAAGCGTGGGTAAAAAATACAGTGAGTCTGTTCCTTTTGACCGCAGCAACTCATTAACTGTGGAACATTGTTCTGTCGGCAGTGTTGGCATTTACTCCTCTCTGTATTCATGTCCTTCATGGCAAACACATTCTGTATTTAGTCCACTTATCCATGGGTCTGATTGGGTCCTGAGGTTACCTCCTTCACGGAGTCTCCTCAGGCTGCTTCTCCTCCAGTAATCAAGGAAAAAAGTCAAAGTCTGTTTATCTATAGTACTGATATACAGTACAGGCTTGTGAACACGCCTTCTCATTCAATGTTTTTTTCTATATTTTCATCACTATTTACATTGTAGATTCTCACTGAGGGTATCAAAATTATGAGTAAACACATGTAGAATTATCTTCTTAACAAAAAAGTGTGAAATAAATGAAAACACGTCTTATATTCTAGTTTCTTCAAAGTATCCACCCTTTGCTCTGATTACTGCTTTGCACACTTTTGGCATTCTTTTGATGAGCTTCAACAGGTAGTCACCTGAAATGGTTTGCAACAGTCTTACAGGAGTTCCCAGAAATGCTGAGTACTTGTTGGCCCTTTTGCCTTCACTCTGTGGTCCAGCTCATCCCAAACCATCTTGATTGGGCTCAGGTCTGGTGACTGTGGAGGCCAGACATCTGGAGTAGCACTCCATCACACTCCTTCTTGGTCAAATAGCCCTTACACAGCCTGGAGGTGTGTTTGGGGTGATTGACCTGTTGAAAACTAAATGATGGTCCAACTACATGCAAACCAGATGGGATAGCATGTGGCTGCAGGCTGCTGTGGTAGCCATGCTGGTTCAGTATGCCTTCAATTTTGAATAAATCCCTAACAGTATCACCAGCAAAGCAGCCCCACACCATCACACCATAGACTCCATGCTTCACAATGGGAACCAGGCATGCAAAATCCATCTGCTCACCTTTTCTGCATGGCACAAATACACATCGGTTGGAACCACAGATCTCAAATTTGGACTCATCAGACCAAAGCACAGATTTCCACTAGTCTAATGTCCATTCCTTGTGTTTCTTGACCCAAACACATCTCTCATGCTTGTTGCCTCTCCTCAGCAGTGGTTTCCTAGCAACTATTTGACCATGAAGGCCTGATTCACGCAGTCTCCTCTTAACAGTTGTGGTAGAGATGTGAGCTGCTGTTAACTTGTGATTTCTGAGGCTGGTGACTCAGATGAACTCTTTTTCAGCAGCAGAGGTGACTCTTGGTCTTACAAGAAATTCCATTTATTAACCCTGGCAAGGCACACCTGAGAAGTTAAAACCGTTTCAGGTGTCTACCTGTTGAAGCTCATAAAGAGAATGCCAAGAGTCTGCAAAGCAGTAATTAGAGCAAAGGGTGGATACTTTGAAGAAACTGGAATATAAGACATGTTTTCATTTATTTTACATTTTTATGTTAAGTACATAATTCCACATGTGTTCATTCATAGTTTTCATACCTTCAGTGAGAATCTACAATGTAAATAGTGATGAAAATAAAGAGAACACATTGAATGAGAAGGCGTGTCCAAACTTTTGGCCTGTACTGTATACTATCACATAACCGCTGTTTGTCACTAACATATTACCAGTTTTTCTCTGTTATGCCTCACCGTGGAGTAACTGTACAGAGCCTCTGATCCAGGATTGGACACAGAGAGAGAAATGTAATGTAGAGACAGTGACATATGAAGAGTCAGAGCCAGCTGGGCTGAACAGCTGTGTGTACCATTCCTCCTGCGCTCCTGCAATGCTCCAGTTTATGATGCAACTGCAGTATGTAGTTTGTTCAGCTACCAAATGTCAAAATCTCGTAAGAGCAGGAAAGTCCCTTAAAAAAATGGCAGGCATGTGGTGTTGTAGTCTGCCTGAGTGGATGTGTGAGTGGGTTCATAGAATTAAAAAAATAAAAGATCTCCAAGGTAAATGATTTCTTCATTGAGTTAGAAAAATAAATAAAAATCATCAGAGTCCACTCCTCTGAGCTTGAGAAAGATGCTCTTTTTTTCTGAGTGGCGTCCTCCGTCCTCCATCATGGCCCTGCGCTTGTCCACCTGCTCCTCGGAAGCCTTGGACTGGCTTCGATGATCCTTCTGATCAGAGATCCTTAAGTGCTTTTTCATATCCCTTTTGATTATCTTGATCTGGTCTGAGCTGAGCAGAGTGGGAGGTCTGGGTCTCCACAGAAGCTGACAGAAACAGCACTGGTCACACTAAAGTAAAAGAAGCACCAATATGTCTCCTTGGCTGTCTGTTTTGCTTGTGTTTAATTTTGTCATACAGCTATAATATCAGATTTTTCAAGTTGTTTTCTAATCTTTTACTTGTATCTGTCTATATATTTTCTAAAGTCTCCCATGGACAGGTGTTACAATTCAGCATTATGCTACAAACTTTAATGGGATATGCCAACATGTTTATTGTTTTCGTGTCTTGCCTTACTTGCAAGTCATAGACAAGCAGATAGATCACATTCTTTTGACTGTGTTGCAGTAATCAACCAATAAATCATTCAGTCAAGCAATATTTATTTGTATAGCACCAATTCATAACAAGTGTCATCTCAAGACATTTTATAATAGAGCATAAAACTCTTCATTTTATGACACACATATATGCATAGATACAAAAATTACACATATACATATCTATATACAAATACATAAACCAACACCCAACATGAATCCATATAGCCAATTATGAATCCCTCCATCATAGCGGCAAGACAAAACCTGTTAAGCAGCAGGAAACAAGTAACAAGGAAGAGATGGGCAGAGCTTGCCCACTGTGAATTAGCTTAGCTCATACACTGAGAGTCAATGGGTAGTGTTAGCATGCCTCTGCCTACCACAGCGGGCTGGGTTTGGGGTCAAGAAAACAAATGAATCACAAAAAGCAGATAAGATTGTTGACTGGCTAATGCTACCCATTGACTCCCAATCTTTGCACTGAGCTAATTAGCAGTGGGAGAGCAGCACTCGCAGTCAAAAGAATGATGTCAAACGAGTAACAAGGAAGACACAGGCAGAACTCACCCACTGTGAATTAACTTTGCTCAAACACTAGGAGTGAGTGGGTAGTGTTAGCATGCCTCCGCCTACAGTCATCAGATAAACTCTTCAGCAACTCTTAACAGTCCTGTGTGCTTGTTGTGACTCTTTTTTTCTACCATGTTACATAACATTATCTATTTTTAGACTAAGTTTAGCACTTCATGCAATTTTCAAAAGAAATACATAAGAAACTAAACTGCAGGGCACTCCAAACCCAGCCCGCTGTGGGTCAACAAAACAAATCAAATGAATGATTGTTGACTGGCTAATGCTAACCATTGACTCCTGGTGTTTGAGCTAAGCTAATTAGCAGTGGGAGAGCAGCACACACAGTCAAAAGAATGATGTCTACCTGCTTGTTATGAACTCAGGAGTGAGGCAAGACACAAAAACCGAAAAGGTTGGCATATCCCTTTAAAGCAGTGCATCTAGGACAAGTAAATTATGAATTGCTACAGCTCCAATGCAACTCTATGTCCATGCCAAATTAATGTATAAAAAGCATAGAAAATCAGCTGAGATTGTCGTCATATTTCTGGTTTTGCTACTATTTTAAAAACAGTTTCTGAGGATGGCCTTCTCAGAGAAGCCACAGTTGCAAAGTTACTGCTGATTCACACTTTAAAATCTCCTTAAATACTTCTCCTCACCACAGTGCCCTTGCTTTCTTTGTTGTTTTGTTAAAGCAGCAATTACCTGAGAAAAAATCCTTTCGTCAGTCTTCCAGGATGGTGAACTTCATGGTAACTGTGTTTGAAGTGACATTCTGCTGTTAAAGCTTTCAGTCAAACAGCAGCGAGCCTCAGCTGTTTGAATGATTCACTCAAACATGGTTGTAAACATACGAACCCCGTGTTTTGGGAATGTACAAACAGCGTTACACGCTGAACGAATTAATCTGAGTTTTGGTAGCAGGCTCAATTTTATTATTGTACAATAGTATTTGGAATATTTTGTCTGCTTTGGATGTCTGTCTCTGCTTTTAGATGTGAGAATATGCATCTAGGGCTCCACTTGGAATAAAAGCAGCTTCATTTTTCCTGCATTCATCCCTTTCATCCCCTACTCCCTGTGTTTTTCTCTCCAGCTGTGCTCAAACCGACAAAACCTTCAGCTTGGCATTTACAAAGCAGCCCTACCTTCTTGACGTAGCCCTGGATGAGCTCTGGGGTGGGCACCTGCTCCGCGGACAGACACTCCTCGAGCTGTAGTTTGTACGGCGGGCAGACTGGCTGGCTCCTTTCCACCCTGCAGGCAACACAGTGGGGGAAGAGAGGACAATCAGTTTCGGCCTTTCAAACAGCCAGCTTGCCAGACAAATGCTCTGGACACACACAGTTGACCATGCATTCATTCACTCACAAATGCCCTAAATCAGAGGGCTTCCAAACAGCAGGCTGTGGACCTGGACCAGGCCGTGGATCATTTCAATTGGCGCTGGGCCGTGGGGTGACATATATGATTGATTTTATTTTCCTTTTTAGAAAACAGACCTCTTTAAATTGATCCTCTCACAACCATCTATATATCTTGACTGGCAAGACTTGACACAAAGAGCCCTGTTTTGACAGTCTAAAAACAAATGACCCACAGCAGATTGGGGATACTGCAATCTAGACAGTAGGGCTGCTTGATTATGGCAAGAATCATAAACACAATTATTTTGATAGACACCGAGATCATGATTACTCACTGATTTTAAAACATGCACCAAATGCACTTCTGAACAGATATGCTTTTGACATCATCATTTTAAACATTTAAGAATGAGCGATATATAGAAAAAAATGCATAGAAATTAGAATACCTCAAAATAAAGTTAAAAACAATGTTGGAGAAAGAAGAAAAGGTCAGCATGTCCTGTGGAACAGTAATCTTCAGAATCAGTGTATGTGTTTATTATCACGAACATTTGCACAGACAAGGAGTTTGACTTGGCAAATTGGGGCAAAAACAAACATACAGTTAGATTCAGAATTAAAATAAGGATCAGGAGGAACAAAATGAAGTATAAAAATAGGAGTGCAAAACTGACTTGAGTTTACATCAAAACTATTCAAACTAGAAAAAATATACAAGGCATCAATATGGAACAAAAACACAACCCAAAAATATATATAGTGAAGGAAGTGCAGTGAAGGAGCTATGCATATGAGCCCTGAATATGTTAACAGCATAAATATGATATAAATATTGACATAGAAAACGTCTTTCAATCTCACTTGTGGAAGCCAGTAATGAGACCAAAACTCATTTAAACTCTGTGCATGTTTCCTTGTTTAGTTTTGTGGTCTGTTAGTAGTATGTTGACTGTGTTATAAATAACACAAAGAACATACACATATGGGATATATGAAATATGAAGATGCCCAGATTAAAGTTTTATCTCACATAAGCGTTACCACAGTAGAGTACAGTCCAAAAGAAATGCTGAACACTTCTCCATGATGCATGTAAGCTTTAGCATACATTGTTAAAGGTTGTAACATTCTTAAAGGGTCCTACAGTAAATTTTCACAGTATACGATCATAATGAGGCTAAAGCCCAAGTGCAAAACTCAGTTATTCCCGTTCACACATATGGCTCAACTGGATAAAGTCCAGATAATATCAGTTTTTATTTTTGTTTGTTTTTTTCAAAGTGTGAATGGGGTTTAAGCTACTGATGCTACTGCCCATCACTGCATAAAACACATTGCCAAGATAATATGTATTACAACTTGTTCCTTTGTGTGGTCCAGACTTAAGGTTTGCATGGTGACCATATTAAATGGTGAATCTCATGTGTATGTGTCTGGCAGGACCCAAGTGTACAGTTAGCATGTTCTCCCTGTGCATGGTTAGGTTCTCTCAGGCAGTATACATGGACAAATGTACATGGACAAAAACTCAAACTAAATAAACAGATATTTTAGTCAACAAATAAAAACTAGATGAAAATATTTGTTTCTACATAATTTGGTCATGTAGAAATTAGGGGAAAGTTGGGAATATATCCAATCACAGCTTCTTTGGTTGTGTGGAAAGGTTGGATGAGTTCAGAGTCACATCCAATCACAGCTGCCTTAGCTTCATGGTGGTGGGAGCTATCCAATCAGAGCTGCTCTCTGTATGAATTGTTAAATTCATGTACAGCAGGTTAACTGTTTGTTGTCAGTTCTGGTATTGTAACTGAGATGCTCTACCTGGTAGGCTAATAAAGGTGGCTGCGCTTCACACAATAGTTTGTTTTGTTTGTGTTAATTATACACTTAAACTTTACTAGCATTCAGTAAAGGGTTATAAGATGTTACATTTTATCTAAGTGTGAAACATGACTTCAGAAATTCAAATAAACATAAAAATGTCTTACACTTTACACCTCATAATTTAGTCGACTTAATTTACGAAGATCTCTAAAATTGTTGTAGAAATTTCTTTAGCTTAAACTAGACTAAAATTACAAAGTGAATATATAAATTACAGGCAGAACATTTTATAGTTTTGGTCCTTTAGTATTTGTTTAACTTTACACCAGTAAGATAATTTACAGTACAATAACATGCAAATAAAAAGCATTGAACTTCTGGTACATTAACTATATAACCTTAAAAAAAGTCACTCTGTATGTTGTACTTTTTGTTGATGAAAACTAAAGGTAGGATGTAGTAATGTAGTAGTAGTTTTAAACATGAGTTAATGTGCGTGAGGAAATTAAAAAGATGTTGTGGGACTCTGCACTTATTTCACAAACTTATTTAAAGAGGCTGATTAAAGCCCCCAGCTACGTGAATTCTCTCCTGGATGTGTCTGTTTTTGATGACGTATGCACGGGGCAGCTATGCTAACGGCTAGTTAGCCTGCTAGCTGGTTAGCTTAGCTGCCGTGTCGGGAATAAGCGGTTAAAGCCAGATTTCCGTCATAATCCAAAGAAAAACAGTCACAGCTAAACTGATCCCCTGCCATCAGAAGGTCCAATTCATCAGTATTGAGAATGACAGAGGAGGAAACGGTCAAGAAGCTGTTCGGCGGAGCCCGGTCTGCCTGTGAGGCTGATCTGTAGCCGAGCAGAGCAGCAGGACATGTACACGGTAGAAGATTGTTCGTCATGTCGGACCTTCAGGCTTTAAAGAACAACTCCATGTGACTGTAGACGAGTTATCCATACACACAGCATCAACAGAGAGGTAAGAGCCGCTCTAACGATGCGCGCCTCCATGTTTCACAACGTCATCATTCCGCGCAGCTTAGACACCGAACAGCGTCTATTGTTTTATGAGAAATTAAGAATATATCGGCGTAAAATCGGCAAAACTCTGGCCGATGTTGATTACTTTAAAAAGGGCTATAATCGGCCGATTTAATCGGCCGGCCGATAAATCGGTCGAGCTCTAGTTAATTTATACACTTAAACTTTACTAGCATTCAGTAAAGGGTTATAAGATGTTACATTTTATCTAAGTGTGAAACATGACTTCAGAAATTCAAATAAACATAAAAATGTCTTACACTTTACACCTCATAATTTAGTCGACTTAATTTACAGAAGATCTCTAAAATTGTTGTGAAATTTCTTCAACTTAAACTAGACTAAAATTACAAATGTAGATGACCAAATTATTACAAAAACTAAATGATATTGTATGCAAAAAACTACAACTGAATTAAAAAGTTCTGTCAAAATTTATACAGCTCTAAGGGCACTTCTTTCACGGACGTAAAACATATTACTGGATCAATTGGTAACTCTAAGTTGCCCTTAGGTGTGGGTGTGAATGATTGTCCGGCTCCATTTGTTGGGTGGTGACTGGTACCCTCCTCTCTCGCCCAATCTCAGATGGGATATGCTCCAGCCTCCTGTGGCCCCAATAGGGATATGTAGTATAGATAATGGATGGATGGATTTTTAATCAAAGTAAGCTAAGCAGAGCCACACATTCAGCTGAAAGTCACCAGTTTTTATGACCACTAGCTGAACCAGTACCAAACCTTACTGCATTCCCTTATTCAAGGAAACAAGCCCATGGTTCCCACTGATTCTGTGTAATAGGAAATCATATCTATTATTCACCTTATTTCCGTTTTAGGGCCCCCCCGTTCCTTTCCCTCAAAATACTGCCTTACATAAAACCAGCTGGTGGTGCCAAAAACAGTGAGAGCTGCTGCCCTACATTACAAAATTACATTCATAAAACATAAAAAAAATATTTGATGCCTAGGTCTTTTAAATGTATAATGCAAAAATACCCCCAAATCAGCAAATTACACAGCACTGAGAGGCTTTGTTAATGTTATTGTTGCCCTGTGGGAGGTGGGAGAGAAATACAATAAAACACTTAGAGTGAGACAAAGATACACACGCATGAAAGAAAGCACACATGGAGCGAAGAGAGAGGCAAATTCAATGCAAATGTGGTCCCGCCCCCTCCTCCAGCCCTCCCCCGTCGAGGCTGCATCAGTATTAAGAGCGGGGAGAATCTATTTATATGGTGTTGTATTTTCCTCTTCGGTCCTCTGGAGGAAATCCCAGAGCCAGCCCAGAGGAGACGAAGACTCATGCCTCAGCCTCGCTCCCTCTCATCCTGTTGACAAGGGGAAAAGCCCCCGCATGGCCTCTTCCTCAGTGGGCTGCACATGCATGAACAGTAGGAGAGTGTGAGTGTGTTTGTGTGAGAGGAGGACTGTGTTTTGGCTCTGCAGGAGCTCTATCTTGACACAGACACCTGATGTGTGGGAGGGTAAAGGATGCTTGCGTGCATGCTACTGTGTGTGTTAAAGGCTGTGCTTGCAGCTTCCGGAGCATGCAAAGACCCCCTCTGAGTGCACTTACATGTCCTTGTCTCTATACATGTGTGTACATGTGTGTGCGTCACAAATGCCTCTTGACACTGATTTTTCAATCAAGCAGCTCCAGACTCAGATCGAGAGCTTTTATTTGCCAGCCAGTAACCTTGAGTTGGCGGAAGTTCCATTTTTAACAACTTTTCAGGCTTCATGTTTGACATCTTGTTTAATTTTCCACTTTGATTGTACTAACAAGGCTGCAGCGGTATTTAAGCCCGACCACACACCCAACGTGAAGTGTTCCGGCATGCAGCGCAGATGGTTTTCTTATTTTCCACCAGATGCAGTTGACATTTTTACACCCGCAAATGAACACGAGCTCCTGTTAGCACATGTTTGTCCTTAAAAACAAGGCAGCATCTGGGTCCAATCTGGTTTGAAGGGGTTTGATGCACTTACGAATGTTGTTTCCTGTTGTGTAGACTCTTGATTGTGTTGTACTTACTCTCAGATGTATGTTGCATGAGACAAATGTCTCTGCTACATGAAATTTTAACATTTTTTTCCCAAGAGAACTCAGGCACAGAGGAAGCATATTCTTATGTTCAGATTGTAAACATAATCACTGCCTGTTCAGCAACAGCACAAACACTAAAGGTATCATGGATTAGATAGTGTTGTAATAGCTATATGAAAACACACAGTTCTACACAAACCTTTTACTCATCCTTGGAAACTATGCTTTTGGACTGTGACAGAATGCTGTGCTGCTGCACTGCTGCTTAGTCGTGTGAAAGTGCATCTAACTAGGCTGCTGCACACTACTTTCAATGAAGTAACTATTTAAAAGCTGCATGTCTCAGAAAACAACAATAATGCTTCTACAACCATACTGGAAAATTACCACAATTTGTACCGAGATTACTGCTCATTAGGCCTGAACAATCAACCTCGTTTTCATTGTCATTGCGGATACCTGTGAGGTGTTAAGTACATTAATAAATTGCTAAAAATGTCTCCCCACGCTGTGATTCTACCCTAGTGTGGCATCTCTCATCAGGTTGAGGGCCCCCTGTCCCTGAATGTAAAAATCCTAGCTATGCTGTTTAAACATTCATGTTACAAGTTTATATGATGTTTATCTGCAGCCTTGTACTTTTTAACTCTTCTGTGACAGAAAGAAGGGGAGGAACTTTTAAAAACTAAGTCAAACAGTCAGCCAAGCTTCTTAAAGGATAAGTTTGGTTTCTACAGCTTTCACATTGTTTATAGAATGAAGTAGAACAATATACTCACCCAGAAGGCTTTCCTGATCCAAACAGTGCTTCGGGAGATATTTAGATCCAAAATTGAGCGGCCGACATCCGTATAATGGTAGCACATGGGGCATGTATAGCGCCGCTCCTAAAACTGCATTAATCATCCAAAAACTCATTACTTTCACCAATATTTCATCATAGTCTGCTCGGGCTACTCCTCCATTACAGTCTGTGTCGCTCCAGACATGTTTTAGTGACTGTGCTGACCTCTGAACTGAAGAAGAAGAACGCTTGCTCCGCGCATGCGCAGTACGGCTCATTGTTTCAGGGGAAGACCACCGGCTACACAACAATTTTCTTCTTCCAGTTTTGTGCAAAATGGACGAATATCTATCAGATGAAGATGTTGTGGAGGAGAACTGTGAATATGATGGGTGTCCTTACAGTTTCGAGCCAGAGTTTACAGATGAGGAGCTCATCGAAAGGAGGACACGGAGGCAAAGAGAAGATGAGCTGGCCGGAGAGGAATGCGCATGCGCGGAGGCAAACGCTCTTCTTCTTCAGTTCAGAGGTCAGCACAGTCACAAAGACATGCCTGGAGCGACACAGACTGTCTTGGAGGAGTAGCATGAGTGGACCATGATGAAATATTGGTGAAACTAATGAGTTTTTGGACAGTTAATGCAGTTTCAGGAGCGGCGCTATACATGCCCCATGTGCTACCATTATACGGATGTCCACCGCTCGATTTTGGATCTAAATATCTCCCGAAGCCCTGTTTGGATCAGGAAAGCCTTCTGGGTGAGTATATTGTTCTACTTCATTCTATAAACAATGTGAAAGCTGTAGAAACTGAACTTATCCTTTAAATGAAAATAGGAAAGGGATTATTTCAGAGCATTTACAATCCAGGTGGTTTAGTTTTTTTGCTTGAGCATAAATAGAGGCTGAACATTATCTTTAAACAGCTCTTTCTTTGTCTTCCCCTACCCTGGCAGTAAGAAGGTGAGTGTTTGTATTAACTGATTGTGATTTCTCTGAAAATTAAACGGCGAGGGTTGCTAAAGCTTATCCAGCTGCTATAGAACGAA
This sequence comes from Scarus forsteni, assembly GCA_036419115.1. NCBI lineage: Eukaryota > Metazoa > Chordata > Actinopteri > Labriformes > Labridae > Scarus > Scarus forsteni. Next base: position 5,599,779 of record JAZDUH010000508.1, read on the forward strand.
CATTATGAACTGACTATGGACTACTGCTGGCTTACTTTCTGCCATCAGTAAGGCACTTACAGGCACTGCCAACAAAATCCATCCCCTCTGTGAAAATGGCCTGTAGCTTTAGCATTTAGCAGTTGGACTAAGAGAGTCCGTTTAAAGATATTTCAAAATCTGAAAACATGTGGCAGAAGCTTCATTTTCCTCAGTTAAATGGGTCAAGATCTTAAAACAGTGTCCTCTGCTTCACCAAAAAGAAAATCAATAACCTCTTCTGCCCTCCACTCCTGGTAAAAACACATTTTCAACTTCTAAATTCCAAGTCTGTCGCCTTAAAACCCCGACTGAGATAACTTCAGTCATTTACTCAGTCTTGAAAAATCCCCTTCTACAGCCAAAGCTTCAACCAGACTATTTTCACGGATGTGTTAGACTGTCTGGGATTTGTAAAATACACTGTGGCACATGGACTTGGTGGAGTTTCCCTTTTAAGTTTGCCAGACCTCTACTACAAAAGACACAAGCCTGTCTTGCTACATTCACAGGAAACCCAGTAACATGGTGCACTTTTTAGTTTCTCTGAATATTTGCATGATGAGCCTTTTTTCCTTTTACTGCCAGAGAAAATACCTACATTTTACCTTGCATGTCAGTTTACTGCCTGAATGAATGTTGCTAACAAATCCCCACAGACTTGTTAGAGTGAAGGCGACTCTTCTTTCCTGCATGAATCACACAGTTTGAGCATCCCTGCATTACCATGTTCTCACAGAATAACCAGCGGGCCTCATTTAAGTCATCCATTCACCCAAGAAGCCCCCGATACAAACAAAAACATAAACACAGTCACCACACTTCTGCCGGATTGTCAGTGACACCCGTTGTTGTGCGGATATTGCTGCAGTGGCACACGGCGGAGCAGAAAAGTGGGCCGAGCGACTCGTTAAGTGCAAACTTCACACGCTCAGTGAAACATTCATTACCACGAGCCGGGAGCACACTCTCCTTTTTTTTGTTTTTGCACCGTCACAGCATTCAAAGGCACGGTGACAGATGCCTGGTGGCGCTGTCAACAAAAGGTGGATGTTTCCCCTGTTGGTTGCAACATAAAGCAAAAAGCAACCAACAGCTTGATTGTGCTCTCGGCGTTTCTGCAGGGACCAAAACAGAGAGATGGGAAGATACACAGGAACAATGAAGAATATAACAGTGTTCCCTTCCTCCTTCAACTCTTCTGGAGGGTGGCTCCCCACCCTCTATGCAGCCCCCACAACTACTACAGAAAGACATGCTGACTATATTTAGCCTGATTCATGTTGTTTACTTGTTTTTTTTAACAGAGCATGAGAATCTTTCCTGTTTATGTCTGAGACAAGCAACACACATGTGCTGCTTGATAAAGTACTACTATGCACAAGACAACAAAGTCGAAGACATCCAAACTCCTCCTTCTCCTCCTGTAATTAACACCAGTGTCTACCTGAAACATCTGAGTTCCCCAGCCCCCTTAGATTAAAAACTAAACTGGCAGGTTTTGTTTAAAGGGACTGTGAGGAGTTTCTAAGTAATTACAAAAAAGTCTCACTTTTAGATATATGCCTGATGGAAATACACACTTTAAGATGAGTTTTATAGCATCAAAATAGGTTATATATAAATGCTATTCCTTAGCTTAGCGGTCGGGTCAGACAGGGCTGGACTGGCCTGGATACTCAGCTTCAGGAACAAGACAATTAAAACTAGAGCAAATTTATATTATTCGGACACGTCTTAGAGCACCGGGCTGTAAGTAGCGATATATAGCCGGCTACAAAACTACGATACTAAGTTTTCCAAAAATTGCTTGTTGTCACACATCAAAAACTACCGCTACGTAATTAGAAAGAGAAATTACCTCGTCGCTTTGCTTCCTGTAAGTTGTTGAAAAAAGAAGTTGTAAAGCAATGCAGAGTTCTGAGGAAGGTCCAAGCTGCATTGGCTTGGGTGACGTCTTTTGGTGTGTTCCAGTTGTAGTCAGAAGTAGGAATTTCCGAGTTCTGAATAGGAAACTGCAACTGGAACGCCCCCACAAGTCGGAATTTCCTAGTAATAAGAAGCTCCTGTAATAATCAATTTATTTGCACTTCTGACTGGGGTGTGTCGCTCTAGATCAGATGTATACACAGTATTATTAGACTTATATTTACAAGTATGCTGCCACAGTGATAATCACATTCTTCATGTGATATTTGTGAACAACAACGCAGGGCATGCTAACAACAGCTAAAAATAGCCTGGTAGATTGACATGTTTTTTTTCCGACTTCAACTTGAATGCCGATAAGTCGGAGATTATGTCACTCCCAGTTCCGAGGTTACTGGAACGCAGCATTACGACAGTCGCCGCGCGTGCTCATGGGTAGCAGAGTCTAAATGTCGCCAGTAATAGATTCTCCTCATAGCACCTTTACAATTAGGGATGCAAATTTCAACCTTATCTGTTGCCCACTAGTTATTGACTGTTGGATTGAGAGAGAGTAGGGAAGGACACTGAAAACTGGCCTCAGGCTGGATTCAAACATGGGCCAGAAGAAACATGTATATGGGTTGTACCCGGTTGCTAACCACTCCACCAAACCACCACCCCTTTCTCACAATAACCTAATGGGTCTTATTATAATGGCTATGTGATGAAGGCATTACTGCTATATTATATCATAATTATTATGTTATTTTTGTTATTATAATTATTTGCCAACTACATTTGACAGAGCTCTTTTAAACTTAAAATGTGCTCTTTGAATCTAAGTTAAATTATAATAATTCTCATGTTCTTAACATTGCTGTTGTTAACTTAACAAAATGATTTTGTTTTACTTCAATACCGGGTTATGAGTTTGTACAGAACATGATTATATTTTGCTTATTGTTTAGGGATAGGAGAGGAGGAAGAAAAATATGCGGAGGGAGGTTGGGTGGAAGTGTTTGAGGGAACGTGTTTTTAAAAAGGACTAAAATGTAAATAAATTAAAGGAAACCACTGCATGGCTTTAGCTTTGGATTGGCGGCTGCTAAAAATATTTCATGCCCCAGACCCCCTTGAATAGACCTAACAGTATTTGTCTTCAGTATAAGCCCATTATCTTACAATTGTAGTGCAGACAGAGACAGTAGAATGGATACAGAGTTGTTGACAACATGGTACCAAGCAGCACTGAACTGACAATATCACACATTTAACCTGCCCATCATTTAAAGAGTGCTGAGCCCACATGCTGAAGGGAGCCTTAAAGAGACAGGAGTTCTGACAAAGTGTCTCAGATAAATTTGTGGAACAGCAGCATCAGGGAGCTAAAAGGCTTTTCTAACATAAGTGACTGTGAACATATTTAGCATTCATCAAAATGAAGGTATGAACCCAAGCTAAGGGAAATATGTAATGTTTAAGTATGTTTTAGGGGTTTTTTGAAGACTAAGACCACCATACAGTGGTTCGAGTACAAGATATGGACAATGGCAGATAAAACCAGAGAATAATGGAGAATTATTGACCCAAATGTACTGCATTTTTAGAGGTACTGCAGTTTTTCTTTAGGTTTTTCATTTTGTGGTTCAGTATAGCTTACTAAGAAAAGCCGTACACTGTCTCTACAATGATGTCCTCAACATCTGCTATGTTTTGGACCTCAAACAAGTTATGTTGGTCACACACTGCCTTGGAAATGTCTACCTTATTGTGCTGTGACTTCTGAGGAAGATTAAAATAAACAATTTCTTCATGATTTCATTTTGGAAGCAAATTAAATCCCCGGGTCATAATAATAAAACTACAAAGAAAATTAAAATTGAATCTGTCCTTCTCTGGGATGAATTACTGCCACTGAACACAACAATCTGATTTCTTCTTCTGTCATCAAATATTTCCCCTCTCTTACAAAAATGATGAACAGCTTAAACCATGAAGTCTTCTGCAGGCAGTGAGGAGAGTTGGTAAAGGGAAAACAGGGAGAGCGGAAGGTGAGGACAGCATTTGCAAACGTTGCCCTTGCTTCCTAGAGGGAGGCCTAGGGTTAAAAATAGCAGCTGCTTCTCCTGCAGTCCACCCTCTCTGTGTGAAACGACGACTTCTCATGCAGCGTGTGGCGCCGGCTGTCAGCCTCGGAGGTCTCGTGTGGTTAGATGGGTGTCAAATGCCTGCCTGCTTACCTGCAGCTTCCTCCTGGGTGAGTACACCTGCTAACCCTCCCCCTCTTCCCACTTCCTTGTCGGCCTACAGATGGGTCACAGACACACTGTTTCACCGTAGCACATCTTGTGTTGGACTAATCTCTCCCACGGGGCCAAACATTCATATGGTAACTTATTGCATGTTACCTGTTAATGGCTTGTTCGGAGATTTGTTTTAGCCGCATGGAGGCTACATAATTTGTAATCGTGAGGTTTCCATTTTCACCCTGTTCGCTGAGGCATGAAAGGTGTTGTGTTGACATGTTTTTAAGAGGAAGACGAATGTCAAAGAATAACCACCGCCAATAAGGTCATCATTCTTAAGCTTCAAATCAGCTTAAAGATAAGTAAGAGGTACAGTATCACCTGTATTATACCTGAAATAAACTTGATCATTTCTTGTATTTTCTGTTTGTATGTACAACTTCAACAGCACAAACCATCACTAAAGTATCCAACGCTGTCGGGCAAGTTATTCTCAACTAGAAAAGCACTTGAAGAGCACAGAGCTCCACCAGCGCCACAGTCCTCAGCCATATTGTGATTTTCACCATATTAGTCCTACTTTTATTTCATCTAAATATTTAGATTCTTTGACCATGAAAACTAACTGTTACCAATTGGATTCATCATGTCTATTTTGGTTCAGTAATTATTCACGAGAATCGCATTTTTCTTCATTACGGTTTTCCGCTGATCCGGATCAATCCCATAATCTATAATGTGTTCCTAGTCCCAGGCATTGGGACAAGGAACATTTCCACATGTCATCGAAATCTGTCCAGAATATTTTGAGTAATGTTTCTAACAGAGAAACAAACAAACAAAGATACAAAAAAACAAACAAACAGACGCCGGCAGTAACATAACCTTCTTGGCGGAGGTAAATATGTGAAAGAAACTGCTCATTCTTGCACTGTTAATAAATCCTTGAAATTAGTCCTGGATCCACATCCAGATTTGGATCACCATCAAAATCCAAAATTTTCCTTGTGCCAAGACCAACACTCCCTGAGTATTCAATCAGAATCTATTTATATGCCTTTGAGAGTTATCCCATTCTCAAACTAACGAGACACAGTGGCACAGCGGGTAGAGCGTTGACCTTGCAGTGCAGATGGATCCATCTGATCATCTTGCCAAGCACATTGATTGCGAGCAGACCAATCCGCAACCTTCAATGCAGGAAGAGGTGGAGCTACGACAGCAGAAGTGACTGCATTGCACAGAGATTGGTATAGATGCTAACCCTGTCAGTAGCAGTTTTATCAGATCTCAACCACATTTCATAATAAATGAAAAAAACAGACAACAACACTGAAAGCATTTCTCAAGAGAGAGCATATTTTTGCTCTCTATGCAGAGAGTTCATTTCACAAAGTGGCTTATGATCTGTCCTTTACATTGTCCAATCACCTGCTACATATACTTCCAAAAGGTTCTACTCTTCCCACACATGTTCTTTGAGCTCTTTTTCGGGTGGACAAGTAAAATACACTAAAGGGTCTGGTGTGTCAGGTTAAGAGCCGATGCCTTACAGCCAGACGGTTGCTCATGTCGACCAAGGTCTTTCTGTGTCCCCCTGTGGTGTCTCCAAATTGGCCTTCGATGTGCTTAAGTTTGCAAATGGATGTCTGCCTCTCTATGTGGTCCTGGGATTAGCTGGTAACACGACACCTGCTGCAGCCTAAATGCTGCTTTATCTTTATTTTAGTGTTCAGTATACTTCTGGACTGCTTTGAGCTTAACAAAGTCATTACTCAAATCATTTAGTGTATTTCTGGGTCACAGTGCAACAATGTGACGGATGACAGGAACATAGGCATAACATATGGATCTGGATTATTGTAATGCTCTTTATGTCGGTGTCTCCTAGGCTTCTCTTGGTCGCCTCCAGCTTGTGCAAAACGCTGCGGCCCGTCTTTTAACTAGCACTAACAAACGAGAGCACATCACTCCTGTTCTTAAATCTCTTCACTGGCTTCCCGTCCAGTACAGGATTGATTTTAAAATTTTACTGTTTGTGTTTAAAGCTCTTCATGGTCTCGCCCCAGTGTACTTAACCGAGCTTTTAACTGTTCGGGAGCCTGGTAGAGCGCTGAGGTCGTCAAACCAACTCGTGCTGGAAGTGCCCAGGTCAAAATACAAACAGTGGGGTGATCGAGCCTTTTCCATCGCTGCTCCCAGGCTTTGGAATAAGCTCCCTACTGAAATGCGTCTCATTTCTGACCTGGGCCTTTTCAAATCTAGACTGAAGACATATTTATTTAGGATGGCTTTTAATACAGTGTGGTCACATTTACTTTTACTCTGTTTTACTTTATTTTATTGTATTTTATTGCTCTTATTGCTTTTATTCTTTCCATTGCTTTTATTGCTTTTATTGCTGTCATTGTTTTTATTTATTTTTAATTGTTTTATTTATTGCCTCTTTTGCACCTATTGTAAAGCACTTTGGTTCACCGAAAGGGTTGTTGTAAAGGGCTGTATAAATAAAGAACATTTACATTTACATTTACATATGGCTGGATAACATAATTGACAGGCTTCGGTCCATTTGACAAAGAACAGTGTGAAAGAAAACCAAACCATATGAGAATTGCAGCATAAATGTAACCTCACCCAAGAACCATGACTTTGCTGAACTTTGCATGTGAGAGTGACCCCAGTGTTCTTCCCAGACAAGGCCAAATTGTCTGCCTTATTTTTTTCAGCTTTTTACTGGCTTTAATGAATATAGCTAAAATACTAAGGTCAGAGGCAATTAAACATGGATGTTCTGATTTTGTATTTAAATCTAAAGTTACCGAGGCAGACTTCAATGACTCACAATGCAGATGTGAATCACATAAAAACTGACTCCTTCCGCAGCCACAACTAAATGTTTTAATGCATCCCTCCTTTTGCATAGGACTGTATTTTAGAAGAAAGCCAAGCTTGGAAGAGAGCTGAAATCAGGTTATGTATGGCCCAAAGAAATCACTGCCTGACAGGTACAAAGTATGCATTCAGCAAAGTGTTTTAAATTATTACTTCAATCCAACCTATTTCAGAAAATTGCTTGACAGGAGTGGAGTTGTATAGAAGAAAAGCTTTTCTCTCTTTTTAGATGGAGATTCAAGGCTGAATAAAGAAACATTTTCTCATCAGAGGCGGTGAATATGAAAAATGTTCCCATTCCATCAAGAGCAGAGACTTGCTCGACCTTTCACCCACCCCCATCGCACACAGCTCATCTTTTGATTTGATGACAAAGTCAGAAAGCATCTGAACCCATGTTTTGTACTACCTCAGCTTTACAAAGTACATCTCCACTAATGTCACATTTCTCCTGTTTGTGAGTGCTTTAAACCAAGTGAATCCCTTGTAATGGTTTTTAGTCTGTACATTATTTATTTCCCTCCTTTCTTTATCCTCCCTCCGTTCCCTTCCTCTTGATCCATCCCTCTCTTTTAATCCCTTGCTCTCACTGCCTGAGCTCACATGGGCTCCTCACAATTACCCAGTAATGATGGATATATCCCATCAGACACTGCCTGCTAAACTGTAACCCTATCCCATTGAAATCAAATTGAACACTGAGAAATTTGACAGTTGACATTTAAAATTTCCAAACGGTCTGATGCTTTCTGTCTGCGCTGCATTTTCTTCTTTTAACAGCGGGGTGGACGCTAAATGGGACAAAGTGTGGTCTTGGATTTTCAAAATAAACTGGAACTATAAGTGCCTTAAGATTGTGTCTTCACATTTATATGTGACACTTTAAAGAATTTGTGCAGCCTTTAAGATATGGACTGAAGACTTGTATTTGGCTTAGATTGCAGGCTGGTCTACCAGGGCTGGGATTAACACCATGGCCAATCAGACACAGGAAGTACTTGAGACTAAGATAGTATTCCCATCGACATTGTTCCAGCACAAGTAGGCCTATCATACTCTACTAACGGCCCTTTTCCTCCAACCCCACTCTATTCTACTCGACTCTATCTGGCTCTACTCTACTCGCCTTGTGCTGCTTTTCCATTAGCCCCTGTCGCCTGCCCAACGGCGTGCAGTGTTGCTGTAAACATAGAGCGGCTCTGCAGCGACGTCATTTTGAGCGCAACACAACAATCTGTGGCTTTTTGTCACAAACCGAGTAAAAAAGGAAAGCAGAAGAAGGCTGCAGGTGGCAAGAAGAAATAACCCTTGAGAAGCACAGGAGAGTTTTGGAAGCTATACAACAGAATGAAGCCGAAGACGAGAGCAATCGAGCTGCAAAGAAAAGACGTATGAGGGTAAGCTAATGGTACCTACCACTAGCATGCTCATGACTCATTGATGACGACATTGTCTGACCAATCAGTAGCCGGCAGTCGGTGACATCATCTTTTAGTAACGACTCAGCTCACTTAGAACCAGAGCGGAGTAGGTACTAAAACTAGCTTGTTTTAGGAGGTACCAGGCTAGTGGAAACACGCTGCAAATCGAGTAGAGCCAAGTAAAGTAGGGCCAAGGCGTGCTAGTGGAAAAGGGCCTTAAGACTTTGGTTGGCCAGTTATTTGGTCACAGTTTGAAATTGTCTCTTCACAACAATCAACCTTCTGTTGCAGAGTGATCTCAGCATCTCCAATCATCTCATATCGAGGTCCATTATGAGAAATGTCAACAAACGCTGCTATACTCTGTTCTCTGTGTCCTTTTGTTGCTAACAGTGGTTGTAGAGGAACAGATTTTGCTGTAAAGCCATAACAACCTCAGTAGCTTCTGCAGCATGAGCTCGCTGTATTTAGTCATTGTTGCTGTTGCTGTCAGTAGGCTTTTGAGGTAGAGGTGAGGCAATGATGTCAATGTTTCTGAAGCTTTCCACACACAGAAACACATGACTGGCATTTTTAGAGCTATCAACTCTGGGACCCATTTTCAGGCAGCCAAAAATCTGTGAATTAATTGCTTAAATGATTAAAACTTGTGTGGATATGCCTAAATTCCTCTCCTTGTGGATGTCCCTTCAGAGACTATAAAGCCATGTATAAGCTCAAGTACATTTTACTATTTACTTCAAGCAACACTGTTACTGCCCTGACTGTATATTGTGATTATATAGTGTAGCTTATTAGTGATTTTATTATGTTATTTGTGAAGATGCTGTTCTTTGTTGTGTGTGCGTGTGGGAATAAGTGCTCTTTTAGCTGAAGGATCTCTGCAAACACTAAGGCTGGGGAAGTGGGTTCAGTGGAGAGGCGGTCCTCCCATTGGCCCAGAGCTAATGGCAGCACATTTCAAATAGCCTTAGCCAAGAGACACCTGAGTCCTCTGAAAAAGCAGCAGTATGTCACTCTCAGCCTCCAAACTATGCTTTTAATAACTTTGTTAACTGTGTAATTGTTAGTTTGTAGTTTTTGTAGGTTAGCTTTTGGGTGAATCCCTATTTTGCTGCTTCTTGTTTTTGTACTCTTTTCGTTTGATACTCTTTTTTTGTTGTTAATACCTTTTTTTACCTTTGTTGTTGATAAATAGCGTAAATTCTGAAGATTGGTCTAGTGTTTGGTTTTGGGGACTGATGAGTGACATCCTTTAAACCACATCTTTCCTGTCAAATGTGTAACGCACTCACCCACTAGACGGGTGTGAAACAAACCCTATTTGAAAAAATCCCTTACAGCAACTTGCCCTATTTATGTTCCTTCATCATTCATGTACCAAAAGTTAATGTTTTTAAAAACAAACTCAAGACCTACCTCTGTTGTCTGGCTTTTAAACTTGACGTGTTTTTATTTTAATATAGCTTAACATTATTATCATTATAATTTTATTTTATCTTTTGCTTCATTTCAAATTATTATCTCCACCAGGATGTTATGTGATTGCCGTTGTCTATTTTTTTTTTGTTAGTTTGTTTTTTTTAGTTTGTTTGTTTGTTTCTCTGTTAGCAAGATAACTCAAAAAGTTATGAACAGATTTTGATGAAATGTTCAGGAAATGTCCAGATTGGGACAAGGAACAAATGATTAGATTATGGGAGTGATCTGGTTTACCGTCTGGATCCACTGTGATGAAAAATGTGATTTTCATGAATAGCTGCTGAACTAAAACAGATTCCATTATTAATCCAATTGTTAATGGTATGTTTTCATGGTCAAGGAATCTAAATATTAAGATAAAATAAAGGTAAGACTAATATTTATGGTGAAAATTAAAATATGGGTGAGGACTGTGGCACTGGCAGAGTTCTGCGCTCTCCTAGTGCTTTTCTAGTTTCTTATTTTATTTCATGATGCATTTAATTTTATACTTTAATCTACCTCCAGTGTTGACTCATGTGTAACATTTAAGATGGCGTTTCTGCGGTACATACTTGGTACAACAATGTTCCTGCTTTATTATTGTCTTTTATTCATGATGCATTTTATTAATACTTTGTATGGATTTTGGGGTGGAGTGAGTTTTGGTCATAATTCCTTTTATCTTATTCTAATCATCTATCTGTTTGTAAAGCACCTTGTGCTACAGTGTTTGTATGAAAAGTGCTTTATAAAACAGCTTGATGGATGACCTCCTCAGTATAGTTCACTCAATGTTCTTTAGTTTCTGTGTTTCTGGCAGTAGAACAGACCAGGACAGAAGACGTTCTGCTCTCTGATTCCTCTCCCTCCTCTTCTCTCCCCTGGTGTAGGTGTGGATTCCCCTGGGCTGGTGCTGATGTGAGCAGCTGTCTCCACAGTGACAGACACCGGAGATAAAGCCTGAGCCCTGTTTTGGTCGGGATCATCAAAGAATGGTAGACTCTGCCCTTTTCACTCAGTCTCTCTCCTTTTGCTCCTTTTAATATATCCCATTCTTTCTGCTTCACTCTCTGGTTTCTAAAACTCCAGCTGTGATTTCCTTTCTCCCCTCATGGTGTCTTTTTCTTCTGAGCGAGGCGAGCATGTCTTAAGAAAAGAGAACAGGCGACCTGCAGTCAATTCAGCTGTAGCCTTTTCATACTGAATCGATAATTCTGTTGACTGGTTTTAGCTGCAGCAGAGCATAGAGAAGCGTTCGGAGTGTTTGTGTTAATGTTTGGGCATGCAGAAAGTGAGACTGAGGGTGTTCTACACAACAACATGAAGGGATTACTAATAATACACAATCTGAAGGAGAGAGGGCAGAAAAGGTGTCTGGCATTTCAACTATATGACCTTTAAAATGTACCCTGCTGCCGTATGTTCACTGTATCATGAGGGTTTTAGAGTCAGCCTTGGTGCATTTATGGAAAAAAGGAGAGGAAATAGAAGTTTATTCAGGCATTCAGGATTTTAACAGTTGAGTCTTGTTATATTGAATTACTGACTGGCAGATATTTTTTAGATTCTTTCATAAAGAAGTTGATGTTGTGGACTTTGTGAACAGAAACACAAACCATTTAGTAAATTTTGTAAAATAAAAAGAACAACTATGATGACCAGAATGCTTTGTGCAGAGATAAAATGAAGGACTGCCTATAGCAGTGGCTCTCAGGCAGTGAAATGCTGCCCAAAAATGGGTAATTGGGGTTGTATTTAGAGGGTCACAGGTGTGTGCTTAACTGAAGAGATAGCAAAAAGTAAATGACACACAAAACCCTTCGGCAGGCATATGTTCTGTTTATTTAGATTGTTTTGTTTTTCAAGATATTGAGCTATTTATTTAAATTTTGGACTCACATAGCTGGTTTTACAATGATAAATATATATTGAACTTCATCAAATGATTAATTAGATAAAATGAAATGTAAGAAGCCCCAGTGCAGAGCAGGAACATTCAAATGAATGTAGAGTTGTTGACAACATGGTGCCCTAGGCCCGCAAAGGGAAGGGAGCCTAAAGGTGCTTACACACCACACGCTGCTTGTACGACCTCGGCGATCACTCTCCATGCAAAGTCAATGTACAGCCGCGATGGGACGGGGCTAACCCTCACGGAATGCGTTTGCCGTGTACAAGATGATCACTTCACTCGTCGCTCGATGTCAAAGTTAAAAAAAAATTGATCTTTTCAGGTGATCGGCAACAGCCAATCAGCGGTGTGTGCACGTGTGACGGCACCCTAGACAGACAGTTATTCATCCGGACTACAGAGTAACAATCCATGTCCGTGTGGGAAACATTAGTCAGTGAGGACATTAGTTCCGCCTAGATGGACCGCGGTAAACTCACAGATGCTGCTGCTGCAGGGCATCAGCTGCAGTGTTTTGTGGTTGATAAGTGAGTGAAAAGGATACAGCTGGAATAATGTCTGCTTATACATCCTATTATATGATATACGATATGATCGCTGTGAAACTCAAGTGGACGTGACGTCACTGAGCAACGGCTGACGGCAGCGGTGACCAAAAGGAGATATTTTTGGACGCGTGACGATACGTCAGTGGGCGACGCGATTTTGGTAGCTTGGTTGCTTGCGGTGTGAACGCAGCATAAGAGAGCCATGGCCAGCTTGTAAGGTGTTTATCTGTTTAATCAGCACGTCATGCCTAAGCTAACTGAAGGTACAAGACAGATTGATCAAGTCATTACACAAATTACACATTAAAATAAAATTATAAAAATACAGTCAGACTTTTGGATTGGCTGTGTCTTCATTACAGCATCTATACTTCTACAGAAAAAGGGTCTTTATCATTTCTATCAATAAGGGGTACAGCTTTACTTATTTGATGCAGACTTCTTATGAATTAGGGTCAACAACTGGCTGTGCTACATTACTCTGGGTTGGTAACTTGCTGCGTGGTGTGTGGGAGCAGTAATTGGTCACTTGAGGAGCTAGAAAAAAAGAGGATGAGAGAAGAGTAATCAGAGGAGTCAAATACAACTCTGATGATTTGCACCGAGAAACATCCAATTAGCTTAAGATTGTAAAGTTAAGGATTACGCTTTGTACAAGAGGACTTGATAGCAGGTTAAATCAGTTCACTCATCAATTCTGGGTCAGCTTGGGATTAATTCAGCCACTTAAAAACTCTTTTTCTTAGGTTTTTGATATGAGAAGTCATGATTTTGCTCATGACTGGTTTCTGCTCTGTAGCCTTTTGTAAGATTTGATTCTTGAAATCAGGTCTTAATTTTAAAAGTATGTTCTTTAAGTGATATCTATTTGTTTCACAAATATTATCATTACATTCAAACAGGTTTTGTGTCCCTAAGTTGAAGCATTAAACTTTTGTCAAAAAAATTCTTGCTAATTTTACATTTGAATAAAATGATCATGCTTATGTAACACATACTTTTATGATTGACTGACAGAAGGATATACGTCTTAGAGATTTTAGTGCTTCTGCTGTTGGCAAAACATTAATATCTTTCAAATCCTTGTTTAAACGATGGCAGTGTTTTTTTTTTCTGCATGTCCCTCTATGCCCCTGTCACCACAGCAGTCAATAAAAACATCACAGCTCCACATGGGTAGACTGCAGCTATGACGTGGATGCTCACTGACTGACGCTTGGTTAATTATGCAGTGTTTTCATGTCTGCTTAAATAAATGTATGAAGGCAGTTAATGTGGAACACAAACAGAGTCAGACTTTTTATACTCTGAATTCCACAAACATCCTCAGGTATCCTGGGAACAAGACAAATCTGTGAGCTTAACTTCTCCCCTGGTCCTCCTCTCTTTCAGACGGATTCCCAGATTTAGCTAAAGCCCAAAACAGATATTTAAACATTATTAGGAGGATTTAAGTGCACTGTAAAGAATTCACCGTACATCCAAAATGGGCGCCGCTATGGATGGAATGTTCTAAATAAGCTTAGGGCTGGTATGAAATAATAACTCACTGAATGAAGCAGTGCACATTCATCCATTCAACTGCTCATACCATAGCCAATCAAATGGCAGAATTCAATATATTTAGGCACGCTGATGAGGTCAAGTCAACCTAATGGAGTTCAAACAAAGCATCAGAATGGATACAGAGAGGTGTGTAAAAATAACTACAAACCTAAAAACTTACTGAAAATGTCAAAAATATACTTGTCTGATTTGAATAATGTAATATGCCAGCAACACATCAACAAAGTGTTTAAAAGGGATGATCAAAATGTTGTATATGGTTGGATTTTTCTGACTAGACCTGCGTTGACCATAAATCGATCTTAAACTAGTAAGCAGACATTTCAGGGATCACTGACCACCATAACAGGCTATATCTAGTCTCGTCATGATGGCAAGTTTGCCATAAAGAAGTGTTACTGCTATAAAAAAAATATTGCCAGAAATTCAACTACTGTAAGTATTAATTCAAGTACCTCCTCTTACCTAAAAGCATATTTAATTACTTATCCTGACTGTCAATAGGCTGAATTGTTAATGTGGATGCTTAAAGGATAAGTTTGGTTTCTACAGCTTTCACATTGTTTATAGAATGAAGTAGAACAATATACTCACCCAGAAGGCTTTCCTGATCCAAACAGTGCTTCTGGAGATATTTAGATCCAAAATCGAGTGGCGGACACCGGTATAATGGTAGCACACGGGGCATGTATAGCGCTGCTCCTAAAACTGCATTAATCGTCCAAAAACTCATTAGTTTCACCAATATTTCATCATGGTCCGCTCGCTCTACTCCTCCAAGACAGTCCGGTGTTGCTCCACCCATGTTTTCCTGACTGTACTGACCTCTGAACTGAAGACTGCCCTCTGGCCAGCTGTTCTTCTCTTTGCCTCCGCATCCTCCTTTCGATGAGCTCCTCCTCTGTAAACTCTGGCTCGAAACTGTAAGGACACCCATCATATTCAAAGTTCTCGTCCACAACATCTTCATCCGATAGATATTCGTCCATTTTGCACAAAACTGGAAGAAGAAAGTTGTTGAGTCGCCCCTGAAACAATGAGCCGTACTGTGCATGCGGGGCGGCCGTAAAGAAAGTCTTCAGTTCAGAGGTCAGCACAGTCACGAAACCATGGGTGGAGCATCACCAGACTGTCGTGGAGGAGTAGCAAGAGTGGACCATGATGAAATATTGGTGAAACTAATGAGTTTTTGAACGATAAATGCCGTTTTAGGAGCAGCGCTATACATGCCCCGTGTGCTAACATTATACAGATGTCCGCCGCTCGATTTTGGATCTAAATATCTCCCGAAGCACTGTTTGGATCAGGAAAGCCTTCTGGGTGAGTATATTGTTCTACTTCATTCTATAAACAATGTGAAAGCTGTAGAAACCGAACTAATCCTTTAAGAGTTTAATCCAATTTTCTTAATTAACCTTCATTTCAGGAAACATGATGAAAAATACTGATTAATTTTGATGAAGACGTCTTAAGTCCCTCTTAAAGATACCCCAAGCACTTTTAACCCTCTTCAAGTAACAAATTAAGGTCACAAATTCATCACAACTCGGTGAGAACACTTGACTCAAACGATCGTTTCTGAAACCAAGCAGCCTGGCAGCGGTTGCTATGGGAAGGAGCTCTCTGATTGGTGGGTCAGTCAACCAGTGTGAGAGCATTCCTGATTTTTCATCCGACAGCAGATACAATCCTTGAGCAGACAGGTGGTCTGAATCTGGCGACCTGACTGCCTGAAGTCGGACTGCTTGGCAAAAGGTTTTTCGGTTGATATATTTCATGTTTCATGTCATGGCTTCCTTCGCCCTGCAGCCGTCAGTGACTGACAGTAAACCAGGCATGTTTTAACACCTTACTCACCACCCTGACAAATTACAGCAAATAATGATAAAACAGAAAGTTTGACAAACCCAAATTAAGTTGTCATGTCTGCTGTGATGAATTATCTCCTGCTGTGGAGGCTGTTTCTCACGCTGAATGACATGAAAAGTAGCAGCTTGTTACTTATGAAGGAATTTTTAAAAACAGACTCTGTGATATCTCCAACAAACACCAGAGAGGAGGGTGCATGTCATACAGCTGGAACAAGCTCAAAAATGTTTCTGCCTGGAAACAATTACTGCACATTGACTGCACCTATAATTCCAATTATCATCTGCATACATTAGTACAAACCAGATGATTGTTTTCTATTTAATTCTATTTAACTCATTTATTTCCTGTTGAATTATATTAATGGTCTTATCATTCAAATGCTGCAGCAAATTTTGTTTCTGAGTTTTTATGCCTCTGCGGCTTTAACAGCTGAGGCTGGAGGCATTTTGTTTGAAGGTTTTCCATACATACATTGTTGGTCTGTTAGTGTAGTGGTTTCAAGCTTCCAAAGACGCGCTTCTGAGTCAGAACTCAATGAAAGAGCACTAGCCTTGACAGAAACAATAGCCATGGACACAGAGTACCCCCTCAATACCCACTTTAGACTTCTGCCATCAGGTCGCAGGTACAGGTCACTGACATGGAGAAGGGCACGCTTTAACAAAAGCTTCTACCATCTCCATCCTCAGCAAAATAACCTGCTGATTAATAAGTCTCTTGTGATGTAAATATGTGTGTTCTATGATTCATAAAAGTGTTATTTGTAAGGATGGGAATTGATAAGATTTTATTGACACCAGTGCTATCAGTTAAAGGAGTTACTTTCTGGAACAGCCTCAGTGATGAACTGAAAATAACTAAAACAATAGGTAGGTTTAAATTCATCTTTAAAACTGAAATATTAAACAGATATAGAATGGAAAAACAAAGAGAAAATCTGTAACATCAGGGGTATGTGTATCCAGTGATGTGTCATTATTGTCTTTGTCTTGAAATTTGTTGTTATTGCTATTATTTGTCTGAGCTTGCTGTTGCTTTTGTTGCTAAATATATTATTGGCTATGACCTGAAGAGGCTTCAGGGTGAATTTAAAGAGACTGTGAGGAGTTTCTAAGTAATTCCAAAAAAGTCTCACTTTTAGATATATGCCTGATCAAAATACACACTTTAAGATGAGTTTTATAGCATCAAAATAGGCTATCTATAAATGCTATTCCTTAGCTTAGCGGTTGGGTCAGACAGGGCTGGACTGGATACTCAGCTTCGGGAACAAGACAATTAAAACTAGAGCAAATTTATATTATTTTATTATTTATATTACACATCTTAGAGCACCGGGCTGTAAGTAGCGATATATTGCCGGCTACAACTACGATAATAAGTTTTCCAAAAAACTGCTTGTTGTCAAACATCAAAAACTACCGCTACATAACTAAAAAGAGATACATTACCTCGTTGCTTTGCATCCTGAAAGTTGTTGAAAAAAGAAGTTGTAAAGCAATGCAGAGTTCTGAGGAAGGTCCGAGCTGCATAACAACAAACAAACACACGCTTTTGATTGCAGACATCTTTTGGTGCATTCCAGTTGTAGTCAGACGTAGGAATTTTGAGTTACAAATAGGAAACTTAACTTGATCGCCCCCTGAAGTCTGAATTTCCTACTGGGAACTCGGTGAAACCTCGCCACCCCCGAGTTGACAATGGAAGATGGATGCCCCCAGTGTGAACAGTTATTTGGCTCCTGTAACAATCAATTTATTTACACTTCTGACTGGGGTGTGTCGCTCTAGATCAGCTGTATAAATAGTATTGTTGGACTTATATTTATAAAAATGCTGCCATAGTGATGCCTGGTAGATCGGCTTGTTTTTTTCTGACTTTAACTGGAACACCGATAAGTCGGAGATGATGTCGCTCCCATTTCCGAGGTTACTGGAACGCAGCATTACGACAGTCGCCGCGCGTGCTCATGGGTAGCAGAGTCTTTATTTTGCCGGTAATAGATTCTCCTCATAGCACCTTTAAGTAAGACATTTTTAAAGTGAAAAAGAGGTGGGACTAGATAGTTTGTTACTTCTTCCTAGACCCTTTTTGAATCTGTTATAATTTCTTGGAAAGATTAATGATAGTAGCAAAAATGCTTTAATTGCTATTTGCCTTTGCTTACATTTATATTTTATTTTTGTTGGATTTGTATAGAGGTATACATATGTACATTTTCCATTTAAGTTCAAAATAAACATTAATTCATTTATCATTAGCAATCCTGCTAATCGATCAACTTCTTTAATGATTCCCTAACTGATTCCTGCAGATTTTCTGTGTCAACAATGTCAAACACACGTCACAGCATAGACAACTGCTTCTGCAAGCTGCTGGTGCTTCCACTCACTTAAGGTTGTGCCGTGGGCGCTTTTTGTAAAATAATAAATTAAGCCACATTTCTGACCACTTCTGAACCCGTTCAGTGGAATAAATTGATAAGGGAATTAACATAAGGACTCATGATATTGATACTTTGAAGGAGCTGTTAACGATTCTCAACTGGAATTGGTTTTCGATTCCCATCCCAAGTTATATGTTTACTAAATGTATGTCTTCCCATTTGAAAGCCTGTGAAAACAAATTTCCCACTGGGACAAAAATCTATTCATCTATCTATCTATCTAAATTTGTGATATATGGCGTCAAAGACCAAGTGACCCATGGCTGTTCTTTCTTACTGGTAATGTTTAACTCTTGGAGGCATGAAATGGCCATGTTGTAGCTCGAGTTCTTTTCTATGTTGAATGCTGCATTTCCTGTTGTATCTTCTCATGTGGATTGACATTTCTTTTTGTATTTGATCTTTAAATTTATCTTTTCACCAAATCCCCTTTGGTTATCCTTCTTCTCCGGTCTGAATCACATCTCTGATCCTCTTATTTTTTTCTGAAAATAACAGCAACAACAAACCTAATCCTTTCCCAGTAAGTCTCTATTTCCTATTTATTTGATGTCTTCTGTGGTGTTTCTGTGACATGATCAGTCTGTAGATGCAGCAGAGTATTGGGGAACAGACGCTCTGATCATTACAGTCCTCACTCACTGTTACTCATTGTGTGTTGGTTTCTCTGCAGTTATTGTGCTGCCGCTGTGGGTGAGAGCTTTAGCAAAATGACTGAGATGTCAATGTAGATTAGCAGCTGTGCTGTTGTGTTTGTGCTCAGCAGTGAAGAAATTACAAAAATGGTCTGTCTGTGCACAGAAATGTGCTTTAAGCTGTGAGGAATCTGTGATGGATTCTGCTCATGAACAAAAGAAAGAGAAGAGATTCATCAGTACAATACCACCCACAAATACACATTCAGCATTTTAATATTGAACATGTCACTCCCTCAAACTCTTCAATATGACTGATTAAATACAACCAACAAGTGAAAATGGGCTTTTCATGATGTGATGAAGGTCAGTGCTATTGCCTCGCAGTAAGAGCTCCTGGATTATGTTCTCCCCATGCTTGCTTTGGTTCTCTTTATGCATTCAAGCTAACACCAAAACACCAAAAACACAATCACTGCCACCATCTCAGACAAGCAGTTTTCCTGCTACCCTCCTTACAAGTGCACTGATTCACTCTACTGCTGAATGGAGCCTTTGCTGTGAGTCATCTAGTTACTTTGTAACCAAAGTGAGTAACCAATTGTGTTTGCATCCTTGGCACAAAAATAAACACACTACTGATGGATGTTGGCATCTGCCAGGGTCATTTGTGCAAGGACAAACATACAAACCCAAATTCCAAAATGTCAGGACATTGTGCAGAACAAACTGAAAGCAGAATACAATGATTTGCAAATCTATATTCAACTGTCCACAACAAAGACAAAAATATTTACAGCTTTAGCTGGTATACAAATATAAAGTATTTTTGCAAATACTGCCTCATTTCAATTTTGATGCCTACATCACTTCCCAAAGAGCTGGGACAGGTAAGTGTCATGATTTGTATAAAAGAAGCAGCCCTGAGAGGCTCCATCATGTACAAGCAAGGGTGGGATGAACAACTATGTGAGCAAACAATTCAACAGTTTCAGAACATTTGTTACTTTTTTATTGCAAGGAATTGGGGGGGGTTAATGGCTACAGTCAATAATATCATCTAAAGAAACCAGAGAAATCTCTTCATGTAAGTGACAAGGCCAAAAACCAACACTACATGCCCATGACCTTCATTCCCTTAGGTGGCACTGCATTTAAAACCAACATCATTATGTGAAGGATGTCACCAAGTAAGCTCAGAAACATCAAACTATTGTCAGTTAACACAGTTTGTTGCTGCATCTGTGAGTGCAAGTTAAAACTTAACTATCTAAAGCCAAAGCCATCTATCAAAAACATACAGAAATGCCACCAGCATCTTTGGGCTTGAGCTCATTAAATGGACTGATGCAAAGTGGAAAAGTCTGCTGTGGTCTGATGAGTCCACATTTCAGATTACTTTTTGAAATCATGGACGTGGTGTCCTTCCAGCTGAAGATGGAAAGGACCATTCAGACTGATGTCAGAGCAAAGGTCAAAAACCAGCATGGTGAGGGGTGTATTAGGACCCATGGCATGGGTAACCTCCACATCCATGAAGGCACCATTGATGCTGACAGGTACATACTGGCTTTAGAGCAACACAGGCTGCCATCCAAGGGAAGTCAGCATTGTCTTGCAGGATGCTTTTTCTGTGAATACCAAGACACATGCTGCACGTGTTACAACAGCGTGGCATCATAGTAAAAGAGTGCAGGTACTAAACTGGTCTGCATGCAGTCCAGACCAGTCTCCAGTTGAAAATGTGTGGAGCATTATGAAAAATACAACAACAGAGAACCTGGGCTTGGAAATTCCACCAACAAAGCTTCAACAATTATTGTTCTGGATTCACATGTTGCATGTATCAAATCCAAAAGTACTGAATACTTGCCAAAAACAATTAAGTTAATCAGTTTGAAAATTAAATTTCTTGTCTTTGTGTTCAGTTCAATTGAATATACTTCAAAAAGGAGCTCATACATCATTGTAATTCATTTATAATTTCTATTTAACACAATTTCCCAACTTCATTGGAATTGGGGTTTTTCAATGTGATCAGATGTGAGAAATATGAACCACTTCAAAGAAGAACTTCTTGACATTTTCAGACAGATGATAGACACTCTAAAGATTTACAGCAGACAGACACACACTCTGGCACACATACATTCATGCCCTGCAGCCAGGGAGCAGGTTTTGGTAAACAGATCTAGATGTTCACTGGACTTAAGAGTCAGACAGAGCAGCCACCGGGGGCTTTACTGCTGGACCCCGCCTGTCTGCATGTCACTGCTGCCAGAAGAAAACCTTCTCCTCAGCGCTTCAGTCTTTTTAACTGTCATGTTTTTGCTTGAACTAACTCTCCAGGACGTGGTTTGAATAATCTGATCAGGTTTCAGGACTCCCCGGCTGTCAGATCGCTCCAAACTGAGGATGAAATGTCCCAAAAGATCCAGCAGAACTTTTCCGCCAAAGTTCAGAGGCTGAGATTTTTTAGTATTCCAGACAAAAGCATCCTCCACCCACTGCCATCCATCACTCCTCCCTGCATGCCCTTCAACCACCCACACAGTTCCCAGGACAGAGGGGCCCGGGCACAGCGCTGGAGGGCACGTGTAGGGGGCAGCGGTGACTTTGGGGCTGCAGAAGGTTTTGGCCCGAGCATCGAAAGGGCTGTCGATGGAGGATTGAGGTCACTGCTGACTCACGTCCAATTACAGCTGCCCACATGACAGCTTGCTGAGCCCCAAACAGATGTTGTGCTGCTCTGCTGCAGGTATTCTGAAAGGTTGACCAGCTGATGAGGAATGCAGCTCAGCTGATTTGCAAAGTGCCAGTGTGGACTATGTCTGCTCCCACAGAACACACACAAAACAGAAATCAGCAGCACACATGAATTACATTAAGCTTGTGCTGCCAAATGTTACCTGTCAAACAGCCAGAATGTCAATTATGGACCAGAAATCATTAAGAAAATGCAGAATCAGACTCTCATTTTGTGTTTTTTCCTTTTTGTATAATTCACCAATTTAGTCTTACTAGTGATTCCGGCATAAGTCCTTAATTGACTGTAATGGCTACATAAATTTGTGATAACTGAGGTATTTCTCTCAAGGGTGTAACTGAGAAGTCTAATTTTTGTGGGACCAGCCATTTACTTTTGTGCGGCATTTTGTTTTTAATGAGTGCCCTCCTCTGTATTAAAAACTATCCTTTTTATGAGGATTTCTGTGTGGACTTTATGGTCATTGTGACAAACTGGGGCTTTGTAATCTTAAGTAAGAGCTAAGAAGGATGAGCTTCACCTCTCTTTTGAGACATTCAGCACACAGCGCCCACATTTACTGGCATATATGTTAAGACAGCCTTGGTTTGCTCCCCTGCTCTTTCTTAGCTCTAAACTTGCCTAGTAATATAACCAATGGTCTTATTTTACTCCTAGCATGAAGTGTTTTGGGGCACAGGGCAGGTGTCTTTCCTATTTTCCATCTGATGCAGTGTCCATTTTTATGCCCAGAGCTCATGCAGTTTAAATAGAAAATAAAGAGGCTCTTCTGCTTGAGCCCAGGGGTGTGCTTTTTAAAAAGTTTAAGTTACAACTAAACAAAAATCAGCACAAGGTGCTAAACAGGCTGCTCTCTGGTTGACTCGCTTTGCAAAGTCTTTAACCAGTAAAGACTTGAGCTGTGAGGCTGTGGCGATCCACATCTGCTTGGAGGTTGAATACTTGCCTTTTACAGCCATATGCATGGTCCTAAGTTAAGTCTGTGGTGCAGTTTGATTCTGCTACTTAGAGAAGACTGACTCGAAAACTTTGGATTAATAACATCCTGTATGATCTCGAGGAGACTTAACTGTTCTTAATCATGAAATTTCACATTTTCATCTCAATAATGTATTACTACAAACAGGTTTCATTTTCCCCTAAAAACAAATGTATACAAATACACGTATTTCATATTCAGGGAATTCTCAATGTTCTGCCCTTCATGAATGAGGAATTTCAAACTGATTTCACCTTCTTCACTCCTGAACTTAACTATCAACCACTAAAACATATTTTACATTTCAGGAATGCAAATAAATAACTGTAAATTGACGTTTTAATCAAGTAATAAAAATGTGCTTTACTATTT
This sequence comes from Scarus forsteni, assembly GCA_036419115.1. Lineage (NCBI taxonomy): Eukaryota > Metazoa > Chordata > Actinopteri > Labriformes > Labridae > Scarus > Scarus forsteni. The sequence goes on from JAZDUH010000508.1 coordinate 5,622,831, forward strand.
TCTCCAAGTTTTGTGATACAGTTCATTTGAAAACTCATGAGTAACAAGAAAAATGTAATTTGATCTTTGAAAAAAATCATTTTTATCTATTTGGTTAAAAATATTTTACATGCCATTGTATTGACCATTTTAGAAACAATTAAAATGATTTGGAAGTTAACAATGCCAGTAATTAAGGGTACCTGTGGCATGTACCTTACATCGTAATTTATTTTCCATAAATTTGTAAAACACTTCAAACAATTGTAAATCATTATGGAGACATATTGACAGAATAATTATTAGCCCGATAATATATTTACAGAGAGAGAGACATGTAGATGTGTAGATTTATATACATATCCTGCCAAGGACCTCGGTCTCTCTTGGTTCATTTATTACTCCAGTCAGCTCTGCAGGGTATCTTTACAGTAAACAGGGATGACAGTGGTTCCCTTTGGATTTTAATATAAAGAATATTTTTCAGTTTTTGTCAAAGTGATTTCTTTGACTTAACGAAATCTGTAACTCCTGTAACTCCATCCTTCGCCCTCACACCCGACACAGCATTGTGTGGATTTGCTGTTCATCATGAGACTGGGATCCACATTCAAGATTTCCTGCTGCTTAACAGAAGGTTTTTTCTTGAGCCATGATGGAGGGATTCATGATTGGCTATATGGATTCATGTTGGGTGTTGGATGTATATAGTTGTATATATATGTATATGTGTATTTTATATGTATATATGTATCTATGCATAAATGTGTATCCATAAAATGAAGAGCTTTATGTTCTATTGTAAAGGGTCTTGAGATAACACTTGTTATGAATTGGCACTATACAAATAAAGATTGATTGATTGATCCCCTTCCCCCCGTAAAAAGATGTTCATAAGTTAAATGGAAATCAGCTGTCTCCTTTGTCTGCCTTCTACTTCACAGCATACCAACAATTCTTTTTCCAAAATAATTATCATTTAACAAGAGAATAACGCCTCAGAAGTGGACTTCCTGATTCACAACAAATGCAACCCAGAATGCTTTGCAAGTACATAGCATGTGCTAGGCAGCAAACTAGGCAGCCGTTTCTCAACTGTATTTTCTCTCTCATTATATGAATATTTTCCACTTAACTAAAACAGTGGTTGTATATTTTGTACACACACCTCACAGAGTGATGCTTTCCTGATGGGATTGTTCAGTTTTAAAAATAGGAAGGTGTGAAGGTGGGTGGGGCTTGCTGGTTCACTACATCTTTACTCATCTGTGGTTGTTTTGTTTGCTGAGATCTTTAAGACTTTCAGCAAAAGTAGAGACTAGTCTGTTATCAGGCTACATCCTCCATTAATGTACACTGATGCCGGGCTCAGCTGTGCCATAGTGACACTGACAACATGGCAAACATGGAAGGTCAAAAACAACAAACTGTAATGCCAAGGTTTTTGGTGGTGAAACTTCAGCTTCTCTTTCAGCTTTTGTACAGCTGTTTTTTATGATCTTATTTACAATTGTTTGCTGTTGTTGTGAAACCTTTAAAACTACACACTAACATTCCAGTGCAAAAGACCATGAAGATGAGGAACAATTCAGTAACACTTGATCCTCTCTTCTGATTCAGCCATGAATTTTCAATAAAACTCCTTAGAAGGAAAAAACAATTAGCCTAAAGTAGCAGCTTAAACAATTACACTGTGCACAGCCTTTATCTTGCTTGGGCAGATAAAGTAATGGAAAGACTTAGCTAATAATACTTTTACAGACATTGTTTCACTGGAGAAGAATCCACAATGAGGCTTTTGTAGCTAATCCTCAGCCACTTATTTGTCCGCAGAAACCGGATGTTTGGCTTTCATTTAGATTTAGAGAACATTTGAACATTAATCAGGCTCTTACCCGTCACTGAGGCGGACGAGAATGGCCCTGTAGAGCTGGTGCTGTGGGCTGTTGGACTCTGGACCACACGGGTGGATGAACGGGTGGACAGATGCCAGGACGAAGCCCTGCTGGTAGAGCTCATGAAGCTGGCCAGGCAGCTCCCTCACTGATGAGAGACGCAGCGTGGACGTCCCACCTGAGGGACAACAGAAGGGAGAGGAACGGTGAGGTATGACTGTGAAAAAATTAATAACAAACCACAAATTTATGCATTTTGGAGGGTCAGTTTGCTGCTAAATGCTGATGATTGAGTTGCTTCTGAGGAGAATTTCTAATGAAAGTTTCTTCCTTATCAGACTGAACAAACTGGACTGTTAATTTGTGCGTCTACTGATAAAACTTGAGTTCACTGTATTCCTTATCTGTTGGCTTACAATGCATTTCAATGACGCACTTCATCTCCTACTTCATTTTTCCTTGGCCTTGTACAAATGAGCTAGAACAAAAACAAGAGTCAAACATGCAGGCAACAAAGAGAGAAAATAATGACATGGAACAAGGTAAAGATGAGTCACATTGCAAGACATTCAAACCCTGTCAGCTGTGGAGAAAGATGATTTATGCACATGTGATTAGGCTGTAGAGGTCCGACTGAAGCAGATCAATAAACAGATGGCTTCATTTAATGAAGTTTGATGGCTCACAGGGTTAAACTGCAAACAACGTTGCAGGAACATCTAATGGTAGAGAATTAAAATAAAGACATCCTTCATTTAGGTTGGCCTACAAATATAAAAATGCATAAATACCCATCCATTTATATCCAGAGAAGTATCCATCCAGGCAGAGACAAAGAATAAAAATAAGAATTTATGATAGAGACAAACCCATGGACACCCAGATCGCAAATCTGTCGACGTATTTTTACCAGCTAAATATATATATTTTTTAGATTACTTGACATGTGGCATCTCATTTTCAAGATGGACCTCATGTTTATATGTTTAGAAAAGTATTTATTATTGAGGTATAATCAGTTACAATCATGGATAGAGTTTACTCTCATATCAACATTAAAACCTATAATGATTATGAACTGTACAGAAATGAAGTCGATTACAGTTTTTTTCAATTACTTTGGTACATTTCTTAGATCATAATTGAAATTCAATGCTTTGGTACATCCATGGAAATGATTATGTACAATTCTTTGCTGTTTCCGACATTATTGATTACTTTTGTCATGTTGATCAAAATATATTATAATGGGTTTGCGTCAAATAGTCTCACCCTCACAACAATTAGGTATCAGTTCATTGCATAAGTCTTTACATGCAAAATGATTGAACAACTTGTCATTTGTCAAGGCACATACATTTCCCTGGGCCTTTTTTGTAAATCTTTCTTGAATTAATACATTTCTCCCAGGTGAATCTTGACTTTCTCTAACGAAATGAAATGTGTGAAGCATTGGATCAGCCAATCATCAACCAGTCTTCTGAAATAGCTTTTGTCTGTTTGTGCTATGCAGTGCTATCTTGTCCTGTCTGTATCGCAATGGCATGCCAGCAAATTAGAGTACAAACAATAAAAGTGAATCTTGTCCATTATCTCGCAATCAACCACCCACATACACTAAGATGTAACTACAATAAAAACTTTACCCATAGTTTACATCAGAATATCTCTGTTATATTGACACATGGCTAAGAAATTTGACGGTCTCATCTGTACACAGTGACATAAAAGGCTTGTAATTCTGATGGCATATGTTCATTGGCACAGACATTTACTCTTGAGAGAAGAACTAGGGATTTTGAACAAGAGCCTGGCTTTTACAGGTGATCCATGGTGTTTTGCTATTTGAACAAATATTTTAAGAAATGCACTTACTGTTTTGCAAGTGTCAAGTATGATTCAAAAAATGTACCAAAGCAACTGAGAAAACCAGAATATAGCAGCATCTAGTTGAAATGACATGAAATTGTGTCTAACTGGTCTAAAAGAATACAATTATGTTGAATTATATCATTTCTGTTGGTGGTTGATGTACTCGAAGTCAAGCAGGTCAACAGCTGCAGGTCATCCATGGTTGTTTGTCTCGGTTATACTAATATGTGTGTGCTGTTTGTAGAAATATCAAGTGTTAATGTTTATTAATCTCTCTCGAGTTAATACCAGGAACTGCAAAAATAATGAAATGGGGCTAAAGGGAAAGAAAAGGAAAGGCCAAATAATTGTAAGTGTAGCAAAGAGGTAGATGATTTGACTCCTTGTATTGATCAAGGTCTCCCTGTGCCTGTATTGGTGTTTACTGGGCACTTAGGTTAAAGGATAAGTTTGGTTTCTACAGCTTTCACATTGTTTATAGAATGAAGTAGAACAATATACTCACCCAGAAGGCTTTCCTGATCCAAACAGTGCTTCGGGAGATATTTAGATCCAAAATCGAGTGGCGGACATCCGTATAATGGTAGCACACGGGGCATGTATAGAGCCGCTCCTAAAACTGCATTAATCGTCCAAAAACTCCTTAGTTTCACCAATATTTCATCATGGTCCGCTCGCGCTACTCCTCCATTACAGTCCGGTGTCGCTCCACCCATGGTTTTGTGAATTTGCTGACCTCTGAACTGAAGACTTTGTTTACGTTTGCCTCCGCGCATGTGCAGTGGGGTTCATTGTTTCAGGGGCGACCGCCGGCTACACAACGACTTTCTTCTTCCAGTTCTGTGCAAAATGGACGAATATCTATCGGATGAAGATGTTGTGGAGGAGAACTTTGAATATGATGGGTGTCCTTACAGTTTCGAGCCAGAGTTTACAGATGAGGAGCTCATCGAAAGGAGAACAGCTGGCCAGAGAGCAGTCTTCAGTTCAGAGGTCAGCACAGCCACAAAAACAAAACCATGCCTGACATGTCTACAGACTGTAATGGAGGAGTACCCCTGGCGGACCATGATGAAATATTGGTGAAACTAATGAGTTTTTGAACGATTAATGCAGTTTTATGAGCGGCGCTATACATGCCCCGTGTGCTACCATTATACCGATGTTTGTGCTTGATTTTGGATCTAAATATCTCCTGAAGCACTGTTTGGATCAGGAAAGCCTTCTGGGTGAGTACATTGTTCTACTTCATTCTATAAACAATGTGAAAGCTGTAGAAACCGAACTTATCCTTTAACTGTGGACTCCAGATTGTCCTTAGGTATGAGTGTGAGTGTGAATGGTTGTCTGTCCCTTTACATGGCCTTGTGATCCATCGGCAACCACTTCAGGTGTACCCTGCCTATCCTGCCAAAAGGGATGAGGGGTTTAGTTGAATATCCTTAATCTTTGAGTTTAAAGGGGTATCAAAGTGACATTTAATTTAATGCCATCATGAATTATGTGGTGAGATATGGTTCTCAAACAACCACAAATTTCTTGACTGCAACAGTTTATTTTTTAATAATGCTCCTCATTGTTTTTGCTGCCAAATCTCAACAGAACGCTTAGATTACAACAATAGATTTTCCAAATAAAAGAAGATAAATTTGTCTTTAGAACAATGGAGTTAAACTCCCACACCATAAATCACTTTCAACCGCAAAAGCATTTCTGTTTTCCTCCACTTCAACACCAGTCTTTTCACGGACCTCTCCAGACTTTTCATAGGCCCATCTGTCCTCCAGATGTTCTAAGACTTTCCCTCCATTTGCTGAACACCTGAACCTGCTGCTCTTTGCACCCTTCACCCTTTTCGCCTCACTGACCCACACCTGTGCCTCTAGTTAACCCGAACGAAAACAGTCACGCTTCCAAATGTCAATGCTGTTCATTTTCACATGCGGTCAGGATTGATCGCCTTTTGTTTCTCTTTTGCAAGTTTGCTTTTCTACCCTGACACATATGAAATTTGACATTTACAACACAAACAAAAAACACAGTTCACATTAATTTCAGGCAGCTAAGTGGGCAATAAAGCTCTGAAGGCATCCAGTGTGTTTAGTGTCAGATGACTCTAATGTAAACTGAAGAAAGGAAACCACTTGAGGAATATTTTCCATCGTAGATCACAATCTTGACTCATTCTGTCACACTATGCAAAGAGAAATGTGCTTTTCCCTTGCAGTAAGCATCTTATCTAATTTTACCACTTAATTTATGTTTGAGGCTTCAGCTATTAAAGAAAAGTTCCATCACAACTGCACTCATATGAAGATAACAGAGCTGAAGAAGCCGCAACGAAAGAATTGTGCAGTAAAGAAAATAAGATAAATAAATGTGAGGATTTGCAAGTCAGATACCAACACTGATTTTCCAGTCATTCCTGGTTTGTTTTGGCAATTAGCATCACGCTTCTCGCTCCATCCCCTCAATCTGGGAGTTAATAAGAGTGGATCAAAATCCAATCAGGCCTGATTGCTGGGTCTCTGTATCACGGCAGCTCTTTATTTTGTGATGCTGACTTTGATTTCCTCTTTTTTTTCTACCATAAATGTCCAAGTACAGCAGACAGGCACGTGACGTTAATCAGAAGCAATCAGAAAGGGGGCAACTGTTAGAAGAGAACTCATTCTGCCGCCCTGTGGTTTCCTGCCACTGGGAGGGACATAACTGTCAAAATGTGAAAGAGCAGGGTGGGTCAAGAGGAAAGGCTGGGCGAGTTTCTTTACAGTGGTAAGTAGAAATCTTGAAAACGTATCTTTTACCGTGTTTGTTGTGTTTTCAGTGAGTTTACTGTACATCCTGGTGTCCCCAGAACATACAGTCCTACTCATCATTATTAGCACCCATGAAGTTTGAGAACACAATGTGACAGTACAGTTTCTTTACAAACCTCTCTAACTTTGCTCTGCATCACTTTATTAGACTCAAACTTGTCAGAAGTAATGTTCTCATCTTAAGGTTTGTAAATTATACTTCATCAGCTACTACGGTCATGCAGTCATATTTAGAATAGGCAGTTTTAATTGCAACCACTTGAAGCCGACAATAAAAAAACACCCTACCAACAATTAAGCATGGTGGAGGTTCCATAATGGTTTGGGGCTGCTTTGCTGCATCGGGTACTGGAGGCCTTGGCCGTATCACAGGAATCATGAAATCAGAGAATTATCAAGAAATTTAAGAGCATGATGTCCTACTCAGTGTAAGAACAATTGGATTGAGTCGAAGATCCAGGGCCCTCCAGCAAGACAAAGACCCAAAGCACACATCCAAAAGCATGCAGGAATGGTTGAAAAGGAAAAATGGTCTGTTTTAAAATGGCCAGCAATGAGTCCTGATCTCAATCCGATTAAAATTCTTTGGTATGGCTGAAATCTGCCATTGGGGAAATGAAACCTGCAAATGTTCAAGAGCTTGAACAATTTGTATAGGAAGAGTGGGAGAAAATACCAGCTAGGAAGTGCAAGAAGTTTATAGATGGTTACAAGAAACATTTGGAAGCTGTCATCAGTGCCAAAGGGTGTGCAACAAAATACTGAAGAGGGGTGCCATTATTGCTGCACATGCTTTTTTTCAGTTCCCTCTTTGAAATTACAACATGTAACTTGTAAAAATGATTTTTATTTTGTTAAATTATTTTGGACCTTCAATTAAAAGATCCTGATGACATAAATTTGGTACATTTCAATTTATTTCTGAAGATATTGTTAAAGCAATAAAAATAATGAAGGGGTGCCAATAATACTGAGCAGGACTGTATCTTAAAAGGTTTTTTGCCTGATAATCCACTCAGATATTGGATTTTGGCATCCCTATAAACCCATCTGTTTCAGCCTTGCTTAAAACTATTTTAGTATAAATCCTCATGAGCTGAGTCATGATTGGGATACTGCCACTGGACCCAACTTTGGGCTGAGCAAACCTCTGACTAGAGAAGTGTCTCTAATGTCATCAAAGTTGAAATTGACAAATGGACTGCTTCAGCTCTGGTTTTCTTAGAAGTTAAAGGGCAACTCCGTTTTTTTGACACCTGGACCTTATTTATAGGTGTGTGCATGCTCATATACTCACTCAGACAAACATCGTGCAGTTCGGAGTCCTTCAGAAGTTATTTAGATCCAACCGATTTAGCCGCACTTAGAGGGGGCGACGGCAATGGAGCTTCAGCGCGGGACATAATCTCTGCAAAATCGCTCATTTCGACTATATTTTTTCATCCATCGCCAGTGTTATCATAAAGTCAGCTCGTCTACCGTCTTCAGGTGGGTCAGCTGACCTGGTAAACAAACTTTTGATGATGTCATAGCCGCGCGACACAAAGGTACAGCTGATTTACTTTTTGCCGGCATTGCTGAGCAACATGGCAGAATATTTATCTGATGTCGAAGAGTCGGACTACAACTTCGACTTTGATGTCCTTACCGGTTTGAGCCCGAGTACACGGACGAGGAGCTCCATGAAAGAAGAATGCGGAGGGAGAGAGACGAACAGCTGGCTCGAGAACAAACAGGAGCACGTCCACGACTCAATGCGAACTGGTGGTGCGCTTGTGGGCAGTGTTCGCCTATAGCAACAGAAGAGGAGTGTGTTAGCTGCTCAGAGTGGGACTTGAGACCGGCTGACACGCGTATGGATCTATCCAGGAATATATGTCTGACTACTCTGGAGGATTTCTCTGCAATGACAAACCGGGCTGTGGTAGAGACGAGCGATTTTGCAGAGATTATGTCCCGCGCTGAAGCTCCATTGCTGTGGCCCCCGCTAAGTGCGGCTAAATCGGTTGGATCTAAGTAACTTCTGAAGGACTCCGAACTGCACGATGTTTGTCTGAGAGAGTATATGAGCATGCACACACCTATAAATAAGGTCCAGGTGTCAAAAAACCGGAGTTGCCCTTTAAGTAAGCAATAAAGGAGAGGGTTGATCCTTAGAGCTGGCATGACCTTTAACTATATCTTAAGACTGTGTTCAAACTAATAAATACTTAAATGTGCATGGAAATGCCTAAAATATCTTTTAGTTGATGACATAATGCAGTCATCTAAATTGTTTTGATTTCAGTCTAGTTTTGTTGATGAAATTTCACATCATTTTAGTCAACAAAATCGACTGTAAATTTCATTGATTGAATGTAGTGTAGAGTGTAAAAGTACGGCATTTTTAATGCTTCCTTGAGTTTCTGAAGTCACTGATTAAACCAGCTTGAATGTAGGAATTCACAGAAACAAATTAAACTTTTTGTGAAATGCAAAAACTTTCATTTAGGCTACCTGACAGAGCATCTCAGTTACAATTAGTATCAGTGATTGGATATATGTTCCTAACTTGTACCTACTTTCTACATGGTCACATTATGCCTGATGGGATTAAATCTCTGTCAAACATTTGGTTCTAGTTTTATTTGTTGATGAAAATGTCTGTTAATTTAGTTTTTGTCCATGTGCACACCTGTTTTCATTATTTATTGTCTAGTTTTTGTCAGGGGAAAAAAGTGCTGTTGACAAAATCTATGATGAAAATAATTAGTCAACAAAATTAACACTGTTAAAGCATGAAGGTCTTGGCATATAAAGTAAAGAATGACCCATAACATTAATCCTTGAGCTTGAATATCTGTTCAACGGATCCTTTGCTCAGAAAGGACATTAATGCAAAGTAACAACCTTGACATTCGACTTTAGAATTTCAAAACCTCACAGCTATTTCTTCAGTCAGAGCAGGCATTTGACAAATTCTGAAGAAAATCTGAGTGTTTTTGTCTTCATCGTTTTCACAAGTATCTGCACTACATCAAAAGTCCTCCAGCCTCAGCTGTTGCACATACACATGAAAGAAATCAGACAATACTTTTCCATAAGCATCATTTTCTTTGTCTCATCTGGCCCCAATCTTACTCAGAGGGATAAAAACCTGCAGCAGGCAGCCGCTGGTGACGGTCTAGTTCAGGGAGCAACCAGCTGTGTTACGACAAGCAACACACAGCTTCTGTCAGGCAACATCAGCCAGTCAGGACGTATGGTAATGAGAGCCAGGAGGGAGAGGAATAACTCAGGTTCAGGAAGAGGAGTAATTAGAAATGAAAATGGAAAGCAGGAGGAAAAGGCAACAGAGGGAGGATGGAAATAGAAATTACGGGAGGGTGTTAATTTTGGCAGGTAGCTCAGATTTGGTTTTTGAATGTTTGGTTAAGTCTAATTTCTCCCCATCCAAGGTTGAAGGGTCCTATTTGGATGGCACAAAGCATAGAGGAAGCACACTGCACAGCACACTATCCTGAGGTAAAGTCAGGTCCAGACAACACAACAGAGGATGGATTATATACCTTCATTATGCATAAGTGTATTAGCAAGGTTACACAAATCTAACCAATCAGAGTGTCAACAGTCATTCCCATCAAAAGTGGTGTGTACATGCTGGGTGCCATATGGTCACTGACACAGCAGATTTCATTGAGTACATCCAAATCCCAGTTGGATCATTCTTCTCTTTTTATTGTGTCATTAGACACTGAAAACAAACACAAAACAATGAGTGAAATATGTTGATGTTCAGGTTATATTTTACTTTAGCATTCCTACAACATCAGAGACATTGAAGATTGCCAGTGTTTGGAGGACACACCTGAATTAAAGTGTATCTTCATTGATTATAAGAATACCCAAACATACCATCATGATCATTACCTCCGCCAAGGAGGTTATGTTTTCGGGAGAGTTTGTTTGTCTGTCTGTCCGTCTGTCTGTGAACAAAATAACTCAAAAAGTTACAGATGGATTTTGATGAAATTTTCAGGAAATGTTCAGCATGGGAACAGGAAGAAGTGATTCAATTTTGGTGTTGATCCAGATCACTGTCTGGATCCAGGAATTGTTCAAAGGATTCTTTGTGGGAACTGTGCTGCTTGGCGGAGGTCTGCGCTCTCCAAGTGCTTTTCTAGTTTATGATATAATTGATTTTTTACTCATTCTCATGTACTTGAAATATTTCAGACCCAACTGTCTGTTACAAGACAGCATTTCATTCTATGTACTCCTGCATGTTTCTTGATGTTAAAATGTGAGAATACACACAAGAGAGCTTGGTATACTGGCTCTGTGCCATGAGTGCCATTTAAAATTTAACCAATAATTCAAATTACAAAGGCTCCTAAAGCACAAACCTCTAATATCTGATTGATTAATCAAAAATGTGGAAAACTGGCCTATGCAATGTTAACAAATCTTTTACTGAAGCCCATTGCTCTGGATTACTGCGTAAATCTACAGACTTCTCCCTTTTGCAATGGCGAACATTCCCTGCAAATGTCTTTTAACCTTTTTTTTTTTTTTTTTTTTTTTAGCAAAAGTATGGACATTTACTCTCTCTCTCAATGTTAACAAATCCTTTTAAAAGTTCATGGATCTGCATGAATACCTACTAACTTCTTCTTTTCCATGACCAACAACCAAACATACAAAGAACAAATGCCAGTGCAATAATTACCTCTTCCTCCAAGGGGGCAAATGATCATGGGGAGAAGGCCTCAGACTTTTTGTCTTGTTCATGTGCACTCAGGGGCATGTGAAACACACCAAACGGCATGTCAAATTTTAAAAGGGCTCTTTAAATCTTTTAATTTATGCAGTCGTTGGCCCCATCTGTAGCACTATGCTGCCTGATGTTCTGTACTGGCTTTTTCTGTGCAGGAGCAGAGTTGATCTTCATCACAGAGTCTAATATTATGGCTACTAACATGAATATCATACAGTCCAAAACTAAAATAAGGGTTTTCATGTGCAGCAGAGGCTTTAGGTTGATTTTTAACTATATAAACACTTGGATCAATATAATCCTATCAATACCACAATCAACACTTGGGTGAAAAGATAAGACGTGATTTGGTTTACGGCATGTTGATAGTAAAACTAAATTGTCTCTCCTCAAACTAACAGATATAATCATAACAAATTAATCAAACAACACTTCTTTTTAGCCTAAAATTGCATGGCTGATAAAATGTAAACATAATCAAGACTGAGTTATTGTTTTCAAAGATTTTTCTGGCCAGCTGTCATCTAATTTTTCACGGAAAACATCCAGTGACATACATTTTCAGCTTAATTTTCCTCCAGCAAAAATATCACTGTGATAGAGAGGTCAAAGCAGAGAGGGTTAAAAAGACGATAATCGAGACACTGTTTGGCTCCCAGTTGCGTGACGGCTGGGATCCCAACAGCATGCAGTACACAACGACATTTACTGCAGGCCAAACAGCTGGGGCACATGGGAAAGCGCCAAGACAAAGAGCTGGATCCAAAACCAGGGAACGGGGGAGAGGAGAGGATCGTGTGTGGGAGAAAGAGAGCCAGAGGAGGACTGGCTGTATGTACAAGCTGTCACAAGACGTGGGAAATGCCACTTTGGCTAATTAGTGTCAATGGGTCTATAGAGAGAGAGAGGTTCATATCCATGGGAAAAGGCAGGGCAAGTAAGTTCAATGGTAGGTCAGGGAGAGAGCGAGTGTAGGCTGAGTCTGATTTGGGATGATGCCAGATGAGTTTTTGTGTTTTTGATCTTAGAGAGAAAACTGTGTAACACACACATCAGGGTTACCAAAGAGGCCATTCACTCAATACTCGGAATATCAGATAAAAGAAATTAGACTGTAGCCTTCAGCAAAAACAGCTTGTCACAGCTACCCTAATTCTTCATGCCATAGGTTCAACAAGTTGCTGGAAATATTTCCCACAGATATTTGACATAACATCACACAGTTACTGCAGATTTGTCAGCTGCTTGTCCATGTTGCAAATTTCCCACCCCACTGTATTGAGATCTGGTGACTTTAGTAGGCCACTGGAGTACAACAAGCTTAATGTCATGCTGAAGAAACCAGCTTGTAATGATTCAAGCTCTGTGACATGGTGAAGATGGTACACTGTGGTCATAAAGGGAGGGCATGATCAGCAACAATAGTTGATAGTAATTTAAAAAACAATAAAATGGCTAAAGTGTTTAGCTTAGTGCTGCCAGGTGATTAAAAAATGAATCTAATTAGTCGCATATTAATCTCATATCTGCCTTAAGTCCCCAAATAAAGAATTTGAATTCTAGGACATAACAAAATTGTAGTGCAGGACTAATCAAATGAATACACTAAGAAGAAGAGATTTGTAAATCAACATTTTTATGCATGATTGAATAAAACATAAGTCAGGGAGTCATGTCCAGAAAATTCTAAGCTCTATCAGGCAAACCAAATTACACTTTAAGTGTGTTTCATAAATCTAATTCAAAATAAGAAAAAGATTGAGGACATCCAGCTAACCAATTAGGCCTGATGCATTATTAAAGAATTCAGTACTGATATAGATAAATAAATTCAGAAATGAAATAAGGCTGAGTCTCAAATGGTCCATTCCCATTGTCACCTCCGCTTTGTTTGGTTTGACTAGTGACATGTGTGAAGTGACGTGCTACTGCCATGTATGGGTCCTCACCTGGCCCATATTAAAATGTTCATGTGCTATAAATTATCTTGTGACAAAACTTATAAAGCATTAATTTGAATTGTAATTAGTTTATCTAACTAATACACGAAAGTGACAACCCTAGTTTAAATAAAGCTTAAGTGGTATAAAGGGGCCCAAGGTGTACCAGGAAAATATCCCGGGATGGATTCATGCTTTCATTTTGTTTTGACCAAATCCTGACCTCAGCATTTAAAAGTATGTTGTATTTGGAGTATGATGGAAATATGTTGTGAGAAAGTACATTTGTAATATTTATGAATACTGAGTGATGATCTGCTGCCTAGTAATTTATAATTCTGCAAATGTGCAATGGCGTATGAATCATATATTAACTGCAGTTACTTTCTGATTTGCAGCTATACCTGGGAAATGCAGCTTTACAAGACCCTAGTAGGTTTTAAGGCTTTTCTCCTTCACAATTTCATATGATCCATTGTGGTCCTTATAACTTGTTTTATGTGTAAATAAATCTAATAAGAATAAAGTAAGTATGTTGCAGCAGAAATCAAGACTCAGCAAACCAAGCAACATTTTCAAAGTCTTCTAATATCTAGTTTAAATGTGTGAATCGTAGCATCACCATGGCATACCTGCCAACAGAACTGCCACTCAATATATATTTCCCTTTTTCTGACCATTCTTTGTAAACCTTTGAGATGGTTTTGCTTGAAAATCCTAATAGATCAGCACTTTCTGACTTACTTGGACAAGCCAATCTGAAACTAAAAACCAAGATAGGTCAGAGTCACTAAAATCAACTTTCTTCCAAATGTCGACACTTGATTTAGACTTCAGATGATTGTCTTAACCATGTGTAAGTGCCTAAACGCATCAAATTGCTGTTTTGTGATAGGATGATAAACTATTTGTTTTAAAAAGTTTTTGAACGGGTGTACCTGTGAAGTGACCAGTGTGTTTACTATTTTGTTGGGGGTTCAAGCAACCTCAAACTTGCCAGTAAAATCTATTTTTCTTACGGTTTAAATGGTCATTGTCTCACTGTGGCTGCTGTAGTAACAGCTTTTACCGTGGCTACTTTGAGTGGAGGAGGATGACTGACCTGCAGCAGCCGTAAATTCAAAAAACCTGTCCTCAAGCCACTGCAAAAAATGAATCATTTGAGTTTATTTAAACCACAATGCTGGCAACATTAACCCATTTAAGTGCACAACAATGGACACACAATGCTTTTCTAAGCACCAGACACAAGCATATTATTCACAGGTCATCAGTTCTGCTGATTAATGACCATAGGCATCTGTCTGATCCCCAGGTCTTATGTAACCTAACACTCAATACATCCTATACAGAATAAATTCCACTAGTCTATTTGGTTAATAGCCCATTTAAAGTGTTTGGGGAGAACAGGACCTTTGAAAACATGTCCTGTAGGGGATTTGACAATCATGCTGTCAATCACATGAATCAGCAAGTGGATGTTGTAGGTGAGCGTTACTGCTCCAGTGCAAGGTACAAAACTTTGAATGTAAATTCTCAATAAAACACATTGGAAGAGACACAAAAACATCTCATCCATCAGAAAAGTTTTCAGTGTTATTTGTTTTTCATTTGATCGAGAAACATTGTTGAGTTTTGGTAAAACTGCCAATGAAACAGGAGGCACCGATACTCATCTTTATACAAGCTGCTATTGTTTTCAAACTTGCCATTGACAATAAAAGAATGAGACGAAAGAATGAGGCCATATAGAATCAACCCTTTTCTCAAGGGAGCCTTTGGTCACCCTCTAATGGACGCTGCCACTTCACATGACATCTCAAATTAACTCCAAATGACAGAAAAAAGTAGAGTGCAATCCACTAAGCTTACGCAAAGGGTTAAATGCATGCAAACTGAACACAGACAGCACTGCCACTCCTAGCTGAGCCAGTCCAATTTGCATGCAATGTAAATATTAGGGAATTTCCATAAATTCAGTGCAAAATTGCCCCCTTCCTATGTAAATAAGCCTCATTGCAAATACCACCTAATCCACAAAGACCAGTGCTAATTGCTACAGGCAGTAAAGCGGTGCTATTTAACGCCAGTGAGACCCATGTATTATCACAAATTGCACTGAGTTGGTGGTAACTGTGAAGCAGAGCCTATATAAGGGCTGTCATTTCAGGACTCCACGGTAATCGTGGCAACAGTGATTGTAGCCAGGCGAAGGCCCTGTGGCAGGCGACATGGCAAGCACGCACAAGAAAGGATTTATCGTAGAGGAGTATCACTTTTTGATTTAAGTGACAATGAAATCATTTGCAGATCATCTGCAGTTGACAGGCCAAATGATCCTTGTGCTACTAGATGACATCGAGGATGACAGTAAAATAGTCTACTGTGTTTGCAACCATTCCACCTTTTTTAAGTATACATAAATATTTGTCTAAATACAGTCTGTCAAAAACTCCTAAGACCCCTTGACCACTTTCAGTTGTATTTTCTGCATTTATTTTGAAATCAGAGGCATAAAGTGCGCTCAGAAGCCAAACTGTGTGGGCGTGTTAGCACCAGCATATAATTAGACCAAATTCTTTTAAGGATAAGGCGCTAAAACAGGGCAGATTGCGTGAACTAATAAGGGTGCTATTATCAGGAGCAATCCATTCTTTGTGGATCTGGCCCTATGTTTCTTGTAGTTTTTCCACAAGTGCACTGAGGGCAAAACTCAGGTCAGTAATTTGTTTCACATTAAGTCTCCTGACAGGGCGCAGCACGCTGCCACACATCCTGAGTGCTTGCTGCTTGTTTGATGTTAAAGGCTGTTCAAAGTGAGGGAAACAGCTCTGAAAAATCATCTTTGTCATTTATTACATCTGGCCGGTAAACAAAGACTTTCACTGACAATTTCCTCTGACAGAAATGTGGATCTGTTTTTCTTTGCACTATACTGACAGAATGATATGACTTCAATTATGCTTATTCAAATATATTGTTTGTTCTGCAAGTCATTACACTGCACAGACACTGAGTTTGGACATTTATATTCGGTCTTTGTGTTTGATACCACAATCATTTGTGAGAGAGGCCATTGAAATCCTTTTAACGTGGCTGGGATTGCAGGTCCAACAAAAACTAAATGGACGATTTGAAAATGTCTCTGTTGTTTGAGTGGGATGTTGTCATAAGCACATCACTCAAAAGCTCGTGAAATAAACATCAGACAGGGAATTTTGAAAAAGTGTGATTTTAAATACTCACGAAACACTTAAACTAGCAAAGTTATGACTTAAGTTGTGTCTTTTGTTGAACAGATAAGCAAGATTCGATCTAATGGAGCCCAACATTCAAACAAAGTGAAACTTTGTAACAGTTATGACCTTTTAAATTTATTTGACCAACTATCAGCTTCACCACTGTTTCCTTGTTCATCTAAAGATTTTATTATTTTACTATTTGTTTTTAAATTTTTAAATGGATGTACATAAGTGACCTTTTAAAGTCCACAGCCCCCTGTGATCTTCTTGTCCCTGAGGTTAGGCTAAAAAGCTCGGAGTGACCGGGCCATTTCTGTTGTGACCCCTAAATTAACTCTAACATTGTTTTGAATTCATTCTAAATCTTACTTTTACTTGTTTTGTACTTGTCTGAGATAAAAGAAAAAGAAAACTATTTCTAACAACTAACTAGTACTTGTTTCGTTTTATGCATTTCATTCAACAAGAGTCATGTGGTCATCAGGTGGTCCATCTTTCATGCATTTTTAGACCATTAAATTGGCTTTTATTTTGACAAATTGTTTTGTTTAGTGTTTCTCAAATGTTGTTATGTTTGTAACATTTTTTTAAACTGTATTGTATTTTGTCATTACCTCCGCCAAGGAGGTTATGTTTTCCGGAGAGTTGGTTTGTCTGTTCGTCTGCGAACAAAATAACTCAAAAAGTGGACGGATTTTGATGAAATTTGCAGAAAATGTTCATCATGGGAAAAGGAAGAACTGATTCGATTTTAGTGTTGATCTGGATCAGCGTCTGGTGGCCATGGTGAAAAATGTGATTTCTGTGAATAACTACTGAACTTAAATAGATATCATTATGAATCCAGTTGCTAATGGTATGTTTTCATGGTCAAGGAATCTAAATATTTACATGAAATAAAGGTAGGACTAATATTTATGGTCAAAATCACAATATGGCTAAGGACTGTTGTGCTGGCGGAGGTCTGCGCTCTCCGAGTGCTTTTCTAGTTTGTATTTAATCTGGATTTCATTTATTTGACTTTATTTTAATTTTATTCTATTTTATTTTTGCAGCATTTGTGCAATATCCATAAAGCAGATTGAATTCAGCAAATGCTATTGTATTTTTATTTTTATTTTTTTTGTTTTTTAACAGTGTTGCCTTCAAATTCCAAGGCAAATGAAACACATCTCAATGCAGAACAGACTAACTGCTGGAAATATCCTTGGGGTGGCTGCTGTTAAATAACACACAGTCAAGAAAAGGTCTGGAAATCATACCAAAACATAATGATTAGATGGCAACTGAAGCTCAGAGTCTTAATCTACAGTTAGAGAGTAATAAAAGCTCTGATTATCTTAATGAAATTACCTTTCCTGATGAAAACTTAGGTGCAAGCAGGAGGGTTAGTCCACAAAACTGGGGGATGTTATCTAGCGTGGAGAGCACACAGCAAACTAAAAAGCTACTAAAACCCTCTGCTTGTCCTCACATGTGAGTGCATTCCACCTCTCAAAAGGAATTACCAAGCATATGACAAGCATATTTAGCAGAGGATTCAAATGTATATCCAACAGCAGTCTGGATGATCCACAAATTAGGTGATGCAGGTTTTCTTCCGAAGTGTTAAGTTTTAATGTGAAACTGAGTACTTCACTCTGTAATCCAACAAAAAAGGGGTTTACATGTCTCTGTTAATAGTCTGAAATCTCTCCTGAAGTTCATGATAAAACAGTAAAACCCTCTGCTTGCTTTAAATTTCCTGTTTTACAGTCAGTTGTTTTTTCTCTTCCCTTTTGTTTGTTTACTACCTATCTAGAGATAAACTGGAACACCAGATGGACCGTTCAATATCTTTTACTCGTCAATCTGGAAAACGGTCCATAGAAAGTTCTCAGGAATTTACAGAAGCTTTCAAAATCGTATCCGCCAGTTGATTGGACGATCATTCCGTCAATCACATTCATTATGGGCCAATCAGATAGAGTAAGAAGGCACGACTGCCACAGTGTTAAGAAGAGTAAGTAAAACAAAAAAAATCTGCGAAACATGTCAGAAAAGGAGCAAATATTCTTACTATGAATTCTTGTTTTTATTTAATAAAGATATGAGGTCCAGGTCTAAAACTACCACTGAAGCTGTTAGCATCAATGCTAATCTCTGTACAAGCAGTCACTTCATCCAGCTGCATGTTGATATATGCTTATTAACACATCTGTTGACTGTACTTAATATTGTCTATTCACGCTAACTCGACTTTAGCTTTATTAGTTAGACGATTTTCAGCCAAATTCAGGCTATAATACGCTGGTTTCTGGTGTCTTCTCTTGTTTGGTCCTTGTTTGGTTCAGAAAGCCCAGACTTTGGTTCTTCGGTGCATGCTCGAGTCGGTGCACCACAGCAAAAAAACAAACTTTTAAGCTGTTAGCATCAATGCCAGTCTCTATGAAGCAGTTTCTTCTTGCTGTCGTCTCTCTTATAGCTCCCACCTCTTCCCACTATAACAGATGCTGATTGGGCTGCAGGTTACTCCAGAGAAGGGGATAAAAAAATTAAGCAGCATATGCATAAGCCTCTTTTTTGTGTCTCTCTGTGCACTTTCCTTCAGATGTCTCAAGCTGCTAAAAAAGGAAACTTCATCATTTATCTCTAATCTGATTCATGTCTTTTCAATTTCTCCAATTGATTGGGACAGTAATCTTGCAGGAATGAGATAATAATCCTCTTTTATTGAATCCGTCACTTCTCACCTTAGCATGTCACACTCCTTCAGGCAGACAAATGCATCTGCAGCTCCTATTTGTCACTTTTTAATCATTCGGTTGGGGCTGTAACACACTGATGTGTCGTGCTTTTAGCGTGCCACACTACATCATCCAGACTGCAGCTGAGCAGAAAAAGAAAGCATTTCTGGAACAAGCCTGCGAGCCCCAATCAGGAAGGCAGCTCCTGTGATGAAGCTGAAGAGCTGATTCAGTTCAGATCCCAACTCTTCCTCGCGGGCACAAATCCAGAGGTTCATTGTGAAACCACGAAAGAAGAAGAAGAAGAAGAAGAAGAAGAGAGAGAGAGAAAAAAAAATCATATGCTGTCCCCTGAAGGCAAGTGAGTGCTTTGGCTAAAAATACTCCAAATTTCTCAATCACACTCTGTCCTAGTGCGCCACAATGCAGGAGCTTTAGAAGTTAAAAGGCGTGGAGGAATTAACACAAAGAAATAGGCCGCCATCGCAAACCACGAAAACGTATTCTCCCCCCCTCTCCTCCCCTCCTCCCCTCTCTCCTCTTGTTTTCTTCCACCGATGGCTGCCTTCAGAAATGGAATTAATCCTTCTGCTATCTCTGATTTTGTTTTCTCTTCCTTTCCTTCTTCATCTTGGTTTGGGACATGAACAGCCTGTCCTTCCCCCCCTCTCTGCCAGGGGGATGCTGATGCGTGTGCACATGATTCACGGTGTGGTGGATGTTTAGCAGAAAATGAAACCATCTTTGCTTGCTCTCTGATCCCCTTATTGGAGATGAGTAAATAAGGAATGGTTTCAATTAGGTGGAGGGAACACAGCCGCTGGCGACTTCTTTAGTTGGCTTTAATCGCTGTGTGAGCTAATAATCACATCCAGAGGCCCCTAAATACACAGACCCTACGCTTGTTTATTTATCAGAGCAAAATTTATTTATCGGTCTGTCTCCTGAGCAAAGATGTGCCCGGTGGTGATACTCATGCCTATGTTTACTATGCCTACTTTGCCCTAAAATCATGTTATCCAAGGAGAATCTCTTTGTCTGCATGGATGATATTAACATCCGTATAACTGCTGTGCCTAAGTGTCAGTGTTGATGTTTTATACGGCGAATGCTTAGGCCTTTGAAGGAGTCGCTGCTTGATCAAACAGGCAATCACAGGGACCTTACATGCCAAACTGGCAGCCAATTACTTCGTTTCATGGTTTTGTTTACCCTGGAAGAAAAAAAAAACTCGTACATATCAACATGGAAGAGCCCCAAACTCTCAGGAACAAATCGCTTCGTGACAAATAATGAGAAAAAAAGGGGGGGCGTCTGGCTGACAAGAAACAAATTGGTTTTCTGGAAAATTGTGTTAGCAGGCGAGCCATCAACCAGACACCACTATTAAACACAGAGGCGGAAATCAAACTGGGGGGGATCCACGTATGAATGTAAGAAGAAGAGGTGATAGTCGTGTCTCCCGGCTAATGGGAAGATGCACCATCAGTTTCCTCGCTGCTCATGCCGGGTGACACGTCAGGGGCAGAAAAACTTTTGTGTTTTGAGAGGATCAAAGTTTTGAGTGTCAAACCTGGTGATCCACTAAGATACTAGGTGAATACTGGAGTTGCCTGAAGTAGATGGCACCAAATAAGCGAATACAAATGCTGTTTGCTGTGATACTTCATTACATCGGCTTCATAGTCTGGGATAAATCTCACTCTATCAGGCTAGTGTGCTGATGAAAGGTTTGAATAGGGAGAACAGTGTGAGGGATGATATACAGCAAAGAGATGAGGCTGGATTTTGAAACAGCAGCTACTGGGATGTGCCGTTTTGCTTTTGAACATCCAGCACAAGACTAATGTATCTACTGTACTTGGCTATCCAGTGCCCCTGTATCAAAGCCAACTGTATCATATTTGATACATACTTTTATAATATCTCTATATACTCAATATGATCAACAAATTACAAAAAAACATCCGAATACAATCAGATAAATGATAAAAAAAAGTCCTCAAATGGATTATCAGTTGTCAAAAACACCTAATGTATCAAATGAGATACGAAAAATTTATATGTTGAATTTTATGGACATTTTGATATTTTTAGGATTTTAGCAGAAACGGAAACATTTCAGCTAAAAAAAAAAAAGAATTTTCTGGCGATAATCTATGGTCTTGGGCCTTAAAGGGTTAAGGTCCCATGTCCTAGTGCAGTGATGCCCAGGGGCCACATCAGGCCCTTCAAAATCTTTCCATCTGGCCCTCTGAGTATTATGATTATCTATTCAGGATCAAACTTTTTTATGACTGAAAGAAAGAAATCTGAATCTTAAGGAAAAAGTCAGAATTATTAAATTAAACTTTGAATTCTTGAATTCTCTCAAATAAAGTATAACATAATTATTTATTTTCTCCACTTTTTTTCTTATAATTCTAAATTAAATCTCAGAATTTGGACTTTTCTTCAGACTTCAAAGCAAGTTCAGCTTTCAATTTATTTTTTTCGCTGTCTTTCTTTCTTTTTAGCCCTTAAGATCTTCCTCCAAAATGAGGCCATGTATTGGCCAAAAATGTGTTGTTGTAAAGGATAAGTTCGATTTCAGCTTTCACATTGTTTATAGAATGAAGTAGAACAATATACTCACCCAGAAGGCTTTCCTGATCCAAACAGTGCTTCGGGAGAAATTTAGATCCAAAATCGAGCGGCGGACATCCATATAATGGTAGCACACGGAGCATGTATAGCGCCGCTCCTAAAACTGCATTAATCATCCAAAAACTCATTAGTTTCATCAATATTTCATCATGGTTCGCTCGCGCTACTCCTCCAGACAGTCCGGGGTCGCTCCACCCATGTTTTCGTGACTGTGCTGACCTCTGAACTGAAGACTGCTCTCTGGCCAGCTGTTCTTCTCTTTGCCTCCACGTCCTCCTTTCGATGAGCTCCTCCTCTGTAAACTCTGGCTCGAAACTGCAAGGACACCCATCATATTCAAAGTTCTACTCCACAACATCTTCATCCAATAGATATTCGTCCATTTTGCACAAAACTGGAAGAAGAAAGTTGTTGAGTAGCCGGCGGTCGCCCCTGAAACAATGAGCCGTACTGCGCATGCGCAGCAGCCGTACAGAAAGTTTTCAGTTCAGAGGTCAGCACAGTCACGAAAACATGGGTGGAGCGACACCAGACTGTCGTGGAGGAGTAGCCCGAGTGGACCATGATGGAATATTGGGGAAACTAATGAGTTTTTGGACAATTAATGCAGTTTTAGGAGCGGCGCTATACATGCCCCGTGTGCTACCATTATACAGATGTCCGCCGCTCGATTTTGGATCTAAATATCTCCCGAAGCACTGTTTGGATCAGGAAAGCCTTCTGGGTGAGTATATTGTTCTACTTCATTCTATAAACAATGTGAAAGCTGCAGAAACCAAACTTATCCTTTAATGACAGATTTTGTCTCTTAATACCCAAAACTATTTGAGACCCCATGTTTGTGCTTCAGGACTGGTGAATGGGTCTGATAAATAATATTGTAAGTGGACCAAAATATTTCATTTTAATTGTTTTGTATGTATTATCAGTGTTTTCTGACCTCCATAGCATATGTCAAGAAAAAAAACTGGCCCTTGCACAAATGTAGTCGATGATCCCTGTCCTTGTGTGTTTGATCATTTCCATCATTTGATTGATTTTACTGATCCAGCCCTTTTTGTGTTTTTTCCCCTAAATGTGTTTCTGGTGAGTCTGCTGCTTGCACCGCAGGTCTTTGGGTTGTCGGTACAATGCTGAGAACGTGTTATTTTCAAGGGTAACAGATCTCAATATCTCAGAGCTGACAAAGACATTTATATCAAGACACAAGGGTCGGACTTGTTCCTCATCCTAGTTTGCTTTTGACCATGACACTATACAGCTCATGATTTTTAATCAGTCATTATGGGATTATCAATCTAAAACTAAAGGAAAAATATTGAAAAGAGTATGGGAAAAAGGTGCATGAGAGGGTGTAAGTGGACTTTACAGACAGGTTTAAAGGATTAGGGGAGTGAAAATGTTCTTGTTGAGCTCTGAGGTACATCGTGAGCAGGTGGTGTGTGCTCACAGAGCAGAGTGAAGATGTAAACATACAGCCTGAATATGCATGCATGAGAGATTTCATCAGAGGAGCAGAATAAATAAACACACACACGGTTCATTTTTCCGAGGCTGACCTTCTGCACACATACAGACACATATTTAACTGACTCATCACTCAAAGAGAGCAGATGCACCCATTACAAGTGTTTCTTATCTGGACTGAACCCAAATAATGATTAAATGTAAGCTGAGAAGAAGAAAATGGCAAAAAGAGGTGAATAAGTGATCAACAGAGAACGGAGAGGGATTAAGCTTCTCCTGGTGACTTGTGCTAAACGTTTAAGCACAAACCAATAATGAAGATGAACATGGATGATCCACATGAGTGTGACAAAAGCTTTGCCCCCAACTAACTTTCACCAAAAATGTTTAATCAGTAACATGAGTGCCCAAGAGTATGGTCATTATACTGTCCCAGATACACAATCTGCTCTCTCTCTGATGTTGTGATATCCAGTGCATAAAGATATGTCAACGTTTGATTAATTAAGGGTTTTCATCACCTTCTGTTCCAACAGCTGCTGGATTGTGGGGTTGGTCACCTTTGGACTTCATGAAAAGAGCAATGCATTTCAAAGCTTTCAACATAAGGCTCCAGAGTTTCTCAAACCAGATCTCCGAGCTAAATCCTCCTTGGTGTTGTTTGAGAAGTTTTGGATCACCAGAAAATAATGCTTAGATATTTTTGAGCTGTGGCACAGGCTATTGTCTTTTACAGACACTTCTCGAGTGTTTGGTGCTCTGGTGTAAATGGGACTTAATGAAGTTTTCTGTCCGGACTTCACTGCAAAAGAAGTGTTGAGGCTGTGGTGGGTTTGAAGATGTAGAAGTGAATCCATCAAGTACTCAAGATTTGTCTACTATTAGGATAAAACAAACCTGGGAAGATGAGCTTGGTAGTGATATTGGGTGATGAAACACGGGATGTAGTATTAAATAAAATTAGAGCTTGCTCAATAAATGCTAGACTCAAACTGATCCAGTACAAATTTGTGCATCGATGGGGAGCAGGGCCTTCAGGCTCTCTGCTCCCAAACTCTGGAGCTCACTTCCATCAGAAGCTTCGACTCTTTACCTCACATCAAATCTCAACTCAAAACCAAACTGTTTAAAATTGTGTCATGGACAAATACGCGTCTCTGTGTGTCAATATCACCAGATCGATAGTTTATTTTACCGGAGTCTTACAAATTCGTACTCATGTTAAGCCCACCTAACAGGCTTAGGATGGGTAAAGGAATGGTAAAAGGCTTGCTCATGTAAAGACTTGTAAAAAGTCACACAATCAACATTTTATAGACACAAACCTCCTCAGAGAATCACAGCACTGATCGAGAGTATCTTTTCTGTTGGATAGGCAGCATGGTAAGACGCCATAACAACATCCCATGGATAATTCTCTCTTTCCATGAATAATAAAAGCAGAAAGATCCCTCAAACTTTGAATGTGAAATTTCGCCTCTGACACAGGCTCACTTCCCCTTTTAAACCCATCTGCCATGTAAGCACCTCTGAGCTGCAGCCCGCTGCATTTCCATCACTCAACACATTTAAAAATAAATGAGTAAATATGAAATTAATAAGCTGAAAGATTGAAGCGCCAGGGCTCTGCACACACGCGCCGTGCTCCGCCTCTGGGAGAAATGGTTCCACCACATTTGCATGAGGGTGAAAATAGCCCAGCATACATTATCTACCCGCTGCTACTGATTTCTGATCCTGCTGCTGCGATCCGCCGTCTCCGGTTCAATGATATTGCCTCGGCCTATCATCATTAGAGAATTGTTTGTTTCTTCTAATAGTAATGGCTCAATTAGCAGCTGACGTGTTCATGCTGGTGTGCAGCGTCTGAGAGGACAGACAGTTTTTATTTACTGTCAGAGGAGAAGAAGTTGAGGAAGCTGCTGCTGTGCCACTGGAGACAGGAAGAAATTATGTCTGGTACAAAAATAAAATGAGTTTCAGTACTTAACAAAACAGATATGGGACAGGAAAATAAGCCAAGCTCTGCAGGCAACTGGATAAAAAGTTGAGAGATTATTAGTTATCCATCTTTTACTTTAACAAACACATTCATTAGCATTTTTTAACAGATACATCTTCCACCGAGAGGTGTAATAAACAGAAGATAAGTAATAGGTGCAAAGTGCATAACAACATGTTGCTTAATTTCAGGCATTTTAGTCCAGTGGGCTGGTCTGGGTAGGTCAGAAATCTGCTGGAACTTTCATGAACAACCAGGTGCACAGAAAATGGTCAGGAAAAGAGAAAATATCCAGTTAGCCAACATGTCTTGTTTAGACAGACAGACATACAGATAGGTAGGTATTTAGATAGATAGACAGACAGACAGACCTAGAGACATAGAGAGAGATAAGTAGATGGATGGATCCATAGATAGATAGATAGATAGATAGATAGATAGATAGATAGATAGATAGATAGATAGATAGATAGATAGATAGATAGATAGATAGATAGATAGATAGATAGATAGATAGATAGATAGATAGATAGATACACACACAAGTGCATACATACATACATTCAAACAACATCAACCATAAATCCAAATAGTCCTATCCTAATAGATAGATAGATGCAGAGCCTCTCACTCTCTAACATTACATCTATCTTCGTTCAGCTGGGGCAGCTTCTCTGTCTTTCTGCAGAACAGCAGCGTTTTAAGAGCTTCTAGCAGAAAACAGCTGCAGTCGGCAGCTGGACAGAACATTGATGAGAGCTGACATGAGTGAACTACAACACTAAAGCAGAAAACGTTTAAACTAAAATGATGAGCTGCAAAACAACTCCAACAACTCAGTGAAGCAGAGCAGAGAAAACATCTGCCACAGATTTAAAGACACCATCAGTCTCATCATACGTTTCACCATAAATAATTTAATGCTGTGTCAGTGACACCACCCATGACAAAAAGAGTTTATTCTCAGTCACTTTGAGTTTAACTCAGTTTCAAGAGAACAAGTTTGGAACATGTCGATGTGATTTGGCTCAGGAGCTATAGTACTGTGTTGTTCACAACAATATATAAAGTGGTAGAAAAGAATTCTTAGTGCCAAAAATTAGAAATAAGGATTATTAACTGATGCATTTACAATCTGTCAATCAATCAGTTTTATTTTTGTAGCCATTGAAAGTGTTATCTCCAGACACTTTACAATAGAGCAGGCTCATATATATACATATATCTATATATATATATATATATATATATATATATATATATATATATATATATATATATATATATATATATATGATATAAACAAGTGCATACAAACATACAACATCAAACAAGAAGGGAAAATTTTAAAAATTCCAGAAAGAGTAAAGACAACTTGAACATTAAAAAATTAAAAAATAATAAATAATTCTGAAAAATAATAGCAATAATTACAACCATCAGAATTATAAACAATAATAAATTTCAAAATATATTTAAAATAAATAAATAACTATGGTCCCTTTCAATATGTCATGAACTTATTATTACCTCCCCCAAGGAGGTAATGTTTACAGGAGAGCTTATTTGTTTGTCTGTCTGTGAACAAAATAACTCAAAAAGTTATGGACGGATTTTGATTAAATTTACAGGAAATGTCCAGCATGGGAAAAGGAAGAAGTGATTCAATTTTGGTGTTGATCAGGATCACCGTCTGGATCCAGGAATTGTTTCAAAGGATTCTTCGTGGGAACTGTGCTGCTTGGCGGAGGTCTGCGCCCTCCGAGTGCTTTTCTAGTTTAATTTGCTGCTTAAAACTTGTTTGTGTAGTTAATGATTTAGTCTGTAAATCTTTGATGTTACATATTCATATCACTGCTTAGTACCAGAAGCTGGAGATAAATATGTTTTCTTAATGGTATTGAGATTGCCTCTTTGGAGAGAAAAAGACAGATCAATTTGAGACTTGATTTTTGTTGTGGTTTCCGGCCAAACTTGATGTACCTCGATGTTGTGATGGCACACTGGGTAGCAGCACCACCTCAAAGTGGCATTTCTTCTCAGAAAGTTTGCAGACTTCTAGTTTTGTCCCCTAGAGCAGCGATCTTTTCCATACTGTGTACTTTAATCTCTGAGCAGAACTAGAACAACATCCATGAGGAATACAGCTGACAGGTACCTGTGTACCTTCATGAGGCCTTGACAAAAGCAGTTCACCATGAATGTGCTGTAATTGGCCTTTTTGAGCTGAAAGCACCACCCCTTCATTCTCTCCGTGAAGCAGTCATATCGTTATTCAGTGTCCAATTAAAATGGCCTTAGTCTCCTCAGGAGCTCTCCAGTCCTGTGAGGACCACCTGCAGCCCCCTCGCTCCATCTCAGCAGCCCGCCATGAGTCATTAGCCTTCATACTGGCTCAAAATGGAAATGCCAGTCACTCCTTGGTCCTCCCCTCCACCACCTCCTTTATTTCTCCCCTCTCTCCCTCAGCTCTGTTCTTTTCACCCCTCTTTTTTTAACAGAGGGGAGACTTTTCTCTGCTTGGCTCCTCTGCACATTCAGCCTATTTTTCTGCCTCTGCTCTCTGCGGGAAATCCACCCCTCTCTCTCCAGCTCTCCTCTTAGTCCCTCTGTCTTCCTTTTTACCTCTCCGTCTTTCTGCTGCCCCCCCTCCATCTATTCCCAGCGCTGTGCCGAACAGAGAAAAAACCTTTGAAGGGTCCCTTCCGCTCTTAACCTCTTTTTCTGCCTCTACATGTGAGGGTCTATTTTCTGTATTTTTCTGCCATTTCCTCCTCTCAGTGTCAAGATGAAGAAAGGTTTCATTGCAGGGACAGTGAAATAAAGATTTGGAGTTTGGTGGATCTTCTGTTGGTCGATTTTTCATCAAGTATAAACAAACACAATATATATGAGAAGTCTGTACTGATTTAGTTCTTGTTTTAATGGCAATTTCTTATATTTGTAATGATGCGACCATGCATTCAAACAGAAAAATCAACCCACAACTGCTGTTTACTACCAGATATACATTCATACTTTCTGTTTACTACACTAGTGGGACATAAAGCTGCAACTACTGCTGATTTCAGGTATCGATGTATTGATTTTTTTTCAAATGTATAAGTTAATTGGATATTTGAGGGGCTTTGGAAACAGAAATCAGACATTCCTAAAGTCCCTAAGCTGTTAAAATTGTGTATACATTATTTCTAAAAAAAATTACACTAAAAAAACATTAATGTTTACAATCATTGTCATAATAAACAGAGCCAGCACTGGAAAAACAGACAAATAAATAGATAGGCCTATACAGATGTTACACAGACCTGATCACAACATATTTGGAGGTTGGTTTGGTAGGAGATACTGTATGTCTAAATGGTAAAATGGAGAAAATGGACTTGAGCTTATATAAGGCCTTTCTTTCAGAACCATTGCTTTTGTTTGGTTTTTGCTGTCATTATAAATTTACAGCTCAAGCTTGCATTATTATAATTCTTTTAGCTTCTTCTCTTCTTGCTGTTTTAGTTTGTTTTAGATGTTGCCTTTTGCATCTTATGTTATTGTTTTTGTTATTCTTGTTTATTACAAAAAACATAGAATAACAATTGCTTTGCTGGAAACATATATTCTATCCAATGTGCATCTGGCAATAAATTGCATATTGATATAATGCTTTTCTAGACATTGACTACTCCAAGCAGCTTTACACCACAGGTCACGCCTACACACTCACACCCATTCACTCTTACATTTACACACTGATGGTTCTGAATTTCTACATTAGTCCACCAGTATCATTAATACTTTCACGCCATTTAACATGTCACCGACGCAGGAGTGGGCGCAACTTTGGGTTAAAGACCTTGCTCAAGGACACACTGCTAAGTGACGCCTGGAGCAGGGCTAAAATGTGCAACCTCCCAATTACTGTGCATGTAGAAGCCTCGACACATTGGAGTGTTCCCCTTATGCCCCAGTCACATATTCCTGTTTCTCATGGCAACTGTGCACGACTGGTTTAATTGGCATAATTCAGGAAGAAATAACTGTTTCTCCTCTTGTAAAGATACCGTCAATAACACTTCAACAGCATTGTGGGGGCGTTCGTCCCACTTTAGTTAGGTCAATACAACGGTATGACAAGGGTTCCATGAATTCACATCCTGCTGACATGACATCAGCCAGTTTGAGCCCAGTTTGCATGGTCACCTTGAACGGGACACAGTCGTGACACAAAAGGATATGTCATTGTCAGTCGTTCTCAGAAAGCTTTCAGGATTGAGCCACGATGAGCCCAATTGAGCCCCGAATATGCCATGCTAATACTGTTCACCTAAGGACTGCATTAGGCTTTCACCCCGCTTTTCTGAGAGTTGCGATTCTCCATGACAACAGTTCAAAACAGCCTGGACCCTTCCCCATTCCCTGGCATTCGTTCACGACAATATAACACAATGCACCATGACCAAAGCATCAGGATTATGACAATCGTGCACAATCACCATTATGCTGCGTTAACACTGGACGCTACTTGTACTACCTCGGCGATCACTCTCAGTTCAAAGTCAATGTACAGCTGCGATGGGGCGGGGCAAACCCTCCCACGATGCGACAGCCGCATACAAGACGATCACTTCACTCGTCGCGCAATGTCAGAGTTAAAAAAGGCGATCTATTCAGGCGATGTCTTGTGTGGCTGTGCGGCAACAGCCAATCAGAGGTGTGTGCACGTGTGACGGTGCCCGAGACAGACAGTTATTCATCCGGACTACAGGGCAGATGAGTTCCGTCTAGGCGGAACTAGTGTCAGTGAGGACATTAGTTCCGCCTAGACAGACCGTGGTAAACTCACAGATGCTGCTGCTGCTGCTGCTGCAGGGCATCAGCTGCAGTGTTTTGTTTGATAAGTGAGTGAAAAGGATACAGCTGGAATAATGTCCGCTTATACATCCTATTATATGATATATGAAATGATCGCGGTGAAACTCGAGCGGACGTGACGTCACCGAGCGACGGCCGACGGTAGCGGTTACCAAAATGAGGTATTTATGGACACGCGACGCTACGTCAGTGGGCGACACGATTTTGGTAGCTGGGTCGCTTACGGTGTGAACGCAGCATGCAAAACAGGAATGTGTGACTGGGGCTTTAGGCCCTCAACACCCATAAACACTTAAGAAGTTACTCTGAGATGTTGTGGCAGCTTATTAGATGAAACACCAAAGATGGGATTTTCCTTCTTAGTGACATTCAGTTGATGTCCTGCCAGTCTCATAGTTGGGTTAAATGACCTGTAAGAGGCCTTGTGGTTGGGCAAGTGGCATCAAGCATTGCCACAACCTTGAGCTTGCATGTACGGAGCCTGAATCCACTGAAGGTAGAAATGGTGAGACAACAAGGGGCCATGTGGTAGATAATGTAAGTCTTCAGTGGTGCACTGAGATATAAGGGAGTTTAGGAGTCTCCTTATTGAGCACTTGTTCTTTCATTAATGCAGGAGTACCTTGTGTTACTGCCAAATGCTGACTCATCTTATCTAGCCTGTGTTCATCCCAAAAGCAACAAGTACCTTTTGGAAATACTTTACAACACTGTGTTTCTTTTGGGTGAAGTAAATATCCTAACTTTTAATGTCGTGTTTGAGTGTTTAGGTCAAAAGTGCGAGTGAACCTACATTAGTGTGCAGTTAAGAACAGAGTTTAGATGGCTTTACTGTCCATTACAGCTCTGCAGGCTGTGAACTGTATCGACCACGCCGTCTTTTCACCTCTCTGCGTGTGAGAAGCAGTCAGAGCTCCCAGTGTGACCACTAATCTATGTGTCGCTGACTGTATCTGTGTCTGTCTCTCTCTCTCCTCTCTTCCACCCTCCTCTCTCTCCCTGAGGTCTCGGGCTGCGTCATTAGCAGTCAGGGCTCAGAGTGTGTCTCGGTGGAGCCCCGGGGCCGTAGCTTTGTGCCTTAATTACCCACCTAATGAGTCACTGGAAGTCACTGGGTCTGCTGGTGCCGCCTTCACACTCACACTCCCTCACTTACTGTGTCACGTTATTCTTTCTGACTCCTATTTTTAATCACTCATTCACTTATTACTGCTCACTTACACTTGCACTACTACATCCACCTAATGAGTGCAGTTGTACTCTTTACTTACTCACTTCCTCCCTCCCTCTCTCTCTCTCTGATCTACACACGTTTACTCACTTGTTTGTGTTTCTGAGACGTCATCCAAACAAACCCCGCTAAATCTGACAAAGCTGTGGTAGATCCAAACAAGTGTCCAGTGTTTTTGCAAAGATTTCGATCATGCTTAAGCGCTTAAAGGTTTACTGAGGCAACACTTCTAGATTTCTGTTGTTTCTTCTCTGATTTGGCAGACATCAAACTGTGGATCATGGGCTTTGTAAAGCATATGCTGAAGAGATGTATAGAGTCCCCATATTGGTCTGACAGCTGGCTAACCTCCATCTCTCTCTGAAAACCATAACACTCTGATACAGCAAATTCACAACATGTTCTCATACAACTATTGTTTATTGCCTGTCAAAAATGGAAGCATAAAATACAATAACAAGAAGTGCTATAGGAGCAAAAAAACCTTCATCAAGGCATTTCCAACATTGTTGGGCAAGTATTTATAGAAAATGTGGAAAATTACTGTTCTATATAACGTTAAACCTTATTAGAAAGAATTACTGGAACCACATCCAGACTGGGATCACCACCAAAATTGCATCACTTCTCTCTTGTACCATGACAAACAAATCACTTCTGTCTTCAACCAAAACCAACATCTTCTGAGAATTTCAGTAAATCTGCTTACAAATTTTAATCCTATCAAGCCAATTGTATCATATTTGATACATACTTTTATAATACCTCTATCTACTCAATATGATCAACAAATTACAAAAAAACCCATATGGATGCAATCAGATAAATGATAAAAAAAAATGTCCTCAAATGGATTATCAGTTGCCAAAAACACCTAATGTATCAAATGAGATGCGAAAAATCTATATGTTGAGTTTTATGGACATTTTAATTTTTATGGATTTTAGCAGAAAGTGAAACAAACATTTCAGCTCCAAAAAAATTTGAATTTCCTGGCTATAATCTATGGTCTTGGACCTTACATGTATAGGGTTAAGTTATCTGCTAAAACACAAACAAATGCCAGCAAAACATAACCCCTTTAGAGGAGATAAAAAGGATGCGAATCAAAATGGGCTCAGTAAATCTTGTTACCTTAGGAGAAACCAAGCAGCAATCTGAGAACCTGAGAACACTTCATGTTAAACAAAAATCCTACTCAGTAGATGTAAATCCAGCTCAGGAAGCAGTTTTGGTTGGAAATGATTCACGTCTTATTGGAACACAATGTACAGGTTTTAATTTTTGAAGTCTTACATGTTGTCTTGGCCTGTAGTAGCACGGCCTGTTACCTTCCTTTACAGCAGGAAGAGGCGGGAGCTTCAAGCAAGAGGACATCAGGAAGTGACTGCATGCACATAGATTAGCATATATGCTAACAGCTTTTGTAGCAGTTTTCTCAGCTCTGTACTGTAAAAAAAAATAACTTGACAAAACGGTAATTTTCCGGCAGCTAGGGCGCCCAAAAATACCGTGAAATTACAGAAAATTACTTTCTCATAAAAATACAGTTTCTTTCCGTAATTAAAATACAGTTTGTAGTTGTAATTTTAACAAGATTTTGCCTTAATTTAAGGCTCTGTAATGAATGAATGAATGAATGAATGCTTTATTTTGAACATGTGAAAATAGTCGAAGAGAAAAAAAGAGAAGAACAACAGGAAAAAGAACAAATGAAAACACAAAATAAATAATAATAATGATAATAAAAAAAAAACAAGACAACAGAAAAAAAAAAAAAAAAAGACCCCCCAAAACAGTTGAAACAATATTGACATGTTCGAAAGGGAGTAGGAAGAAGCATCAGCTTATTTAATCCTACCCCTTCTCCTCTTCATAACTAGTTAATCATAAATTCACATTAATGTATATCTTAATATCTTAATAACAAACTTTCTAAACATAAATCTTATTCTCATCTGCTGACACTTTAAAATAAATAGACAAGTAATTGACATACGTACATACATACATACATACATACATACATACATACATACATACATACTGTACATACATACATGCATACATACATACATACCATACATACATACATACATACATACATACATACTGTACATACATACATGCATACATACATACATACCGTACATACATACATACATACCGTACACACATACATACTGTACATACATACATACATACATACCGTACACACATACATACTGTACATACATACATACATACATACTGTACATACATACATACATACCGTACATACATTCATACATACATACATACTGTACATACATACATACATACACATCATATCTCGTGTTCCCTATATCTAGAGAAAATCATTTGTTTATATTTGTTATAACATTTCATATTTCATATATTTGTTTAACATTTCATTACAAACATTTAACATTAAAAAACAATTAAATTACCCATAAAGATGGTAAATCGACATTGTAATACGCAGAATTATGCTTAAATTTACAGTAATGTGCTGCTAATAGTTGGTTTTGATGACATTATTTTTTTTAATGTATTTTTGGGGCATTTTGTGCCTTTATTGACAGGAGAGACAGTGGATAGGCTTGTGAAAGGGGGTGAGAGAGTAGGGGAAGACACTCTGCAAACTGATCAGGCGGGATTCGAACCTGGACCAGCAGAAGCATGTACATGGAGTGCCTGGTTGCTAACCACTCCGCCAAACCAGCACCTCTTAATAACATTATTTTATAGAAAAGATTTTTTTTTACAGTTGTAAATTTGAATTTTACAGTTTATTCCCTTAAATAACAGAAAAATATTTGTAAAATTACAATACACTTGTTAACGTATTTTAACAATAAATATTCATATTAATAATGGGGTTTCTTTGTAAAAGAACAGAAATATTGTGTTTTTTCACAGTTACAGTAATTTCCTGTTATATTACATTTGACATGTAAAATCCCAGTTTATTTTTGTGAATTAGTTGGCATTTTGAAAATACAGAAAAAAACTGTAAAATAAACAGTCAAATACTGTTATATTACTATTTTTGACATTGTGGACCACATTTTTTCATTACATGAAAAACAAACAATGACATTGAAAGCTCTTTCAGATAGAAAGGACACTTTCACTCCAATTCCAACATGTTTTGTCAATGCGGGTGATGTTTTGTATTTCACACTGCAGCTAAAGCATCCACCTAGTGCATAATCAATGAATGTGATTGATGGAAGGATTGTCCAGTCACCTGCCAGATATGTTTTAGAAATGTTCTGTCCATTCCCAAACACTTTCTATGGGCTGTTGCCCAGATGGACTCAAGAAATGTGTTGAATGGTTCGTCTGGTGTGCCAGGCTATCACTTTAATTTCTGAAAGATTGGAGTCTTGCATAATTAAGAGCATGGATGTGACTACAAGTCGGCATGTTTAAGCAGTTTGGAAGGAAGTTTAAGACCTGCATCAACTCCACCTTTTGTCTGTTTATCTGGGCTGATTAAAAGTTAGTGAAGACTTTATTTTCAACATAGAAACAGAAGCTGATTGGCTTTAAGAGTTAGATTCAGTAAGCAAATGACTTATGTTGCTCAGTACAGGACTTCAGACTATATGTGAGACACTGCAGCTCTTTAGCAGCCAACCACTGTCACGACAAAAAGAACTCACTATTGTTGATCTATAAGCTTTGTTCAATCTAAACTGTTGAAAGCTGCAATGACTGCAGAAAAAGGGCTTTGGGGGCTAAGAAAATTTGTGTCAAGCTGTAAAGATGTTTGTCTTGAGTTTGGGGAGTTTTGATTTGATTGACTAACTTTGGAGGTCACCTTCAAGTGCTCATTTGTGAGACTAAATCTTCCAAAAAGACATTTGGAAATCAAATTTAACTGCTCCATCTCATCTTGTTTAATTGTTCACAACTTGCTTTAGCTCAAGCATGTAAAGGAGCAATCAAGAGCTTGTTATTCATAAAACAAATACACCACTGTTGAGTCTAATTTTTCAAATAAAATCTCATTTTTTAAATCAGTGTATTTGTTTTTTTTTTGCACAAAGACACAAAAATACAGACTGTAGACTCACTTCCCTTCTCTGTGTGAATTCACACCTCCTGCACTCTCTCGCCTAAAATTCTCACAGTCACAGCCGGACCGATGGATCACACCTGCATGTGGAGAAGAACAGTCTGCTCCTGTTCACCTCACAGATGCTGCAAGTGGACACGATGACACTGGCCAAGCTAATAATGTATGACTGGACCGCTGCTGTCAGGGGGTCAAATCACACAACCACAGACGTCTTTATTAATCATGCTGGACTGTGTTACACTGGGAACAGACAAAAATATTCACATTTTCTTAATAGGATTGATTTTCATTATATCAGACTATCTTTAGCCTATTAATAGAAATCACACCAGCTTTGAATACAGTATCACGAACATGAAGATCAGGATATAAACAGCATCATGAATATTGCAGTCTTCTTATCACAACATGTGAATTTTGGTTATTTTTTCAAGATCATAACTTATTTTTGAAGATAATCCTCAGAAACCAACAGTGTTTATTTGATGATATGTAGTAATTCCAGGATGTTACGTAAAATTCTGATGTATTCAAGGACATACAGTGGTATGACTGGATTTGTGTGCATGTTTTTTTTAAATAAACCTATTTCTAGAAATTACACCAGCTTTAAAGGAAAAGTTCAGTTTCTACAGCTTTCACATTGTTTATAGAATGAAGTAGAACAATATACTCACCCAGAAGGCTTTCCTGATCCAAACAGTGCTTCGGGAGATATTTAGATCCAAAATCGAGCGGCGGACATCTGTATAATGGTAGCACATAGGGCATACAGCGCCGCTCCTAAAACTGCATTAATTGTCCAAAAACTCATTAGTTTCACCAATATTTCATCATGGTCCGCTCGGGCTACTCCTCAACGACAGTCCGGGGTCGCTCCACCCTTGTCTTTGTGACTGTGCTGACCTCTGAACTGAATACTTCTCTCAAGCCAGCTGTTCTCTTCTTTGCCTCCGTGTCCTCCTTTCGATGAGCTCCTCATCTGTAAACTCTGGCTCGAAACTGTAAGGACGCCCATCATATTCAAAGTTCTCCTCCACAACATCTTCATCCAATAGATATTCATCCATTTTGCACAAAACTGGAAGAAGAAAGTTGTTGTGTAGCCGGCTGTCCTCCCCTGAAACTATGAGCCGTACTGCACATGTGTGGAGGGAAGCGCTCTTCTTCTTCAGTTCAGAGGTCAGTACAGTCACACAACAAGTCTGGAGTGACACAGACTGTAAGACCATGATGAAATATCGGTGAAACTAATGAGTTTTTGGACGATTTATGCAGTTTTAGGAGCGGTGCTGTATGCCCTATGTGCTACCATTATACGGATGTCCGCCGCTCGATTTTGGATCTAAATATCTCCTGAAGCACTGTTTGGATCAGGAAAGCCTTCTGGGTGAGTATATTGTTCTACTTCATTCTATAAACAATGTGAAAGCTGTAGAAACTGAACTTATCCTTTAAATACAGTATTACTTACATGAAGATCAGGATATAAACAGCACATCCTGAATATGGAACTCTTCTTATCACAACAACACGTGAATTTTGGTGATTTTTTTCAAGATCATAACTTATTTTGCAGACAATCCTCAGAAACCAACCATGCTTTTCAATGATTTGTAGTAATTCCAGGATGTTGTGTTAAATTTTGATGTGTTCAAGGACAGACAGTGGTATGATTGGACTTGTGTGCATGTTTTTTTTTTAAATAAACTTATTTCTAGAAATTACACCAGCTTTAAAGACAGTATTGCTAACATGAAGATCATGATATAAACAGCCCATCCTAATATGGAAGTCTTATTATCACTAACACGTGAATTTTGGTGATTTTTTTAAGATCATAACTTATTTTGCAGATAATCCTCAGAAACCAACAGTGTTAATTTGATAATATGTAGTAATTCCAGGATGTTTTGTGAAATTCTGATGTGTTCAAGGATAGACAGTGGTATGACTGGACTTGCGTGCATGTCTTTTTTAAATATAGGCATCACTAAAACAGATAATAATTATAATAATGTAAATAAATCAGTCTATTATCTATACTGCTTGACAAATCTTCACCTTGACATTTGAAAATGCTGAAAACTCACTAAATGTTGGGGTGGGGGAAGCATTTTCACTTTGCCAGCTCAGGAAAGCTTCCCGTTACTGTAATGGGCACCAAAGGATTTGGCTCAGGGAGGAAGAAACTGGAAGTGGAAAATTGGTAGAGCATCTGCCTTCAGGCAAAAAATTCAAAAAGCATACTCTTGACCGAAGGAGCGAGGAAAATCTGGACATGGCAGGCGAATAAGAAACCCTCTTCTGCTCCATCACCAGCTCGTGGTAAGATGCCCTTCAGCAAGGTGCTTAACGGACGGACAGCTGCAGACGGAGCCACTGACTAACAGACTGTGAGTGAAACTGGACGACTTCCCGATCCTAATGCCTGAAACTGAGCAAGTGTGAAGGATGTATTTGAGAGAGAGGACACGGCAGAGCTTCTGGATGAATGAAGATAAAAACAAACAGCCTTAATGGCCGGCCCTAATTCTGATTTAATTGCTCTGCAGTGGTCTGGGGTAGTAAACTTTGATTACGTTCTTCCATCCATTATCTATACCAATTATCCTTTTTCGAGGTCACAGGGTGCTGGAGCCTTTCCCAGTTGAAAATGAGCAAGTGGCAGTGAACACCCATGACTGGTCACCAGCTTTCACACAGGAATAGATGTAAGGGCAAACGGCCATTAACACGCTCACTCACGACTAAGACTAAGTTAAAGTCACCAATAAAAAGAAAAATCTGGAGAAAACCAACACATGCAAACCGCACACAGAATGCCCCCATCCATTCTGAAAAGTCAAACGAGCAACCTTCATCCTGTAAAGGTCCAAACATACTCAGGCAGAACATACGTGAAACGGACTCAGAGAAGGTCTGTGCGGACTTCCAGCAAGGCATAGCTCAAATTTTTACCACTCGACAGATTCTGCATCAGCTGCCTCTATGCAGGGCTGACGGGTGAGCAGTGACTCCCAGAGTGCAGAGGAAAGGAGGCTATGTTCAAAACCAGATCATCAAATTTTTCACCTGACATTCCGAAGTATTGAAAATGTTTTTCATCCTCAGTTTTGCATGACCATCTCCAACATGGCACATTCTCTTGAAGCATTTCATGGCCGTACATACCACCATCTCTTAATTTTAAAGCTTTGATTCCTCCAGATTTCTCGTCGTCAGTGTAAGATGCTATTCAGGAAAATGTAAACAACCACAACAGTGTTAGTATTGAAATAAAATCAAACAACAAGCATATGTCATATTGTTGTTTCACTAAGCTAGTGCCTTGTGAATTACATCACAATGCACAATGCACAGAATTTACCCTCCACTGGAGTGGACGAATGAGTTTTTGGTTACAGAAAAAAAATGTACAAGGAAATTATTTTTAAAATCTGCATTTAAGTGTAACTAACATCTTATTAAAATATATTTTTTATAAGCCTGATTCTTTGAGAATAGAAGGATTTAACACTTACTCCTGAAGGGGGTGGTGCATTTCCAGTTCTGACAGCCAGTTTGGATTTATGATGACATATCTCAATATGATAAAAAGATTTTAAAAATGTGTTTGTTTGTTTGTTTTTTTTAAGAAAACTCGAGAGAA
Organism: Scarus forsteni; assembly: GCA_036419115.1. Taxonomy (NCBI): domain Eukaryota; kingdom Metazoa; phylum Chordata; class Actinopteri; order Labriformes; family Labridae; genus Scarus; species Scarus forsteni. The sequence goes on from JAZDUH010000508.1 coordinate 5,662,014, forward strand.
TTGTTTGTGTGTTCATCAACTGGTAGTTGGGACACTGCAATTTAAATGGTATAAAACATATTCCAAATTTCCATCCACTGTGGAGAACACGGTGCATGAAAGGGTTTGAAGATCATTCTTAAAAAGTGCAACAAAAGATTTAAACGTCTTCATATCAAGCGGAGTATAATCAGATTGATTGCTATAGACAAATAGAGGGGCCTCCAACAGCACGTGTTTTTGCCTAAAGCCTCTCAGATGAGTTACACTTAATGACCTGCAGCCCATCAGTTGTGAATTCTTGATCTAAAAGAGGATTTAAGGTTGCCTGTAAACAGTTTTTTGAAAAATGCACTGCTTTATTGGGGTGATCATATCTTCTCTTTTGCCTGGACATGTCCACAATTTTGGTCTTAGAATTATGTCCTGGGAGACTTTATGAAATTCCCTAAAATATCTGGGCTTTGCTCAGCTTGTTTAACAGACAAAGCTGTCACCTTGACAGAAAAAGACATGCAAGATTCAAGCTACCATAACTTGCCAAGTATCCACGCCATCCAGATAATTTTAAATGGATTCTGTAAACTCAAAAGTGGAACTTTCTTGTGAAATATGGCACATTACAGTAACGGCCACATTGCCTGAGGGGGAGGTACGGGAAGTGAGCTGACTGAGCTGGAGAGCAGAGAAAGAACCAGAGACAAACGTGAGTCATTTATCACTGTTTTATCAGTATTAAACTTGGTATTAAACCATCATTATAATAAATAATATAAAAATATTGTAAATAATGGCATTACTATCATTCTGGAGTGTTTCTTTGCCATTCTTTTGCTGTATATGACCCAGTTCATCTTTTCTGTGATCATCTTTGCATCACATTTCATGTTTTATGGATTTCATATATATCTAAATAGTAATGTAAATAATGTTCAATAATAATTATAACAAAATAATATAAAATAGCTCAAGTTCTGTTCTGTTTTCCCAAAAGTGTTGTACAACATCATTTAGAATTGTTTATAAAGAGGAATCTGTTGAAAATTCAAATCTTTTTTCTTGTTTCATAATTACACACTGTTTTAAGCATTTACAACTAAATAATGACAAATATTTCCTGAAATGTTTTATTTTAACCACAAAGAAGCTGCAAAATACTTAAAGGTGCTATGAGAAGAATCTATTACCGGCGACATAAAGACTCTGCTACCAATGAGCATGCGCGGTGACTGTCGTAAAGATGTGATCCAAGCCAAAGCGTGCGTTTCTTTTGATGCTAATAAATGCAGTTCGGACTTTCCTCAGAACTCTGCATTGCTTTACAACTTATTTTTTCAACAACTCACAGGATGCAAAGCGATGAGGTAATGTATCTCTTTCTAGATACGTAGCGGTAGATTTTGATGTGTGACAACAAGCAATTTTTGGAAAACTTAGAAACGTAGTTTTGTAGCCAGCTATATATCGCGACTTACAGCCCGGTGCTCTAAAGCCCAAATTCCACTGCATGCGTATCCAGTCCGTCTCCGCTCCACTGCAGCAGCGGAGCCGATCCGTTTCCATTATAAGCAATGCATGTACTTCCACTAGCTGCGGCACGGCTCCGGCACGGCTGCGTATCTGCTCCGCCGGCCTCCAGCAGACGGAGCAGATACGCAGAGCTTCTATTTTTGCCGGATGCCGGACCACAGCGCAGCAATTTAGCACACAGAATATCGTGCGGGACAGGAAGTTGAGCACAAACACAAAATAAAACATCCGTAGATGTTTCAAAATAAAATAAACCGTGTCAACAACGGAAAAGTACTGTACCTGGAAAACGTCATTTAGGGCGGAGACAGACCCGGTGTCAAATGTTCAGTCTCATCCCGCTTCACCATGGATGAGGAGCTTTTGGTTTTGGAGGTGCAAAACCACGAAATACTTTATGAGCTCGTTGATCCGCTGCAAGGCGGAGCCGCAATGCTTCGTACCGTAGACGGATCCAGTGGGAGTTGACGCGTGTCAGATGACAGAGCAGAGCGGAGAAGGACCGGATACGCATCCAGTGGAATCCCTAGTAAGACATGTCCGAATAATATAAATTTGCTCTAGTTTTAATTGTCTTGTTTCCAAAGTTGAGTATCCAGGCCAGTCCAGCCCTGTCGGACTCGACCACGGAGCTAAGGAATAGCATTTATAGATAACCTATTTTGATGCTATAAAACTCATCTTAAAGTGTGTATTTCGATCAGACATACATCTAAAAGTGAGACTTTTTTATAATTACTTAGAAACTCCTCATAGCATCTTTAACTCAAAGGGTGTTTCTGACACATTAAGGGGCAAAAAAGGCAAAAAAGACCATGTGGCCATTCATTTTCATTCATAGTAGTAAAAGGGTTCATATTTGTGACAAAGTACTGAACTGGACCACTTCCATTATTCCAATGTACCTCCCTGTCAAGTTTTTGAGTGAGCATCATGATGCAACTCTGCTGCTGAAGGTCCAGCTTTTGGGTTTTCAGAATATGGTCACCCTATGATTCATCAGAGATGAAATGGAGGCATTTACAAGAGAGACATAAGAAAAAGAAGAAAATTCACGGCTTTTACTTTTCTAAACACCCAGAATACTTTGTTTTTGAAAGAATGCTGCTACATGGTTGGACCTGGCAGTCTTAATGGAGAGGAAAGTACCCATAATTTGTCCAGGCACTAAAAAGGTTCATATTAGAAAAATGGTCTGTTTCCTCTCCCCTCTGCTTCGTTCTCTCTAGAGCAGCCTCCATCAGCAGACTTCAGGCTGACAGGAGGCCTCCAGAGTGCGTTTTGTCCGCCCGACGCCACCTTCCTGGCTGACAGCTCTCAGTTGCCTGGAGACAAGGACTTGAGAGACAAGCTGTGGTAAATGAGCAGGTTGTTGATCAAAGCCCACGGCGGCTCCACTGCTGCGTTTTCAACAGCGCTCTGCTCACACTCCGCATAGCCCTCGCTTCCTGTTCTCTACTGACAACAAGTTGCAGGGTTTTTTTTAATTTTTTCATGTACAGCGCACCCTGACATTAGCCTCCTGACGAAAAATCACATCCAGAGCGTTTTCTGCTTAGACGTGCAGGCTTGATTGGGGGGTTTTCTGCCATTAGCATTGCAAAAGAGTGCAAATTAGAATTTAAAACATGGGGTTCTGCGATGATTAAGTTCTCTGACAGGCTCGGGATGTTTTAGTGGAGCTGTGAGTCTGCCATTAGATGCTCTGAGCCGCTGATTGTGCTGCATAATTTAGTCCATATTCAGAGGATTGTGAGTGGGGGGAAACAACCCCTGGTATAATTGTTGTTACCTTACAGCCACAAAGATCAGTTTGGTGTTAGAAATGACAGAAATTACATGTTAATTCTTAATTCAGGATTATTTTAAGTTGTTTTTTTTTGCTGTCTAATAGTGTATATAATTATTCTAAGTGCTGGCTACGATGGCATGTGTCTGCACCGACAAATATTTATTTGGTCTGCTGGTGCTTTGGTTTGACTGATATACTGTGAAAGTCTTCCAAAGAAAGCTAAATAGGTGTTTTTGGACTGACAAGGCAGCTCCTAATAACAGGGGGAGAAGGACAAGTCCAGATGTTGCAGACTTTGTGTCTTTTGCATAGAAGTACTCTACATGAAAAGGAGACACATTAAGCACAATGAAGGGCAGTCAGACTCATCACAGACCCATCATAGCTAACCTGTTGTTAGCCACTAGCTTAAGGACTAACAACACCATGTACCATCAGTGCACAGAGGAAATGCATTGCAAAAACGGAGTTGTTTATCTAGATAGATTTTTTTGTTGGCAGAAATAACATCATTGTAACCATGTTTACAGTTTTCTTCTCACATCACATGTAGCTAAATATAGCCCACTGCTCTGAAGAACCCTTTGGTGGTGTCCTCCAGCAAATGTATGAACAAAATGCAAATGGCGTCAACTGCTAAAACAAACATGAAAACAAGAACTAAATGCAAGTAAGTCTTCATCTTAAGAGTATTTTTATATACATACAGATATACATATACATACTAATACTTTAATCATGCTTTTAAGGGTTTGGTGGTCAAACATAAAGGTAGTTTGAGTCTAATGGCCCTTTTCCATTCGCCCTACTCTACTCTACTCTACTCTACTCGACTCTACTCGACTCTACCCGGCTCTACTCTACTCGCCTTGTGCTGCTTTTCCATTAGCCCCAGACGCCTGACCAACGGGGTGCAGTGGCGCTGTAAACAGCTGAGCGGCACTACGGTGACATCATTTTGAGCGCGACACAACAATCTGTGGCTTTTTGTCACAAACCGAGTAAAAAAGGAAAGAAGAAGAAGGCTGCAGGTGGTAAGAAGAAATACCCCTTGAGAAGCACAGGAGAGTTTTGGAAGCTATACAACAGAATGAAGCCAAGGACGAGAGCAATGAGGGTAAGCTAATGGTAGCTACTGCTAGCATGCCAGGTTGTCACACTCATGACTCATCGATGACCACATTGTCTGGCCAATCAGTAGCCGGCAGTCTGTGACATCATCTTTTGGTATCGACTCAGCTCGCTTGGAACCAGGGCGGAGTAGGTACTAAAACTAGCTTGTTTTAGGAGGTACCAGGCTAGTGGAAACACGCTGCAAATCGAGTAGAGCCGAGTAGAGTAGGGCCAAGGCGTGCTAGTGGAAAAGGGCCATAATAAACAACCCTTGCCTCTTAATGGATTATCTTAGAATAAACTTTTAATATGCCTGAAATTATGGGTAATAATTATTAGTACTCATGTCCACTTCTATGTTGAGAGTGTTTATCTCAAGAAAAGCATATTACAGGTTTAGTTCAATTCTTGCATTAATTACCACTCAAATCTAATGATCATTTGCTTAATGTGCATCCCTTGCTTTAAAGATTTTTACAGATCTTTAGCAAAAGTACTACATGAAAAGCATTAATTTAAGCTTAGTTGCTAATCACCCGTTAGGCACAACAGACTGCTGCTGTCCCTCCATAATGTCATTATCATTAGCAGCAAGTGTAGCACAGCAGCGTCCAAGCAGCATCAGGAATTTTGTCTCTTCTTAATCAGTGGCTCAGCTAAGCAGTATCAGGGGCTCTTTTGGCTCCCACACCAGTCTTTACTAAGTACATTTTCTCTGCCTCTTGGTAATAGGCCTACATGCATTATTTTGCAGTTAAGAAGCCGTTTATGAAGTGACTTCATGTTTTTATACCTTTTCTTTCTTAAAGATAAAAAAGAAACATGAAGAGTCACATAGGTTTGGTCATAAAGTGTCAAGACAAACTGCCCTTGAGCAAAATGACCACTCTGGTAAAAAAAAGTCTGATGGATGATAATTAATCAACAACTTTAAACAGACAGATACTGATAATATAAAACGAAAGATGATGAAATGATTAAATTTCAAACAAAAAAAGAGATTAAATCAGCAATAGCATCCAAAGTCACTCAACATCTATGTAGTTACAGCCAATGCAGCTCTTTGGACTTAATATTAACACTTTTAACCCCATCATAGTTTACCAATTGTAAAAGTTTACATCAGGATTCGTCAAGTTTTTGCTGTGCACATGATGTCAAAGCAGCTATTAAAGAGTTCAAATTCAGGCTTTCTCCTGAAGTTAGCATCTATGCTAATCTTGCCCTTTCCTGCTGTTGTTTTGCTTGTTGATCCCACCTCTTTCTGCTTTAAAGGATGCTGACTTGGCCAGGCCACCTCACAGTCTTGTTGATTGGAGCTTGGCAAGATGGATCAGCCTGAGTACAGACATTGAATCAGGCAGATCCAGCTGAACTGCAAGATTCAGACGCAACTCAGTCGGGGAAAGAGCTGTGACAAATGACAAAAGTTTAATTTAAAAACTCCTACAAGAAGAGGTCAAATTGTGTTTGCCTGAATGCTATTTTCACAGTTTCATCTGCACAACTCAAATACACAGAAAGACAAAAAACACTTTAGCTGTGGCGTACACACCATCACCAGAAAACACAATATGCAGCTTCATACTGAAAAATATTCAGCTGTAGCCCTGCATGCATTTTCAACTCATTTTATTTTCAGTCTGGAGGGACAAAAACAAAACCTCTAAAGAAGTTCGAGTAGCCACTCGCTGCATTCATTCACACACCTGCTCACTGTGTGAGTGAATGCAGACAACTGACCAGAATATCAAACATTTCAGAAATCCATACAACAAGTCAGGAGTAGCTGATTGGGCCGTGATCAGCCACCATGTCTCCCTATACACGCTCAACACACAACGCAGGATGGGGCTGAAATCCATGCCGACTTCAGAGACAGTCATACTGCTGAAAAATAGGTCAAAAATGTCCTGAGAGGTGCTGCGTTCTTAAGTTAAATCTTGACAGGGTTAGTGGAGCAAAAGTATAACATTGAAGCAAACTCAAGTGGAAATTAGTTCTAAACCAGCAGCTTAGAAATACTGTATACTGTATGAATAATGCAGAAACAGAACAGTAGCTTACAGCTGCAGATCCCACTGTCTTAGCCGCTTCAATTTTACCCTCCCAGCCAAATGCCAGCTGAGTTCAATCCAGTCACCAGGCAATTTGGTACCTGTTTCTGTTCTACATTTATGTACATGGTGGCATTTTCCATTCTAAATTTTCATTAAAGAGACACCAACATTTTTGTTGTTTTCATGTCTTGTCTCACTGTCCATGACAAACAGGTAGACAATATTTTTTTCAACTGTGCGCGCATTAACAAGGGAGAGACAGGAAAAGCTTGCCTACAGCTAATTAACCATTTTTTACCCCTTTATGTTACGTTATCTTCTACTATCTTCATTTTGTCATCTTCTACTCTAACCACTCACTCACAACTGTGTTATCAGTTCTCATCATTAACTTAAAAGAGCTGATCAAAAGATCAAACTTGTTCACAAACATTACATCTCGAGTAAAAACCATGGCTGAAGTATGTCAATAAAAAAGCCACTGTTTAGGAGAAGAAGATAGTAGAAGATAACATAACATAAAGGGGGAAAAACAAGTCACAATAAGCACACAGGACTGATTAAAGTTGCTGAAAAGTTTACTTGATGACTGTAGGCAGAGGCAGACTAACACCACCCATTAACTCCCAGTATTTAAGCCAAGGCTAACCGGCCTTGGCCAAGCTTGTCCGTCTCTTCCTTGTTGTTGCACAAACAGTCAAAAGAATGGTGTATACCTGCTAGTCGTGGACTCAGGAGTGAGGCAAGACATGAAAAAAAATGTTGAAGAGTCCCTTTAATATGTAATAAATGTGTAAGTGGTAAGGGTTACAGGTTTATCACATAATTGCATGGGTTCTAATTACAACAATAAGAGTGGACAGGTCCAAGAACTTTCTTGTCATACACCAGTGAAGACTCTTTCAAGGAAATTGGGGACAATTTAAGTGGCTCCATCTGTATCAGTCAAACACAACGTCACCTTTTCCAACCCAACAGTCAACAAAGCATGTCATGGCAGCCAAGAAACATCCTCTCGCAAAAGTCAAACTGCAGGATTTCTCTGCCTTCAAAAACTGCCTGAAATTTTAAAGAACCTAACTAGTGTGATAGAGGGAATAGGCTTGATCTTTTTTATTAAAGCAGACATTTTAGAGCAAAAATTCAACATATTTCACCCTCGTGTGCGCACAAGAGGAGGCAGTCATCAAAACTGGTGCTGTGGACTTGAATACAAACACACTTCTCTAAAAAAACACTCTCACTCTCAGCAGTGAGTCCTTGACATTCCTCCAGTTCAGCCGCTGAGATGTCTGCACACAGAGCTGTGTTTGCCTCTTCAATTACAACATGGAGCCAAGAGGGGAGAAGAACCCGACATGTCACTTCAGATACTCGGCGAGCAGAAATCTGTCCAAACCACCGAGGCTGTGAGCGGTTCAGTGTCAGTGTGGAGTGAAGGGCCAGGCGTGGGTGTGAGCCCAAGTGTCACTGCTCGCTCCGGGACATCACTATTAACTGCTGGATGTGATGTGATCTTGATTCAAGGAAACATCTGTGAGGTCCTACCAGGAATATTCTACCTGCCATGTACTCCTCTCTTGTCTGACATCAGAGTCTGACTTCTACGACATGGGAGAGAGGATATACCCAGGGAACTTTCCTCAGGGGGTTGAAGTTATTTTCTGAGAACTATCTACAGGGGAAAGTTATACTCCAGGATACAGTTACACCCTGGGAATGTTCCACATCAGACAGAAGTTATGCCCAGGAATTATCTACACAGGGTAAAACTTATACCCTAGGAAGTGTCTACATGGGAAGGAATTTATATCCCAAAAAATACGACAGGGGATAAAGGTTATACCCCAGGATAGAAGTAATATCCAGATAATTTCTACACAGGATATAAGTAATACCCCAGGCCAGGAGAGAAGTTACAGTATTGGTCCAAAACCTGCAACACAGGATAGAAGTTGTACCCCTAGGACCTTTACACAAGATAGATATCCCAGGAACTTTTTACACGAGAAAGAAGTTATAACCCAAAAACGTAATGCAGGGGATAAAGGTTATACCCCAAGATAGAGGTAATACCCCAGGAAATTCCTACACAGTATGGAATTTACACCCCAGGAGAGAGGTTATAATATACCCCAGGAACAATCTGCAGGGGCACTGCTCCTGTGATTTTAGGAAGTTCTAACCAACCCCTAATTTCCACATGGTCCAGCTGTGTTGTGTTTTGTACCAACAATACACTCTGCAGCAAATTCCCCCAGCCTTATCAATCAGTCAGTTTCCACAGCCTTACATCTTTTTTAGGAGAAAATGTTTCAATATTAAGGGCCTTAATATTCAAAATTTTTATTATCTATTTTATTTGTTGGCTTTGGGAACAAGAAAGACAGGTTAGTGGGGTATGCAGGTAAACACAGTGTCAGATATTGTTTTAAATAGTGGGGGCTGCTGTTGTGAATATAGTTGATATTTACCCTACAACTTCATGGGGCCTCTGGCATAGCCTTGCAGAGCAGACAGACCTGCCTGATTCTGAAATCCTGCAGGTCCGTCTTTCCAGCCTCCGTTGTCCAACGAATTCACTCGGCTGAATTCTTAACGGCCCAATCAGGGAAGAGAGGCGGGAGCTGCAGAATGCGGATGTGACAACAACCCGAAGTTGAGAACCGGAAGTTGAGAACGGACATGCTGATTAGCCTATTGTCCTCATGGCTACCTAGTGAAACTTGGCAAAATTTGCCCTCCTCAGAAGTTTACTTATAGTGATTGTCTTTGACAAGGTTCATGTCACATATAAGTGTTAAATGAATCATCTGTGTGGTACAATTTAGTGTAAGACGATAGTATAAGGCCATTAGCTGTTAGCAGCTAAGTTAGCGGCTTTTGACAAATTCAAAGGGCTCCTACCCAGATGGACTAGTGAAATATTTCTGTGGCAGACATATGGAGCTGTCCAGCTGGCTTGTCAGGTTACCTCTGGCACCCCAAGTGGTAAAACTTACATTGTTTACTTATATCTCTGGAACCATAAAACCAAACTGTTTTTAAATCAGCCTTCTAAAGTAATGATTTCTCTTACAAATTTTATTTTTGTAGACTAAATGAAAAATCCACCATTAGTGATTTATTATCACATTGTCTTGATAAAAAAAATTATCACTGATGTTTCTAGACCTCTATTACACCTGTAAGAGAAAATAACTGCCAGTCTTTTCAATCAGATGCATCCATTTTTTCTTCTGTATCCTTGACAGCATTGTTTGATAATATATAATAACTGAATAGAATAATTACAAAGCAAGTGTAAGTGCATCCAAGAGTGGATCTAATACGTCTATGAGAGGGAAAAAATGGGAGGAATAATTGTAAAGGTGTAAATAGCTTTTGCTTTGAGTCCTTTCGCATATTCAGATGTGAAAAGGCTCACAATAAATCTGTCTGTGCTTTGTAATGAATTCAGTTAGATTAAAATGTCATTTAGAAATTTTGTTTAATCTCTTTGGTCAAACAACTTTTAACACATGAACCTGACATCAACACCACATGTCGTACTTGAAAAAGAGACGTCTTAGGCTTGATTGTGCTTAATGGGGTTGAGGACCCAATCTCCTCTCTTTGATCAGTACAACTGTGATAAAGAGGGCCACCCTGATCCCTCCTACACTCCCTCTGGTCTTATCATCTGGGAGATATTAGAAATTCCCAGTGTCTCTCTGCCAAAGAAAAGTTGACCATCACAGCTGAGCTCAGAAATCAAACAGCATGTTACATTCTACCTGTGAGCAGATAGCAGACCCTCTTTTAAAGTAACAACTCTGTACTTTAAAATGTGTGAAGCTCATCCCTGAAGTTAGATCAAAGTCTTGAATAAACCTCAACATGTTTGTCCTCTGCAGACTCTTCTAACAAACTGTTCGACACTCTGTTCCACACTCACAACATGACGAGTCAGACTAAAAATAACAACAAAGTGTGAAATGGTTTCAGGCTTGCAAATTGCCTGACTGTGAAAGTGAAAGGCAGCTCTGGTGACCTGTTATTTGAAGATCTTTGCAGTCTGAAGTTGGTATGTGGGTCTGGTTTGTAAAGATGGTTGCTTTAGTCTATTACTCCACATACTCCAGTCTTATGATGTAGGTTAGGAATAACATATTCAGTGTAAACATGATCTCGGGCTTCCCATTCACAAAGAGTAGATTTAGTGTGTTTAAAAGGGAAATGCCGATATTTTTTTAGTTTTGTGTCTTTCGTCAATTCTGAATCAATGATAAGCAGATAGACACCATTCTTTTGATTCTGTGTGGAGTAACAAAAAAGAGACGATTAAGAGCTTGTGCACCGCTAATTAGCTTAGCTCAAACACTGGGAGTCAATGGGTAGCATAAGCCTGCCTCTGCCTACAGTCATCAGAGAATCACTTCGGTATCTGTAAACGTTACTGTGTGCTTGTTGTGACTCTTTTTTTTAACAATGTTATGTCATGTTGTCTATTAACAGACTAAGACAAGCACTTTATGTAATTTTCAAAAGAAACACATACTAAACTAAACCACAGGGCGCATGTGCAAACCACTGCAGATGTGCTTGTTACCAGGTCAACAAAACAAAGCATATCTGCGGTGGTTTGTGAATATACAGTAATAATAGATAATATAAACATAATGCAGAAAAAAATGACTCACAACAAGCACACAGAGCTGTTTAGAGTTGCTGAAGAGTTTATCCAATGACTGTAGGAAGAAGCAGGCTAACACTACCCATTGACTACCAGTGTTTGAGCAAAGCTAATTAGTTGTGTGCAAGCTCCCCTCGTCTCTTCCTTGTTACTAGAGATGCACCGAATTGAAAATTTGTGGCCGAAGCCGAAGCCGAATAACAAATAAATGCTGGGCCGAATACCGAATACCAAACCGAATATCCAATGCGGCGGCAAAGTAGTTCACTATATTTTTTGATAGTGCATTAATAGTTTAGAGTACATTTTTAGACATGTTTTTGAAAGAAAGTAATTGTTTATTAAATGTTATGACATTTTTTAGTATTCCAGTAGCCTTTGCTTTTCAAAAGAAGCCCAACAAAGTTTTTCATTCATATTAAGCCTTCAAACAAAACAAAACATGCATCAAAAAATATGAATGTACACTGATGGATATATACCAATAGACTAATAATACCAACAATACTGCTTTAAAGCTGCCACTTTATATTCAATATTTGAATAACCGATCAAATATGGGAATAAATATCCGTAATGGAATTGTAAATAAATATTTGAATGTAAAATATTGAGTGTGGCGACACATCAGGTCTGGAGCAGTGGACCGTTCTGTCCAACAGAGGGCGCTGTGAGCGCAGCTTGATCGTCAGTCACATCCGGTGCTCTCTCGAGCCAAAGAGTTTCCGCTCCGAGTGAAGCGGACGGAGCGGACGTAAACAGCTCTAATTTGGGCTTTAACTGTTCTGTGGACTGGAGAGCTGTGTGGAAGTAGTTTTGGTTCTACACCGTTGATGGCAAACTTAAATTCAAAGACCAGGCTGTGTGTTCCGTGAAATACAGTTTAGTCTTTCATCCTCCACTTATTTGCGGGCTCAGCCGTCGGCTTTTCATCCAAGTTATACGGCCAAGTGCAGCGGAGCTTCGTCAAGAGTTTAACCCCGTGTGACTGTGTTTTTTTCGGCAGGGTGGATAAGAGAGTGTCTGACCCTTACTGAGGGGGGGTACTATTCGGCCTTGTTATTAGCTCATTCCACCAAAGGCCAAATATGGCTTTTTTTGCACTATTCGGCCGAAAATATTCGGCCACCGAATGTTCGGTGCAACCTTACTTGTTACTACACAAAAAGTAGAAATATTGGTGTCTACCTGCTTGTCATGGACTCGGAAGGGAGGCAAGACATGAAAAGAAAAAAGAAGCTGTCATTTCCCTTTAACAGGAAAAGTTAAATCCAGATGTTTTGTGCAGCAGACATGGGCATTCGAAATGATGGCACTCTCTCTAAGTGGGAAAGAAGCGCTTTCCCGGCTATAAGCTTTGGAGGAGTTTACCATCTTAGTAGCTTCTTCCATATTTGTACCTGTTTATTCCCTAATAAATCAAAAACATCTTTCTACTGTATGCTCTAATCACTGAGGGGAGCAGGTTCAGATTATTCTTTTACACAACCCAGCTTAGAGCTTTCAGACTCTCCCATAGGACGCTCTGTGGTTGCATTAGTCAGAGTAGACAGCACTACCAAATTAATCAAGATGACCAAAAAAGGATTGCCATTTTACTAACAATACTGTCTCATAAAACTGTCTAGACTGGACTGCTGCAGCTATCTGAATTCTATCTTTAGTTAACTTTGATGAGCTAATCTGGGCTCATTAGCCCTTACCTACATGTTGGTTATGAAGAATTCATTTTCATTCACTCTCCAAGCAGCAGCATTATTGATCCAAACACAGAGTAAATCTATGGCACTGTTTCAGGGTTCCCACTTTTTTCGAGAAATTGTTTTCATTTCCAGGATGTGTCTGTCACTCAACACAGGAGACAGAGAGGAGATAAAAACCTCACCATCGATATACAAATACAGCAACACTCTTGAAATCCAGGTGGCTAGTTTTGAGCTATCTTTAGGGAAAATTTGTCTCTACTGGGGTCTGAAAAGTTTCTAAATCTCGCAACAAAGTCAAATGGACATTGCTCTGGGGAAATATGAAAATTTGATTGGCTGATAGTGTGTTGGAACCCTTTGTTTGTATTTTCAAGACGTCACCTTGGAAGTAGTGTACGGGGAAGGATTTTCCAATATTATGGCATGTAAATATCACTGAAGTGGTTAAAACTTTGCTGTTTTTTGTGATTTAGACTGTATCCCAGGAGCTACAGAGGGGTCTTAAGTGCCAAAAAAACACTTTTGAAATGAGTAACTCTTTTTTCTAAAGGCTATCAATTGATGAACTTGGAAAAGGAGTGTGTGTTTTGTCCAAGTCCTGTGCAGATAATATAATTATTTCTGAAGCCTCAAAAAGATTACTCATTGCAAACTGCATTTGAGAGTTTTAGTAAAACCTCCAGTTAGTTATTCTATATTTTCTTGGCTGGTGTCAAACACTAGATCAACGTTTTCCGTGTTTATATTTATCACTGGCCACTTTATTAGGTACACCTAGCTTGTACAAGTTGCTTTTGCGTCCAGAGCTGCTTTCATTTTGCAACGTAGATTTAATAAAGCACTCCCACAGAGATTTCGGCTCATATTGACATGATACAATTAAAGTGTCCCTGCTGATTTGTCAGCTGCATATCCATGATGACAATATCCTGTTCCGCCACATACCAAAAGAGCTCTATTTGTTGAGATGTAGATGCCGTGGAGGTCGCTGTAGGACAGTGAACTTACCGTCATGTTCAAGAAACCAGTTTGAGATCATTACAGGCTAGCTTGGATGTTTACACTGTGGTCATAAAGAGATGGATAAGATGGATATTGCAACAGTATTCAGGTAGGCTGTGATGATTTCACAATGTTCAACTGGTATTAAGGGGCCTAAAGTGTGCACAGAGAATATCTCCTACACCATTACACCACCAACAACAGCCTGAACCACTGATGAAAAGCAGGATGGATTCATGCTTTCATATCTGACGCTACTGCCTAATTGTTGAAGCAGAGATCAAGACTCATGAGACCACACAACATTTTCCAATCATCTATTGTCCAATTTTAGTGATTTAACAGAAACTATAGCCCACGTTTCCTGGTCTTGGAGTGTAGTCTTCTACTGCTGAGGCCCATGTGCTTCAGATGTGATGAAACCCTTAGACCAGTCAATCACCACATTCAAAGGCACAGAAATTACCTTTCCTCCCCTGTCTGATGCTTGGTTTGAACATTGGCAGGCTGTCCTGACCAAGAGTGCACATTGTTTATTTATTGACAGTCTGCCAGGAGTGCTGTAAATGTAAAGTCAAAGATTAACTAAGTAGGCTGTGGCAAAGCACATTAAATGTTAGCTTCACAGTAGTAAAAGGGAATAACATTAGCACAGTCACAGCTGTAAATTGTACCCCTTATACAAGAATGCATGATAAGAAGTGCTAATCACTGAAGTTGGCATAAGGGAGACTGCTGAGGTGTATTCCTGGATCTTGCATATGTTTTCGTACTGCATATACAACTATATTTCTGTGAAGACATGCAGTACAAAATGCCTGTACAGTGAATGGATCTGAACACAGACCATCTTGTAATTAAAGGAAAATGCATGGCTGCTCTAAGACAATCAAGACTCTGACTGGTCTGAACTGGAGGGCCACATGGAACTAGAGACGAAGCGTGTGCTAATAGAAACACAGAGCTAATCCATCACCCAGTATCTCCAGAGGTAATTAACTCCAATTATAGACGGCCCCCGCACCGGCACCCACACCTTAATCTCTGTGCAGATGGGGACCCTGCTGAGCAACAGGTGGTCTCTCTTCCTTTGAACCTGGAGCCCACTATTGTTATATGAAGCCTAGGAAACAATAATGCACCCAAAGAGGCAGACAGAGCAGTGAAATATGAGACTGATGTTTAATTATGACAAAGTGAGAGTACGTGTGTGATATCTGTTTCATAATTAAACACCTACAGAGCCTCTGTGACACCTGCCTGTGTGTTTGTGAGCCTGACAAAAGACACTCCGAGCTACAGCAGGCATAAGGCTGTGCAACTGAAGGCTCAAACATGTACTGTTTTATCATGGGAACAAGACAAATGAGTGAAAATGATTTATAAATAGCTCAGTCCTATCTCCTTTCAAATCCTGAGATTTCCAGAGGGAGATATGAGGACTTTGGTTTAATTTGTTTAGAAGCTGTACCAATATCAGTATATCTACTATCATATCTATTCTGGTTACTGTGTAATTCTTTTTTTTGTTGTTTGTTTTATGCAAACTGAATTACATTACCTACATTTGAAGATAATGTTGATATACAGAGTTTGTCATTTTTGAGCTCTGTGGTGATGATGGTTGGCACCACACACCATCTGAGTTCAGACATCGACTAACGTAACAGTCAAGTCACGATTTTTACTAGGGCTGAACCATTTGAGAAAATAATCTAATTGCGATTATTCCCCCAATATTGCGATTTTCTCTGCAATTGTTTTAATGTTCCTCATCTTATGTATTCTTAAACAAACATAAGCAGTAGATCTTTTTATAGTAAAACCAATATGACATTAAATTAATCTAAGGATGGAAGATTTGAGAAAAAGAGGAGAAGTGAAGAACAGATGCAAAATAGGGATGAAACTGCAAAAAAATGGGGAAAAATTGGGAAAAAAATTCCAAAAGTGGCTAAAGAAAATTGATTATGGCAGCAAAATTGGTAATTGAATTTGAAATTAAATTTCAAAAAGCATGTAAAAATTCCAAAAATGGTTCTGACAGTGGCCAAAAAAAGATGAATGGGGCAAAATAGGCATAAAGTTGTAAAAACGGGTTTAAAAAAAGGTAAAAATGGTCCTAAAGTGGGGAAAAAGTGTATGAATGGAGGTTAAAAAAAATAGGCATGAAATTGCAAAAAACTACATCACAATGCCCAAAATGTTCAACACATTTTGGGCTAAAAAATATTAAACCTTCTGCGATTTGAAAATTGCAACAAGCCATATTGCAATTTAATCTAATTTGCAATTAATTGTTCAGCCCTAATTTTAACTATGAATATTTCCAACAGAATATGCAGATCCTTAATACTTTAGTATAAACTGCCTGGAATTGGTCTATAACTGATCAACAAGAGAACAACGAACAATGTCTCCAAGGTGTTTATCTGACAAAAATACATGTATGTTGCAGCGATGAAACCCCAAATTACAATGACTTTGGGACATTGTGTAAAACATGAATAATCCTTTTCAGGCTTTATTTACTTCAATATACTATAAATATAACATATTCAGTGTTTAAATAGATAAACTCAATTGTGTGTTGTTGTTGTTCTTCTTCTTCTTTTAATTATTCAACATGGAATTCAAATATTCAAATTTGATGCCTGCAGTTATTCCAAAAATGCTGGGACTTGGGCAAGAATAGACCGAGGAAGTCAAAGGGATCTTTTGTTTAACCATTTAACTACTAGCTTAAATGTTTGGCAGAGGTCATCAATAAATTCAGTGATATTTAATGTTTTAAAAACAGAACAAATCAACTAATTGTTTGACACTGTTAACATTTAAGGGAAGAGAGAAAACTACAAACAAATTAAAACCAGATATTTTCTATGAGTGGGATTTAAAGGTTTTAAAAGTTAACAGCTGATTGGGGTGCTGGTTTGGCGGAGTGGTTAGCAACTAGGCACCCCTTGTACATGCTTCTGCCGGTCCAGGTTCGAATCCTGCCTGTGACCAGTTTGAAGAGTGTCTTCCCCTACTCTCTCTCCCCCTTTCACAAGCCTATCCACTGTCTCTCTCCTATCAATAAAGGCACAAAATGCCCAAAAAATACATTAAAAAAAAAAAAAAAAAAAGTTAACAGCTGATTATGTGATGACATAAACATGCACAAATATTTGGAACAAAATCTATTACAAAAGGCAGAAAAGTTCATAAATAAAGTAGCAAAAACTAACTTTAAATAGATAATATTGAGTTTGACACACATACAAATAATGTTTTTGAAGAATAAGAGATTTTTTTTTTATTTATGGTATGGTATTTAAAATAATAATGTTGGGATTAATAATAACTTTTAACTTTTTAAATCCGACACAAAGAAAATATCTGTTATTTTGGTTTGTTTGCAGTTTTTTGTGTTTCTTAAAAAAATTACAGAAATGTTTTTTTTTCTAATACATTAAATATTCCTGGATTTAATGACCTCTGTCAAACAATTGAGCTGGGAGTTAAAGGGTTTAAAAAAGTGTTTAATTAGAAACAGGTTAGTTGTCAAGATTTGGTATAAAAGGAGAATCACTGAAAGGCTCAGTCATTCACAAACAAGGACTGGGCGAGGTTCACCACTTTGTGATCGTGTATATAAGCAAATGGTCCAACAATTCAAGGACAACATTTCTCAACATATAATTAGAAGAAATTTATGGATTACATTATTTACAGTTTATGATATCTTCATAAGAATCTGGAAAAATCTCTGCATGACAGCAGCAAGGACGAAAACCAACATTTAATGCCCATGACCTTCAATCTTTCATGAGGCGCTGCATCATAAACCAATATCACCCTGTAAAGGCTTTACCACGAGGGCTCTGAAACACTTCTGAAAAACACTGTCAGTTCATACAATTTCGTAGCTACTTTACAAGTGCATGTTAAAACTCTACCATGCAAAGTTAAAACCAAATATCAGTAACACCCAGAAATGATGCCAGTTTCTCTGGGCCCGAGCTGAAACATGGAAAAACAAAACAAAACAAAAAAAAACAATTCTACCTACAGATCTTTAACACTGTAGGTGTCCTCAGTTTCTAAATGCTTGTTAGGGTTGTTAAAAAGGGAGGTGATGTGTCCAAACTTCACTGGAATTGTGGTTTGTACTTTTCAGATGTTGGTCTTGTTGTCAATGGTGTAAGTCTGTTTTATGACCATCAACAACAATAGGCCTGTCTCGATAACAAATTCTGCTGGACGATAACTATCCAAAAAATTATTGCTATTAAATGATATTATTGTCGATACTGTTTTGAAACATCATTTTTCATTAATGTAATTATAATATATGTCATAATAAAGTGAGTACAATGTATCAAAAGCAATAAACTTTAATTTCTTAAGAGTATTCAACTGTAATTGGAAGGTCAAGAGCTTTTTATTAAAATAAATTAAACAAATTATAAAATAAATTTATCAAAAAAGAGAAAAAAAACAATAAAAATGAAATGGACTCTCTTTGGGGAAAAATTGCATGTAAATAAAAATCATTGTCCTAATCAAAAACAATAAAAAATAGACACTGTCTCTGTAAAGAATAAACTATTCCAATGTAAACACATCCAACAATAAAAAATAAAATGGTGTTTATACAGTTTCTCAATTGTTTGTGACATGTTCGTTCCCCCAGTCAATTCGTGCTGTCTGTCAAACATTTGTAACATTGTTGGCTTTTCAGCCACATCGAACGGTTGCATTTCTTTAGCAATGTAACAACACTTTCTGTGAGTGTGCACCATTTTGCACTGTTTTATTTATATTTACTTTGCAGACCAAACGCCTTACTAAGCGCTGACTGTCAGGACAAAGGCTACACTGCACCTCACCATCTCCGTTGTCACTACTTACAAACAAATACGACATATCGGTTCGTCGCTGTTCATGGGCTCACACCTTGTTCGTTCTGTTTAAAACCAAAATATTCCCACACTGGGGCTACGGCATTCAGCTACGGGACCGTAGCTTTTGTGCCATCATTCATATTAGTGTTTGTTTCCGTGTTGCTCCTCATGACGCTCACTTCACCTCTGTGTGTGTACATGCGAGTGGCCGTGCCTCCCCCACAAAGATTGCATGAATATATGCTCACTCCGCAATAAATCCGCTAAATCCACCATAGAACCAACGCACCCAAGTGTTGAGAAAGTTGCACAGAGTGACCCATCTTCTCATCCAGCATGTTTGGTAGAAAGAGAGGAGGACAACAAACATGCATGCACGTGTCAACTTATGGAGGCCGGCAAACTTACAGAGGACGTTTTTATTTATGGCGTGGTAAATTGATTTATTGATTATCGTGACAGGCCGAAATGACACCAATGGCATCTTGAGTTTTTCTAATATTTGAATCCAAGATTAATTAAAGGGCAACAACACTGAATGGTTTTAAGCTCATCTGTGTGGCTGAATGAATTATAAAAGCGGGGACTGTTCTATTTGGATTAATGAGCATTTTGGCTGAGTTTAAAAAGCATGAGTGCCAAAATTATTTGAAATATAGTTTTACTAAATGGAGTCTATACCTTTCGTAGTGCAGCCCCATAAAACCCCTAAACATCGATCTGGGACTGAAGCACACAGGGGACGGGCACTATAACTCCCCAGCAGGTGAAAGCCTCTGCACCGTGTGTTTATATATCATCACGCAGCATAAACTGCCTATCAAGCTGCTATCGCCGCTCGTCACAGAAGAATGGAGGATAATACATCCTTGTTGCAGCTGGGGACATTGAACTCTGATTGCTTTTCCCTCGTCTTTCCTCCATGACTGTGAATTCATCACACCGACAAATCACTCTGCAGCCCACACGGGTGCGAGTGCAATCAAACTGTAATGTGCACGCAAATTGACCCCAATCAGCATCTTATTTTTTTGAATGCCAACCCCTCGGTGTGATGGGTTGAACACACAAGCAGGTCTGAAGAATCTCTATTTCTGTTAGAGAATGGCCTCGGGTAAATTGTTGGGCAATGCTTGCAGGAATGAAATCAAATTACGGGTCTGCAGGGCCACCGTGGACCGACGGATGAATCACAGCGATGCTGAATATGCTGCTTTCATCAGCACAGCTTGAAGTTATCTCCACAAACACTTTCCATGTTTTTCTTCCCCCATTTGTCAAATACGCTTTAAGAAAACAGCTGTTTTTTCTCTTATTGATGTCCGGAGTTTGGTCGATCTTACTACAGAGCTGATTTCTAACTAAAAGAGCCGAGCGGTGGGAGGCTGTGAAACAGAAAAGAGGCACACTGCTTCTGCCAATCGATACTAACGAGAGAAGAACTTCAAACATGCTTTTGAAAAATGCCCAGCTTCCAACTCCTAACGCATCCAGAGTGGTGGGAGGAGCTCACAGAACTTCAGAGGGTCTGGAAGTCTCAGCTGGAGCTGGTAAATGGGAGTGGGAATAGATCTGGCACAAGTTAAAAGTGAAACCACAAGTGTCTGCAAAAGGGCTGTTTGGATATCTGTGAATCACTGTTTCATGGTCTGTCACCATGCAGGATCCAACATTACATAAATCAGAGTAAGATGAGATTATAAAGGGAAAAAACATCATTCTGTTCTGCCATTATTTTGCCAAATTTAGAAGCATAGAGGCTTCATAAAGCGTCTCTAAGGTACAGTTAAATTTAAATACACCATAAAAGTCTCTCTCTCCTGCAGGACTCAGTAAGCAGAGCTGCAGTGGCAATTCTAAAAACTGTCTGGGTCTCAAATCACCACTTAACACCATCCAACCCTGTGCTCACCTCATCCAGTGACAAAATCACACATTTTAAACACTCTGTAGTGCCCACCACCACCAGACTGAACAGCAGCAAAGGCTACAGTCAGTGATGAACACTCTGGCTTCATAGCTGTAAAGTGCACTTTAATGTCTGTCCATCTCTGAACCAATGACCTTATCCCACTGTATCATAGTTTAAACCACAACAGGACCAACCTCATCCTGTCATTCATAAATCCACCATCACTTCTCTTTCATGTCACTGTCACTTCATTCACTTAAATGGACATTTATTCTCTTGTACTTTTCTGCACAAGATGTCACTTTGTTTCATTTATGAAACACTAGCAAACTACAGCACCTATTCTCTCTCTGTCCTGAATCCAGACATGAATACAAACTGTTTGGAGGATGTGGGTCTGTCCCTGGAGGAGCCACTCAGCCCCAGTCCTGTCTGTTCCAGTGGACACACTCCATGGACAGCTCTTCTGGCAACTCCTCAAACATGGAGAACTACCTAGACAACATGTACAGCAGGGATCATCAACTACAAGGGCCATTTTTTCTGAACAAATTATGCAGGGGCCAGTTAAAAAAGCACACAAATGTATGATGCTGTCAGGAAAAGCCTACATGGAACGGCATAACCAAGTAGTCAGTTTAGTGTAGAGGAACATCTGTGCAGAATACAAACCGGAGAACCCCAATGTCAAAATGGGAAGCACCCTCCAAAGTGATGGAGAATGATCATGCAAAGATCCTGTGGGATTTCCAGATACAGACCAACAACATGGGAATACCCAACCAAACGGACATTTTAATCATGGATAAACAGTGGAAAGCCTATGTGGTAGATGTAGCCATCCCGAATGATAGCAACGTCAGTAAAAAAAAACCTGAGAAAGTAGAGAAATACAAAGGGCTCAAAGAGGAGCTAGACAAAGCCTGGAAGCTGAAGGCAACAGAAGTGCCTGTGGTCACTGGAGCACTTGGGGCAGTGACCCCCACACTAGAGAAGTGGCTCCAACAGATCCCTGGAGAAACGTCAGACACCTCACTCTGAACCCTGACGCTCCAAGGCCTCTGGAAAAGGACCAACTGAAGAGGATGAACAGTCACCTATCCCAGTGGGGTAGAGGGGGTGGGTGAAAGAGGTGGTATATACATATTTATATATACTAGGGCTGAACAATTAATTGCAAATTAAATTAAATCGCAATATAGCTTGTTGCAATTTTCAAATCGCAGAAGGTTCAATATTTTTAGCCCAAAATGTGTTGAACATTTTGGTATTGTGATGCAGTTTTTTGCAATTTCATACCTATTTTTTTTTACCTCTATTCATACACTTTTTTCCCCACTTTTGGAGCATTTTTACCTTTTTTTAAACCCCGTTTTTACAACTTTATTCCTATTTTGCCCCCATTCATCGTTTTTTGGCCACTGTCAGAACCATTTTTGGAATTTTTACATGGTTTTTGAAAATTAATTTTAAATTTAATTACCAATTTTGCCGCCATAATCAATTTTCCTAAGCCACTTTTGGATTTTTTTGCCAATTTCTTCCCCTTCTTTTTTTTGCAATTTCATACCTATTTTGTGCCTATTTATTAACCTTTTTCTGCTTTCACACCATTTTTACCCAGGTTTTACAATTTCATACCTTTTTTACTTCTGTTCTTCACTTCTCCACTTTTTCTTAAATCTTTTATCTTTAGATTAATTTAATGTCACATTGGTTTTCCTATAAAAAGATCTACTGCTTATGTTTGTTTAAGAATACATAAGATGAGGAACATTAAAACAATTGCAGAGTATATCACAATATTGGGGGAAAAATCGCAATTAGATTATTTTCTCAAATCGTTCAGCCCTAATATATACTTACATTTTGTCATCCTCACAGCTGCCAATCACACGAGACCAGCTGATATAATAGGACCTCTGAAAGGCCCCATATTGGTTCTTGCTTGTCAACACACGTGGTCTTGGCAGACCCTTACGTAAAGTTCTACTCAGGTCTAAGAGCTTAGTGAGCTTAGTGAATTTTCACTTTTTAAGATCACCACCAAAATTTACTCACCTCTGCCTTGTACCATGGGCATTATTCATTGAAAAGTTAATCAAAATCTGTTAAGAAGTTTTTGCACCAGTAAGAAAATGTTGAAAACCGCACTGAGTGTGCACAAATCCTTTAAACAATTCCTGGATCTGCAGCAAGATTCAGATCAATGAGATTATTTTTCTTTTTTCCTCCCGTTTTCTGTTACTGTTATGGTGCCCTTTGGCGCGTTCCTATGTCTGGGGCCCACTGCATGCCTTTTGTACGGACTGAAATTGTGCATTGTAATGCTAATTGGCAAAGCTTTTGGCATGTTTTTTTCTTTTGTTTTAGTTCAACTTTATCAAAATCTTCAAAAAAAATCTGATAATAAAAAAAAGATTCAGATTGCTACCAGAATCCAGTCATTCCTTCCATGTGGTATGAACGACCGTCCCTTAAAATTTAATCAGATTCCCTTAAGAACTTTCTGAGTCACCTTGTTCACAGACAAACAAACCAACAAATACAACTCCTTGGTGGAGCTAATAAACTCCTGTTTAGTGTTAAAAAACAAAGTTTATGATATAATGCTGGTGCTACTTATCAAACGCTTGTTTCCACAGTTGTAATGCATGCAGTAATAGTGGTAATGTCAAATGGGGCCCTTAAGGGGGGGTTTCTCACTGTCATTGCAAAATTAGCACATATTGAGCCGCTGCTGTGCTTTAAAGTGTGACACCCATCATGCGTCCTGGGCCCTTGGAGGTCTTTTGCCCTGTCTGTTTACAAGCGTTACCTCTGCCCACATAAAGCTGATGACTTATTTCCTCTCAATGGAAAATTTCCAGTGAGTGCATGAAAACTGTTTCAAGCAAAGGTTGTTTTGCTTTCAGCATCTTTTACATGAAATTACCGAAGCCTTTCATCACCCATCCATGAAAATGACACCCCTCGCAGCAAAATGACAAAGAGCAACACAGGAAAAAAAGAGGACTGATCATTATTACTCACAAATATTACTTTTGGAAACAGCTGAATGTCAGGGTGTGGCATGTTATCTGAAATGAATATAAGACTTTTGTGAACGACCGATCAGACACCCTCTGACCTGCGTATACAGTGATTTGAAAAGGACACAGAGTTTTACAGAGGGTGTAATTTATAACGCAGCGCAGGGGAGGAGCTGCCGAGAATTTTATTGCCAAGCTGACAAATCATAGTTATTCACCACACACAGCAAATCTCTTCTTCATAGGAAAAGCACACAGAAATGCTGACACTGTGTTTTTCTCGTTTCATTGTTTGAATAACAAAAAAGTCATAACTCAGATTTGATGATTGTTTGTTTTCACTTCAGCAGTGAGATTGGATGGTTCCTTTATCATTTCATAACCTCAGTGGGTATTTTACTGACGGGAATCAAAAGTTCAGGTCAGAGTAGTTCACTTTTTGAAAAACAGGGCTTCAGCACAAAACACAGTAAAGATTAAAAATAGTTGTTGCAACTTGAAGCTGTCGATGTCTGTGTTTCCATTTAACATTTTCAGAATAGGAGAAGTTGTGATTATTTATTCATATATCAAAAAGATCCTTGTAATCTAACACTGTGTTCTAACTGAACACATTAAATTATATTTGAGTCCTTACTGACCAAAAGCAATACAGTGCAAACCTATGCCACATGATGTTTTTGCCTCTCTTTCCCTCCATTGTCCCACAGTGTCCACAATTACATGATGTTTTTAATTCGAAATTAACCATTCAGAATTAAATAATTCAGAGTTAAAGTTTTCTCCTTTGCGTTTACATGGAAATAATAATTCCGAATAAAGGTTTACATGGTAAACACGTTAATTTGCCTTGATACAAAGCCTGGCAGTTGGGAATGATTCTGATTGGACAGGGGCGGACGTGACGTAGTGACTTATTTACCTCTACCAGAAGAAAAATTCCAGTTCAGCGTCTCCGCCAGGGAAACCTCATCCAACTTGGACACTACAGCTTTAAAAAGGTCTGGATTTTAATGTTTATGTCCATCCACTCTTTCATTACTTCCAAATCTTCTAAGGCTCTAATTAAATAAACTGTCTTGGCTTGCGTGGAGTCTCACGCTTGCTTTGGGCGGCCCTCCTGTTTCCATCAGTGTCCTGTGCCTCATCGCTGCAGGACAAGAGAACGAGCATGAGCATAATGACCAGAAATCATTTAAAGCGGAATGAATGTAAACATGATCGAGGAATTATTTAATTTGGATTTAAAATCAGAATAAACCAGCCTCTTACTCCAGAGTTAAGTTTTATTTGGAATTATCATTTTCATTCAGAATAAGGTGTTTATGTGGTCATTTTTATTCTTTTCAAAGAGGATTAAAGTTTTACTGGAATTAAAGGGGAACTGAAGTTCTCATGTAAACATGATAACTGAGATGAATGAGGAGAGGAGAATGAGCAATTCTGATGAGATGCAGTAGATTACTGTGGTTTCCTCTGGCTTTTCTCACTCAGCAGAGCTTCATTTTTTTTAACAGGACAGAGACAGAGGAGCAGTCATTAATTTAAGTAAGTGAAACGATTTACTTTCACTTTCAACAGAGAGAGAAAGAAACTTTAGCCTGGTGCTTTGACGCAAAACTGCTGCAGCAAGGTTCCACTGTATTCAGAGACATGCACATTAACTACACAAGGCCGCTATATTTAATTCACGCTGCAATGGCATGGGCAAAAACAACATGATGCATACACACAAGGGCAAAAATATTCACTTGGAGGGCTACCCACAAATTTAGCTGTGTTGCTCATCCGACCCTAACAAGTTGTGCCTCATTGTAAAGGTGACAAATCAGGCTTTCCGACAACATAAAAACTATACCATGTGGAATAGGTGCTATGAG
Organism: Scarus forsteni; assembly: GCA_036419115.1. NCBI lineage: Eukaryota > Metazoa > Chordata > Actinopteri > Labriformes > Labridae > Scarus > Scarus forsteni. The sequence goes on from JAZDUH010000508.1 coordinate 5,687,584, forward strand.
GAGAATCTATTTGCAGCAACATAAATACTCTGCTACCCATGAGCACTCGCGGCAACTGTTGTAATGTTGCGTTCCAGTAACCTCGGAACTGGGAGTGAGAGTCAGAAGTGCAAATAAACTGATGATTACAGCAGCTAAATAACTGTTTACACTGGGGGCATCCATCTTTGCTTGTCAACTCAGGGGTGGTGAGGGTTCCCCGAGTTCCCAGTAGGAAATTCAGACTCTGGGGACATTCTAGTTGCAGTTTCCTACTCGGAACCCAGAAATTCCTACTTCTGACTACAACTGGAACGCACCAAAAGACGTGACGCAAGCCAAAGCGTGTGCTTGTTGCGGTTGTAATGCAACTCGGACCTTCCTCAGAACTCTGCATTAATTTACAACTTCTTTTTTCAACAACATACAGGATGCAAAGCGACCAGGTAATGTATCTCTTTCTACTTACGTAGTGGTAGTTTTTGATGTGTGACAACAAGCAATTTTTAGAAAAATTAGTATTGTAGTTTTGTAGCCGGCTATATATCGCTACTTACAGCCCGGTGCTCTAAGACGTGTCCGAATAATATAAATTTGCTCTAGTTTTAATTCTCTTGTTCCCGATGTTGAGTATCCAGACCAGTCCAGCCCTGTCCGACCTGACCGCGAAGGCTAAGGAATAGCATCTATAGATAACCTATTTTGATGCTATAAAACTCATCTTAAAGTGTGTATTTCCATCAGGCATATATCTAAAAGTGAGACATTTTTGTAATTACTTAGAAACTCCTCACAGTCCCTTTAAAGGAGGAAGAATCAACCTAAATAACATTTAATTTTTTTTTTTTTGTAGATTATGGATAAAAACTCAATCTCATGCACCAAAACGCTCAGGTATTGTTCCTCACAAGCATTTAATATCCACTCTGTAATTATAACCTTGGTATATTAAAAGTTTCAAGTATGGTTCTGATTGTTGTTGCCGCAATTGTTATAATAACATAGTTGTCAAGAGTAAGGATACAATAAGACAAAGGCTTTAAAACTCGGCTAAAAACACATCTTTTCTTTGTTGTTCAGTCCCAGCTAGATGAGTAACCTTGGCTTTTAGCCTTTTTCTTTTGTCCCTATCTTCTCTTTTACTCTTCTTTTATTGTTTTATTTTATTTCTATTTTTGTGTTTAATTTTGTGCTCATTTTTACTCCATTACTGTTTTTATCATAAGTGTTTTTTATTATCATTGCTGTTTTTTTTTTTTATTAAGTATGCATGATTATATTATACCCTGCTACGGCACTTTGGTCAACGGAGGATGTTTTGAAATAAACTTTGACTTGACTTGACTAAAAAATCTCATAGCCTGAAAGTAAAATGTCTGAGGGTTGTTAACAACAGTCCCACATTCTTCTGAAAGGTGCTACAATGTTTTTGTAGAGTATTTTAGTGTACAGTAGGCTAAGTCAGAATGAGCTATACGCTGCGATGAGCTGCTTTAACACTGTGGCAGTATCGTTCGTGCCTGCATTCATACCTTGTAGGTGAATTTTGCCCAGTGACTGACATTCGTGAAGTGATTTAAGCCTTTAAAAACAAATGGTCTTTGAATAACACCCTCCTCTAGGCAGGAAGTGAGGTCGAGGCTGAGGTCACTTCCTGCACATTCAGCCTGAGCGACCTCACATTCTTCTTGGTAGAGGATCTAACAATAGCTCTGTCTTCGTGAAAGTTCCTCCATTCATCTCCTCTCGCACATAAATACATTTGTTCCTCCCTGGGAGGTGCTCTCAGGGCCGGGCAGAAGGCCGGCGGAGGTGTTTGGTTAAATTTAGATTGTTTGCTTCTCTGCCGTGTGCACCCCTGATTGCATTTCAACACAATCAATACTGGCATATTGGATCTTAGTGAGATGGCAATAAGAGCCAATAAAGCTTTGAGGGGGCTGCTCGGGCAGATTGTCTGTCAGGAGAGCAGCGGAGGCCGAGTTAGAGGAGGCAATAAGGAGAGAGGTTGGAGGGAGCAGATGTGTACAAACACACACAAGACAAACACACACAGATCCACATACAGAGCCGGTGAGACTGCAGTCTACATGTGTACATACACATCTCACACAGACGATGGCCAGGTTTTAAAGTACCAGCAGTTCCTGTAGGACACACTGATTTAAACAGAATGAACGGGACGGAGGGCACTGTGCCTGCTGAAGCTGCTATGCTGTTAGAGTGACTTTAAAACAACAATTTAAAGGTGATAAAGTAACAAATGATTGGTTTAAATGTTCCTCAATTATTATCACTAATGTCTCAGCCTGAGTTTCTGCTGCACCTGTTGTATTTATACAGTGCTAATCCAAAGCGGCCAAAGTGGAGCCTCAGGTGGAGTTTTTAACAGGGCCCGCCATGCCCTCCACATTCACACTGCTCCTCCAAAATCAGTAAATAACAAAATTTTAAGTTCACTTCCAAGTTCAATTTTCAGCCCAATTAAATAAATAATCATTCTAATTAACACACACATGATTAACTTATATTACAGTTTTATTTTGATAAATAATAAGGTGTGTGACTTGAAACAGAATGTAATGGTAGCAGCTGAATAATGCATTTTGGATTTCATAGATGTAAAAAAAAAATGGCCTTTGGTTTGTAGCAGGTGAAGTATATACTTAGATGTCACATAAAACATTTGTGCAGGTGTGTATGACTATTATTTATACATTACCGTATTTAAGTGCATGACAAAATAAAATTCTGCCCAATATTCTGATCTAATCAATAGTCTTAAAGATAGCTTTTATGAAAGAAAAAATCTGTTAATCATTCTTAACCTCTTCATGCCTGCTGTATCATATTTGATACATACTTTTATGATACCTCTGTCTAATCAATATGATCAACAAATCACAAAAAAAAAGTCTGAATAGAATCAGATAAATGATAACAATATGCTCAAGTAGATTATGCCAAAAACACCTTATGTCAGAGATATGAGGTACAAAAAATATATATATTAAATTTTATGGAGATTTTTTATTTTTTCGATTTCAGTAGAAAATGAAATGGAAAGTGAAATTTTAGCTTTAAGAAATTACAATTTCCAGGCTAAAAGTTGTGTTTTCATACTTTAAAGGGTTAATTAAATGTAGTAATATCTCAGAATTACAGTTTTGTATGTGTTTTGTTTGTGAAAAAAATGTTACCCTGCAGTCGTTTTGGAATAATCACTTCAAGATCCAGCAGAAATTCACATGCAGGTCATGTCAGAAGCCATAGGTCTCAAACACAAAAGTTTAGATAGATAGATAGATAGATAGATAGATAGATAGATAGATAGATAGATAGATAGATAGATAGATAGATAGATAGATAGATAGATAGATAGATAGATAGATAGATATTGTGAATATCTCTTGGAAATGATGCTTGAGTGGCTGTAAAACCCTAACCCTATGAAAAACAAAATATTTTTACATCATCTCTGCAAAGGACTATTGTTATAAAATGATGCACAGCAAAATTATAGAGGTTTTATAACAGCATGGTCAGGCGAGGATTTTGAAAAACAGTTAACTTTTTCTTACGTTTTTATTGGAGAGCATGCACGCATTTCTGAAATCGGGTACCTAATGGAGGTTAACATTGTGTAATAGAGCAGTCTTCTACATTTTGATAATAACTCTACAAGGGTCACAGATGTCATGGCATTGTTTTATGGTTCCCTTAAGCACTTCTAGCTCCTCACTGGTTCATCGTTTCTCATTCCAATTCTGAAGCTTTTCGCAAATCTGAGCCAATTGGGGATTCTGTTTTTCAGTAATATTTAATTCAACATTCTCCTTAGTTAGATGAACACTTCAGTTGCTTCTGCACTGAAAAATCATGTTGCATTGGCTCATGGCAAACTTTACTTGTAAACAGCAAGAAAATGTCCAAACTTTTAAAAACTTACTTTGGCAAAGAAGTTAAATCAGTGTTGCTGTTTACTCCAGCCCACTTAAAACCATCTGTAATCACACTCGTGTAGTCCCTTATCCATCTCTGATAAATATGCATTAGCTGCTGTCTGTGCTGACAGTACAAATTCAGCCTTGTGTCACTTCTTCTTGTTTCTGGCTGCATCTATAGTTTGCTGCATACTAAGTGGATGGTTTTTTTTGCATTATCTGGAGCTCAGTCAGGCAGCAAAATGCCACGCCATCGTTTGCTGAGACAAAGATGTCAGAGCAGCGTTTCAGGTGGGTGACAGGACCGGGGCTCAGCAGGTTCCACTCGATGAGCTTCAAACGGCTGCATCTGCTGACAAAGTTTTCAGCAACAGGAAACTGCTCGGTTCCTTCCCCTTTTCTCCCTCACCCCTCCCGTCGCTGGCTCTCACTCTGCAGCATGTTTAAGATTAGCTTTTCTTGTAATGCCTCACATTCTGTGCAGGCTATATCCTGTTTCTGAAGACTTTGTTATTTCAGCTAACTAAACCCTGTGCGTGTGGATGCTGCTGCAGAAAATGCAATTTCCCATGCTCGGAGGTAATATATTCTCCTTAATGATTCGATTTGAATGTTCCAGCCTGCAGGACAAGAATGAGACCGGCTCCACAGCTGGGCAGAAAAACAGTCAAGGGGGTCAGGAAAACAGAGAACATTAAAGGGAGTGAGAATGTATGATTAGTTAGATTCAGAGATATTTAAAAGTTCAGGAGATGCTCAGAGGTAAGTGATTTCTGAGATTGTAGTCATCACTGCACCTTCTAAACAACCTTGTGTGTGCTTGAGTAAGATGCCACATCCTGAGGCTCGCTGGGTTTTGTTTTGAGAGATGAAAGTTTCTGCGTGTAGGCGGGGAACCTCTATGCGTCATGAGATGAATAAATGAGAGTCAGAAGAGAGGAAATGAGGGGGGAAGACAGAAACAGAGACAGAGGCCAAACCTCCCACAATATGCTGCCGTCACACGCAGTCAGAACTTCATACTGTATTCTAGAGCTGGCTGGTAAAGCAGCTTTATTCTTGTGCAACAAAGTGGTTTTATGGTTTGGACATACACGTGTTGTTGTTGTGCTTACAGGAAAGCTCCACTCTGGCTGTCACATGTCGGTGTGTCCTTGGGCAAGACACTTTAATTGCTCTCACTGCTGCATCAAGAACACGTACACAGTTTAAAGGGTGAAAATGTGTTTGTTTACTCAAACTCCAACAGACAACAAGTGGATGTGAGCGTGAATTGGTAGGTTTGACCTGGGGTAAAGAAGTTATGGCTGTTAAAACAAAAACTAGACTAATGCTGCTTTGCTATTTTACTGGAGATAAATATTTTTCATTGTCTGCCTCCTGTAGCTTCCTCTCCTTCTTTATCAAAACCACTGAATTCAGGTCGTCATTCATCAGAGTAGTGCAGCAGCTCTTCTTTGGACAGTTGTCTCAGAGTCTCTGTGGGTTTTTTTTTCTTAATTTCTGACACAGAGTCTGAACATGTTCCTCTGAGCACAGATGTGATCTTAAAGGAATAGTTCAGTTGTCCCAAAGGACATTAGATACAGTAGAAAGTTCTCTCCTCTCCCTCAGTAAGCCACAGTCTGTAAGAGTGTGTGACGGAGATATAGACTAACAGGAAAGTACTATACCAAATACAAAGGGTATTTTCTCCACCTACAAGAACTCAAATCAAAAAGTAATACCACAGTTTAAGAGTACGCTACATGTGGGTGTTTTTAAGTACATTAACCTTTCAGAAATATTAAGTTTATCTGGACCTAAGCTAACTCCTGTCATGTATTCCTCTGCTGCTGTTTTGACTGTAAGCGGTGTGAGGAGGAGACAATGCAGGAAATTAAATAAGGGATGATTATGACAGCGCCGATGAAGTCCCATTCATTTTGGAGTCAAGAGGATACCTGTATGTACCAGAGTTTACAGAAGAAGAGCAGCTGCAGATGGAGACCAAACAGACCGAAAGGAATACAGAGGAAACATCCACGGACACTGGACATCAAGAAAGAGTCGGAAATAAACAGTGATGCAAATGTTTGACCTGCGAGTAGCCAGAGGAAATAGGTGATACGGATGGCGGTATTACTCGTCAAATATACTTTCCTGCTCTTCTCAGTCCTGGAGTTTTGTGGAAATTCTTCAATTTCCCAAAGATGAACTGGAAAAACTTCTCAAACCTGAAGGACCTAATGACGGTTTCTGCTCAAAGTCAGAAATAATGATCCGTCAGAAACAAATGAGCAGAGTAGAGGAGGCTGTTTATCAAAACAGTGCAGACTACTTGTGTATGTGTGTCTCTCTCACACACATGTACACATACCCAATGATAACTGTGTATTAGCCTCAAATATATATATAGATGTATAGATATGTACACACAACCTGTCAAGTAACAGGTAACGAGAGATGAATTCGCTATACGATGTAACCGCATGCTCTCGTTACGCAGAGGGATACAGTAAAAGCTGAGCTCTCCATGATGCACATCTGTTTATGCATCAAGGGAAGCGTCACAAAAACCCATCACAGAAATATTTATCATATAATGTGCTTTCATTAGTCTACAACAGGCGTCTGAAGCCGCTAGCTAACTACGGCGGAGTGATTTAGCGGAGGATTACATGACGTGAGTTGGCTTAGGTCCTGATAAACTTTATATTTCTGAAAGGTTAAAGCACTTAAAACACTCATATGTAACGTACTCTTAAACTGTGGTATTACTTTTTGATTTGTAGGTGGAAAAAAATACCCTTAGTATTTGGTACAGTACTTTCCTGTTAGCATCTATTTCTTCGTCACCGACTCTTACAGACTGTGGCTTACTGAGGGAGAGGAGAGAACTCTCTACTGCATCTAATGTCCTTAGTGGCCATATGGAGCTCATACAACCCCACTTCAAAAAAACCGAACTATCCCTTTAAGAAACACGGTGCTAGATCCGGAGAACAGGGAAGGTGATCAAGCTCTGTGGTTTGTTTTTATATCACAAATTGCTTTACTGAGAGCATAGTGTGAGCTGATGCATTCACTTGATGAAGCATGAAACCATTTCAGACTTTTTATGACAGTTTTCTAAAGCCTGTTTGTAATGGTGTTGTTTCACCTTTGACCGAACACACTCATCTTAAATGATCTCCTTATTGTCCCTGAAAACATCCAGATGGCCTTGAATTTGGACTTGCTTTGTGGTGCTTCTTCAATCTTGGTGATGATGATGTTTTCTAAAGCACTGACAGCTATTTCATCTCAAGATTGTATTGAAGAATCAAGTTTTCTCTCCCTCTAAAAATGTGCTTTCAATTTGTTTCAAAAGGTCTCCACAACTTTTCTTTCATTTTTCTTTTTTATTAGGGAGTTAGAGGTTTTGTGACAAACTAGGGATGTAACGGTTACCAGTAAAATGGTATACCGAGGTAAAATTTCCCACGGTAATCATTACCATGTCTTTTTAAAATTACCGTTTTACCGTGTTTGATCACCACCCTGTGTCAATAACTCACGGTGATGCTGCTCTTTGCCTGGAAAAGCCTGAACTATGTCTCTGTCCTCGATTAAACAGCCTGAACGGGTGCGCGCATGCGCAGTGCGCTTTGTTTGGCCTCTGAGTCTGAGAGCTAAAGTTCGAGCCACAGCAGAGTTTTCTCGAAACGGACTCTGAAGTCTGGTTGAATTTTGGATTTTTACAAGGATCCTGAGGAGAAACTGATAGAAGAGGTCTCCATGTCAAAACACGAAGCTGCAGCGAAAGAAAAAGATGTGCGTGATTTCGGCGGCAGGAACTCTTCGAGTAAATGTAGCCTACTGACGGAGCCGCAGGGAGAGAGAGAGAGAGAGAGCGAGCGAGAGAGAGAGAGGGAGGATTCAGTGAGCCATACCTGAGAGAATAACAGGTGACTTATCAGTAAATCTATCCAAAAATGTATAAATCTTATAAATAACAGTATTTGTGTCACTCTGGACTGTATCATTGCCTTTGTTTGGCCGTGTATTCGTCGTATTTTGACATAGATCGTCTTTTTTTCATCAAAGTTTGTGTTTTATGGATTTCATCGATCGTTATTTGGAAATATTTAGAGGAGAGGGGAGACCAGAGGAGAATCATGAAGGGGGTTCATTGCTTCAGGGACAATCGTCATTTAAAAAAAAGTCCTGGACATGGTCTAATATAAGGAGCTGTATCATGGACACATGCTGCAGGCAAACTAAAATGTGTGAGTGTATGTAAAATAGTTTAAGCTCATTTTTTGTCATCTCAAAACTTTGAACATGTTCATTTAGAATTGTTTATAAAGACAATCCTGTTTGAAGTTCAGATCAGTTGTTTTCTTTTTTTGTAATCACACCATTAATAACATAATAATGACAAATACTTTCCAGAATGGTTTATTTTTATTTCTCATGAACGAAGGGTAAAAAAATGTACTCAAAGGGCATTTCTTGACACATTATTGACAAAAAAGACAGAAAAGAACCATTATGATAATAATATTGAAGGGGTTAAGTGATTAAATTGTGTGTAAAAGTACTTTTTGAACATTTTGAGCGCACTGCAACAATACCGTGATAATAATGATAACCGTGATAATTTTGGTCACAATAACCGTGATACAAAATTTTCATATCGTTACATCCCTATGACAAACTTAAGTCATGTTCAGATGTTCATCAAAATTTGCAGAACTGTGTCTTCATCAATAGAGGCCAATTCTGCTCTCATTCCTAAACAAAGTTTTGATCATTTTAAACAGTTTCTTTCAATTTGTTGAATGTTTTCAGAGTTTTTGATGTGCATGGACCCAGGATGTTTGAACATCTTGAACATCCTCTCTTCCTCAAGAAATATACTTAGTTAACATACAAAAAGATTTGGTTCCTGATTTGTTCAATATTACTCCAAATTTAAACTAAACTAATTCAAACTTAACAACAACATGCACTTCAATCTGTATCTAGGACTGAAAAAAGACATCTCTTACTGAAAAACGTACAGCAGACGTGCACAAATACCCAACTTTTCATGTATTTATAAAACTTGGTGTGACCGTGAATCATGCAGAAACACTTTGAGTAGTCATACAGACAAAGTAGCAAGCTTGTTTTGAAAATGGAGGAGTCAAGAATGGGGGATTTTTGGAGGTTAGTCATGTTCTTCTATTTAAGATTATTTGCCCTTTGTAAGGGGTTATTTGGATAGTTGAAAAGAAATAGAAAATGTGGGTGATGAGTGAGACAGACATGCATCAAAGAGCCTAAGCTGGTGGTCAAACATGTGGCCCAGTGTATAAACTAAAGCTGATGTTTACTTAACTGGACAAAACCCTCACCTTGTGGATGTTTTTTTAGGGAATATATATTCTTGAGAAAAGCACTGACTCTAAACGTCAGCACAGGCTAAAGGTTAATATGTTATTTTTTTCACCCATCTCTGGATTACATGCATATTTTGATAATATTATTTATTAACCTGTAATAAACTTAAAAACCTTGTACAGAGAGCTCAGTGTGCAGTGATTGGCCCGTTCTAAAGAAGGCTTGCAAAATAATCCAGCATTTTCCAATAAATACCGATCACCTGGCTGTTTTATTCCTCAGACCATCAGAACCACATTTCCCATTCGACTCGCTTCAGCCTGCATCTGATTCGCAATCATGTTTTGGTCTGAGCTGTGCAGACACACCCTGGGCAGCAGCACTATAATGGAAATATAATGTAAAAACCAGATGACCGTGAATTCAGTCCTCAATGTCATTCTCCCCTCCAATAACTGCGATTCAATTCCACCTCTGCAGCTCAGGAGCCAGGGGATAAATCCCCGCGCTCCCCCCTCCGCCATCCGAGGACTAATCTCCCACTCGGAAAGCCACTCCGGCGTGCCGCGTTCCTGCTGACCTCTCCCGTGGCTCTGTCTCGTACTCGAGAAGAGCTGGGGACAGGGGTGGGGAGGGGGTGCTCCTGCGTGTCACTCACCTGCCGCCATTCCTACCGCTCATATTAACAAGGGGACCCTGGGCTTCGGGGGGTTTTGCATATAAATGACATGTCTGGATCCTGAGATGGTATCAAACGTGGTGTGTGTTCGTTTGTGTGTTAGCAGCTCTGATGTCAAGGACGATGTCTTCATAATTCTACTATTTCCGACCTTCCTGCAGAGGGGATTTGATTGTTGAGTATGCTTCTTATTTCTCCTGACATTTTTAACAGTTCAAAATCACATTTGGAGAGAATAACAGTCCACACCAAACATCCACAGCTCTGTTGTGCTTGAATTTCATTGCAATTGCTTTTTTTCCGCACCATCTAACACCGCCATACAATGCATTTTCGCAGCTCGCTGCAGGGTCATGATCTCAATATCAAACACACTATCGGTTTTGTTTTCCAGCAGCTCTTCAGATGTGATTGAACGGCAGCAGAGTGACCATGACACTGAATTCAAGCTCCAACATAGTATAGCAACAACTCACTGACAGTCCTAGCTGATATTTAGCAGAGACAGGCTTTATTACCTTCAATTTACTCTTCCTTTCATCACCATTTCTGCAGAGAGACGCATTATTTTCGCACATTTTGGTGGCTGGTTTGGAGCCTGTGGGGCTATTGTGGTGGCAGTAGCAGAAAGCTGTGATCAAACACTGTGGCGAGAAATTATTACAATATTATTCACAGTGAAGAGAGAAGTGAGCTCAGCATCATGAGGGCATATTTCTAAAGAAGAAGGAGAGAAAGGGGAAGCATGGAGTCAGCCTTAAATTTGTCCACAGTTAAAACTGCTGGTACAGGATGTGCTCCTGCTGCTTCTAGGACATTTGTTTATTAAGAAAGACTTTCTGTTATCAGGCACCAGTTCAAAGAAGCACAAAAAAAATCCTTCACAAAGCGACATTTTTTAATGCAAAAGAAACCAACTAAGAATACAAATATGTCTCTGACATTGTTAAAAGCCTTTTAAGGGTTTTTAAAAATACATGTTGGTATCAAAACACTTGGAAAAGCCTTATACCCCTCAGGTCATTGTGTAAAAACCTACTTACTGTTTACCATGCTAATCACAGTCCATCTGGGATAGAGCCCAGAGAGTGCGTTTGGTGAGGGGAGAACCTTTCAGAGGCATATCTGGCAGGTGATTGAATGATCAGTCCATTAGTCTACATTTGTTATCAATAAATAAAGAACGGATTAATCAGATAACGCTAAAGGCAGGAACTCATGTGCTTCAGATGGTGAGCCACCTCTTTAGAAAAACTTGATAAAATATGTTAGAAGTGGAGTAAAAATGTCTTTACTATAGAGAACTCTGTAGTTTTGGTGTTTGTTTTTCATTTGATAAAAAAATGTAGTCAAAATCTGACAAAATTGCTACTGAAGCTATGCTATGCTAATACTAGTTTGAGGAGTCACTTCCTGCTGTCGTCTCACTCGTTGCTTGTCCGTCTTCCTGCTCTGAAGGACGCTGATTGTTCCGTGCTGCTTCAATCATTGCTATTAGAGTTTGACAAGCTGGATCTGCCTGATTGCAGACAATGAATCAGGTGGATCCAGCTGCTGTGCAAGGTTAACTCATTGTACCCAGAATTAAAACCAAAGCTGAAGAAGGGTCTTTTGTTACTGTGGGGCCTCTCTCTGGAACAATCTACCTGCTAAGGTGAGGTCTACCAGGACTCTGAACACATCTCTAGGGGCCTCTTTGGTTGTTTAGTGTAACTGCACTGTCGTACACCAACGTGCATTTTTTGACATACAGAGGGAGGTGAAGCCAACAGGAAGTCACAAGAGACAAATGAACCATGTGGACTGATAAAGTACAGTCTAAACATGTTTCTTTTTTGAGTAAATAATCATGTACTTACAAGTCCAACGATAACAGGGCCAAATCAGCATCAGTTGGACATCCCTCGTCTATCAGCTCACGCCGGCAAGTGAACGCTGGGCCAGTGTTTATCCCTGTCCGTGGGATTTAGCTTTCTTTTTTGTCTCCTCCAATAAAACATTTCTTTTCTTCAGGTTTTTCACTGCTTCCGCCATGATAACTACGCTATATTTAGCTTTTCTCTTCTACTTCTTGTTTAATGGAGGGTAGCATCTAGCATCAGAGGAGCATTACTGCCACCTTCCATGCAGAAGTGTGAGCCAGAGGTCCCAATTTCCATTAGGAAAATAAGTGCATATTTACTTAGACTAAACCCTGTTAATCAAATCTGTTTTAAAATTTCAAAAACTGCTTTACATTTTCCTTTACCAACTTTTTATTTTCACCTTGAGGGGGAAGTGATGTATGCCGCAAAGCAGTCAAAGCAGTAAAAACTTGTAGTTTTTATTGTGGAAGTGTTCCTACCATCCACATGGAAGTTACATAGTGCCAGTGAAGGTGATACAGACCACCTCAGACCATGACAGAGGTGTCATTCAACCTGTTGTAAGGTGATGTACCATCACAATGATTCTAGAAACATAATAGGGTCATGTGTTGTTAGATGACCTGTACAGTCACGCATTTTGACAATGCTTAATCACATTTTTGTATACTTTGCACTATGCTGTCATATGTCTTATGATATTAGACTGGATGAACTTGTCAAACAGTTTTTTTAATAAATCTGTTCAAGAAAACTGAATCAACTTCACTCCTCACTCTCAGTTTAAAGCACACTGAACTTGTCTATAAGAAATGGTGTTGTATAAGCAATTGTTGTTGTTTGTGCTGTCTGCCTCTGATAAGAAAGTGATGTTCTTGATTTGCAAAGTGGAAGGAACCTATGATAGAAATCTTCAGCATAAAGATGAGTAATATTGATTCTTTTGGCTGGTTATTATTGATTCTCAGCTGAAATGGTTTTCCATCCTTGCACTGCGCTAATGTCTTTACTGATCCTGTCCTGTGCATTTTTAAGTAATGTTGTGTTTTCATGCAGCAATAAAAATGATTGAAAGATCCTTTTTAAGCTTATGATGCTTTTATTTATTTTTGAAGCTCATGAAGAAGCATAAATATGAGCTTTATTCTGTGCCTTAGCAGCTTGAAAGTTCCAAACTGGAGCCTTTGGTAGTCAGTCATCCCAAGTAAAAGCTGGTCATTTCACGTGAAAACCCTACAGCTCTGCAATGACTACTCTCATATTCATAATCTCTGACTCTGTCTTAAATATTTAACATGTTTCCTGTAGAAAAAGACCGAGGACATGAATGATTACCCCCTTTTACATACCTGCTTCAGAGTCATTACAGTTATGAGTAACACACTAACCTCTGAAGTCTAAAATCTGCTGATATGGCAGAATAATCCAGCCTCCCAGGCCCCAAACAGACTCTGATCCGCAACTTAATGTGCTCTTATGGGAAATATACACACACACATCTATTTTTAAGATTATAGAGAAGCAGAGAGGCACAGTGACAGTGACAGAGAGACAGAGACAGAGGAAACTGATTACAGTAAGTACCAACCCCCACCATTACAGATAATACGTCAAGATAATACTGTGGCCATGAGCCAGACAAACACACACACACACACACACACACAAATATACAGACAGCATTTGACAAAAGGAGGCACCCATCCACCTCCCACCTCCCCTCCTAGCTCCACCCCTCATGTCAGGTCCCGTACGATGGAGGATATAACAGCCCGCTCGGCCCCCGGATGCCCACGCTCCCCAGGCTCCTTCATCCATCCAGTCCAGTCATCCTGACAAACTAATGGAGACTAATCAACTGTCAGGGTGAACACGCCGCACACTACATCTCTCTGCTTCCCATACCACCCCCCTCCCCTCCTGATCCTCCTCCTCCTCCTGTCCTCTTCCACAGCTGCCACAACCACCAGCACCACCGGCACCAACATTTCAGCTATAACTGTCATGAGCAGAAATAACAAAGTGATGGCTAAATATAGCACCAAGAATATCCCCTGGTGGGAGCACACACACACACACACACACACAAAAGCATACAAAAACAAAGAGTCTCATGCTAACATAAACACGCACAAAGAGTCTTCCTGCACACATTTGTTAATTTCCCTTTTGATAACCATCAACTTAATGACCTCCATTATATAGTCCTCAACAAACGTTTGGAAACATTAGTTTTGTCTATTACTTTTCCTCTTTAATAATAACAATTGGTCTTGTATTTTATATTGTGGGAAAGCCTGATTTGTCACCTTTACAATGAGATACAACTTGTAAGGATCATGCATTAATGAGGTTGCCAACACAGCTACACAGTGCCTCTCAAAAATGTGCTGATTGTATGTAGTTTCACTCTTGTCTGTACCTGGGGAGTAAAGTTAACAGGATTCAAATTTCATGTGGTTGAGGGATGTTTTTACACCTAAAAGTCTAGACCAGGGTTTGCAACATGGTTTGAAAATTTGCTACCTGTGTCAAGGAGGTTATGTTTTTGCTGGCATTTGTTTGTTTGCCTATTTGTTACCAATACACTTAAACATGTTGAGTTATTTTGGTAACCCAATTTATGTGTTGCTAGTGTTGAGTTAAATTTTTGGGTTATTTTTATAAAGAATAACCCATTTTCTGGGTTATAGGGCTATTATTTTAACCCAACTATATCACAACCAGTTCCACACTCACACGGCGTCAGATCGTCTCGCTCTCATGCCAAGAACTCCAGACCTGCTATCCTGACCGATGACCCGTTGCCGACCTGTTCTGTTCCTGTTTCCGCCTTTGTCGGCTGATCCTCGGCTAGACTACAAGGTACCGACCCGATTCTGTCCTGCACCTACCTGCCTGCCTGATCCTCGGTTGCCGACCCTGCCTTCTGTTCCCGACGCCGAGTACCTGTTCATGAATCCTGATCCGTGGTGGCCATCTGTTCTCCGGTATCTGACCCCTCTGCCTGTGTGTGATGCCGAGTACCTGTCTATGAGCCCAAATCAGTGGTGGCAGCCTGATCTCTGGCAATCAGAACCGTTTCCTGCTCTGAAAGACAAAGTGAATCCTAACCTGCTTCATCTTAAAGACTCTCAGTGGCGGTATGTGTGTGGCTCCGGCGTGGCCGAGTGGACTACATCACTGCCTCGTGTTCCAAGAATCATGGATTTGATCCCCGCTCTCTACAATTGTTACTGTGTCTGTTCAATAAAGCTGGTTATTGTGAACTGCAAAATCTAAATAATTGGGTTAGGAACAACCCAACATTGTAGTTAGCTTAACCCAAAATGTGTGGTACATAATACAACCCAATAATTAGGTAGGAACAACCCAACATTTTAGTTAGCATAACCCAACTTTTGTGTTAAATAATACAACACAAAAATCGGGTCGAAAAAAAAAAGAACCCAACCTGTTGGGTTAAAATAACCCAAAAAGGGGTTTGTTCTTTTCTGAACCAGCAGTTGGGTTAAAATTTGGTTATTTTTTAACCCAACTGTTTTAGTGTAAAGATTATGCAAAAAAACTGCCGGACAGATTTTGCTGAAATCTTCATAAGATGTTGGTAATGGCCCAGTTTATAAAATGCTGAGAATTTAATGGTGATCCAGGTAACTACCATGAGCGAACGATTGTTTTTGCTCAATAACTGTTTAACTAATGATAATAACATGATTCTGAGTGCTATGAGTGTGTTACCAGGGTCAGTGAGTCACATTATGATGGTAACTTTATCATGAAATATTGCTGTAGAAGTAACAGCAATATGTGAGCTACCTTGCTGAGGTTTGCACTGTCTGAGTGTTTTCTAGTAACTTAGTATCCATACGGTCTGGTTGGTTTTGGTCTCATATCACAATTTTACAAGCAGACTGACAGACTTTTCATGACAGACCTACATCATACTGTCATCAACTACAAAGATTCTGTGTCTCCGTACTTTTCATTGATTGGTGAGTGAGTGGTGTACGTCCAGCATGTTGAAAACGAGTATCTGAGTTTGGTCGTTTAAGTGCAAGATAAAGATTGTTGAAACTACCAGCTGCAAAAACTGCAAGAGTAAAATACAGAGTAATCCGATTCCCCAGTATGAGCTTTCTTACGCTGAAAATGTATTGTCATAGACAGGAAAAGAGGAGAATATGCATGCAACCTGCACCCATGGTAAGAGAACTGAAGGTAAGTATATCCCCTCTCTTTCAAGTCTTTTCAAGTTGGTCTTTCAAAACATTTACTGATGAAATTTCAATCAAACATCTAGTCACCTTCTCTTCCCATATGCTCACTTTTCTTTGGAAAAGGCAATTCTACATGTCCTTCTTATGAATTAGCATGTAGCAACTTCCTGTCAGTCATACAAAGTTTAAGACATTACAAAGTTATGCTTTCACACTGGGCATGAACCAAACCATGATACAGTTTGATCCAGACCAAGACCACCACTTCAAGTCAGACCAAATTTTGGCTGTTTGGTCTGGACCATTGATTGGAAGAGGTGTTCTCAGGCAACATTTTGGTCAAGATCTGAGTACAAAGTCCGATAGTCCAAACCAAACAACAAAAGTGTAAAAGAAGTCAAACACTCTTGGCCAACATGGCAGATTCTGTTTCTAAAGGTCTACTTTTCTGCACTAAAACATCACAAGTGTCTCCACTATGTGTTTGATCAACTCAGCAATGACTCAGATCATGCAAATCCCCTAAATAATAAATAAAAAATATAAAAAAATAAAAATAAAACAGTGTTATTTTGTTTTTCTAAATTCTCTTTCAAAGATCAACAAATAAAAAGGCAAAAATAACCTTCCCCCAACAGATTCACATTAAACTTTTAAACATGTTTCATTGGAGCATTTTTGTTCTGCTGGGCACATGCAATTGGCTCCACATTGCTTCTCATGACAGAACAAAGCTTTTGAAAATTGCATTATGTTTGTACAAAAATTCATGAGGCCAACCAGGGTCAAAGCAGTGTGTCTGACAAAAATGCTGAGCGGTGGGAGGAGAGGAGGAGGGTGTGTTTTTTTTTTCAGAAATGTCAGCTGTGAGGGTTTCAGTGGATTCATAATTATTTTTCTAGATTTAAATGTACAAGGTAAACAACATTTGTATTCATGTAAACATTCTGACTGTGTCTCATTATACAGCAGAATAAAGTTGTATATGTGCACAGGAAACAGCATGTGGCCAATTTAAGCAACATCATGGGGAGTTGCTCCACAAACATTGTTACGAAGGCTTTTGATCAAAAAAGGATCTGAAGATGTGTTAGTTTTTTAACTTTTTTTATTTCTTGGCCACTCTAAGACTAACAAAAATGTGCACAAACTAAGAATAGGATTCATTTTGTAGTTTTACAGGCAAACAGCCCCAGAGTCACAGCTACACTCCTTCTACAGGTATCAGTGTTGTGACTATCACTCCAACATTTGTCTTTCATAACCTGATTTTGGCCTTGACCTACCAAACTCAACTCACATCAACTTTATTTGCATTCATGCAGCACAGACCCAAGCTCTTAATTTGTTTGGATGAACGTAGTCATCATAGAACAAGGACATGCTAACTCAGAAAAGGTTGAAATTATCAATAAAATCCATTTTTTTATGCTGTGCAAGTGGATAGCAGGACAGAAGAGAGATTGAGGAGATGGCTATAAACACAGCTAGCACCAGTTGAGATGGGACAGATACAAAAGTACATTTGCCTGAGGAAACTAAGGGCCCATCTACGCAACAATGAAAATGGCCAAAACGTAGAGTTTTCGTTGCACTTGCAGCTTCTGTTTAGAGGAGTACAGTGCCTGAAGTGCCTGAATCCACAGACTTTTTAAATCAGAGTCAAGAATGAACAGTTTTGAAAATGTTTTCTTGTCCTCTTTGTGTAAAGAGGAATCGCCATTGTCAGGGAAACAGGGACAAGCTGTGCATATGCAGTACTCTTTCAGAAAAAGGTAGCAAGAGTAGTAGCAACAACAACAACAGCTGCTATGGGCAACTACTGAGTAACATATGTGCTGCTTACTGTGCTAGGTTTGTTATCGCTCCTCCAACAAAATGTGGGTTAGCTGCATCAAAACTCTGACCAGCAGAGACACATTTGTTATATCTGCCAAAAACACAACAAACATACATGGCCAACTACTGGCCTTGCATGCCTTATGAAGTCATTCTCACCGATCTGTGTAAATGTGCATCATTCTTTGAGAACAAGGAGTG
The DNA here is from genome assembly GCA_036419115.1 of Scarus forsteni. Classification (NCBI taxonomy): domain Eukaryota; kingdom Metazoa; phylum Chordata; class Actinopteri; order Labriformes; family Labridae; genus Scarus; species Scarus forsteni. The sequence goes on from JAZDUH010000508.1 coordinate 5,705,660, forward strand.
CTTTTGAAAACGCAAAGGAAAAACCCCTCCGCTTCTGGTGGCCCTAAAAAGACATTTAAAGTCAGACTTTGCCCACAACCTAGAGTTTGTAATGGTCTTCTGAGACCGTGGCGACAGGAAAACAGCAACAGTGTTGATGAAACCCACAGTCCTGGCATTGGGATCCTCACATTCACAGTGTATGGGGAGATTAGAGGCTGGGACAGTTAGGCTAGTGCATACCAGCAACCACAGAGGATCGATGGTCATGGGTGATGGAAGATGCCATTGCCGTGGTAAAGCAATGTTGGCAGGGGTCTGACATCCTCTTTGTAGCTGCCCTGGATCACCAGAAATGGTGTCCAGGCAAGGAATAGATGCTTTCAGACTGTGAATGCAGGGCAGGTCCACCGGGGCAAGCAAGACCCCAACAGTGCCAGATCACTGCCTCTTTCAGCATCCTTCGGCGGTTGGATGAGGAGATAGTCCAAGCTAGACATAACCAGTTTTCATCTCAATGGTGCATCTACCCACTTAGCAGAAGAGGCGGTGATGTCAACTGCTGTTGTTGTTGACTGGTTGACACACAAGGTTTACCGGAAAAAGTAGTTGGTTAAATGCAAATAAATGTAGTTAAATGTAGTTTTAAATGTCTCATATGGGTAGAATCTCCCTTTGCAGACAGAAATGTGGCATCCTGGTTAAAGGAATATTCCACCTTCTCTTTTTGACAAGCAGATAGACACTATTCTTTCGACTTTGCATGCAGTAACAAGGAAGAGACAGGCAGCGCTTGTCTACAGGTAATTTACTTAGCTCGAACACTGGGAGTCCATGGGAAGTGTTAGCCTTCCTCTGCCTACAGTCATCAGATAAACTCTAAAAGGTCCTGTGTGCTTGTTGTTACTCATTTGTTACTGCGTTATGGTACTTTGTCTTCCACTAATGTTGTGTTATCTTCTTCTACTCATAAACAGAGGCTTTGTTTTGTGGACCTACTTTCACAATGGTTTGCACTAAAGATGTGACGTTTGCAAATGAGTCAAGTCTTTTGATCTGCTCTTTTATGAACAATGAGAACCAATTTGGAGTTGTGAATGAGCCTTTCATTTTCAATCCATACATAAATGCAAATTGTCCACAAGTTTAACTTCCAGTGTTTGAGCTAAGTGAATTGGTGGTGTGCAGGTTCTGACCATCTTTTCTTGTCTTGCACAGTCAAAAGAATGGTGTCTATCTGCTGGTCATGGACTCAGGAGTGAGGTAAGACATGGAAAGAAAAGAAAAGTTGGCATATCCCTTTAACAGAATGGGCCTTTTCTTGTTCAAACTGTTTTACCTTCACGGAGACCCCTGAAACATTCTTGTCTTCAAACTAGTGTGACCTGTACTCTGGACTTTATCGTTGTGGTTAGTTGCTGCCATGCATTTATCAAGACCAACCAAACGCTAGTCCTCTCTATCTTAACAATGGTCAAGCAAGCATAAACTGATCCAAGTGTTAAATAAAACCTCAAACAGCACAAAAAAACACATTAAAACTCCCCCACGCACATTAACAGCAAAAACACAGATTCCCCTGGAGTCTTACTTTAGGTCTCTACAACTCAGGAAGCAACACCCACCTCCAATCTCATAAACACCTCCAACTGAGGAGAGGAAGGAGGGGAGGGGGCTTCAGCGGCCTTGTCCATGTGTGTGTGTGAGAGTGTGTTATTGTGCGAGTATGGTGGGATGCTATCTCTGCAGAAAGGAACTGATTCATTTCCATATTTTCATCTCCTGCAGAGGGAGCTTCAGATAGAGTCCGACTGCGAGCAACACCTTCATAGTTACTTGTTGACGTGTTTACAGAGGCAGAATCAGGCCAATCTTTCACAGACTGAATACTGAAGCTACCTGAAACATATTTCTATGAGGATCAAACCTGTAACCTTGAAAAGAAAACAAAGTCTCTCCCTCCATCCTTTACTTTGCGTGAGTGTCTGGCAGAGTTGGACTCGCTGCCATACATAATTGATGGCTGCCAGCAGGCTGTTTGGTGTTGATTCGGTTGGAAAATTCTATATCATTAGCACAACGCGGAGGCATGACTGACTAATTGTCAGAAAAGAAATTACAACAGTGGCTGCTAGACAGGGAGCAGGCGCTAATTAACACTCAATCATTACCACCAAATCCTGATGAAAATTACAGCCAGTGCGCTGTTACTCCATGTACGATGATAGATCTGCTCTGCATGTGAATGCTGCGTGTTATTCAAACGGGGATGGGCGGGTATGATGGCATTTTTAGAGTGGGGAGAAGACAGATTAATCACACGACAGGAGACTTTAATACTCCACACAGAGCTGAGCTGTACAGCAGTGAAGATCAGCCATTTGCAGAGTGTGTGAGGTGTCTTAAAGTGGTGTCTTTATGCAGAGGTATGAAGCAGAATACTGCCAAAGGCCTTGAGCTATTCATGATTTAATCTGTGCATGTGGAAGGAGCAGTAATTTCGACTTTTACAACTGTGCTGATGTGAAAAATGACCATAACAGACCTACAAGAGGAGGCTGAGGGGAGCATTGATCAGTTAATTCAGGCTTATTCTCTCCAACTTGGTGCCCACAACTCTTCTTGTAATGAACCACAGACAGCAATCAGAGGATTTAAGGCTTTTCATACCCAGACACTCAATGACTTGCATAAGTAGAGGCTACTCTGGATGTCCACTTCTTACAGTTTTACAGTGAGCTATACAGAGAGAATAAATTGTCCTCATTAGCATTTAAATCATGAAGAAGAGCATGCAAAAGAAAGACATCTGTTGGACGGACATGAAACAGCCTGAGATCAACTTGTAGGCAACAGGGTGCATCTGATCTTAGTTAGCGGATCCACAGCAAAGGTTTAAAGAAATCTACATTACTTCAGTCACGCAGCTCTCCTTTGTCATCATGCTAATTCAGGATCAGAGTGTTATTTGTGTTGGACTCCAGGAGTCTGACCTCACCACTGCTCTCAGTTTTACTCTACATGCACATATTGAGGTGATTTACTTGAATATTTCAGACAATGGAAAACAACCCACAAAAATCAAGGTAATAATGTGCACTCAGTTTTCAAAATGTACCCTACGATTTGTGATAAAATCTAAATTTAACAACTGAGAAAAAATATATACATGCTTAATTGAGTAAAATTTACTCAATGATTAATTAAAAAGTGTATGTATTTAGTAAACTCAGGACCTACCTTTTTAATCTGGGTTTTAGCTGAATTTTGTTTTATTATTTTAATCAGCATCATATTGGGTTTACTCCATTTTTGTTTCAGAGTTACTATTTTATGTTTTACCACTTTTTTATTGATTTATTGTTTGTTATTCAAGGCCTTTCTTTGTGGAGTTTGGATGTTCTTCCCATGCATATATGGGTTGTCACAATGCATTCTGTCTTCCTCCAACAGAGCAAAATGTGGCTAATTAGAGAAATTGGAGACACTGAATAACCCTAAAGTGTGTGAGTGATTGTGTGAATGGTAGTCCGTCTCTCTATGGCCCTGTGATCAGCTACTCTGGGCTTCTTTTGGTCAATCAATACATGTTCACTGTACAATGCTTGCAATGCCGTTGCTTCTTTTTTCATTGAAAGAAACGGAAATTTAAAAAAAAATGCTTGATTGGGCTGGATAAAGCAGTTAGCTTTGTTTGTAAATGAAACATGATTATTTGTATTTATCAACATATCTTTTGTATTGCTGAATTAACTGCTCTCTGCTAAACTTTAGCCCAGTAGGTGGCAGTAATGAGCCTTATTCAACGATTGCCACCTGCTAGAAAACAAATAGAAGAAGAAACTGTGTGGCCAGATGTGGCATGCTACAAAGAAGAAGGCAATTAGCAACCATACAGCATACTTTCAACATGTACAGTATGCAGTACATACTGCATATATAATCTACCCTGGCTACTTGCACGGTCACTTTTACTTTGCTCATCCATCACCTTCCTCTTCAGTCTCACTTTTTGTCTCATTTACCTCAGCTGTTGTGGAACACAGTACAGAGACAGACACCCTACTCTTATGCTTAAGAGCAGCATGAACCTTTTTGCAAGATGACTGCAGGATGCTCACTACCAGACTTACATAGTGCTATATGAAAGTGACCGAGGTACTGTAGGGAGAAGGATAGATGTTTTTGTCCCAACTGAAAGTAACTCCTACTAGGGCTGGGTGATATTATGATTTAATTGATTAATTTAAATTATTTTCTGCAGACAATTTAAAAATAGATATCAAGAGTTTTTAATCTTGATTTACTCCAATTTTGAGTTGTTGCAATGTCTGAAATATAAAACCTGAAAATGTACAGTTTTCATTGTGGTAGGCCTTTCCAGGTTTTATACAAGCATGTTTGGGCTTTAATTTGTCTCTTAAATTAGATTAAATAGTGATGAGAGTTTTGTGTTAATATATAGTGAAAAACCTCAGCTTTCAGAGTTCTGGAAGACAAACCGGCCTACTAATGAACTACATCATAAACATTTTAGACATAAATTTTCACTTTGAAGTGGCAATTTTTTTTGCTTTGGGAATGTATTTTGACAACATAAAGGAAAAGCTTGATTAATATCATATTTTTGTCACTGGGAGTTCTTTTTTAAGAGGGTACAAAAATCAATTAAAATCGTTAATCAAGTGATGTGGAAAAAAATTTGGGATTTTACTTTTGGGCCATGTCGCCCAGCCCTACCTACTACTAATATATTATTTGGAGATTACTATTTATGTTGGAAAATAATATTAATAATAAATTCTATTTTTAAAGTGCCTTTCATGACACCCAAGGAAATTGTACAAATTAGAACACCAAAAATACCGGAGAGCAGCGGCAGCCAGTCAGGCCAGCGTCCACTCACTGGGGGTTGCAGAAAAGGAGGAAGGAGGGAAGGAGAGGGGAAAATACAATTCCAAACTAGGCACCCGACAGGAGAGCACAACAAACACAGAGACGAGTTCATGGGAGCAGAGAAGGCACTGAGTTGGAGGAGAATGTCTGAATGTGTGCCATGGTGGATGTAAATGTGTAAGCCTGTGACCTTTGCTCAGTGACAGTCAGGTGATGGAAAAGTCAGGTTTTGTCACTTTAAACAAAATGTAAATAGAAAATATTAACAAAGAATGCCAGATAATACAAGTTAATATGGTCACATTTAAAAGCGTAACAGCTTTTGTGGGTTATAATAATTATTTTGTAAAATATGCTTGTCAGTCCAAATGTAAAGTAGGTATTTGAGCAGCTGCCTGCTTCAAGAGAACACAATCCATTTAGTGGTTGGTCAACAAGCTAACTAGCGTTCAGGAGCTATCATATTGTACAAGGTGCTACTGTACACATAGCATTTGTGTAGCCACATGATGGAAAAAGCAGGCTGTCATGTAACAGTGTCAGAACAGGCTCTCACTGATTCCTTTGACACTTTATAATGTTAAACTGGATATAAAACAATCTAAGGGGAAACTCCAGCAATATATCATTTTCTAATCCAAATCAAAACAAATCAAACAAGCCTCAGCTGTGCAGCCACCCTCTGTGAAGCACTAGTACAAAACCACTTGTAAGTTATGAACTATTTTCCGGATCAAAACACACAGCAGGGTCCAATTCAGAAACTGAGGGAGCTGTTTAACTCTATTCATGAGATCTTGAATTAAATTTGTGCAATCTCAGGTCTTACCATCTTTGCCGATAAGAAAGTCCAGGTATCTGTAGTTGTAAGCCACGCCCACTTTTGTCTCCACCTGCGGTCTCTTCAGTGTGGAGTAAATCTTCCCCGGGCTGCTCTCCTCCGACGTGGGCTTCATCTTGCGCAGGCCGCAGCCCATGGCTCCACAGTGTGTGTTTCTCTCGTCTGTGCACGGACCCTGCCAAGCAGAAAAACAAACTGAGACATGTGTTTCATTGTCACTTTTGTGTCGCAGCGCCGAGCGTAAATGAGGGGGTGATTCGATGCACATGGTCAGTGTGAATGTGTGGTGTTGGAAAATGGATTCAACATGTTGTGACAAAGGACTCAAACTGAGATCCATTTACTGAAGAAACAGTAGCAGATTTTTGCTGTGTGTAAAATTAAATTCTTTATTGTATCCATGGATAGTTGTGGTGTTGGTTAAATGAACACACAAGTATGTTTCCACATCCAAGCTCTGAAACTTCAAGAGCAGTTTTTGTTCTATCAAACTATTTTAATATAAACTACTTTTGTTTTAAATGTTGTTCGACAAACACTTCAATTCATGTTCGGATAATCCATGCACTCTTCTCTGGTTGTGTGTTGCAAGGTCGCAGTTGTTTTCCTCCTTTTCTATTTCTCACAGGGAATTTCAAGGTGCTACTAGAGTGGAGGAGAGAAACAATCCCATCAGGAAGTTCTGGGTCAGCCATGGCATCTATGGCCAAGACTGACATTAGGACAATGTCAACCAGTATAGCATAAATATTTCTGCTACTGCATACACACAAAGTGTCAAAGTGTTTTCAACAGTTTATACTGTGATGTCAGTCAACAGGTTCAAATGAATAAAAAAGCAACGGTGTGACATCACACTGGTAGGTCTGTTAAGGGGAGCAGGGGGAATGGGCTGTTTGATGTAGCTCCATGTGCTGCTCTACTGAGGAGAGGGAGATGTCCAAATAATTTTGTCTTGTGTATAGAGGTGTATTCATCATGCAGGTTCACGTTAAACATTAAAAAATAATATGTTCTTGTTTAATGAGTCACATTTCAAGAAAGAGATGGTGTGGAGACCAACTCACCTTGACTTTTGACCTTGAGGGCACCCGTAAGTTAACTTTAAATTTCCACCAAACTTCCCTGACTTTTGCCTTTGAATAATCAAACATTAAACATCCATCTATTCATTACCTACACCACTCATCCTTTTTTCAGGTTTCCAGGGGGCTGGAGCCTATCCCAGCTGTAATGGGACGAGAGGACACCCTGAACCAATCTCAGGGCTACATAAAGAGACAGACAACCATTCACGCTCACACTCACACAAAATGGCAATTTGGATTCACCAGTCAACCTCAATAGTATGTTTGTCTGCTGTGCCATAGTGCTGGGAATTCATTAAATAAATAATTCTCAAAATAACACTTCGGTACAGAGTTTAGAGGAAATCCTTTGAGGCTTGAAAATCAAACTCACAAAATCACCTTCAGAACTTGAAATAAAGGTGGATATTTTTGCAATGATTGAAAAGAATCCATTAAAGCAGTGGTTCTCAAAATTCTTATTTATGTAACTGTGCCTCTCATCTTGTTCTTTGTTTTTAACACTCACTTCATTTCAAGTGCTAACCTGAACCCTGTAAGTTCATGAGTTTTCCCAAAATGCCTTCCTGCAGATGATTGACAATATAAGAACTATTAAGAAATGAATGGTGTATGCCAGCCGAAACAACAGGGTGCTCATATTGAAAAAGATGCAGGTCATGTTTACTTTGCATTATACAAGCTTAAAGGTGCTATGAGGAGAATCTATTACCTGCGAAATAAAGACTCTGCTACCCATGAGCACGCACGGCGACTGGCGTAATGCTGCGTTCCATTTGAAATCAGAAAAAAACATCCCGATCTACCAGGCTATTGTTAGCTGTTGTTAGCCACGCCCTGCGTTGTTGTTCACAAATATCACATGAAGAATGTGATTATCACTATGGCAGCATTTTTGTAAATATAAGTCTAACAATACTATGTATACAGCTGATCTAGAGCGACACACCCCAGTCAGAAGTGTAAATAAATTGCATATTACAGGAGCTAAATAACTGTTCACACTGGGGGCATCCATCTTCTATTGTCAACTCGGGGGTGGCGAGGTTCACCGAGTTCCCAGTAGGAAATTTAGACTTTGGGGGACGTTCCAGCTGCAGTTTCCTACTCGGAACCCAGAAATTCCTACTTCTGACTACAACTGGAACGCACCAAAAGACGTGATCCAAGCCAAAGCATGTGTTTGTTGATGCTATAAATGCAGCTCGGACCTTCCTCAGTACTCTACATTGCTTTACAACTTCTTTTTTCAACAACTTACAGGATGCAAAGCGACCAGGTACTGTATCTCTTTCTAGTTACGTAGTGGTAGTTTTTGATGTGTGACAACAAGCAATTTTTGGAAAACTTAGTATCATAGTTTTGTAGCTGGCTATATATCGCTACTTACAACCCGGTGCTTTAAGATGTGTAATATAAATAATAAGATAGTATAAATTTGCTCTAGTTTTAATTGTCTTGTTCTCTAAGTTGAGTATCCAGGCCAGTCCAGCCCTGTCCGACCCGACTGGAAGGCTAAGGAATAGCATTTATAGATAACCTATTTTGATGCTATAAAACTCATCTTAAAGTGTGTATTTCGATCAGGCATATATCTAAAAGTGTGACTTTTTTGTAATTACTTGGAAACTCCTCACAGTCTCTTTAAATAAACAAATTACACTTCCCCCAAGCCTGGAAGACAGCATATGTAACCCCACTTCACAAAGGTGGAGACAAATCCGATCTCAATAACTACCGGCCCATCTCCAAACTGTCCTGTCTAGCTAAAATCTTAGAATCATTAGTCAACAATCAAATCAAATCATTCCTCTCCAGTAATCGCATATTAAGCCCACATCAATCAGGTTTCAGAACAAACCATAGTACAATCACCGCAGTCACATCTGTCACAAATGATATAATTTCTCAGACTGACAAGAAAAAAATCTGTGCAGCTTTATTTGTTGACTTAACAAAAGCCTTTGACACTGTCGACCATTCCCTGCTCATTGAAAGGCTAAGAGAAACTGTTTTTGACTCTATGTCCTGTAAATGGTTCCAAGACTACCTTTCACAGAGAGATCAGTATGTGGTTCTTGGTAATTGTCGCTCTATGTGTTTGCCTCTATCAAAAGGGGTTCCACAAGGCTCAATACTTGGTCCTCTCTTATTCACTTTATATATAAACAACATCACATCATCCATAACAGATTGTAATTCCCATCTTTATGCTGATGATACAATTCTATTCTGTTTTGGTAATACTGCTCAAGCAGCCATTCAAACCCTCCAACAAAACTTTGATCAATTACAACACGCCCTGTTTGACTTAAGACTGGTTCTCAATCCAAGTAAAACTAAATACATGTTATTCTCCAGAGCCACAGACATCACTGACAGTAGTTTTCACATCACCACCCTAACAGGACACAGCATTGAAAGAGTATATGAGTATAAATACCTTGGTATTTGGTTAGATCAAAAACTCACCTTCAAATTTCATATTGATTCCCTGGCCAGCAAACTAAGACAAAAAATTGGGTTTTTCTACAGGAACAAAACTAACTTCCCATTGCGAAGTAGAAAACGTGTTATTGAAGCTGTCTTTTTATCTGTTTTGGATTATGGTGATGTTGTTTATAGAAATGCCTCTGCCTCTACTCTTAAACCCTTGGACTCCATTTATCACTCAGCCCTCAGATTCATCACTGGGGAACGTTACTCCACCCACCATTGCTCTTTATATGAAAAAGTGGGCTGGGCACCCCTGAATGTAAGACGTGACAGGCACTGTTTCTTATTCGTTTATAAAGCCTTACTTGGTAAAATGCCATCATACATAACATCTCTGTTACATCAATCTCATAATCAATATCCAACAAGATCCAGTGACCTCCTGATGCTTGAAGTTCCTGAACTGCTTTCAGCTTTTCTGCTGCTTTCACCTGGAACATCTTACAACAAACATTAAAACTGCAAGCACTTGTTTCTTTTGGTCAGTTTAGAACACTGCAGGGGCGGCTGGCCCATAGTGGGCGATAGTGCATCGCCCTCCTTAATCCACGTGAAAAAAATGAAGAGAAAAGAGTTTATAGTGCCTTGATTGTTCCTGTCTAAGTCTTCATATTATTGTTTAATCAGCAGCCCGACTATCGCTGCGATGTCACTGTCCAACCAGCGGCTTGGGGCGATTTTCAGTCAGAGTCGAAATCGCCCCAGGCGCTCTCATAGACTTACATGGAGAGGCTCTTTTTTTCAAATTTTGGACCTCACAATGCATTTCTATGGGTTCAGGGAGGGCTTGCCCCAACGTGATAACGTCATACGCACTGATGCCTGCTCGGACCAGACGCACAGCGCGCGCATGCGAGAGAGATGATTCAAAGTTAACGTGAGTGATTTATCGGTGGATTATCAGTATTTTCGGAGTAAATAGTGTACAAGTATTGCAAATAATAGCATTAGTTTAACTCTGGGGTGTTTCCTTGTTGTTCTTTTGGCTAATTTTTGCCGTTTATTTGCCGTTTTTGCCTTGTATTCGCCATATTTTTACCGTGTTTTGCCATATATTCACTGTTACGTGCACATGTTAACATACACACTAAAACCAAGGACGGGTATAAAAGCAAATTCCAGTTGAGGATCGATAAAAACTCCCTAAAAGAACAACAGAAGAGAGCATATTGAGAAATGACAGAGGGAGGAATGGGGAGAAGCGAACTGTGCAGAAAAATCCCTCCATGGATGTGAGGACAGCAAACTTGGACTCTGTCTTCATCTGGACAGGAACTGCTTCAGGAACTTATTGTCAATAAAAAACACCTGGACATGGTCTAATATAACAAACTGTAACATGGACACTAAATACAGTAGGCCAACAGAATGTTTGAATGCATGCTAATATTTTTTTATCATCTCAAAAACATGTGTACATGTTCATTTACAATTTTTATAGAGAAACCTGTTGAAAATTCATATCAGTTTTCTTTTCTTGTAATTACACACTTAGCATTTATTAGATAATTCTGCCAAATACTTGCCAGACTTGTTTACATTTATTTGTTATGAACAAAGGGTGAATAAAATTTGTCAAAAGAACATTTCCATGGACATTTAAGACATTTTTTGACAAAGAAAGACCAGGCTGTTATAATTACAGTATTCAAAGAGTTATTTGGGACCACCTAATAAGTAAGTGTGTACTGTGGAACCAAATGTATAGCATTTTAGACATTAACTTGATTTAGCTTTACAAAAATACTGTACAGTTATGCGCATGTTATGTCTGGTGTTGCCATCAACAGGGAAAATAAATCAAACAATGTAACTATAACACTGTAAAGTAAGCTATCTGCCTTAAATTATTATTAGCTATTTAAGGGGTGATCGTAGCCAGTACCACGTCTGTTGCCCCCCCTGAAAAAATTTTCAGGAGCCACCACTGGAACACTGATAATGAATTACGCTGCTTTTGAATGTAACTGTTTTTAACTGTGTTGTTTTATTGTTGTTCTCTGTACTCTCGACATCATTGAAAATGAGGGAACACCCTCAATGATTTTTCGAGATTAAATAAAGGTTGAATGAATGAATGAATGAATTTAATTAGAGAAAAAAGTCCTGATACCCTCTGTGGTTTAGGAAAATAAAAGCTTCAGTCACATTTGAGTGAAATAATCATATAATTATAAATGTCCGCGGACCCTGGCTGAGAAACACTGCATTAAAGCATTCTTGAGATGTCACACTGGATGGATAGACAACTAAAAAACATAAAACCTCTGGGCTCAGCTGTTGCCAGAGTGGAGACATGGAAACCCAGGTGAAGTAGTTTGTCAGAACAATATGGACACTAATGTACATATTTACTGTCCCCGTCTGGGTCTGATTGATGTGGAGTCAGATAACCTGTCTGTGACTTACAGCACACACACACATGAGAACAAACATTCATGCACTCAAATATCCATGATTCCTCTGGGAACTCAGACGGAAAACCAATAAAGAAGAACATGCCGGATAAGCCTCCGTAAATAAATAAATAAACACAACTAAATGAGCTTGATTCTTCACGGGTTCCCTCTCCCCTCGTTCCCGGGGAGACCGAATTATCGGAGACAACCATGGAGGGAGCAGAGGCCCTAAGGAGACGCCTCGCCCCAAATGGTTTGTGACAGCCTCCCTGCGTCTCTCCGGCGGCTGCGTCGGGGAGCAGGTGACATCCTATTGTGTGCCTCTGATTAAACTCAAGGATGGATGGATGGATGGGTGGCTGGCACTGCCCTCCCCTCCCCCTTCTGCTGATGAGGAACCCACTCCATTATGCTCTGTACTAATTACAGAACAGCGCAGGGGCCTTGGCCAGAGACAAGGAATCCGAGCCGGCGGCCGCTCCGGAGACGACAGGACAGGAAGTGAAGGGGGGGTGGGGGCGTCGGGATGTAGGAAGGAGTGGGAGGCGAGATAGGAAACGAGCAGACGGGGGCTCTGTTAATGAGGTGAGCCGCAAGAATGGAAAAGGTGAGAATCAATCAAGGGAGAAAGAGGAAACTGGGGTGGCCGGGTTGGAGATTTTCTGTTGGCGTGGGGAGGGGGGGGACTTGGGCTGTGGATAATTCCTGGCACAATTAGAGCGCTGAATAGAAAACGGGTGATCACCGCACGGCAAGGGAGACGGAGTGAGAGATGAGGAGGAAGATTCATTACGTTGTCGGGAAAGCCAGTGTTTCCAGTGGCACTTACACGCAAGTCTTTGTTTGACTTTATGAATCTCAACATGCATCACAATCATATCTCTGCAGACCCCGGCACAGCTCCCTGAAATAGGCCCAGCCTGACGGACTCATGATTAATACCAGAACACGCTGTGGGGAGAATTCTCAAAGAAAAATGGAGCACAGCGGCTAAAAGCACCATGATTTGTCCAACACTCTCCACCATAACCTGTCATGTCACTGGATTTGAGTCACACTGGTTAAGCTGTAATAGTATTCCAGCCTGAACATGCCTAAATAAGTTCTTCCATGTTTGCTGTTGTGCATTTAATTGTGAATTAGAGGATCTGAGCTTTGTGTTAGACTGCTAAAGCTCAGAGTGCTTGGTTGTGATAGTTGGGAGAGCAGAGAGGAGCAATCCCACAAGTTTATTTTAAAGTCCTGACTTAACAAATGTAATACCAGTACCACAGCTAGAGACACAATTTTATCCTCAGAGTGAGCCGTCAAGGAAAGCATCCCTCATTGGCTCTTAAGGGTTTAAGACCATCTTCAACTTCACACTAGAGGATGACATTTTTGGGGAATTCCCGTGGGTCACGTGATTTCTGCGGGAATCCCACGGGATGGGAGTCATTTTTTATTTAATCCCGTGATCGGGACGGGACAGGAAAAAAAAAGCAACGGGAGCGGGAGCGACAGTAGTAGATGATCATTTTCAGCATTGTTAAACAACCAGATGAACAGATGCATCCACTTTTGTAGTCATCTCTCAGCGAGAGCCAACACTTTTGACCGCGCTAGCAACACAAAAGAACTACAAAAGTGGTTTGACTTCCTGTCACCACTGGAAGAGAGAAAAGCAACTCGGAGCGGCTGCCGGCGACACACATCACAAAACAACATCGAGGGAGAAGACAACACGTCCAAAAGAGAGCTGTTTACACCGACTGAATGTCAGGCATGTGAAACTTAAAGGCAATGTCTTTTATATGCACTGCACTTTTATCTAAAATAAAAAATGCAACATTTTTCAACATGTTTGGTTTTATTCAAACAGGAACGGGACAGGAGTGGGAGTAAGTTTAAGTGGGAGTCATTCTACTAGTTTTAGTTTTTCAACAACTTACAGGATGCAAAGCAACAAGGTAATGTATCTCTTTCTAGTTACGTAGTGGTAGTTTTTGATGTGTGACAACAAGCAATTTTTGGAAAACTTAGTATCGTAGTTTTGTAGCCAGCTATATATCACTACTTACAGCCCGGTGCTCTAAGACGTGTCTGAATAATATAAATTTGCTCTAGTTTTAATTGTCTTGTTCCCGAGGTTGAGTATCCAGGCCAGTCCAGCCCTGTCCAACCTGACCGTGAGGCTAAGGAATAGCATTTATAGATCAACTATTTTGATGCTGTAAAACTCATCTTAAAGTGTGTACTTCGATCAGGCATATATCTAAAAGTGAGACTTTTTTGTAATTACTTAGAAACTCCCCACAGTTGCTTTAATGTAGCTACTGACATAACTGATTGGTGGAGGTATAAATAAATGCATTGTAATATTACAGGAAAACAAGTAGAAACTTCAACCTTTAAGCTGTTAAGCACCACAGTCTTAAGATCAGGCAGAAGGAGGTTTATAGGACAGTCAGCTTTGTGCCTGTCAACACCCCTTTTTCAAACACACCCATGGGTGCAAACAGGATGCATGATCATTTGCTATTTTAAGAGCATGAAATCATATGAATGACACCTGTATCAAGTGGAACTTAGCTGCAATTCACACCAAAACACTGTGGCATACAATAGGGCCCTTTGAGTTTTACTTGCAACCAATTCTCAGAAGGTAGTTAAACAGCAAACACAAATGCCTTTAATTAGCAGTATTAATCACTCAGACATTTAGCAGCCATTAAGGCGTGTTTGTAACAGGGTCAAACTGCCTTAAAATGATGTTTTTTTGCAAATTGCTCTTGCGAACACCATCATTCAAACACCTGCCATTTTTTGTATTGCAGCTTGGGATGCATTGTATCAATTTGCATGAGCTGCTCATTTTGATTCATCTCAGGGAGTTTAGCAGCCCTTAAAACTCCCTGAATCCTCCGTGAGTTTGTCCATAAATACTGTGCAACATGTGTCTCGGCTCAAGAGGTTTCCAAATCAATCTCTGTATTGAGAAGTGCGGAGGAGTTGTGTCTCTGCCTCTCAGCATGTCACAGAGCAGGACTGATGTCTTCTTCCATTTCCAACAACAAAAAGGCCTAATACAATCTGCAGAAGGGAGCTGGCATATCCCCTAGAAGTGCTCCAGTCCCCCCCTCCTTTAAATAATCACTCAGGACTGTGCCGCTCTGTGCCTCGGTTCACAGCGCAGCATCACAAATGGCTTCGGCATCAAAGAAAACAGAATAGAAGAAAAAGAGTCTGAATTTCTCAGAGTCTCGGATTTTCACTGTTGCCTACAGTTACTTGTAAATAGCTTTTATCATTTCTCTCCCCTCACCCTGGAGAGAAGCAACAACAAGAGGGGAGGCGAGGCTCTGTCATGTCGTCTACAGGAGATGGAGGAGAGGTAGTCAGAACAATGGGACGGGAGGGGTGCAGGGGGCTTTGTGGAAAGAAAACAAAGTGAAGAGGGGAAAAATGGTGGGGCCGTATTTGCATAGCTCCTTGAAGACCAGAGGCGAGGCGATGCGAGGCGAAGGCGAGAGGCATTATTTTTAGAGCTGCTCCGTCACAGGAAATGTGCCAGGTTTGTGATTTTTCGAGTCGCTCATTCTCACTTCAAATGCAAGAGAGCTCTGGGCAGTTGAAGCTCCCAAAACGCCCCACCTCAACCCCTCTCCGCTCTGCTTTTCCTGAGGATTGACAGGCATGGAGGCACTAAGGCTTCACAAGAAGATGGACACTGGCTAGCTTCAGAAGAAAGAAACAGGAGGAAGACCATTGATTTCCTTTTTGCTGAATTAGCAACGATCCTCATGCCATTTTGTTCTCTCTTTTGTCTCTTGCTAATGGCTTTTTGAGGCTTTATTCGATAAGAGGTTTTATTCGATAAGATTGTCCTCTCATAAATCCACATTGATGCTATGATGCTTTGTTGTAGCTGAGATGCACTTAGCTTTGGCCCATACAAACAAAACATTCCACAGCACTTTGCATTGTGCTGAATAAGAAAGAAACCATTGGGGAAATGTCTTTCTACTTGTCAATCACAGCAGGTTAAGGACTTAGTTCGTTTGTTTTCCAAGCTCGCATTAGTTGTTGCTCTCAGTTACTTTTCTGATGATGCAGCACTTAGCGTTCCCTAAAAGTCTTCTACTCAATGGCAAATTAAAAAGCCTGACTTGATGCATAATGAAGATTGTATCGGTGCTCCAGTTCCTTATTCACAATGAAGAAAACACACAGATCCAGATACGTACATACTAGGTTCTAGGCACAGAAACAAATAGAGGACAATTGTAAATAGAGGAAAACGTTGCTCCAACTTATTGATGCAGATGTAACTTTATGTGTATTAACCCATCATTAGATAAGGCCAAGACCTGCAATGACCCACCTGCAATTATTTTCATCATTAAATTGACTTTGGAGAAACTTCTGGTGTGCAGACTTTTCCTTTTTTTTTCCCAGTTACTTATTCAGACATCTAGAAGAGTTTAAGCAAGGGGATGAGGGACTTTTACTCATGCTATGCAACATGTTAGCATCCAAAATTCATCTTCATTTTAACCCCCGTTTTGCATACACAAAAGGGAACAAGACAGACCTGGCTTCTTAGGTTCTATCTGCTTTGTTTTTTGTCTTACATTTTGTTATTTTCTGTGTCAAACAAGAAATGTAACAAGTGATTGATAGCTGCCAACCGCAGACAAAGAGCCATCAGGGATGCAACCAAAGCTACAGGTTGTTTTTGGAAGACTTCAAAAAAGACAGGGAACAGGATTTGATATTTGTTCTGACAAGAGCTGAAAGGTTTGTGGTGTCTACAGCCATGCCAACCGGTTAAATCAGAGGAAGAACAAGAAAAAACATCCCTATTATAAATAGAGAAATAAAGATGAAAATTTGAAAGATAAAATAGGTTTGTTATGTAGATAATTTGATTTTAGCTTGTTTGGCTTGTTTTTGTTTTGCTTTTCTTTCGGAAATTAATTTATTCTAGACAGAGATTTATTATTTTACTTAAAGTGAACGTGGGCTGTGTCTTTCATGGTGAACAAAAAAAAAAAAAACCTGCAGTACCGTGATCCCCCACTTGAGGCCGGGCCTGAAAGTAAAGGAGTTTCCATTAGGACCCATGTGAAAGAGTCCACTTTCAAAGAGGTGATTCTGCATTCACATTGTGGTTAGAAACACTCATTTTTTGCATCAATTATGGTGGACAGGTTTCGGAACCCTATGATTGTTGGATCAGGTCATAATTGTGTAAAAATGGTGTATCATGTGACTTTTGTCAATTGTTTTATTTATTTTAAAGGTGTCTTAATTACTCTGTAAAGTGTTCTTGAGTGTTCAGAAAGGGCCTTTAAGATAAAATGTATTATTATTATTATTATTATAAATAGTGTAGTCAGACCTCTGAATAAGTTGACTGACTGATTGGGAAGTTGTTGCCAGGAAATCACGATAGCAACTTCCCAATTTTATGGTAAAATGCTCTTAATTTAACAGAAATTAATGTGTTTTCTGAAAATCTTTTTCCATTTACAGTAATCAAATCACTATCCAGATTTTTTACAGTGGGTATCTGTTGATATTGTGGTAAAACAGAATCAGTTACAGTGTAGTGTATCCTCTTGTTATATTGTTTTTGCCAAAGTTCTTTTTCAAGGTTTAATATGTTTGAACATATTGCCATTACCTTTCAGTAAATTCATTGTCTTAACAGCACCCTTTTATTATTTGTTTATTTTTAATTCATTGCAACAATTTTTGTTCTCTTTGTTTCTTAACCTAACCATCAGTATTTATTCATTTTAAACCTAGGAGATGGTGTTTCCACAGAGCACACTAGGTACTAAAATGTCCTTTTTCTCCTGCTGTCTTTTATTTATGATGCGCTTCACAGATACTGTGTATGGATTTTGCAGCGTGGGTGGGTTAGGAGGTTGGGTGGAGTGGGTTCGGATCACACTTCCAGTTATCTTCTTTTAATTTATCTGTCTGTACAGTACTTTGTGCTACATTTTCTGGTATGAAAAATGCTATGTAAAGAAAGTTTAACTGATTGGTGATTTTCACCATTTAAGGCATGGAAGCTGAAAACAGAAATAATCCATGTCGAGCACCAGACCTAAATGTTTCCTATTAGTGAGTTTGTTTTTACAAGAAACAGCTTTCAAGGTTTGTTTATCATTTGATCGAACCTGCCGTTGGAGAGGTTTAAATTGCCTTCTGGTTTTTATGATGAATCTGAAGTTCATAGTGGTGCATCAACAAAGAAAATGAGGTACAAGAGAGTCCCACCTGTAATTTAAGACATCACAGCATCAGGAACAAGAAGAAACCACGCTGAATAATTATCCTTAATGCTGTGTGAGAGATCCTCTCTGTATTACAAGCCCGTGTTTTCAGACTTTGATAGCAGCGATGCCGAGATCAAACCCAGCAGCATGGAAAGCTTCACAGTGGATTAATGTAGGAAGACATTAATTAGGACACTGTGTTCTTGTGTTCTTCTCCATGTAGTCTCCCTTTAAAGCCCCGCTCTCTCCCTCTCTCTGCCGCTTTATCTCGCGCACCCTCTTTTTCAGACTTTTGATCTTTTTAATCTGACAAGTAAAGTGGAGCGCTGTGCTGTGTGTTGTGGTGGGGACGGCCGGTCCACCACTATCATCCATAGTTTATTGCGAGCAGCAGCCTCAAGGGCTCTCTGAGGCAGAGTGGTTAGAGAGAAACCATCGTGGAAATGAGAGGGTGAGATTGACCGCACATGAAGAACTACAGCAGAGACTGTGGAAGTAAATGCTTCACATGACCCATGGCATCTGTCTCACCTCCTGCGACCATGTCATTGAGAGAACAATATCGCTAAACATGTTTCTAAAAAAGGCATTTGTAAGGAAACAAAGTGATAAATTCATATAGTTACTTTATCATATCTTTTTATTGTTCGCTATAGCAACCTCAGGGCAATATCAGGCCCCACACATCTTTCCACCACCTCAGATAGCCTTAAGGGATATTTCAGGGTTTTTGAAGTGGGATTGTGTGAGAAACATGGCATCGCTCTGAACGTGTGCCACAGTGGTAAAGCTCAGTTCTCTCTCTGTTCAGTAAAACTTGGGACAGACGCTAATGATATGCACTGCCGTACATTGTGCCTAACTCTTCATGTACTTAAAAGAATTTTGGGAAAAAACAAGACACAAACAGCACATGGTCACAACATCACATGCTACAAACAGTTTGTTTACAACAACTTACTTTTCCACTACCAAGCCGCATTAATATTTTAACCAGTGAGGGCGCCTTTTTCCACATCAAACTTGAACTGATTATGCAGAAATGTAAGGTGTTCTATTTAGTGTGAACCAAAGAAACATACAACAGACAGGAAAGCACCTTTATGCCCATTTCACACCTGAAGCTATCATTTGCAGACATTTGCCAGGTGTTTTATTGGAATTGCTTGGTTTATTTATTTTTTTGTGACATATTCTACCACTGTGAACAAACCAGGAGGATTAACGTAACCATGGCTCTCTATTTGTCATTTTCCTGTCTGTTTTTGCAGATAACCATTCATAGGTTGTGAAAAACATAGGAGGACTTGATGACATTTATGCCAAGACTGTAAGACATGTAAAATGCATCCAGTGTGAACAAGCCTTAGGTTAAAAAAAACAACTTTTTAGAATATTTTGATTTATTTGGGATGTAGTGAAAGTCCCTACAAAGTCAATTGTGGACTAAAAAACCAAACTCTGGGACCTTGGGTTGGTTTTGTGAAAAAGCCTCCTGAACCAAACAAGGACCAAACAGGAGAAGAAAACAGAAAGTAGCGTATTATGGCCTGAACTTCACTAAATATCATAAAACGAAACGAGTTAAAGTCAAAAGTCCGCATTTACAGATAATATCAAGAAGAGTGAACAAAGTCAATAAGCAAACGTCAATGTCTGCAATCAGGCACATCCATCTTGCCAAGCTCCAATCTATAACGATAGTGAGCACCCCAAAGTGGGACGGCCCAATCAGCTTCCTTTAAAGCAGGAGGGGATGGGAGCTACAAGTATGAAGACAGTAGAAAGTAACAGCTCATACAGAGATTAGCATAGATGCTAACTTCTTCAGTAGAAATTTTATCAGATCTTAGTCAAATGAAAAAAAATAACAACACTGAATGAATTTCTTGATTGAAAGGATGTTTTCGTTCCCTTCACTTCTGACATGTTTGGCCAGAGTTTGCTTCAACTGTCCAATCACCTGCTGTATATGCTTTTGAAAGGTTCTGTGTATTCTCGAACACTTTTTATTCGCTTTTATGAATGGGCCATTTGTGAGGTTGTGTCACCTGCGCAGCCTCAATACAGCTTTATCTTGAACACTCCAGAACTGCTTGAAGCTGCAATGTTGTGTATTTTAAGTTAAAGAGCAGCAAATGTCAAATGGTAGGAACAAAGACTGTAGCTAGAGCTCAAACTAGAGACGGGTGGTTTTATTACACAACATGTGATAGGCTTTGGTCTGCCTGACAAGAACAAGTGTGAAAGATACCAAATAAAACATTTATCAATGATGAAACTTTAATCGAGAACAGAGCTGAAGCTGGCAATCTTTATATGAAAGCAACAAAGTAAAATAAAGTAGGAAATGTTGGCTGCAAACTGGAATCCAAGTCTTACTTTTGCTTACCAACATGTGGTAGTGTAAACTAAACATGCAGATCAGTGGAGTTCACAAAAGAAGTTGGATCTCATATTTTAGCAATTTTTCCCAAGTACAAAACTTCTTTGCAAAAATGTACAAGTAAAGTAAAACAGATTTTTAAAGAAGTAAAATAAGTGTACTTAAAAGTACCCATCTAGTACAAGTGTACATATAGCTTCTCACCGAGGACAATACAAGTAAAAGTTTTTCCAAACTTTCCACTCTTAAAGTTATTTTGATCTTTACCACCCTAATTTCCTGTCCTCTCAGAAAGCGCTCATTTGTCAAACTGTGTTGGGTCAGCTGGTTTTAATCGTGTGTCCACATTTTTGTAACAGGTTTTGTAATAATAATGTGAGGCATGACAGCCTCACAGAGCTGCAGGAAAGTGCAAGTTTCTCCCTCAGCAGTCTGACCACGATTTACAAGCAGCACTAATTAGATCAGTTCCCCCACACAGCTCTGAGAACAGCTGTTTATCTCACTGCTCGAACAGCCCAGGATATGCTGGTATTTGTGTTTCATGACGCTGACAGGACAATATTGTATCACAACAGAAGATGTCTGATTGTGGCTTTTTAACAAACATTCCCTGTCATGGGATTATTATTATTGTGTAAGAGGATGTTTATTCTTAGCACCAAGCCAGGCACTTAATTCACACAGACCTCAAAATTGGCGTCACCATCTCATTTGTGAAGTTGTGATCTACGTCAAACAAAAATATTTCACATTCTTGACATACAGCAGTAAAAACAACACGCAACCATAATGGGTGTTAGGACAATTTGCTAAATCTGAGACTCCAATAAGACGACATGACAACTACCTATCAAAGGAAAGTCTGCACTGAGGAAGGAAATGTACTTTCTGTCAATTTCCTACATCAGTGTGAAAATTTGGTCATTATTATTCTTTGTCTGTAAGCTGATTTTCCTTCTAGGCCAAAATTTAATAACTCCGTCCTCTGCCTTTGTGACAGCTTTTCATGGAGTTTCATTAAAATCCAGCAAGTGTGTTTTGTTACTTGGTCGGCAAGGACGTGACTCAGAAAATTAAACATCATGGGCAAATAATTCAGATCTGGAACAAATATCAATGTTGATGAATCAGAGTGATTATTTTTTTTTAGCTGCCGACAGCAATAAAGTCAACTAGTTGAGGTTGTCTATACAGAAGCCCAGAGAGGTAGTGCATAAATATGAGCAGTGGGACAAATATGTTGTTCAGTCCAATGCGGTATGCCAGCTTAAGATAGCCATGTTTTAGGGGTCTTCCACAGGATACCAATTCAAGTGTATCTGCAAGTTTTTGATTGTATAGCCATTCTGTCCACATGGACATGGCGTTACAGGGCGTTACATGTCCTCTTCCATGGTTTTGGTGTATGTCTTCAGCAGCATTACAGTGCCCCTTACAGGTCTGGGATAGTGCGCTTGGTCTCTGTGCCACCGACGCCCATAGGTCCCCCAGCTCCGGACGACACATGGTGATGTGTCCTTGAGCAAGACACTTAACCCCAAGTTGCTCCCACTGCTGCGTCAGTGGTGTGTAAATGGGCAAGAAAGAACGTGAATGTGTTCGAGATACTGATGGGAAAAAAATAACATAGAAACTCTGAACCATCAGTGAGTGAATGTGAGAGCGAATGGGTGTGAATGAGTAGGTGTGACCTGCGGTGTAAAGCAGCTTTGAGTAGTCAAAAGACTAGAAAAGGGCTAGAGAAGCTCATGTCCATTTTACTATTTACCATTTACCATATATACTACAGAATTTTCAATATTTTAATGTGAACAGACATGTACTGAAATGATGCTGTCTTTACAGAGAACGCTTCTGTTTTCGAGTGTGGACAGGGGGTCCTCAAAGAACCCAATTGGGGTCCTGTGGTATGTTCTAAAACTGAAGTGTCTAAAGGTGCCTACACACCAAAAGCGACTTGAGCTTCCTCCGCGATCACTCTCCATGCAAAGTCAATGTACAGCCACGATGGGGCAGGACTAACCCTCCGGCGATGCAATTGCTGCGTTCAAGGCGATCACTTCCCTTGTCGCGCGATGCCAAAGTTAAAGAAAAAAAAAGTTGATTTTGATGCAGCAACAGCCGATCAGCAGTGTGTGTGTGACAGTACCTGTGACAGACAGTTTTTCATCCGGACTACAGAGTAACAATCTGTGTCCATGTGGGAAACATTAGTCAGTGAGGACATTAGTCAGACACCTTGACGGACCGCAGAAAACTCACAGACGATGCTGCTGCAGGGCATCACCTGCAGTGTTTGATAAGTGAGTGAAAAGGATACAGTTGGAATATCTGCTTATGCATCCTTTTGTATGATAAATGATATGATCACGGTGAAACTCAGGCGGACGTGACCAAATGAGGTATTTATGGATACACAATGTGACTTCATTGGGCGATGTGATTTTGATTGCGGAGTCGCTTTTGGTGTGAACGCGGCTTTAGAGCAGATAATGGCACATGAGTGGACAACTCAAAAAACACACAAATTTACTCTTAATCACGCAAAAAAACTGAGTAAAGCAATATATAAACATGCATGTACACTGAAGGCCTATATCTGTGGTGGACATAACCTTTTTCAAATTTCATCTTTCACTAAAAACATGCATTCTGACAGCCTCTGGCAAAATACAGGGCATGGCTGTTTAATGATAAGGCTGCATTTATGTAGATAAATTCATGAGGTCCACAGTCACTCTTGAACACTTAAATTTTGACCTTTATGTCACAAAGTTTGTACAAATCAATTTCATTCACTTCAGAAATATCTTAAAAACAGAAGACCCCAGATCTGAAAAAGTTAATTCATGCATTCATTTTCTTTTGTTTAGATCACTGTAACTCTCTTATTACCTGCCTCAACCAATCATTGCTCCACCGCTTACTGTTGGCTCAAAACGCAGCAGCTAGATTACTAACTTGAACCAGCTGTCAGTCCCACATCTGTCCACTTTGTGTGTCTCTTCGCTGGCTCACTGTTTATTCAGAATTAACTATAAAATCTTCTTACTGACATATAAAGCACTACATAACCTCCCCTCAGTTACATTTGAGACCTCTTTCTTCTCTATTCCATGAACCTTCCTCACAGATCATCTGATCTTGCCCCTCTACTCCACAATCTAACTGCAGAACTAAAGGTAATCATGCTTTTGCTGTTGTAGATCCTATCGTCTGGAAAAAAACAGTCTGCAAGATCTGCAGAATCCTCAGATTGCTTTAAAAGTATTTAAACTCATATACATAGGCAAGCCTTCATGAAACTTTTTAATGAAGTTTTGTGGTTGTATTTTTCCTTCTCTGTGATTGTGTTTTATTGCTTAATTTCTGTGGAGCACTTTGTAACTTTGTGTTTTAAAAGTGCTGAATAAATAAAGTTATACTTAATTACTTAATATTATGCATTAAAGGTTGGTATTCATGCACAACTGCAGTAATTTCCCAATAAGTGACATCTATAGTGCACTGGGAGCTACTGATTGAAGTGCATATTTTTCTCAGGCATCAGAAAATGGTTAGCTTAAAAGATGGGAAATACATTAACATAACATTTTAGGAAAAAACAGTCTTTAAGCACATTAACTAGGGTGTATGGGAAACACTACATGTCATGCACGGGTGCCGATGCACATTAAAAACTTCTGAAGACATTCAACGAATTGAACAAATTGCTCGAAATGATCAACAACTCGGGAAAAGAATGAGAGCAAAAATGATCTCCAGTGATAAAGAGACAGTTCCTCAATTTTTCATGAATATCTGAACATGACAAAGTGTGTCCCAAAACTTCTGACTCCTGATCAAAAGGGAAAACACAAGCACATTTTGACATACTGAAGTAAACTGAAAGAAAACACAATTTTCAAAAGGAATAATCAATGATGTTTGGATCTTCCAGTACAATCCTGAGACAAAACAACAGTCAATGCTGTGGAGAACAACATCATCACCAAGGACGAAAAAAGCATGAGGGAGAAAGTCCCAACTCAAGACCATGATGACTGTTCTGCTTGATATTAAGAGGGCCACTTTGAGAAGGGTTCCTAAAAGGTCAGTGGTGAATCAACATGATTACAAACAGGTTCTAGAAGAAAAAGAAAGAAAGAGACCACAGCTGTGGAGAAATGGTTTCTTTCTTCATAAAGACGCCATGTCAGTTCAAACTGCGCTCTCGGTAAAGCAGTTTCTGCTCTGAAAACAAATCACAGGGCTCGATCAGCCTCCCTGTTCATGTGATCTAATAACTTGTTCCTGTTTCCTAAGATCAAATCTGTGCTCAGAGGAACATGTGCGGATTATGTGTCAATAGTTAAGAAAAGAAATAAAGAATTTCTGAGCAAACTGAAGAAGACCTGCTGCACTGCTCTGATCGGTGAGACCTGCATGCAGCAGTGTGTTGATGCAGAAGGAGAAGACTGAAGGAGAATACACTAAAAACATGCTTATTTTCAATCAATTGTATAACAGCATTAGTCTCATATTTTCATTGCCATATCTGTTATATGAATCCAAAATCCTGTTTTGTTTTTCATTTTTAGTTCTGCTGACTAAGGAGACCTGAGATCAACAGGCTTTTGATAACGGAAAGCAGAAAAGTAGCACTACACTATTGAAGTTTTAAGTGTGAAAACAGGAGATTACATATCACATTTTGCTTCCTGCCAACAGTCAGAGTATCATCCTGGAAAATGAGACCCTCATAAACACAGGTGTTACCATAGAAACCTTATATAAACAGACTAAAGTGAAATGACAGCATTTCAAAACAACATGTCTGCATCCTCCCCTGACCCTGCTTTGCTCGCACACCACATAAGTGTTTGATTTTCAGCCTAACCTAAATAAGTAGAACTTAACTGAAAAGACTGTTTAAATTAAACTTGACCTGAACTTAATCATTAGGTCCAGATTTGGGTCAGGCAACACAGAAAGACAGTACAATAGGGTACATGAAAAAATTACTTAAGTCCAATAAAAGTTAGTCACTCGTGTGCATAAAATTAAAAGCCACAAAAACACAAGACCTAAAAGAGGCATATTTACCTCCGCCAGGGAGGGTATGTTATTGCAAGCATCTATCTGTTTGTTTGTTGCTTGTTTGTTTCTCTGCCTGCAACATAACCCATAAAGTTATGGACAGATTACAATGAAATTTTCAGGAAATGTCCGGATTAGGACAAGGACCAAATGATTAGATTTTGGGAGTGATCCAGATCAGCGTAAAACTGCCATGACAAAAACTGTGATTTTGTGAATAACTTATGAACTAAAATAGATGTCTTTATGAATCCAATTGCTTATGGTATGCTTTCATGGTCAAGGAATCTAAATATTTTGATGAAATAAAGGTAGGACTAATATTTATTTATTATGACGTGGAACAGAATGTAGCCCATCGTGAAGCAAGCTGACTGGGGAACAAGGCTTAAAGCTGGGGTTGGCGATTTTGGAAAATCGCTCACATGCACACGCGCGGCTGAGATATCCAGAAGACTGATTCAACTCCAAACCCTCAGCACGTGTTTGTTTGACACTACACGAAGTCATGTCTCAGTCAGCGGTAAGAAAATACCAAACAAACATGTAAAGTCAGTTAGTACTCACAGCCGATGTTGATCGGGGTATAGCTAGTTCCTGTGACATTCTCCACATAGCTGTCAAATCTCCCGTTTTGGCCATGAAACTACCGTATTTTCCATATTTTATCCTCTTTCCCGCCGTCCTCCGGTAACAGTACTCTCCCGTAAATCTCCCGTGTGGTGATATAATAATAAAAACATTCCTCTGCCTCTCCAAACTGAGCTCTGTCTCTAGCCTGAATGGGGCGGTAATGATCCAAAATGATGGATGCCAACCGCCATAAAACCGAAGAAGAAGAAAAAGCCTTGCGAGAACGTCCACCTGCAGTAGCCTGGGTGGCAGCTATCGCGAGATTAGAGCAGCAGAACAAACTTAGAAAAACAAAGAATTTATTTTAGATTTCTTGTAAATCTGTCTTAAAATGTGAGGGATACTGGAGCTTGGTTGGGGTTGTGGGACGGCTCACAGTGGGCTTCCCTTATTTTCAAAGACAAAACTTGAAAGGTAAGCATTCTCTGGCGGACTCTGATACGTATGAGCTCGGCTACGCGCACCGAGTCTGTGCACGCCGGGAAAATGCGCGCGCAGTAGGTGGGCAGAATGGCGATGGAATTTCATTGGTTTCAAAACAGGTGTCCCTGCATGATTATTGGTTGGGGTTTTCCCTGTTTTATTCCTGCTGTAGATAGCGGATATTTTTCGCTCTGTTTTAAGAACACATTATGAGTTGATTACCATCGGGTCATAAAGACCATTTTAACCAGTATTACAAAAAGTGTATCTAAATCAAATCGCCAACCCCAGCTTTAAATAAAAACAAGCACATCCGACCAGAAACATAAAGCTCAGTGGACCTCAGAAATAGAGGTACAGCTCATGTGTTCACGCTGTCTCCAGGATTTTTCAGTCTTTTCTTTTATTTAGTCCAGAATTTTTCCATCAAAAATAGTCCCGACGTCACCATCATTCCCTCTTCTCGCATGTCCTTTCCATGTTACGTTTGTTTTTACTAGTTGTTTCTATGTTTCCTCTTTATTGTTTTTGTTCGATCACGTTTGATCACGATTTCTGTCTTGGAGGACTAGATTTTAGATCCATAGTGGTTCAGAATCGTTATGTGTGTGGTGTGCTGTGTTGAGACTGTCGAAGACCACCGCACACAGTACGATCAAAACTGTTCAATACCTTATTATTTATCTTCATGTGTGGGCTGCATCACAGACTTTTCATTTTCTTCTCTATAAAATGACACGTTCCTGTCCAATAAAACCACATAAAACTTTTAAAATGTAAAATATTGAATTTAAGCTCTTTTGACCCTTAAAGGGAAACTCCGGTATTTTGACACCTGGACCTTATTTTTAGGTTTGTGCATGCTCATATACTCACTCAGACAAACATCGTGCAGCTCGGAGTCCTTCAGAAGTTATTTAGATCCAACCGATGTAGCCGCACGTAGCGGGGTCCACGGCAATGGAGCATCAGCTGACATAATCTCAAATCGCTGTTTCTACCCCAGCCCGGCTTGTCATTGCAGCGAAATCCTCCAGAGTAGTCAGACATATATTCCTGGATAGATCCATACGCTTGTCAGCCGGTTTCAAGTCCCACTCTGAGCAGCTAACACACTCCTCTTCTGTTGCTATAGACGAACACTGTCCACAAGCGCACCGCTAGTTAGCATTGAGCGATTTTGCAGAGATTATGTTCCGCGCTGAAGCTCCTTATAGGGCAAAATCGCTCATTTCGGCTATATTTTTTCATCCATCACCAGTGTTATCATAAAGTCAGCTCATCTACCCTCTTCAGGTGGGTCAGCTGACCTGGTAAACAAACTTTTGATGACGTCATAGTCACACGACACAAAGGTACAGCTGACCTACTTTTAGCCGGCAGTGCTCAGCAACATGGCAGAATATTTATCTGATGCCGAAGAGTTAGACTACGACGACCGGTTTGAGTCTGAGTACACG
Organism: Scarus forsteni; assembly: GCA_036419115.1. Taxonomy (NCBI): domain Eukaryota; kingdom Metazoa; phylum Chordata; class Actinopteri; order Labriformes; family Labridae; genus Scarus; species Scarus forsteni. Next base: position 5,733,615 of record JAZDUH010000508.1, read on the forward strand.
GACGAGGAGCTCCATGAGAGAAGAATGAAGAGGGAGAGAGACGAACAGCTGGCTCGAGAACAACAAACAGGAGCACGTCCACGACTCAATGCTAACTAGCGGTGCGCTTGTGGACAGAGTTCGCCTATAGCAACAGGAGAGGAGTGTGTTAGCTGCTCAGAGTGGGACTTGAAACCGGCTGACACGCGTATGGATCTATCCAGGAATATATGTCTGACTACTCTGGAGGATTTCGCTGCAATGACAAGCCGGGCTGTGGTAGAGACGAGCGATTTTGCAGAGATTATGTCCCGCGCTGAAGCTGTGTTGTGCGTGGCCTCGCCACGCGGCGGCTACATCGGTTGGATCTAAATAACTTCTGAAGGACTCCGAGCTGCACGATGTTTGTCTGAGTGAGTATATGAGCATGCACAAACCTAAAAATAAGGTCCAGGTGTCAAATTACCGGAGTTTCCCTTTAAACAGTTCATGGATTATCTATGGCAGCAGTTCTGTGGTGGGGCACACTGGTGGTCCTTGAGATAAGTTTATGTGTGCCTTAGGAATTTGGACAACCATGTGTTAGTACGTGTTAGTTTACTCTATCAGGACTTTGTATGCTCCAGTCCGTCATATTAAAATGCCTGCTAAGTAACTTTAAAATAGCTTTGTACAATTTTAGAGTATGAAGTATTAACATTAAAACTCTGCCAATTTTCAAAACCCAACATCAAAAAATGTTTGACCTCATTGGGTCTCAAAAGATATCAAGCTTCAAGCACATCAGCACCACTAAAACCAAAACCAGCTAGGCCAAATACTGGTACATTTTGTTCCATTTACTAGACTGTGAAAGTTGTGTAGTGTGTCCACAGCGATTGAGTCACACCGCACGGTCTAACAGAAGTAACCCACTATTTGCTCAACCCCGGTCTTTATAGACTTAATTTAGGCTGGCACATGTGTTCAGTTAAAAAATAACAATATTTTATGAAAGAATTTAAAAGAATTCACTTAAAATGTAGCTGGAATATGAGACATTCAACCTCTCTGTGCTTACAGAAGAAGGGAGGGTTGCTGCCAAGGGTCTTTTTTACAGAAGCAAAACATTCATATGCAGGAGTACATAACTCATCTCATAACACTTCATCTGGAAATCCCCCTCCTGTCCTTTTCTTATCCTCTACCTTGCTGTCTTCTTTCTCTGTGTCTTAAATCTACACCAAACAGGGATAGAGGACAGAAAAAAGCAGAAAAACAAAGAGAAGGAAAAAAGTTGTGATAAGGGCAGCAGACAGCTAAATAAAAACAATGCACATATTTCTACTGGTAGAACAACAAGGCACATTTGAGAGGTGATAACTGGGTAAACAAGGCCAACAATGAATCTGCAGCAGACAGCAAGGCTACAAGAACAAACAAGTAAACAAGGTGAGTTTGATCGCACCCTTTGCTTTACCTTTACCTCAGTGATCCTTCCTTTCTTTTGCAACATCCTATGTAACAGGGCTTACTGCAAATGTCTCAATAAATATTAAATAAACTGATTAAAGCTTAAAGTTCTAGCGCTTGACCCAAAAAGGCAACTGCACAGAATTCTTACAGACATTTAACCTCTCCACCAAAAGGTCCTTTAGTTCTCTATGGGAAAAAAAAGTTTGTATCAAGTCAGAGCTTTCAGACTGGAAGCGAGAGACACACGTCCTCTACGTGAGCCGTGCACATTTCTCTGCCAACACAGACAGAATATGACACATAGGGGGGATTATTATCCTTAATCAAGCTGGCATGTATGTCCGCTAGAGCTGTCACTTTCTTCAAAAAATCAAACGCGATCCGTTCTTGAGCATACACGTTAAAACCCAAAGATATTTTGTTGTTAACGTGAATGCATGCCCCCTCATGGCCACGACAAACATGAGGTATATCCATTATATTACTTTAACAAATACCCCTTACAGTTCAATAAGGATGGGTCACATGTCCTTGCATACGAAGTTTGCAGTCTCGTCTGTTATTGCCTTTTCCTTCTCATCTGTCAGGGAGGACCTGCCAAAGTGGACTCGGAAGTCCGTGGTTTAGCACCTGACAAGTCCGGGTGGACTGTGAAAGACCAACGAATGAGCCTGCAGATTTGTTATGGTGGGCCAGTTCATTTGCACATAATCAACGCATAGAAGAGCCCAAAGTGCTTCCACATGCTCCTGACATATTTCAGAAAGAAAGAGCAGTGACAGCAGGGAGACTCACTGAAGCTGCAGGACATTTATGTACCAACCATAACAGGCATTTGTGGAAGCTGAGACACATGGAAAATGCATACAAACAATATGCTTAAAGTGTGAGACGGGCATTATTTCTCTATAAAGATGAAAAAACCTTTTAGAGAGCTGTGAAATGTCTACAAATAATTAAACAAAGTCCAGTTTCCTTTTGGATCAAGCCTATTAGCATGACTATTAGGATAACTAAGAACCTTTGAACATAAGGCTAGAAAGTGATGATTCTGTAGTCTGGCAGTCTCATATCTCATACCAAGATTTCAATTAATCAGACAATCAATAAATCAGCCAATACATATATACTTAATGTACAGAAAAAGCCTCAGGCAGTTTTCACATACTGAGTTCCCTTGTTCCCCTGTTTTTAATTAAATAGTTCAAGACAGTACGCAACTGAGTACAGTGGAGAAGGATGACTTAAAGGTACTCATTAAAGGCCTGGGCTTTGGTAAAGCAGAAATCCATCCATTATTCCTTTACAGATCGCAGGAGGGCTGGAACCTACCCCAAATGACATTGGGCGAGAGGCGAGGTACACCCTAAAGTGGCCGATCATGGGGCCACAAAGAGAGAAGGACTACCATTCATGCTTACACTTATACCAAAGGGCAATCTGGAGTCACTAACCAACCTAATGAGCATATTTTTGGTCTCCACACATGCACGGGAAGAACATATAAACTCCACATGGAAAGGTCCTGTCTGACCCAGGAACTGAACTGGCAACCTTCTTGTTGTGAGGCACCTGCCGTGAAGTATGCTGCCCACAAAGCAGAAAATACTTTTTTTTAATTCTGTACTATGTACCTTTTTGACATTGTTTTAAATAAGTCTTTGGTTGTAAACAGTTTTACTCATTTTGTTGTTTCAAAGTAGTTTAAGGTTGTTCACAGTTTTGGTTCATCAGTCTTTCATTGACAATGTGTAGTCTCCAAAGAAGGACGTGCTCTGTGCAGCTTTATTGACAATAACATTTTTACTGGCACTGATTTAAGGTTGTAAAGCCCCTAAAACCTGAGTCTAAAACAGTCTGCCTGTCAGCATTAAGGGTTGGTTTGTCCTATGAGACTGAAAACCCACTCTCTTGCACAGTCAGCAGTTTTCCTTTTTTAAAAACACCTGTTTACACTTTTGTAGAGTCAGAAATAAAAGCTAACCAAGCTGGGGGGCAGTAAACATAACCATGTATTTAGCATAATTTTGGCATATTTTGGTTGAAATATCACTTTGTCAGCCAGCACACATGAGCAGAGAACGGACGAAGTGCTGCATGAGAGGCTTAAAAAGCTTCAATGGAGGCTTTTACACATATTTTCATAATGAATCTGGGTCGCTGCTAGAATCCATTAACTGTAGTGAATATGAGCTGAGTACATCTGTCAGTCTGCCACAATGGAGGAAACTTCATACTTCCAGAGGCACCATTTAAAATGCATGGTGCTAAAATAGGATGTTCAGAGAAAAATCTGGATTTTGAAAATCTCTTTGTGATAACAATACTGACACCCAGGGCGAAGGATTACCAGCCAGGATGGATGAGATTCTGTTAAAAACAAACTGCCAAGTGTTTGTGTAGCAGACACTCACAATTACAATGTCTGCTCATGCAAAAGGAAATGAACTCCAACACACATGACCAAGGACAAATTTGGGCCATGAACGTTTACTGCTGAGCTTCCCACAGTCTAAGCTGGGTGGAAGACCAAAGTAGATGCTTTTGGTAGGCAAAGTGAGCAATTTAGAGTTTTAAGCCTGTTTGAAACAAATAAGTCAGAAAGCAGAATAAACATTGTACATCGCTCTGAGACTAAAACAATGTCAAAGTGTTTTGTCCAACCAAGTACAAATAAAGCTGTACAGAAAAACATGGAAGTTAGAATTTTAGCATGTATCAAAATCTGTGGGATTTTTAAAAAATGTTTGTCAGGTCTTTAAAAATAACTATCAACAAACCACTAGCAAAGACTACAAAAATGGCTGAGAACCTTAAACAAAGTCATTACTGATCACTCTTAGGGCCTTAGGGGCTTGATTAATCTGTCTGATTCAACATCTGTAATCAGGCAGATCCATCTTGCCAAGCTCTGATCTATGACGATTGTGAGCAGCCCACAGGAGCATGCACCAATCAGTGTCCTTAAAGGATAAGTTTGGTTTCTACAGCTTTCACATTGTTTATAGAATGAAGTAGAACAATATACTCAACCAGAAGGCTTTCCTGATCCAAACAGTGCTTCAGGAGATATTTAGATCCATAATCGAGCGGCGGACATTTGTATAATGGTAGCACACGGGGCATGTATAGCGCCGCTCCAAAAATTCATTAGTTTCACCAATATTTCATCATGGTCAGCTCGCGCTACTCCTCCAAGACAGTCCGTGTCGCTCCACCCATGTTTTTGTGACTGTGCTGACATCTGAACTGGAAACTTTAGGCTTCCTCATCTGTAAACTCTGGCTCGAAACTGTAAGGACACCCATCATATTCAAAGTTCTTGTCCACAACATCTTCATCCGATAGATATTCGTCCATTTTGTACAAAACTGGAAGAAGAAAGTTGTTGAGTAGCAGCACAGCACAGTCACTAAACATGGGTGGAGCGACCCCGGACTGTCTTGGAGGAGTAGCGTGAGTGTACCATGACGAAATGTTGGTAAAACTAATGAGTTTTTGGATGATTAATGCAGTTTTAGGAGCGACACTATACATGCCCCGTGTGCTACCATTATAAGGATGTCCGCCGCTCAATTTTGGATTTAAATATCTCCCGAAGCACTGTTTGGATCAGGAAAGCCTTCTGGGTGAGTATATTGTTCTAATTCATTCTATAAACAATGTGAAAGCTGTAGAAACCAAATTTATTCTTTAAGAGCAGGAAGAGGTGGGAGTAGGAGGTGACTGCTCGAACAGAGGTTAACATGGATGCTAACAGCTTCAGTAGAAGTTTTATCAGATCAAGCCTGCACTTCTTAATCAAATGAATAAGAAATAACACGAGGGATGGGAATCAAAAACCAATTCAAGTTGAGAATCATTAACAGCTCCATCAAAGTATCAATATCATGAGTCTTTTAGCTAATTAATTCCTTTATCAATTCCTTCCACTGTCAGGGTTCAGAAGTGTCAGAATGGTGGCTTCATTTTTTACAACAGGCACCTACTGCACAACCTTAATTGAGTAGAAATGCCAGAAACTTGCAGAAGCAGTTATCTGTGCTGTGACGTGTGTTTGACATTGTTGCCACTGAAAATCTACAGGAATCAATAAGGGAATCATTTAAGAATTGAATCAATAGCAGGATCGTTAATAGCACTGGTATGGATAAAATCTTATCAATTCCCATCCCTAAAGAACACTGAAAGCACATCTCGATAGAAAGGATTATATTTTCCCTCCACTTCTGAAATGTTTCGGCAAGAGTTTGCTGTATGAAGTGGCTTAGTCTCGTATTTTTTAACAGAAGCGCACACCTACAACAGCAGCTGACTGGCCCATGATGAATGTGGTTGACGAAACAATCATCCAATCACCTGCCAGATATACTTTTTGAGGGTCTACCCATTCCCAAACACTTTCTGTGGGCTGTTGGCCCAAATTAAAAAGTGAAATGTACAAAATGATTCTTCTGGTGTGTCTTGCTACTGTCACCCATGACCAAATATGAACAACAAATTCACTGTGACTATGCTGTCATATCCTGATGTCAGTTTCATTGGATCATTTTATGTTTTCATGTAAGATGAGATTGAGTCTGGGTTTTCTTATTTTTTGATTCGCACTAGTTATGACATTTTGCAAAACATGCAAAAAGTCTTTGTTTGGGGGAACAAGTGAAACAACACCACTAAAAGCACAGGGAACTATGACTCTTGTTTGCTTCACCGCAACTACGCTGATGTTTTATTTCCTGAGCAACAAAGTTCAAACCTTTTTGGAGGTGTTTAAATGTAAAAAATCAACAATTTTAAGAAGAAGCTTTGAGTGTTGAGAGCGAATGTGTTCTAATGTAAAAGGCCTCCGCCTTCACATCTAAACTCTCCCTCCTTTGGACAGGAAGACCATGGGTGCCGAAGGTGGAATTGCTTTTTCATCTGACAGAATTTTGTTATATTTGCTCTGAATGCCCAAGGACGATCCATAATGGCGAGCACGTGGGGGAAGCAAAGAAACTGAAGACGAGAGGTTATGAGCGAGGTAGAGCAAACAAAAGTGTCTGTCTGAGACTCTGTGTCGCATTTCGAGGTTCCTGTTGGCACGGTGGTTTCCACCATGGCCTCGGCCAACCTTGTCTCTGTACAGCCTCAAGGCCCTGAATACACTCCGTCCAAACACACAATGACACACGCACGCACATGTCGAGGGAGCTATTGCCATGGGAACCAAACCCTCTATGGCTATTCCCCTCTGCGGAGAATAATAGGCACCAATCTTTCTCAACCTCTCCCTCTTTCATTGTCAGATTCACTCTTTCTTCTGCATGCTCTCTCTTCATCATAGACTCCGTCCTCTTCCTCTTGCTCTCCATCATGTGCAGGAGCAAACACTGATGTCCTCCTGCTCCCCTCGGTGCTCCGCTCGGCTCTGACAGACATGAGTATGATTTTTTTATGCATAATCTATCCACACTGGGATTTGTACACTTTTCCCAAGTATAAAGCAAAACATTTTAACAACCAAACCTGCACAAACACTTTGCCTCTTGTTTTCACACTGCAGCCGACGAAACATGATGAAAGGGGATTTTTTTAGTCATTTTGATAAAACAGAATGGAAGAGAAGTACTTAAAATAGAATAGAAAATTCTGCCCTCTTTTGCTTTCTTTCTCTTAAACACAGAGTCTGAAGAGATTTCCCGTGAGTGACTCATTGCTTTCTGTGAACTCGCTCCAGGCGGGTCATTTTTTATTAAAGCCAGCCGAGGCCCAGTTCTTAGGTTTTCAGACACCCTATCGACATGTCCATGTTGAACATTACCCAATCAATACGGCTGCAATTTTCCTGACCACCCATTACAACGGGAGTAAATTTGCCTCATAGAAATATCAAGGGGCATTCTTTCTTTCTCTTTCTTCTTCTTTTTCTCCATTTCCAAGCCAAGCTTCAACACAAACGTCTGAATACTGGAATAGTGGCTCTTTTGTTTCCCGTCACACCCGAGGATTCATCCTAATATGCCGTCTCAGGTCTAGGGCAATGCCAGAGGCTTGAATAACTTAGTATCTTCAAAAGCACGATCACTGTCACCTGGCAGGGGAGAGAGGGAAAAAATAATCTTTGCCCGGGATCTTGTAAGCGAGCGTTTCACAGGGAAAGGATGTGAGACTCGCAGCAGAGGCTGCAATCCAGATGACACCCTGTCATGAGGGCTGCAAAACTAACACCTTATCTACTGCTGTGCCATTCAGGGGTGTTTACTGCCCAGGGTTTATATTACTGCCAGAAAGGGAGGACAAAATCTGATTTATGAGCAACAAATGAACCCGACTGCTGACAGAATGCACCAAACCACAAAAATACTGACTTTAATTATGCAGAATTAAATCTGCAACCCACTATAATCAGGTGGTCAAAGACTTATTTGTGAGGTCTTCACCAAAATGACATTCCACACAGATTGCTTCAGCTTTTTTCCATCTTTTTTGGCAGCACTACTATCTATCAGACCTCTTTAGACTCACCACAATAGCACAAGACAATAAATAAAGAAGGTAGAAAATAAAAACAGCACAATCAGATGCAAATTATGTGACCACAGTGTCAGTATTTTTTGCATTATAAGCCAGGCTGATGCAATCATCAGCTACAGCAACACAAAGGGCCACAAAACATGACAAATAAACACTCACACATGTGTAGCATCTCGTGTGATTTCTGGTCTCACCTGACAGAAATTAACAAGTTAGTCATTTCATAGAAATGACGTGACACGGCTTAACTATGAGCTTCATGTGCAACAGAAAATCTGCAGAAACTGATGACAAACAGCCTCACACCACATCACTGCTAACCATGTTAGCACCAGTTAGCTTGAGTTGTAGTCATGATAGCAGAGCAGAAAGGATTAGCCTAGGAAAAAGAAATCTTGTGACAGAAAATGTGCGCCCATGAAGTTTTGCAGAGTAAGATGGGCTCCAGCAAGCTGTTGGCTTTTTTGTGTGGGATTACAGGCCGCTGTCATCGTAAACAACTGAGAGTAGAAGAGATGTTTGGAGAGAGAGAGCAGCTTTTTTTCCAAAGTGATGTAGAAGGGGCTCTAAGTTCAGTCCCATGGACTGATCTCAGTAATTAAAGCAGGGTGCTTCTGTTAGCTTCTGTTGTCGCAGAGTAATTTAAAGCACTGTCTATTTAAAACCCTCTTTAGAAACAGATGAAGCTGCCAGAATTTTCCCTCCTTGCAAAATGCCAGTCAGATACCAGCCAATTATCAGCCAACTTCCAGCCATCGAGTGTCTGAATATGCATTTTTTTCCTTTTTTTTTTGGTACATAGTGCCATTTTTCATGCCAACTTAAATCTAGTAAAATAAAAGTAGTCAATCAAACAATCAATCTTTATTTGTATAGCACCAATTCATAACAAGTGTTATCTCAAGACACTTTACAATAGAGCATAAAGCTCTTCATTTTATGGATACACATAAATGCATTAGATACATGTATACATATAAAATACACATATACATATATATACAAATATATACATCCAACACCCAACATGAATCCATACAGCCAATCATGAATCCCTCCATCATGGCGGCAAGAAAAAACCTTCTGTTAAGCAGCAGGAAATCTTGAATGTGGATCCCAGTCTCATGATGAACAGCAAATCCACACGATGCTGTGTCGGGTGTGTGGGCAAAGGAAGGGAGGTAAGAGGAGACAAGTGGACTAAAGTAAGAACTAAAGTTAGGGACAGATCCATGATCCACAGACCTGTCGTCTGATTTATTAGAGGTAAGCCTCTTGAGATGCTACATCTCATTTTCAGGAGGGTCCTCATGTCCTCAAGTAGTACAGGTTACATGTTTATCACATCATTGTATTGATCTTATTGTAACCATGAAAGTGGGCAGGTGTCCTGCCATGGACCAGCCAAGACTCTGCCAAGGGAACCGGGAAATTTAAGTGGTTTAGTCTGTATATATACTCATACACTCTTCAAAAAAGTTTGAAAACATTATTTTTGGTTCATTATTCCTACCCTTTAATAATACCAACTGGGGCTTTATTTTATATTTTTGGAAAACCTGATAAGTCACTCATGAATTCACGAATGAGCAACACAGCTAAGTGTGTGGGTGAAAAATAAATAATGTGCCAAAATCCCCTGTAATTGAAGCCTGTGTTCTGGTAGCCAGAGTGGCAGCATTATTTTGTATCAGCCCTGGTACCATTTCCAAACTAAGATTGATGAAATCAAAGAATGATTGCAAAGTGGAGGGACAAAAACCCCAAGAAGTTTGGTTCACCACCCCAAGATCACTGAGAAATAAGCTGTGTGTCTAATTTCACAAATGCACAATCCTTACACATTGAAAAGGTCATTAATCAGCTTTCTAACAATATAAAAATGCAATACCAGATAGTATTGTTGAATGGGAGGAATAATCAACCAGAACAATTATTCAAAACTTTCATTGAGGAGAATTTTTCTGCAATTTCTATGTATTTAATTAATGTGTGTGGACAGATATAACTAAAATATTATATAAAACATTATCAACAAAATTTGGATTATACTCTTACTTTCATCATTACACTCTGGAAATCATGATTTTTTTTACTCAAGTAAAATCAAAATACAGCAGTGGATTACTTTTTGAATTTTATGTTGTATTGCTTTTTAACATGAACAATTAAAAACAATGGCTGAAATAAAAAAAAACTGATACTTATAAAGTTTTTCAGGAGGATAACTGCCTACATTTATTTTTGTAGTGTGCTAAGGTTTAAGTTTGAGGAGTTCAGCACACCTAAAGGGGCTAAAGTCCCCAAAATTGGAGCCTATTAATGAGAAATTAAGACACTGCTAGTCTCTTAGCTCATGGTTTGCTTTCATTCATGTATATTGCAGGCAGTTTACTACACATATGGAAATGAGTTGCAAGCTAAGTGGCTATTGAATCTTCACCTGTCTCTTTCATTTGTTATGAACATGTGTTTGTATGCAGGTTATTGGACATATAAATTGATATAGTAATGTTTGAAAGGAAGTCCATTTGCAGGATGTCTGAAGATGCGATTTATTGTTCATGCAAAACGTGAATGCACACCCTAAAGGGCAGTAAAGCTGGTTTCCAGCAGTGATTCATGTTAATGCATGCTGAATGTATAATGTAAACATGGTCAAAGTGCAGACAAGTCAGACAACCAAGGTCTTCTATTTTTTACTTCTTCCAGTTCAGGAGTAGAAGTCACCTTAAGGTAACTTGTTTAAACTCAGATTCCCTCTGTGTTTGTATCTCATCATGTCCCACATCTACATCTTGTGTTAGTTTTTCTCTGGCGTCAACAAGCGCCGCATGAAATGAGAAAAGATTGAAATTAAGATTGTTCAAAAATAGCTGCTTTCAATTAGACGTAGCCCTGAAATATTCTGAGTATAGAATGTTCTGGTGTTTTGTCGTGTCTGCCTGTGGCTGTTTGTCTATACATACTGAGCAGAGACGAGTACACACCATGGTTTATACACACCAATGCTTGCCAATTACCTTAATCAAATTTCACACCACACAGGGGGATTGACTGTGCCCAGATCGGATAGCAAACATAAGTTGATTAAAATACATGTTTGCTAAAAGACTGCGGCGAAAGAAAATCAACAGAGGAAACACAAACTAGAGGCTGAAAGTAAAGATTGAGTAAATGAGAAACATCTGAAACACCACCACAGCTACCATACAGACTCTCACAATGATTGTGCAAGCCTGCTTGTGTCATGTGAGGAACCAGGCGTAAACTTTCACTTTGGCACCAACACAACTTTTTTTTTCCTGATAACAGCAGAAGCATGAACGTCTCTAACTGCCACTGTGTTGCAAGAAGCTCCGAAACAGCACAGAGACGAGGTGGCGCAGAGCGGCAGTGCTGGGCAATTAATCAAGTGTCACTGTAATAACGATTTCACCTTCCCACAATCATGAAAACAAGATAATTGAGATTACTGCTGAACTGGGAGCAATCAGATATGTTAATTTTGTCCAAAGGCAATGTCATGTCTGATAAATACAGTGAACTGTTCCTTTCATTACAGTCACATATTTGTGGCTGCCCCACAAGGCAGAACTGCAGATTCATTTAAGCATTTAAAATCCATGCAAATGTGGAGATGTCGTAAAATTAATCTGTGAATGTGTTTTAAATCATCAGAGAGACTGAATCTATATAATAAAACATGTGAACGGAAATGGTAAAATCAAAATGTGGAGATACTTCGCACATTTAATCAAAGAGACAGGCAGATTAAAAGGTTGATTTAAACACAAAGGTTAACTCCTGCATACGCTCAAACTTGTAAGATATTAATTTATTTGCAACATTCTGGTTTCAGCCCTTCATCAGGCAAACAGCTGGTTAAAAAAATGGTTTTAAAGAGATATGCCAATATTGTTTTTCTTTTCGTGCCTTGCCTCACTCCTGAGTCCATGACAAGCAGATAGACACCATTCTTTTCAACTATTGCTGCAGTAACAAGAAAGAGAACTCAGCAGTGGGCAGAACTCACCCATTGCTAATCAGCTCAGCTCAAACACTGGGATTCAGTGGGTAGTGTTAGCCTGCCTCTGCCTGCAGTCATCAGATAAACTCTTCAGTAGCTCTAAACTGTCATGTGTGCTTGATGCAACTCTTTTATTTTTACTGCTTTATGTTATGTTATCTATTCTTAGACTAAGATTAGCACTTATTGTAATTTTTGAAAGAATTACATATGAAACTAGACTGCAGCGCGCATGTGCAAACCGCCGCAGAAGTGCTTGTTGGCCTACTTACAAGCACTTTCTCGCAGTGGTTTGCCCATGTGCACCCCGCAAACGCTGCCCATTGACTCCCAGTGTCTGAGCTAAGCTAATTAGTGGTGGGCAAGCTTTGCCTGTCTCTTTCTTTTTACTGCATGCACAGTTGAAAGAATGGTGTCTATCTGATTTTCATGGACTCAGAAGTGAGGCAAGACACAACAATCAAAAAAAAAAAACAAAAGGTGTATCTCTTTTCACAGGTTGCTACAATCCTCATCCTGATGTTGCATCTGCATCAACAGTTTAACAGACAGAAATCAAGCATCAGCTTCCTAACTGAGAGTAAATATGATGGAAATGTTTTCACTGCCGAAAAAGACGATTGCAAAAGAAACTAGAAAAGCACTCTGAGAGCACAGACCTCCACCAGCGCCACAGTCCTCAGCCATATTGTGATTATGACCATAAATATTAGTCCTACATTTATTTCATCTAAATATTTAGACTCCTTGACCATGAAAACATACCATTAGCAACTGGATTCAAAATTATCTCCGCCAAGGAGGTTATGTTTTCGGGAGAGTTTGTTTGTCTGTCTGTGAACAAAATAACTCAAAAAGTAATGGACGGATTTTTTTTTTTAAATTTCAGGAAATATTCAGCATGGGAAAAGGAAGAACTGATTTGATTTTGGTGTTGATCCAGATCAGCATCTGGCCGCCATGATGAAAAATTAGATTTTTGTTAATGACTACTGAACTAAAATAGATATCATTATGAATCCAATTGCTAATGGTATGTTTTCATGGTCAAGGAATCTAAATATTTCGATAAAATAAAGGTAGGACTAATATTTATGGTGAAAATCACAATATGGGTGAGGACTGTGGCGCTGGCGGAGGTCTGCGCTCTCCGAGTGCTTTTCTAGTGATATCTATTTAGTTCAGTAGTTATTCACAGAAATCACATTTTTCGCCATGGCGGCCAGATGCTGATCCGGATCAACACCAAAATCGAATCAGTTCTTCCTTTTCCCATGCTGAACATTTCCTGAAAATTTCATCAAAATCCGTCCATTACTTTTTGAGTTATTTTGTTCACAGACGGACAGACAGACAAACTCCTGAAAACATAACCTCCTTGACGAAGGTAATTATTTGTTTAAAATGATAACATTTAGGGGACACTTAAGGTCCGAAAGACGAGTTACATTGTAGGAAAGCATTATAATGACCCCACTGGCTGTAAATAGACTTTCGTCATATCTACTCTAAAGTCTCTGATCTAATTTCATCGATGGTCATGTAGACAAATACGAGGATGACAGGGTTCCAACGCCATCACACCACCCACACCACATTCTCATGTTGTTTACATCAAATTCCGACCCTTACATCTGAATGTTAGACAAAAACATTGTTCCTTTTATTTGTTCGGAAAAGTTTGAACTTTAGCAAACCAAGCATCATCCTCACTTGACCTGTCTACACGCCACAATGCACTGCGTTGCCTGAAGGATCTGCCTCCCTCCAAATGTGTTAAACAGGTTGTCTATGTGAACAACAATCTGATACAAACTTTGTCATTCTGGCTTGCTCACTTGAGGTGGATTTTCCTGAATATCCTGCATCATTCATGCACTAGCTCAACAAACTTGACAATAATTAATGAGAGGAGGTGTGGGACGTTTCCATGTTAAGTCAGGGTGAAAACTCAGTTGTTTGCTGTATCACTTTCAGCTCATCCTAAAAAATTGAGAGAGTTGTGCTTTGTTACAGGAATGATTTGTACATGGAGGTAATGTTTTTGCCTGTGTTTGTGTGTTTGATTATGAACAGAACAGAACAGCTTCAAAATGATGAATGATAATGCAATAATAATGCACAAGGCAAGAAACAATCAACTACAAGAAAACATTCATAGTCTGTTTTGTAACCGTGAAGGAGGATACAATCTGAGAGGTGAAGACAACTTTAAAATATTAAGTAGACGCACAAACATTAAAAGCTTCTGTGTATCTGTTATCGGGGTGAGCATATGGAACAGTTTAGGTGAGGAAATGAAGAAATGTTCAAGTGAAAACAAGTTTAAAAAACGTATAAAACAATGATTTTTGGAAGATACCATAATGAAGAGAATTAAATAGTCTGAAAATATTATATGGTTATTATTAAAACATAATGATGGTATGAGAATTCTGCATATCTGTGTGAAATTATAATTACTATTGTGGATGGAAGTTTTCTGTTGCAATGTCCAAGCATGAAATAAGGGTGCATGGACACCGTTGTCGATGAGTATATGTACAGTAAGTGCATAACATCTGCATTTGTTTGTAAATAATTGTTTGGTAAAGGGGTGGGAATTAATAAGTTTTTACTTCATCCCACTCCTTTTCGAATATGTGATTAGGTAATGTCTGTTTGTTTTGTTTGTATTTTTTTTTCTATCTTTGACAATGATTTTACTTTAACCTCATGTTCGAAATAAATGTCAATCAATCAATCAATCAATGAAACTTTGTGAAATTTCAGTTATTCAAGGCACAAGGAAGAAGTGATTTGATTTTTACCGAATGCGAATGGAGGTCCAGTAAGTTTTCAAGGGTTTGTTAACAATAAGAGATCGAGTAGTTTTCCACAGTTAAACCTATAACTCAGCAAGCCCTGAACAGATTTTAATTAACCTTGCAGTGCAGTTGGATCTGCATGATTCAATGTCTGGAATGGAAAGATCCATCTTGCAAAGCTCAGCTCTCCAACGATTGTGAGCAGCGCAAGGATAGTTTTACTGGACTTCACACATGCTTTGCCAAAGAGGCTTAAATTCTGTCCTTTACACCGTGGCAGTAGCCTTCACCATAGTGCATATTACCTGATTGGCCCTTATGAATGTGACTGATGGAACAATCGTCCAATCACCTGCGAGATTTGCTTGTAAAAGGTTCTGCCCATTCCCAAACACTCTCCATGGGCCCTTTCCAAGATGGACTGGGAAAAAGTACATCTGGTGTGTCAGGTTATGGTTGAATATCAGCAACACTCACACCACTAAACAAAAATTTTGAATTTTAAAAGCAAGCTATAGAAAATAGTACAAACTTAAGTTAAATTCTGCTTAAATGGAACTTTATTATCTATTTATTTTGCTTATTTTTACCCA
Organism: Scarus forsteni; assembly: GCA_036419115.1. Lineage (NCBI taxonomy): Eukaryota > Metazoa > Chordata > Actinopteri > Labriformes > Labridae > Scarus > Scarus forsteni. Next base: position 5,748,995 of record JAZDUH010000508.1, read on the forward strand.
CATCTGACCTAATTATTGATATCAAATACTGATTTATTTTCAGTGAAATACGTTGAATGCTCTATTTGGTGTGTCAAGTTAGATTTTCCTGACATTTTCAGGGAATGTTGGCCACAGAAGAAAGGACTGGAGCATGTGATCTGAATCCAGATGTGGATCCTGGAATGTGTTCAAGGATGTGTTAACAGTGCAGTTTTACACTTTTTTACAACAATGCACTCTGTTAAAGAAGCTTTTTTTTCTCCAAACACTTTTAATTTGCAGTTTGTTTCATGTCCCAAACGTTAGAGATGTCCTCTATAAATGCTAATAAGTAAAAAATAAAAGCTCATAAATCTGCAGTCATACACTATGGCCTGTCATTGATAAAGGTTAATGGATTTAGCATTCAAAAATCACATCAATCCTGCAGAACCAACTCTAATAAAGTCATTAATAACAAGTCATTCATTTGTCACCTTTTCATGAGCCGTCACAGTGGGTTGGTAAGTCATTTGCAACTCTAAATGTCAATAAATCAATATTAAAAAGGTCTTTACAACATTAGACCAGTCTGCTGCTGTGTGTTAAAGCTTTAAAGACAAATGACGGATTCCCTCTTTTATGGCTTTATTAGATTATCATGAGATCAACCCATATGCTCACTGCTTTAGTTGACTTATTAGTAGTTTTGTTCACTCCTCTTCTCTGCTCTTATCTATTTCTTTCTGACTTCAAAGTGAGAGCTAAAACGGAGAAGCAGTCTGCGTAACCCCAATCAAATGGGTATCTGTCAAAGTTACTGTCTTTATGGTACCAAATTCCTTTTTTCTGTAAAAGTTTCTGCACTCTGGCTCAGCCCAGAAGCACTGTCAAGAAAAACAAAAAGAATAGCTCATAAAGAGAGAGTATAAGGAGGAGGAAACCTACTTGAACTCAGGCAGCTGTAGCATCAAATTATCTCTTCAGTCTAACTTACAGTATGCGCCTTGTTCTGTGTGAGAGATTTAGAGACAAGAACTTGGGATTTTGTTTAAATCAGGAAGAGATCACTATGTAGACTGTAGACAAGAGGAGGGATTGCATACAGTCATGTGAATATTTTTATCATCCCACAAACAATTCTTGTACAGATTATTAAATCTTAAATAAACTGCAAGCTAAAGGTTAAATTATCTAGTTGAACTTACAGTAAGAATAATTTTGCATTGTTTTCTGGCATTTTTTGAAGACAGGATTGTTAATCTGGTTTGGGCAGAAAACATGAAGCCTGAGGTGCTGGTTTAGTTAAAAGATTCAATTATGTTTTCCATTTTCACAAATTAAATCCCTTAAAGCAGCAACAAGCAATTTCAGTCCCATTCTCAGACATTTACCACATGTCACACCCCACCCATCCAAATCCCTCTTTCAGACTGAAGGCATCAAGAGCCTAAACATACATGTGAAAACACCTTCAAGCGCCTTGAGCTTACATATCAACAAGAAAACAGATTTTCTGGACAACTATATAAACTTATTTACATTCCATAATCTGTCACAATACAGTATTGTTTTAATGTGATTTCGAGGCCTGCTTGATATTGATCATGTTAAGATTTAACACAGTTTTATGATGAGGAAAAAAAAAAAGATCAGGATTATTTTAAAGAAAATGGCAAAAATATACTTTACTGTTCAGTGCCATATAATTAAATGTTCAATGTTTATAAAAATCAATGATTCTATTATAACATTTGCATTCCATTTTTATGGCTATTTTTTTAAAACATAGTAACCTCTAATCTTGACACCATATTCCAGGGTACCAAACATTTTTTAAGAGATTATCTTTTTCTGACCTCTAATCATTTTCAGGTTTCAGTCAAAACTTTTTGTTACATTTAATTATTCACAAGGCAGCGAGAATCTTATGGTTGACACGTGTTTTTAACAGTTACTGTCATGAAAGCCATCACACTTCCAGTGTCAAATTGATGATTTCTTTCCATACTTATTGTTGTCTTAACCTTAAGACTTAATCTTAACCGCACTTATTATGACGTGACCTGCAGACCTCATGGCAAGGCCGCCTTTGTGAATGAAATCCTGATTGTCCTGGAACAACCAGGTGGATCAAATAGTAAAAAAAAAAAAAGATGGGTAGTGGTATAGCTGTGATTAAACGCTGCAGAAATTTAATGTCTAATCGTCTACTAAAGCAAGTGGTGCAGGCACTGGTGCTGTCACACTTAGACTATTGCTCTATAATTTGGTCGAGTACAACAGTAATACAGTAATACGAATAGGTTACAGGTGGCTCAAAATAAAGCAGCCCGTTTGATCCTTCAATGCCCATTCCAAACAAATGTTAGATTAATGAATGGTAGTTTAGCCTGGTTAAGTGTTAAATGCAGGGTGTAATATTCACTAATATGTCTTATCAAAAATATTATAACATCAAACACACCAGAAATACTCCACAGGACCTTAGAATTTTTTTCAGATACTCATTATCATTTTACCCGATAGTCATCGGAACATCGGTTGGTGTTGCCACGGTGTAGAACCAACTTTAAACAGAGGATGATGTGTTACAGAGCAATGGAGGCATGAAATGCCTTACCCTTTTTTCTGGTCTCAGAGAGTAATGTAATGTGTTTTAAGAAAAAGTTGAAATTGTTTCTGTTTACCCAACATGTATAGCTGTGAAAATGCATTGTCAAGTGAGCATTATTTATTTATTTAGTATCATTATTCTTTTATTTTTTTTAGGTGTTCAGCTGCAATCTGAGTCGTGTGTATTTGTTAGTATGAGTGTGATATAATGTGAAAGTGTTTGATGTTTACTGCTTCTTTGGCTGATGAGATTGGTGAGACCCCAGGAAGAGTAGCTGCTGCTAATTTCAGCAGCTAATGGGGATCTAATAAATAAATAAATAAATCTCAATGGGATTTGTTTAATTGAATAAAGGTTTAATATAGATAGATAGATAGATAGATAGATAGATAGATAGATAGATAGATAGATAGATAGATAGATAGATAGATAGATAGATAGATAGATAGATAGATAGATAGATAGATAGGTGGATAGATAGATAGATAGATAGATAGATAGATAGATAGATAGATAGATAGATAGATAGATAGATAGATAGATAGATAGATAGATAGATAGATAGATAGATAGATAGATAGATAGATAGATAGATAGATAGATAGATAGATAGATAGATAGATAGATTGATTGATTGATTGATTGATTGATTGATTGATAGATAGATAGATAGATAGATAGATAGATAGATAGATAGATAGATAGATAGATAGATAGATAGATAGATAGATAGATAGATAGATAGATAGAGATATATATATACATATATATATACACACAACATAAAAACAAGGCTTTTGGCAATATAGCACTGTTTCAAGCTTGTATCAATGAACTAATCCTTATTTGTATTGCACCAAAAAAGAATAAATATTTATGCCAGTGACAGCAAAATAATTTACTCAATTTAATGGTTGTGAACTGAGGTAGGCTGATCTGACCTTGAAACTCCAAGGCTGGAAAAAAATGTCCATTTCAGCCAAGCATAATAAGAATACTTCTGTATTTGATATTTTATATTATTTAAATTCAAATATTTCTATGTGATTTTCCCACAAAATGTGAGGTAGAAAACAGTGGCGATAATAATAATGTATTTTATATTATTTATTACATATTACTTTAATGTTTTGGTGAACTGACCCTTTAAAGAAATGCTCTCTTCACCTCTTGCCCTGCACCATGTCTCGCATTTCCAAAGGGACAGTGTAGCGTGGCAAAGCCTTCAACCGCAATCACCTCCACATTTGTAACAGTCCAGCGGCAGAGTGTGATGCAGCCATACAGACGACTTATGGAGAAGTGTTGTCTATGTGTGTGTCTGTGTGTTATGCGTCTAATGTTGAAGTGCTCATGTCATGTGCAGCTTGTATGCATGCTCACGTGCTCACTGGATGTTGCACGAATAATTTACCCTTTGATGTGCACACTTGACATGGAGCACATGGCATCTTTCTCAGTGCACATGAGTGGTGAGCAAACAGCCTGAAAGTGTGTGTGTTTTATTTATCTTTGTTGCTCTTGTTGTCTTATTCTATACATTCATGAAGATACATGTGGGCTTAATTTCTCTGTGTTTATGCCTTTCTTCTCTGGGAGCGTGTATCCATTGAGTGGATCATGTTTCAGTGGCTGCTGCCCATATGCTGCACGCCTTCTGGGTGATTGTTTTTTAATGTCTGTATTTATCAGTGAATGTTTTCATGCTTGTCTGTGTTTGCAAGTGTGCGTCCGTGTGTCAGGGATGGGCAATGTAGACAAAGCCTATCATTATTTCTGGTGATATATGATGTACGTACATCTAAGCGCATAATTCCATGGAGGTAGGAGCCATGGGCGTGGATTGTCCCAACTGAAACCTGCATGTAAAGGGTCTGTGGTTGTGCTGTTTGGGCTCTGTTTGCCATGTGGTAGGGAGCAATGTTAATGCTTACTTATTATTTTTTCAGTTTTACCCAAAAACCTTTTTTTCCCCTGACAAAAACAAGACTATGGTATGTCCCAATTGTACCCCTTGCCCCTTGGTTTTTGTGTGTTCACATCTAGTGAGGGGGTGTACCAATTCCCTAGAGAGCCAAGGGGAAGGGCTAAGACCAAGGGCTACACAGCCGGGTCTCACTTAGAATAAAGGGGTATAAGAATTTCCCATAATACACCGAGCCTGCCAACATGAAGCAGAGCGGAGACCAAACAAAGCGCTTAATTGAAAGTAATTATTAAATCATGAAGTAAAGATTGATCATGTTTTTAGTTGTTGGTTATATTTAAAATTTTCTTTTCATAACAAGCTAGCTTTCACGTGGCTAGGGCTATTGTGCCATCTGCCTACATCACAGCCAGCGAGCAGCTCTGGGTGATGACAAGGTGGAGGGGTAGGACGAAGGGGAAGGGCTTAGGAGTAGAATAGGGATTCACCCTATAACTAATAAAAGCAAGGGCACATAGACAAAAGCTTAAACTAAATAAATGACATTTTCATCAACAAATAAAAACAAGAGAACAATTTTTGACTGAGACTTAATCCAATCAGACCTTATTTCATCACGTAGAAAGTAGGGACAAGTTAGGAATATATCCAATCACAGCTACTTTGGCTGTGCGGAAAGGTTGGATGAGTTAAGAGGGACATCCAATCACAGCTGCCTAAGCTTGGTGTAGGCAGGATGAGCCCTGCCAGGTAGCCTAAATTAAAGAGATTACATTTCCAGAGCATAAAGGTAAAATATGGGATCTTGAAAGCAGCTACACAATGTTAATATCTAAATTTAAAAAAAGACAGTGGCTCAGGTTTGTGCTGTAAGCAGTTTCCAAATAGTGGATTCATTCTCTTCTGAGCAAAAGACCATGATACCTTTAAAGTCTCAGCTTAAAGAACTGCATTATGCTCTTTCAAAGAAAAGCTTCCTTAAAACACTCTGTTTTAACTTCCTGGGGTTTATGATGTCATAGTTATACAGGCTCACCTACATGTGTGTTTTCTGCATGTTACAGGCAGACATCATGACTGTTTGTCATGGTTCAAGGGTCCGTAAGCCCTCCTCCCTCCCATCAGACTTTGTTTGGGCAGCACAGAGCTCATTGTCATAGTTTTTTTTTTAGCCTCCTTATAACCTCAGATCTGAGCATTTCCAAAAAGGAGCGAAAAAAGACACCTAAGACATGATGTTAATGGACAAAAACACCAGGACGTGGGACATTGGAGAGCCGTGTTCTCCGACATGAGAGAGAGGGAGTGAGAGTTTTGTTGTTGTTGTTTTTTTTTTTGTTAGGGGCTGGACCATCGCCACCAGAAAGTTTAAATTCACCTCATCTTATTGAACTAATGGTCTAGTGGGATCCTCCTTTTAGTTTGCCAGCAGCAGGACAGAAATGATCATGTTGATGTCCTGAAGGGTTACTGCTGGACGGAAAGGGAAAAAGAGTAGACAGGGTAAAACTGAAACCAATTACAACACCTTTAACATTTTTTTGTCTTCATTCTGATCCTGGTTGACTGGTGCTTCTGCCTGTCTTCCTCCCTCCACTATGACATCCATAATGAATGTTTCAATCACATCTTCTCACGAGTTTTAGGAATATTGAATTTGTTAAGCACAATACTCGTTATCAAGCAGAGGTGTGTGTGAATCTGAGCATGTTATGTGCATGCTGTAAAGACAAATCACCAACATGTGTTTCAGGACTTTTTCCTCAATTACAGTAGTCAGTGACAAAGTTATTTGGGAACATATACCACCACAGATCGTAACAGGCCATCTTATTACTGCTGTTTAGCTCCTGGCCGCTGTTATGCATCCTACAGCTGATCCCTGCAGAAAAGGACAGCAAGGTAAAACAGGGAAGGCCACAGCAGCGCTTGATGTGAGGGAACCTAACATGGCATATTCCCGCTTCACAACATGTGTGGAACATATGCATTTAGAGGTGTAATCACTCCCTATTAGAGCAGTTGATCTGCTCACTTAGTGAGTAGTCTTGTTGTTGTCCACATCAGAAAATAGTCCAGCACCTCTACTGAGTGTGTTTCTAAGCTTCCAGAGCAGATTGTAAATATTATTTATATTAAACTTCATTAGTTATATTGCATTCTTACACAAACATCTGCACATCTGTACAGCTCCTACACTGTGTCATGATTTTTTTTATTTATTATATCGCCTACAGATCTTAACTTATTCAACTTACTGCTGCGTTCTAATCTCCTTACCAGTTATTAATTATTTAAAGGGTGGCACTGTGGTGCAGCAGGTAGTGTGCATGCTTAGCAGCAGTGTGGAGTTTGAATGTTCTCCCTGTGCATGCATGGGTTCTCCCCGGGCACTCTGGCTTCCTCCCACAGAGCAAAAACATGGCATTAGGTTTACTGTTGACTTCAAACTGCCATATGGTATGAGTATGAGTATTAATAGTGGGTCTGTCTAGTTGGCTTTGCTTGGGTTGTCCCGATACAACTTTTCACCTCCAATACGATACCGATATTGCAGCCTTGAGTGTTGGCCAAATCTGATATCGATCCAATACGATATCAACAGGAATCATTCACACTTTTATTACTTATTTTGCAGTATGGATTGTAAGAAAAGGCTTGATCAAGTGAGATTACTCAAACACAGAACAGTAGTCAGCAATAGTAGGTATGAGAAAACCAACCGATTTCTTCTTGACCAATGGGTTCAATAAATTTTAACCATAAACATACGAATAGTGTACAAATAAATGAAATAAATCAAAAAGAAATTAGGAGACCCTGACATCCAGTACCTCAAGACATCCAGTAAAATCAAAAAAGTATATTTTTAAAATTGCAAAATAAACAGTGTTTAGCTTAAACATAAGCATATTGTAAAACTAAATATAGGATATTTTAGATTAAGGCCGATATAATCAGATTTTCTTTTTTTTGTTGTTGTTGATATTGGACCGATATCCGATATCAATGTCTGATCGGGACTTTCCTAGGCTCTGCAGTACCCAATATCAGCTGGGATAGGCTCTAGCACCCTGCAAACCTGAAATTGTTAAGGGGTATTGATGATGGTTTGATTTTTTATCATTATTATTTTACGTTAATCTTACCTTACGTTTATTGTTTCTTTTTGCACTAATACAAAGTCAAACTCCTTGAGAGATGGTTGAATAAAAACACAATTAAACTCAACTTCAGGGGAAAACAATGTTAAATTGTCAATTATCTTCTCTCATATTCTTTTGACACAAAGTTTAAGCTGGTCTGAGACAGTTGAACGTGCGCTCGGCTGACCTTGTGCCTGTCAATCATGTGTCCGGGTGAGTCCTGCAATGCATGAATACATCCAAAAACCTGATATGTTTCCCAGGCCTACTGTGTGTTTGTGTGTGAGACAGACAGCCTGAGACAGAGAGAACTCCTGACCCATTGTACACTGTATAAAATGAACACAGACCGACGCTCCACAAACCACCAGCTGGAACTAATTAACAGCAGCTCAGTCAGACGGAGCTCACTCACTCACTTTCTCTCTCTCCCACACACACACACACACTATCTCTTCCTCTCTCTCATGCCCCTCTCTTCCTCTTCCCTGACATCTCCCCCCACCCTTCCTTCACCTCCTGCCATCTCTCAACTTGTTTTTCCCCTTTAAACCTCCTCCTCCACTCCAACACGCATGCATGCTTGGATGAGCAGGGGAACATATTGTAGGCATGTAAACTTGAAGAGACAGACACGGACGTATCGGCAGGCATGCTAGCCCGTAGTTTTACCCTTCATCCTCAGAGAGCACAGGCTCACATGTGCGTCTCTCCTGAGCGGTGGGAGTGGTGCGGTAATGTAGTATGCCAGGCACATTCTGAATCCACATCAGGGTTGGCTTTGTGATTGGATCCAGGTAGACATTTTTGGGATTCTCGGCCCTGATTTGTACCATTCCTCATGCATGTGACTTCAAAACAAGAAGACCCATTGATGTGTATGATTACTGGCATGTGTGTGCGTGCAAAGGAGGGAGCATGTGGAGCTGCATGTAAGGATTCTGCAACACTTTATAATGAACACACACTATTGAGCGCTAGTTAAGTGATGGTAGACACTTGTAATCTATAAGGCATTGCTAATTATGTATGCTATCTATAAACACAGTTTCACAGCTTTATTGATGCTTCGCCGCAAACCTCAGCTGGAGTATAGCCTGACTTCAGGGCGAAAGGGCCAAAAATGAAGTGTGTGTCCCTGCAGGAAGCACATGGCATTAAAACGATACCTGAGCTTTCCAACACGAGTGTAAAGCTACCCCGTCTGAGACTGATTCACCGCTATGTAGCTTTTTGTGCCTTTACTAACTTGTTTTCTGCTCATACTTGCTTGTTTGTTGTTGTAAAAAAGGTCCATGATTAACCAATTGTGTATTGATGTGGCAAAAAGGCAGTAAACCCTTTTTTATTGTCTCCAGTGTCTTGTGCCTTAGCATTCTGCTTGTTGTTCTGTGGCATCCATCCTAGCATGTTATCATAAGAGTATTTGTTAATACTTATCACATCACTTATTTAAAATTATTTATATGTCACCCAATAGCACAGAAATAAGTTACATCAGGTCAGGTATGGGAGCAGATGTCTAGTTGGCACTTCGCTATTCATCATTCCAGATGGGTAACTGACTGTAATGTAGCTTTGTCTGGGACTTAGTTGTTCGCTGACCAGCATTGGGGATCTTCACCCTGGGATCTCACACCAACTTGTTTGTTGCTCTGGTTAAGGTCCAAAATAAACCAATTCTGTATTGATGTGGAAAAAAATCAGTAACTTCTGTTTTTATTGTCTCCCGTGTCTTGTGTCTTAGCATTCTGCTTGTTGTTCTGTAGCATCTGTCCACAGCACTTTCTATCATATTATCATAACAGTATTTTTTTAATACTTTACTCAGCGCTCATTAAGCTTCATGAATTATTTATATGTCATCCATTAGCTCAGAAATCAGTCAGGTTAGGTATGGGGGCAGATGTTGGGTTGGCCTTCGCCATCCATCAGTCCTGAAGTCACCTGTGAACCACCAGCAGCATTAACTCCAGTTCAATCATAGGTGTTTATGTGCAATGAGGTTTAAGCATACAGTGATGCAATGCCCCACGGTTCTGGAGGCAAGTAGTGTCAAACCTTTTCAGCTGCATGAGCAGTTGCCAGCTGGCTCCTTCTCAGCTACCAAACCAACCTCTAGGCAAGGTTCAATCAGGACTTGATCCGGTCACCCATCAGTTCCTAGGCTCAAACCCTTACAGCCTGAGCTACACTGACACAGCTGTAACTGCTTTATTGGTAATATCCACAATGTGCTTTATCATCATATTTTCCAACTTATAAATCGCATACTCATAATTATAAATCAACCATTACATCAGGGTGACCTTAACGGAGAGAAAGGCTCGAACAACCTGAAGGGGCCATACACGGCAGGGTCCAAAAAATAAAAAATTTAGCAGTTTATCTTTTACATTTAATTAGGAATGTTGCCAGAATTAAGATGTTCTCGACAAAGAGAAAATAAAAAATCATCATAAATGAGTAACAAATGGGAAAGTGCTTATATTACAGAGTTTCTCATCATTCAAACTGCTATAGGTTCCTATTTTCTCCACTTTTATACTTTCTTGTTGTCAGCAAACAGAAAAAATATTGCTGCAATAATTTGCTGACACGAAAAGCAGGACAGGACACTGTTCAGAAAGCTTCTATAAATGATTTAAGAAGAATTTATAGGTTGTCTTTGTGCCACAAATGTATGTCAAACTTCTTTTTAATCAATGTTTCAGCTTACACATATATAACACAACTATATAAAACATATACAGTATATAAAACCTCACGCTCCATGTGGCCCTCTTGTGCACTCCCTGGCGGGGCGTGGACCCTGGGTAAGGAACCAAAGATTTATGCAAATGATTCACCCTAACCAGAAAATCCACAGGGTTCATGTCTGCAGCTTCTCATTTAAGTCACAGTTTTGCCACCTCTATCCACCTGATCATTTTTGAAGCAGAGCGCAGCACAGTGCAGCTGGATCACAAGATCACAAGTTCACTCTGTAACAGAGAGAAGAACATGCCACCTGCACATAACCTCACTGTCCCTAGTTGACTTGCAGTTCGTTTGCTTTCTGGTTTGACATTTTATTGATTTAGTGAAGGGGAAATCAATCAGCCATCAGTTAGTGGTGTTTAATTTGAAATTAACTGTCTGCTCTGTGTGTCTTTGTTTTCCTTGTTAGTTTGATCTATTCTGTGAAGACTGACGGGCTGGCAGTGGATGTCATTGAAAATAAACCTGGTGCGTATCTCAAGCCTGTCACAAGCCAACGGTTAACTTATTAATTTAAAGAGTTGGCTGGTTAGAGAGTGATTTGCCATGGAGCACAGAGAGCGGGAAGAGTGCTGCTCGTTCTGATGAGGAACATTATGGATAACTTCAACCCTTTGCCAATGCTTTTACACAACGGTGAAACAAAGTAATTTAAGATCTATCATTTTATGTGAATACTGCTTTACAAATAGAGTTTGATTGATCAATTAAGCATTTAAAACTGTTCTTTTCTATAAATTACATAGGCAATTTATAATGCTTTACAGATGATGAGTTAAGCATTTCCTACTTTATTAATCCATCAATAAAAGGTCTGGACTTGAGCTTGTAACATCGAGTTCTTCTCTTCTGACAGTCAAAGTACTAGGGGGTAAATCTGCAGGTCAGTTTGAGTTTTTGCATGAAGTTCACACACTGATGGTAAAGTTTGCAAAATGTCCAGCAGTATGGGCTGATCCGAAACATCCCCACAAATTCCACAGGCACAAAAGTGGGAGCAAACTGGGAATAAGTGTCTTGCACATGGACTCGCTGACATGCGAGTGCTGAAGCTGGAGATCAAACCCCCTACCTTCCCGCTGTAAGGTGACTGGTTCAACCTCTGATCTTCTTTTGTCATCAATATAACATTTATTGTGGTGTTCATGATGACATGTAAACTTTAAAAGTCTTAACAGATGATGAGTTATGTTTGCAGATACTTGAGCTGCCAGAGACTCTTGTCACTATGAAGCCAAACTTGTGGCTTGTGGCTTCCCTGATAAGTCAGCTCTGTGGTGAACAGTTGCCACTGAGCAGCCCAAGTTTGCTGCAGCAGCATTGCCGGGGAAGCATGTAAAGTACGGAAACACATCTGGAAGACGGTGACAAGTCATGCACGTGTTTGAGAAGCTCTTAAACAGAAAGCGAACTTACCTTGTTCAGAAAAACGTTGAAAAGTTCACTGTTCAGACACAGATCTTCCAGCAGAGAAACACATTCTACTGTAAAGCGCAATCAGACAGGGGATGGGGGTCCAGATCCCGTCCGATAAGCTGGCTGGGGTTGCCTTGGAGCTGCCTGGATTAAAGGAAACACAATCCTCCAGCAGGCGGGCGACAGAGAAACCAGAGCAACTGTCAACAGCAGCAGCAGCAGCTCCAGCGGTTTGCTTCGTCTTCCCCACTTCACCACCTCACAGAGCTCAAACACACTTGTAAGCTCTGCGTGTTTAGGTCATGCTCAAAGTATGCCTGTGTACCGATGTTCTGCAAGCTCAGGGAAACCACATCCTGTCACATATTTACCTCCCTCCCCTCGCTTCACTACCTGTCTCTCTACGCTGTTCTCTGTCTCTCTGAGTGTGCGTGCCTGTTCTCGTGATTGTCTGAAGCAAACTGAGCGCTCCGACCCAGCGTCTGCTCAGCACAGCCCTCCCTGCCTCTCTGCCTATCTCTCCAGCAGCCACACCAGTTCCACTCGGCTGACTGAAGAATCCATCTGAGGGGAGAGAGAGAGAAGAAGAGGAGGGGAGGGGAGAGGAAGAGCGATGGGAGGAGGAGAGGGGGGCTTGACTGGGAAATACCAGAGTTGGAGAGAGACAGAGCAGGGGGAGAAGGGTGGGTGTTGTTTAGGGAGGGACGCACTAAAGAAAGATGGGAGGACAGAAATAGGAATCAATAGTTAGTTTTAGAGAGAGATGGAGAAAGAGAAAGTGGGATAATGATGTGTCACAAAGTCAATACACAGACTCACATACAGTTGGCATGCTATTAAATGTGTCTGACACCAATGAAAAGGTTAAAGGGTGCGTGTGTAGCTGTGTTATAATTCCACTCGCCATCATTTGCCACTTTAATTGTGCAAATACTACTAACAAAGTCTTATGAGTGTCCACTCAGTCTCCAGTTTATTACTAACATGAGCACCCCCTGCTGGGGAGTCTGAGAAGTCAGAGATGGAGCCCTTGTACCATCAACAGTCTGCATCATGCTGCCCCAGAGATAAGTTGACTTGTACCAGGCACTGCTATCTTATGTCCAAATTACTAAGTTCTACTTTATGTAATATTTTTTTTTTTTTTTTTTCACCGTCTCCCCTTGCTGGGGAACCTGAGAAATAAGTCATACAGGTTCTTTCTTGTATCATTAAAAGTCTGCACCATGCTGCTCCTGAGATACAGATGGAGCTTCTTCAATTTTCCCCACTTTCCTTTACTAAGACTTGGCTGGACCATGGCAGGTCCAGGACGGGCCTGCCCACCTTCATGGTTATAGTCCTTGTTAGCAGTTTGTTAGCAACTGTTCTTTAAAACACACAACAATGCTTTAAAGCAGCACTAATTAAGACTCTGGCTTTCAGCTCTCTAGGGGCCTCTCTGGTCGTTGAGTGTAACTGCACTGTCGTACACCAACATGCATTTGTTGACATACAGAGGGAGGAGAAGCGAGCCACCAGGACGTCCCAAGAGGCAAATAAACAATGTGGACTGATAAGGTACAGTCTGATCTAGTGGAATAAATCATCATGTATTTCCAAGTCCAACAATAACAGGACCAAATCAGCATTGGTTGGACATCCCTCCTCATTTTTCAGCTCACACCAGCGAGTGAACGCCAGGCCAATGTTTATCCCTGTCTGAGTATTTAGCTTGATACTCTCCCGCTTTCCTTTTTTCATCTACTCCAATAAAACTTTTCCTATGATTTTTCGCTGCTTCCACCCTGATAACAACTCTACATTTACTCTTCTTCTTCTTGTTTAATGACGGGTGGCATACAACGTCAGAGGAGCATTACCGCCAATTACTATGCAGGAGTGTGAGCCAGAGGTCCCTATTTCCATAAGGAAAATAAGAGCATATTGACATTAAACTAAATTCTGTTCATTAGATCTGTTTTAAAAATTTGAAAACTTCTTTATATCCTCCTTTTCCCAATGTTTAGCTTCACCTTGAGGGGGAAGTGACGTATGCTGTAAAGCAGTCAAAGCAGTAAAAACTTGTAATTTTTTAGTGTAGAATTGCTCCTACCATCCACATTAAACTTACATTATGCCAGGGTGCTGGTTTGGTGGAGTGGTTAGCAACCAGGCACCCCATGTACATACTTCTGCCGGTCCAGGTTCGAATCCCGCCTGTGACCAGTTTGCAGAGTGTCTTCACCTACTGTCTCATTCCCTTTCACAAGCCTATCCACTGTCTCTCTTCTATCATTAAAGGCACAAAATTCCCAAAAAAATACTTAAAAAAAAAAACTTACATTATGCCAGTGAAGGTGATACAGACCCCCTCAGACCATGACAGAGGTGTTTTTTAACCTGTTGTACGATGATGTACCGTCACAATGATTCTAGAGAAATATTAGGGTGGAATAACTACGTAGTACTGGTTTAAAATTCAATCTCATTATTCAGATTGAACAAGGAAATATCTTGATCCTGTGGAGCTACTTTAATAAGGGCAAAGGCTGAAGCCCACTGCATTCTCATGACGAAAGCGTCGTCTCATAGGGAAACACATTGTGACTGCATGGATTGGCTTTTTTTTATGGTGGAATTTAGGCATAACTCCCAGTGGCTGGAAGTTGGTTGGTGGTTAGCTGGATCTCAGCAAGCTTTTGGCTGGAAGGGAAAATTGAAGCAGCTGCATCTGTAAATTGATTTGTACCAAACTCTGCTACATTTTTTTCAAAAATAGGTTATTTGAGTTTCCAATTACAGTAGTGCTTTGTTGAACATGCTGGGCCCCACAGAGTAAGGGTTTTATATCACTAAGTGGTGAGGGAATGAGTCCAAGTGAGTTAGCATCTGTCACCGATTCCCGAGGGATTAAGAAAACACGTTTTAGATACATGTCTGACACAGGGTTGGGTGGAGCACAGGCAAAGATATTTCAGTGTTTAATCTGAGATAATAAGATGAGATCAGTGTTGTTGGACAGTTGTTAACTGCTAACAAGTACTACAAACATATCTGGAGACCATTACACAAGCATTTCTTATTTTTTGATAACAAATAATTCACACATCATTGCCGCATGAGGACCAATTTGATGTGGAAATGTGACATTAAATATTATAAATATTATAGTTGCAGGTCAAATCACCATGCTGTAGTTCAAAGAAGCTTATTAATGACTTTTTACTCCCATAAAAAGTAGTTTTGCACGTTAAGATTATCAAAAAGAGCAGAGAGCATACACTTTAAAATTTATTAGCTAACATATCCACACCCTTTCATGCACACTGGGGTTAAGCATCTTACCCAAGGACATGGTGGAGATGGTGGAGTTTACTGTATTTAATCAAAAATGTTCCATCTGAGACAAAGATCTCTTTTGAATGGAAACTACCAGACAAAGCCACTGACACCCCATGTCGAAGGTCAATTTCATTATGAGGAGACTGTTCAAATTTTGAAAAAAATCCAAATTGATTTAAATAAATACTGAAAACATCCAGAAGGTCACAGGTTTAAGGTCAAGGTCACTAGGCCTCTAGTTCATTCTTTGCTTGTAGATATGACTTCATAACATAGCTTGAGGGATTCACTTCATACTTTTCATACATTTTGAATGGACGCATAAACCATTCTGTTTGATCTCTGAGGTCCTTATATCTGAGTTGCATATTAGAAAGTTGGGAACGCCCCCTGTGGTCAGAATTTCTGCTCTGGAGGTTGGACAATCAACAGCAACCCATAACTTGAACATGTTTAACCAGAATGTAACTACTTCTTAATTCCAACAGTCAAGCTCAGAGGTAAACTAAATGCATCATGCCACTGTTGTTTCTGACCATCATCTTGGTGACATGCTCAAGAAAACTGTGTGTGATTCTCCTTAACCTTCAAACAAAAGTTCACTCGGACTCAGGGATGAAGTGATGGGACAAGTAAAAGTAATTTGGTCCCATGTTCATCCTTTGCTTGTGAGCCTGATATCTCAACAGGCTTTTAGATTTTGTGCAAGCATTCTACAATATCCTAATACCACTTTCACATGAAAATTAGCTGGTCAACGTGGGGTTTTTTCAACACAGGTTAGGCAAGTGACTCCTTTACCTCTACCAGCAGACCCAGCTCTAATCGGCAGCAGATGAGCTGTGAGGCTTTTTTGTTCCCTCTGGCGGAACCTGATGTCATCACATTGATATCATCATCAGCGCAATGAAACACATTCACGTAAACAATGGAAAGGAGCATGGAGGCCTTGGACACAGTTTTCTGAGTTGTGTAAGCTACAGATGGAGGAACGGGTGCAATATTATGTCGAAGGCACGTTATGCGTCATTTGTGAATTAGTGTTTGGACCCCGGCATGATGTTCCCACTGAAGCCGAATGGAGGCGAGCTGATAAAAAACCTGTCGCTTGCAGGGCCAGTTGACCTAAGTTGAAATGCCGATTTAACCCTTTCAAACTGCCGACAGGAGCCGATTGTAACCGGGTTTAAACAGGTTTTTTGGGCAGTCTGAAAGGGGTACAACCAACCTAATGATGAATTGATCAAATACTACCAAAGTCATCATGCCTCATGTTAAATCATTGCTTATGAATATGGTGTCTCTTAACAGTTTTTAAGGTACCACAGTCTACTAAATGATGTTTCTAAACTGTTTCTATAATTCAGCATATTTGGAGTTTATGACTACAAGACTGTTCATGTCTGCGTCATTACAAAACACAAGAGAGAGCGCAGAGCCACGACACGTGTTCCAGAGATGTTTGGTTGAAAAAGCTGCTCTGTTTGTGTGATTCTCAGCTCTTCCCTCCTCTGTAGTGGTTATGCATATTTAATACGTCCGGGTCAGGACCCCCTATAGCTCTCTATTCATTATTCAAGCCAGTTTGTACCAAGGACCACCACTCTGGAGAAACACAACACTTGTGGTACATAAACTGTGATTTCCAACACAATAACAACTACAACCAGAAAACAAAAGCAGCTGCAGTGGGATCCTCGCTGCCTGAGGCGACGCACGTCTGCATCACGGCTGACATCAGGGAGGAAGTTTCCATCACTGTCTCCTTCATTAACTCTCTGTAATGCTAACAAGTCTATTGACGGACACAGAAAGTGACTGTGGGCTCTGACCCTGGTTAAGGAGCTCTCTGCTGACTGTGATGTACAGAGTCTAATGAATGTCTTTAAGCAGGACTAAGTGTTTTAAGACTCATCAAACTGATCTTTGACTGAATGTTTTGAAAGAGAACTGATGTAACGGGGCTCGAGCATGTCCAGTCTATTGCAATGCCTGAGCTCTTTTGTGCTATTAATAAAAGCGATGTGAGGTCTGATGGTTGCCATAGGTTGCCATGGATTCTGATTTCCATCAGAAGATCTCCTTTGTTCAAGTGCAAGTACAAAAATAGCTCAAAAAATGAAAATTACTGGCTAAATTAAATAAAAGTAGCCAGTATTTTACCTTAAGAATGGGGCTGTATGGTGAAGTGGGGGTCACCAGGTATGAATCCTGTAGAACTTCAAAATACGTCTTTAATACGTCAATATTATTTGTGTTTGAAGTAAAACAACAACCTTTTTCCCCTGACAAAACCTAGACTATTACTAAAAAAAACAAGTGTAAATTGACAAAAACTAAAACAACATTAACCTTTCAACTCCCAGCTCAACTGTTTGGCAGAGGTCAATACATTCAGGAATATGTAATATGTTAAAAAAATAAGTCAATGTTTGTTTGTTTTTTGATACAGTAAAACTGCAAACAAACCAAATAACTGATATTCTCTTTGTGTGAAATTTATAGTTTCAAAAATCTAAGTTTTTACTAGAACTACAATATTCATTATTTAAATACAGAGCCACTTACTGAGGTGATAATATATTCATATAAAATATGTTATTCATCAAAAACATTGCTGTGTCTCAATTACAGTATCATCTTTTTTAGGTTTTTTGATTGCATCTCATTATCAAGTATTAAGTGTTTTAAGCTTTAAATCACACACCAAGAAAATAGCTGGTGTTTGGTTTGTTTGCAGTTGTATCTGTTCCCTGAATTTTTGATAGAATCAAATCAATGATTTGATTTGTTCTTTTGTTCTGTTTTAAAACATTCAGGCTGCGGTCGAATAGTCATCTCCTAAGCCCTTTCCTATCTACTTTTCCTTAACCCTGATGGAAAGCATCATGAGGTTAAGGAAAGGAGAAAGGAGAATTCAGAAGGACTTAGGAAAGGAAAACTGCCCTGCAGAGAGAATCCGACTACATCTTCACTACGCTACGTTATCATGTGACGGTGGATGTTACTGCTGCGGTGAAACTACAATTTTCCTAAGGTGGACTACTAAAGACGCATCATGCATCATGTATATTGAGAATGTTGTTCCTTTCAAACAACATTGAACATAATAACCTGGTAAAAATTACATCTGCATAACCGATGTTGTTAATGATGATTTAAATTTTTGTCTAGTCATTATCAACATGAACACCAATCAGCGCATGAAAAAAAATGGTAACTGAATGAAAGAAAGGCATAAATTGTTAAAGGATAAGTTCGGTTTCTACAGCTTTCACATTGTTTATAAAATGAAGTAGAACAATTTACTCACCCAGAAGGCTTTCCTGATCCAAACAGTGCTTCAGGAGATATTTAGATCCAAAATCGAGCGGCAGACATCCGTGTAATGGTAGCACGCGGGGCATGTATAGCGCCGCTCCGAAGACTGCATTAATCGTCCAAAAACTCATTAGTTTCACCAATATTTCATCATGGTCCGCTGGGGCTACTCCTCCATTACAGTCTGTGTCGCTCCAGACATGTTTTAGTGACTGTGCTGACCTCTGAACTGAAGAAGAAGAACGTTTGCCTCTGTGCATGCGCAGTACTCTCTGGAGAGCTGTTCTTCTCTTTGCCTCTGCGTCCTCCTTTCGATGAGCTCCTCATCTGTAAACTCTGGCTTGAAACTGTAAGGACACCCATCATATTCAAAGTTCTCCTCCACAACATCTTCATCCGATAGATATTCGTCCATTTTGCACAAAACTGGAAGAAGGAAGTTGTTGATTAGCCGGCGGTCGCCCCTGAAACAATGAGCCGTACTGCGCATGTGCGGCAGCCGTAAAGAAATTTTCCAGTTCAGAGGTCAGCACAGTCACAAAGACATGTCTGGAGCGTCACAGGCTGTAATGGAGGAGTAGCCCCAGCGGACCATGATGAAATATTGGTGAAACTAATGAGTTTATGGACGATTAATGCAGTCTCAGGAGCGGCGCTATACATGCCCCGTGTGCTACCATTATACGGATGTCCGCCGCTCAATTTTGGAACTAAATATCTCCTGAAGCACTGTTTGGATCAGGAAAGCCTTCTGGGTGAGTATATTGTTCTACTTCATTCTATAAACAATGTGAAAGCTGTAGAAACAGAACTTATCCTTTAAGACCACAATCCAATAGTATATACATTATCAATATTGAACCATGTTAAAAACATAATCATCATCAAATGTCTCATATCCTGCTCTCTTCAGAGAATCAGACTACTGGAAAGTTAAGGCAGGTTTTAGAAAGGATCAAACAGCAGAGGTAACTCACATGATCTGTGTGATTTGTTCATCATTATTCGGTTGAATTCGGACGCAGTAGGAATACGTGCTGTTTATAAAAGCTGTTGCAGCAGAGAATTGTGGGAGAGAATATTCTCCTCTCCTTTCGTAAAGGATGGTCCAGTGTATCCTATGCTAAAGGAGATAATAAAGGAAGCATTGAGCCACCCTTCCTATGCATTTAAAATATTCGAACAGCTCTAATCATGAACTATTTCCAGATCATTTCACTCCGTTAGGAACCTTCCTAAGCAAAAATGACTTTTCGACCACAGCCTCAGTTTCCCTGAATTTATTGATGACCTCTGTCAAACAGCTGGTAGCTAAAGAGTTAACTGGCATTTTCCTCAACAAATAGAAACTACACTAAATGTTTGACAGAGACTTCATCCAGTCATATTTAATTTGGTCATGTAAAAAGAAGGGACAAGTAAGGGATAAATCAAATCACAGCTACTTCGGTAATGTCTTACACTTCACAGTTCATATTTTCATCAATTAAATTTACAGTAGACTTCACCAACTCAAATGTGAAATTTCATCAACTAAAACTAGACTAAAATGAAAACAATTTAGATGACTAAATCATGACTAAAGCTAATTTTTTATGCATAAGACAGAAAGTAATTAAAAAGTGCTGTCAAAAATAATGCTGTATAATATATGACACTTCAATTTATCCACCAAATTCAACAAAATAAAACAGTTTGTCCTGGTTGATATAAAAGATACTGAATGTTTCCTGTCTTGACTTATTCAAAGAGACAATATGTGACTCTATAACACTTAAATCAAGAAGCACAACAGGTTAAAAAAAAATGGATCCTGGTGAGTAAAACTTGTTGACAAAGATTCTGTCTGAAAATCCATTAAAGTTCAGGGAGGTAGATCCCAGAGAAACCAGCCTGTATTTAGGATTTCACAACCAGGTCATGTGAAAACTATTAAACTGTCTCCTGGACAACAAAGAAACACCATAATATCTTTTAAAACAAGATGTCTGTTGGCATATCATCTAAGAATCTTTTATATCATGATAGTTTCCATCATATTAGAGCTTTAATAGCATGCCTGTCTTGTTACTAAGAGAACATTATTGAAGATTTTGATGTTTATTTTGTCTGGAAATGTCTTCTTTGAATCCAGTGTTACTGCAGCCTCTTTTCAGCCATGACTTTGGCAAGCCTGATCAAGAGACACATTACTTGTTGGATTTATTGGAACAGTTTCATTAAAGCTCAGATGGCTGGGTCACTGATTCAGAAAAGGTGCTGAATGAGCTTTTCTACAACAGAGTGTTTTCTCAGGCCAGTCTGTTTTAATGATGTTTTAAAAGTCAAGAATAAAAAACTTTTACTGATCAGCAGGTCCAAGGGAAATACAGAGTTATTTTTATTCTCATGTGAGAAAAGATGGAAAGGCTGTGATAATGCAAATTCACACGGACTACATGCATAACTAACGGCTGGCTAACCACATATCAGGATCAGCAAACTGATTTAGTGCTGAGTTTCTGCTGATATGGTGATATGATAGATTAGCTCTGGGCTGGTTCTGATAGGTGAAGCTGTTGAGGAGAGTCTTTCATACCATATTGTGGGTGTAATGTTCAGATCAGCTGTTATCTATGACTAAGAAATTCACATTCATGCCACATGAAGGAGACGCCATAAGACACAAGACACTGGAGACAATAAGATACATACTTTGTGCTAGCTACGTGTTTCCTGCTGGCAGTTATTCACCAATTTGTTATGTGTTAACCAAGCCTTCATTACCTCTGCCAAGCTATGCAAAACTCAGATCTAGTCAAGTGTATTTGTGTCAAGTCAGAAATATCCAAAACACTTATTCTAATCCATATTCACATAGCAAGTCAAGGTATATATTTTACTTGAACGTTTACGCTCTCAACTCAACTGTTTGGCAGAGATCAATATATTCAGGAATATTTAATATGTTAAAAAAAAATAAGTTCAGTCAGTCAACTCACGTTCAATTGTTTTATTGTTGCTGCAAATACATGTTACAGGTTTGGCGTCCAGGCTCCAGTCTCATCACTCCTTGCAGAAATGTTTACATGAAGGCAAGGAGGAGTGATGAGCAAAACGTATGAGAACACCCCCTGGAGCCTGCAGGTGGATGCTGGGGTGGAGGTGGGGGTGAAAGAACACGCAGCAATCAGCGTCTGGCAGCATAGACGTTTTCCGAGCAGAGGGAGGGATGGGTAAACTCCCAGTTTAAATACACCGCCAAATTGAGAGGTGGAGAGTGTGATTGGAGGATTGATGTAAGGAGTGTGACGTTTGATATGTGAATGTGACATGTGACATGTAAATAGCAGCGCCGCTCGAGTTGTCTGCCTGAACTAGCTCGCAGGCTTCGCTTCATTTATTGTCTCTGGCCTTTTTTAGGAATACAGAAAAACTGCAAACAAACCAAAATAACTGATATTCTCTTTGTGTGGGTTTTACAGATTCAAAAAGCTGAAAGCTGTTTTTATTGCTAAATTATTTTAAATATTTAACTATTTACTGATATGATTTATATATGTTAAAAAATCTGTTATTCATCAAAAAACGTTTTTTATTTTAATTTTTTTGATTGCTACTTTATTTCAAACATTTTTGCCGTAAAGTCCGTCAAAATAGGAGAACAATCAACCCCATAGAACGTTTGTTTTATTTTTATTTAGTTAGAAAAGTCTTTATAAAACAAATTACATTACCGCAGGCCGCTGTTTTGTGTAGGCCGACATATTGATCTGCCGTGTTGTCTACGGGTGGCTTTAAGGGACAAAAAGAATGAAATGTGAATCTGTCTGCCGGTTCTGAAATCTACCTGGAATGCAGGCGAAGAAGAGGAGAGGATGGCTGTGGATGCATAGAAAGTTGTTACTCTGTCCTAGGGATTCAAACTGTGTGTATAAACACACACACAACATAAATTGTGTGCTGTGTTCAGAATCCATTTTGGTCTTCACAGGATTCCGTTGCTCAGCGACGTGATGTTTTGGCTACGGTTAGGTTCATTCTAGAATCTGAACGCTAGATGTAGCTAAAATGCCAAGTTCTACACACTGCACCTTTAAATCCCATACCAAGAAAATATCTGGGGTTTGGTCTGTTTGTAGTTCTCTGTTCTCTGCAATGTCGACAGAATCATATCAATGTTATGATTTGAATGATTTTTTCCCCCCTGAATTTACTGATGACCTGTGACAAACAGTTGAGCTGATTGTTAAAGGGTTAAGGAAGGAAAGGCAAAAATAAGGGACTGCATTGCAAGAAAATATCTGCCAATGAAACAAGGAAAGTTTGATTCAGTTAGGTTCTTAAATTAAGGTTTCATATCCTCAAGTTAAATTTATCTTGTCTTATTGGTAGATTGTTTTACTTATTACTACAAACAACTCTGGCCTTTTTTTTAAGTTTTTATACCTTCATATAAGATCTTGATCTAGAAATGTCAGGAAATTGTGAATTAAATAAGTCTAGTGGGGTTTTGTTTGCTTGAAATTGAGTTATCTTATTAAGGAGGTTAGGTTTTTGTCTGCGTTTGTTTTGTTTTTTTTAGATTGTGAAAAGGACAACTCAATCATTCTGAACAGATTTGATTCTGACTTCAATATATTTATTTTTTAAGTGGTTAAGCTTCGTTTAGATGAGATTCAGCGTTTCAGGGTGAAAAGCTGACGTCACCACATGCACAGTATGCCAGGAACAACAGCTTCAGCCATTTATCGAGCTACATGTGTGCTGTTTGCTGTGCTCTGTTTGTAATCCAGACAAAACTATGCAGACTGTGTTGTTGTTCAGACAAGAAAGTCCTGCATCCACTCGCCATTGCTGTTTGTGAAAAGTTTGTCTTCTTTGTACGCAGTGGCGGCTCCTGAAAAATTTCCCAGGGGGGCAACAGATGTAGTAATGGCTACAATCACCGTTCAATAGCCAAATTAATCATTTAAAAGTCAGATAGCCTACTTTACAGTGTTATATTGCATTGTTTAATTTGTTTTCCTGTTGATGGCAACACCAGACATAACACATACATACTGTACAGTACTTTGGTATAGCTATATCAGGTTATTGTCTGAAATACAATACATTTGGTTCCACAGTAAAACACTTAGTTATTAGGTGGTCCCAAATAACTCTTTAAATACTGTAATTATAACATGCTTCCTGGTCTTTCTTTGTCAATAAATGTGTCAGGAAATGTCTTTTTGACAAATGTTATTCATCCTATATTCAAAAAAATGAACGTAAACAACTCTGGCAAGTATTTGTCATTATTGGCTGCTGATTAAACAATAATATGAAGACTTTGACAGGAACAAATCAGGGCACAATAAACTCTTTTCTCTCTCTTTTTTTCACTTGGCTCAAGGAGGGCGATGCACTATCGCCCACTATTGACCAGCCACCCCTGTTTGATGTGTGTTGTAACACCACAGTTTTTTGACAAACCTTCATCGCCATCTATTGGCCTGCACGCACACTACAGCATTTCAGTCATTCTTGAGTCTCCATGTGGACTCGGATGGTTTTTGAAAACTCTAAGGAAAAACCTTTCTGTTTCTGATGAAAACGCTGACGTGTTAACGGGCCCAAGACTATGGAAGCTGAACCATGGGCTGGTTCAGGCTTGAGCCAACCCTTACTGAAAACTTAATCAAACATAAATATTTTAAGTCTAACTTTAAGAGGGTTTTTGCCACCCGAACTGTGATTGGGTAATTATTCAAAGAAGAGGAGCCTGACAACTGAAGGCCCTTCCTCCCATACTACTTTAAGAGACTGATAGTACCTTGAGCACGCCAGCATTTTGGGAGCGTAATGCTCTAGCGGGGTTGAATGACACTTAAAGCTCTTCAAGATAAGTTGGTGCCTTCCCATTGAGAGCCTTGTGCGTGAGGAGGAGAATCTTTAATTCTGTTCTTGATTTTATTGAAGGCAATCCAGAGACGCTAATACAAGAGTCATGTGATGTCTTGTTCTAGTCAGTACACGTGCTGCAGCATTTTGAAACAGTTGATGTGCCCATGCTCTGCACTTAACAGAAATTGACTTGTTTATTCATATATAAACATATTTGCATAGATTATATGTTTTGTAGTGCACATATATAATATATTTGCATAGATGTTAAAGCAGAATATATTTTATGTGACCTATGAGAAACATTAATAAGGGGTAGGAATTCAAAAAGTATTTACTTCTTCCTACTCCTTTTCAAATGTGTACAATTACTTTATTTCTTTTATTTTCTTTGTATGTCACTGTTATTTCTTTATTTTTATTTCTTTGCAAACATGTTCAAAGTAAATTAAAATCAACCAATTCAACAAAGTGTTACAGTATATTTTTGCGAGGAACAAATGTAAAACAAGAAAAAGCATTAAATTCTTGCAAAAATGAAACCCTTGATAGTTAAATGTACCCATGCAGTGATTAGAACAGGGGTGGGCAACTTTAATGACCAAGAGGGCCACATGAAACCATTTTTCCCTGAGGGCCACATTGTTACAAATTTTCAAAAACTCCATGATGAAAAAAAAAGAATTTTGGATAAACAACATATGGGAATATAAATTTGTCATAAAATTAGCATACCAATATTTACCTCCGCCAAGGAGGTTATGTTTTCAGGGGAGTTTGTTTGTCTGTCTGTCTGTCCGTCCGTCCGTCCGTCCATCCGTCAGTCTGTGAACAAAATAACTCAACAAGTAATGGATGGATTTTGATGAAATTTTCAGGAAATGTTCAGCATGGGAAAAGGAAGAACTGATTCAATTTTGGTGTTGATCGGGATCAGCGTCTGGCCGCTCTGACGAAAAATGTGATTTTTGTGAATAACTACTGAACTAAAATAGATATCATTATGAAACCAATTGCTAATAGTATGTTTTCATGGTCAAGGAATCTAAATATTTAGATGAAATAAAGGTAGGACTAATATTTATGGTCAAAATCACAATATGGCTAAGGACTGTGGCGCTGGCGGAGGTCTGCACTCTCCGAGTGCTTTTCTAGTCATATATTACAACATAAATACAAGTTATTATGCATAATCAAATGAACTTGACATAGCATTCAAGCAAATTTAGTTCATAGACATGGAATTAAAGCCAATGAAGCTTTTTTCAAATCAATAAAAAGATGTGTTTTTCAAATTTTTAGAGCTCAAATATTTTGCTGCTGCCATTTTTTGAATATAGTATTGAGTAATATTGATATAATGTTAACGGCTTCATGAAAGAGACTAAGAGACACTATAATAGCAAAGTAAGGTTGTAAATAACTTATATAAGATTACATAGAATTATTTCTATTGAATATCTGAGTTCCCTTCATATTTACAGGTGCTGTTTTTTGGGAATGAATGGTGGACCGCATTTAGTGATGTGGAGGGCCGCACCTGGCCCCTGGACTGCCACTTGCCCACCCCTGGATTAGAGGGTACACCAGTATTGCACATTTGTGTAAATTGCAGCCAATATATTGCCGATATATCTGGTCGATATACAGTATATTGGCTGTAAATATCTGCAATCTTTATGTCAAACCGATAATATCTTGCATCCCTCGTCTTAAGCGACTTTCTGGGGCAGCCTGATTAAAGAGAATTTTAATAATCCAGTCCAGAGGAACAAATTACTGGTGAAAATTCTCTTGTACTGTGAGAAGACTTTTTGCAGAAAGTGATTGTGACATTGGACTCTTGTCAAAGTCTTTTTAGCCTCGTGGCAGATTCATTCAGTCGTTTGCGGGGCTGTAGCTGCCTTTTCAAGGAGAGCCCTCACTGCGCCTCTCTGTCAGACTCTACTTTGAGAATCTAACTCCAGGCTGCAAAATAATGATATCTCTTTTTTTTTTTTTTTAGGTTGGAGGATTCCTGCCACTGCTTTCTGTCACATCAGGAGCACCATTAGACTTTAATCACCCTTCCTGGAAGCATAAGCGGAAACTGCCAACATGGATCTAGATCTGGGCAGCGTGGATCAGATTTTGGAAGGGCATTTTTTTTTTAAACATCATATAAAAAAGTTTGAACACTAGGGGGAGGCAGGTCACTGTGGCACATTATTTCCTTGAAGCACCCATGGAGAGGCCTGAGGTTTGGATGAAAGAACAAAAGAAAGAGGAAATGCTGCGCTTGGTGGAAGCTTGACTGGTTTCCCGGCTCTTTAGCCCAAATGAAATCAAACAGATGCCAAAATGCTGAAGCCATCCTGACTGGCGCTGTGGCTTGAATGGTGCTAATGATCACCCACAGTGTAATTGCCGACATGCTTTAGCTCTGGATGGTGGCTGCAAAACATGCCAGGAAGACAAAGAAAAGTACGTTCCTGATAAGATGACATTTGCATGATGTAATTTGAAAATCTCTCACTTCAATGGTTTTATTGTTCTCTGTGTTTAATGTTGTGTAACTTGGCGGAAACTTGACCTTACAGCTAAAATGGGCACAAAGGTCAAACTGATGAATGTCTTTGATGGATACTGAGGGGGGAGGAGGAGCGGGACAAATAATTAGAGACACGTTATAAAGACAAGCAGCCAAGCATTTAGTTTATGCAGGCTGGGTGAGGCTGAGAGATAGGAACCAAACATCAGTTCATGATCATTTTTGCTAAATAACAATGCACAAAAGGATTTGTTTTCTAATAATAGATCAAAGCAGTTGACTCATTATTTGTGATTTAATATAAAGATAACAAATGTAGCTTTTTATACACTGGACATCAGACAGTTTAGATCTTTAAATAAAATTACAAAGAAATGATTTTTATTTTTGGTCCCTTTGTCTCTGCCTGGATGGACACATCATTGGATGTATGTATGTGTAAATGTATATCTGCATATAATGTGTATCTATAAAATGAAGAATACAGCTCTATAAGAAAGAGCCTTGAGATAACTCATGTTAAGAACTGGCACAATACAAATAACGAGTAACTGATTAAAGGAGAAGTTCAGTTTCTACAGCTTTCACATTGTTTATAGAATGAAGTAGAACAATATACTCACCCAGAAGGCTTTCCTGATCCAAACAGTGCTTCGGGAGATATTTAGATCCAAAATCGAGCGGCTGACATCCGTATAATGGTAGCACATGGGGCATGTTAGAGCCGCTCCTAAAACTGCATTAATCGTCCAAAAACTCATTAGTTTCACCAATATTTCATCATGGTCCGCTAACGCTACTCCTCCATTACAATCCGGGGTCACTCCACCCATGTTTTTGTGACTGTGCTGACCTCTGAACTGGAAACGTTCTTTACAGCTGCCGCGCATGCCCAGTACAGCTTCCTCCTTTTGATGAGCTCCTCATCCATAAACTCTGGCTCGAAACTGTTAGGACAACCATCATATTCAAAGTTCTCGTCCACAACATCTTCATCAGATAGATATTCGTCCATTTTGCACAAAACTGGATGAAGAAAGTTGTTGACTAGCCGGCGGTCGCCCCTGAAACAAGCCGTACTGCGCAGCCGTAAAGAAAGTCTTCAGTTCAGAGGTCAGCACAGTCACAAAAACGTGGGTGGAGCGGCACCAGACTGTCTCGGAGGAGTAGCGTGAGCAGACCATGATGAAATATTGGTGAAACTAATGAGTTTTTGGACGATTAATGCAGTTTTAGGAGCGGCGCTATACATGCCCCGTGTGCTACCATTATACGGATGTCCGCTGCTCGATTTTGGATCTAAATATCTCCCAAAGCACTGTTTGGATCAGGAAAGCCTTCTGGGTGAGTTTATTGTTCTACTTCATTCTATAAACAACGTGAAAGCTTTAGAAACCAAGCTTATCCTTTAAATCAGGGGCGTAGAATTGGGTTACTTGTGCTAGGGACACATCACTATCAATATTATGCCACCACCGCATGGTCCCTAACATAAAACACAAGCATAGTATATAAAATTATAACTAAAAAATGCTTATATTTAATGCAGAAGAGACACACTTCATGTCATATTGAAAGGCAGCAACTATGTAAGATCAACAATAAAAGTTTTTGGGAAAAAAAACACAATAAAACATCGGATTACAAACATGATTTTATACATTCGTATTGTTGGGGAATAAATTACACTTATTGGTAATATTTGTAAAACTGTTTTCTCCTCAGATTATAACCATCAACATGTTTGATAGTTGTAGAGATGGAGGAGGAGAGGCTGAAGGTGTAGTATATAGAGCAAGTTTTTGTGAATATGATAGTTTGCTTGTTTGTTTGATCAGCTCGACATGATGTGAAATAACAGTCATACACGTGAAACACATCAACTTTTAGGGGTGCCACCTTGGAGCACTTTTATGTCCTCACCAATGTCAAAATCAAACCTACGCCCTTGGATTAAATGATTGATTTATTAAATAAATATACCTAGAGCAGCTTTCAATGAAGTTGTAGTGCTGTGTGCCTTTTGCTCAGGAGGTGGTAAAATTTAAGTCGTGATCACATTTCTTTTTGTAAAGTGTGATGGGCTGGTGATGTTGATTTTTTGTTCTTTTTAAACCATGTGAAGGAGTTTATTTGAGTTATGGCTGATAGCTGAAGCAACATATCACTATGTATTGTACAGTAAGACTTCCTGTTTTGTAGTCTTGGTATCAGCAGGTATCAGAATTATTTCATTTCAGCTCATAATAAAAATGCTCCTAACATATAATGATGTTTGTGTTTCCTGTTGACAAATTATAACACTGTGTATTCAAAGCTTCCACGTTATTCAGAGTTTAATGAGAGCAGTTGTGCTTGGGTTTAGGACCTTATCTGCTTCACAAGAGAGGAGCCAGTGCCCCCCAGTGTTTTATAGAGGAAGTACATTTTATCTACAAAGGCTGAGGAGTTTTCAGAGGGAGTGTGACCGAAACAAAAACTGACAAAAAAGACTGAAACATAGTCCAGATCTAAGGGTTATATTTTAGAAACTATACACTGAAAGTTGATCCAATTTTGTCTGTCTCAACGCATCTCATGTTATTTAATAAACGGAAACTCAAGGGCAAGGGTCACCAAATTTCTTCAGCCATAAAGCCACCCAAACCGTTAATAGTAGTAAACAGAAATATGTGTTAGATTTAAAGATGCTATGAGGAGTTTCTAAGTAATTACAAAAAAGTGTCACTTTTATATATATGCCTGATGGAAATACACACTTTAAGATGAGTTTTATAGCATCTAAAGAGGTTATCTTTAAATGCTATTCCTTAGCTTCGTGGTCGGGTCGGACAGGGCTGGACTGGCCTGGATACTCAACTTCGGGAACAAATCAATTAAAACTAGAGCAAATTTATATTATTTGACACGTCTTAGAGCACCGAGCTGTAAGTAGGGATATATAGCCGGCTACAAAACTACGATAATAAGTTTTCCAAAAATTGCTTGCTGTCACACATCAAAAACTACCGCTACGTAACTAGAAAGAGATACATTACCTCGTGGCTTTGCATCCTGTAAGTTGTTGAAAGAAGAAGTTGTAAAGCAATGCAGAGTTCTGAGGAAAGTCCAAGCTGCATTCAGTAGCATCACAACAAACACACGCTTTGGCTTGGGTCACGTCTTTACGACAGTCGCCGCGCGTGCTCATGGGTAGCAGAGTCTTTATGTCACCGGAAATAGATTCTCTTCATAGCACCTTTAATGTTTCTAGGTAATATAAATTTGCACAGTTTAGCTTAAAACAACTGTTGTTATGCATACAACAGTCTACATAAGGCACTGTGTGTACTTTTTACTTTTAATTGTTATTCACAATAATTATTCATGATTAATAAGGACTAAGAGAACATTATACTTGCAAGTAGATTTAATAATAAAGTTCATGGTAACTGATGATCAGCAATCACACCTTTGTGATTTTTTTGTTTTGTGCAAGTGACACTGGTTCCTTTGGTGATAGGGATGTGAAATTTGTGCATAAAAGTAAACTTTACCCCCTCTCAGGTCAAAGAAAGAAAATAAATCATTTACAAAAATTATTTAAATAAAAAAAATATATTTATTTTGAGCTATATGGTGGTAAGTTACTGTTTTCAGAGACTCCCTGAGGACTAGGTGCTCACAAAGTAAAACCAGCTTCACTTTTGTTACTGAAAAAGCAGAAGAGTTGTTGAAATGCAGAAATGTTTCTATTGATTGTATTTTCCCTCCTACTGAACCATTATTCATAATAAATTTATATGAGATCCAGACTCATCAGACCAGGCTGCATGTTTCCAACCTTTACACCTTTCAAGGTAATCTCAGTAGAAGATTTGATCAGGATGTTTAACGTGCAGAGTTTTAGGCGGCTCTTTTGACAACAGCTGCTCTAGTGTGTGCAGTGGTTTGCGCCAAAAATAGGTCCATATTAGTCCAAGACCTTGACGTGTTTCTGGTTTGTTATTTTGACTGTCAAGTTTCTGGTTTCCACTTTTGTCAGAGCTCATCTATTGATTGTTTATATTGTTACATCAAACAAATTTAACATTATCACAAGCCCAAGACTAGACAAAGATTGATATAAAACAGCGCAGATTACCATCTTAAACTT
Organism: Scarus forsteni; assembly: GCA_036419115.1. Classification (NCBI taxonomy): domain Eukaryota; kingdom Metazoa; phylum Chordata; class Actinopteri; order Labriformes; family Labridae; genus Scarus; species Scarus forsteni. Next base: position 5,780,000 of record JAZDUH010000508.1, read on the forward strand.
ACCATGCTTACCATGGGTAGCAGAGCTTTCAGTCGCTCTGCTCCCAAACTCTGGATCTCTCTCCCCCCGGACCTCAGAAACATTGACTCCCTTTCCCACTTCACATCAAAACTCAAAACCCATCTGTTCCAAACTGCATATTCCCTTTAATTTTCCACCCTCATTTAACAGTGTCACTCTTGTATGTTGTTCTTATTTATCTTAATTGTGATTTTAATGCAGTGTGTTTTTATCATGTATGTTGTAAAGTGTCCTTGGGTGCTTAGAAAGGCGCTTTTAAATAAAAATGTATTATTAATGATGGTAATGACGGGGTCACTCCAGAAAAGACTCCTAAAAGAAACTAAAGCTCTACTGTTTTTCGAACATGCATGAAATAATCTATATATTACATTTATACAAATGTGGCAAAATACCAATACAAAAGTAATTAAAGTCCCCTTAGTTTAAAAGTTACACCAACTGATCTCACCTACATGCTCAAAAAGAAGTGGGAAGAAGTACAAACTTATTTAATCCCACCTCTTCTCCATTAGGTATCAAAGTCAAATATTCCATCTCCTGTTTGATATTAATGCAATTACTAAATCTCATACAAAGTAATCAACAACCATATATGCCTTATGAATATCTATGTATGCATATACAGTATACATACATACATTTATACATACACACACATACCACCAACAAGAAATCATATAGACAAAAAATAGATATATAACAATTCAAATAAACACTAAACACCTTATTCCTCCCTGTATCTTGTAAAAATAAGTTCTTTGTACCTTTTTTTTAATTTTAATGGCCATTCCTTAAAGGAGACATATCATGCTTGTTTCTCCTTTTCACTATGCCAGACTAGGATGCCTGTAAAGTATTTCTGCCCTCAGCACAAGTCATTTAGTTCCTTCATTGCCCCACAATAGCGTTCTCAAAATCCTCATTTTAGGCCGTTAACAAGGTCTCGTTGAAATGCTCGGATCTGAGGATGATCTAAAGTTACCTCGCAACGTCACAGCCCTTTGTGCTCTGATTGGTCAGTTCTATCGGGGGTAGAGCCAGCCTGTCCTTCTTCTTCTACTGTATTTTCCGGCAGGCTCAAAGCAGCGACCGCGTATTGAGTCCCCCTACAGGCCAGAGCTGGTAATGAGTGAGTGTGAGCTAGGGAACTATAAAACCCTGCTGGACGGATGTATTCCTCAGTGACGGTTTTGTGGCTAACGGACATCACAGAGGAGGAAGTGTTTTATCAGATTACTCCAATAAAAAGAAAGGTACCTCGTGATGTCACGACGTTTGAAATCTCGCGGACATCTCACAATGACCTATTTTCAGAGGCATCAAATCTCGTTCTAGGATATCAGAAAAAATACAATATCTCATTTTTTGAAAATTAAGGGGGTGTAAGGTCTTGTTTTCAAATTTATTATATTATATGTAAGTATTAAATCATGCATCAGCATGCTATGTCTCCTTCAAGCTCCACATTCAGACTGTCCCACAGTTTCACACCACAGACAGAAATACAAAAACTTTTCCTTTTTGTACGCACCATTGTGACTTTAAAATTAGATTTACTCCTTAAATTGTGTGCCCCCAACCTCTCCGTGAATAATTTTTGGATATTTAGAGGTAGAATTTTTTTTTTCGCTTTACATGGGATTTGGACTGTCTGAAATTCCACCATATTTTTAAATTTTAATAACTTTGACTGTATGAATAAAGGGTTCATGTGGTCCCTGTATCCCATCCTGTTAATGATCCGTATTGCTTTCTTTTGCGGAATGAACAGTGGATGTAAAGTTGTGTTGTAGTTATCGGCCCAGACTTCTGCACAGTAACCGAGGTATGGAAAAACTCTTGAACAGTAGAGAATGTGGAGTGATTTGTGATCCAGGACCTGCTTTGCTCCATTTAATATTGCTATCCTTTTTGAAACTTTGGTTTGAACATGTTTAATATGAAATTTCCAGCTTTTAGTCTGTGGCTGTGAAAATCTTTTGATGTAAACTAGGCATAAAAAAAAATATTTTAGATGTATGAACTCTAAGCCAGCAGGCATGCACTCAGCTATACATTTTCCTTTTATTTTGCATCTTTGAATGTAGCAGCAGGAGTGAAGTTAAAGATCTCCAGCAAAAGCCTTCACCTGCTCTCACATCATTTTTTCAGAGTTAGACCTAATTATGCTGCCATTTTCTGTCAGTTTTCTGCACAGGTGTTCCCACTTAGGCATATCTAATAATATATCCATAATGACAAGCCAAGCCCACCATTCATATGAACAACGTGCCTCCATTCTTTTTCACTGGAGGACTTCTGTGTCTGGGAAATTATTTCTAAATGCATACAAAGCCATTTGAACAAAAACACCAATTGCACCTTTTAAGGTTATCACGCAGTTGAAGATATACTTTTTCAGTGCCTTGGAAACAAAAGTATTGGAAGTTACTGTAAGGAAACTATAATTTTTTATATGACAGCTGTAACATTTGAGAAATGAGTCTAAGTCTAAGTTTGCCTGCAAATTTTCCAAGAGCTGTAAATCATAATAGACTTATGGTGGCGCGTGTGGGAGCGTGCTAGTGTCAGAAAAAGAGAGGTGAAGAGCAAAGAATGATTACAAAGGGAAGACTTTACATCTTGAACATGATATATAATCCAAGGTCAAATTAAACAAACTTATATTCATTTGTATTCTTTTCATGGACATCCAACTGTGGGTGTAACACTAATGTAAATATCACCACTGAGGCCATTTCTTAGATCCTGGGGGGATCAGTATGGTGATCCTGTTTATAATGTACTTACATGTGCAGCCATAGATCGTGTTGGATGTAGGATAAAGTGTAACAGTGACACAAGGTATAACAACAGACCTCGGGCTTGGAGGCAGACATTAATGCACATGCACACAAGATATGCACGCACAACAATGTCTGATGTCAGCTGATCAAATAAAGACTTGAGTCCAATAATATATTACCCAGTCAGGGTTGCATAAGGGACCAAGAAAATAAATGTTTTCAGAATGTCATTAATTTAGTCCCTGTATTGCAGTCAGTCTAAGAGACAAAAACATCTCACAGTGACCTGCACTGCAACTGGATTCTCCTTGTTCAAAAATCAGGTGAATCAATCTCGTAAAGCTTAAAGCTGAATGATGGAGTTCAGATTGCAGAGGCACTGATCAATCAACATCCTTTGTTGAAAGAGAGGTAATCTATGAATATGGCAAGAGCAAGAAGTAACAGCGAGCCTGCTTTGCTCATGGTGAGTTTAGCACAGATGCTACCTGCAGTAGTTTGATATTACAGAGCCCCGAAAGGGACATTGGCAGGAAGAAATCAAACCTTTTCTATATCTTTAACGCTCACAGGAACATTTCATATGATTTTTGATTGAAAATAAAGCCAATGCCATCAAATTTGTGAGGTTTACTGACGAAATAATCGTAAAAAATAATTATTGATCTCCTATAAAATTATTAAGAAACTAGAGAAGAGGTTTCACGATCAGTTTGGTGTCACCACAGTTAAACCAACACTATGTAGCTTTTCAAACATAATATAATCCTTCGATATTCATTGTGATGGTCCACCACTTTACAATGAGTTGAATGAAACCTCTGTCGTGGTCTGGAGTGGTCTCTATCCCTTTCACTGGCGCTATGTAACTTCGAGGTGGATGGTGGGAACCCTGCCACACTAAAAAACTACACGTTTGGACTGCTTTACGGCATACGTCACTTCCTCCGATTCCCGATTCGTTTACAACATGGAAATCTCGGAGCTTCAACCATGGCGGAGGCAACAACGTTAGGAAGAGAAAAGTTTTGTCGGAGGATACAAAACAAAGAAAGCGAGAGAAAAACAAGCTGAATGCTCGGACAGGAATAATCATCGGTTCGGCGTTCACTTGCTCCGTGAAATAAAAGACGAGGAGGGATGTCCCACTACTATCAGGTATGTTGGGCGACTAATTTATGACGAAGTTCCTCAAAAAACTTGACAAGAAAAAAGTACAGCACAACAAATCCAGAACGTACCAGTATGTAGTTTGGTTTAGACCTATTTCAAGTTTGTGATATCACCAGCGCGTCGTTGTCTTTACTTTTATTCACTTTATCGCTTCAACAGGACGGGGGCGACTTCACGGTAACAAAACCAAGTTGAACTTAACGATTTTTAACATCGTCATTTAGTCAAAAATAAATACATTACCTCGTCGCTATCCATCCTACAAACAGCCGCTGAAGACAGAAGAATACTTTTAGCGAAGTCCTGGCTTCTGTGATTCGCCTACAAAACAAATGCACGCGACCGGCAGATCTGTATCCTTACGGCAGTATGCGCGCGCTAGAGCTCATGGGTAGTTGAGTTCCCTATCCGGTCAAGCGGAGATCTTCTGTAGTGCTGCTTTAACAGCAGTAGTTATTAGAGCTATCATAATCATTACCTATAAATCAACTCAATTCAGTATAAAAAAACTCACATACCTAAAACCTATTTCTCTAAAGTAAGAGCTGTAGTATAAAGAGGAGGAGATCACTATTCATACTACATTACATAAATTTGATGGCATTGGCTTATTTTCAATCATTATTCATAATTTTTCAAACTACAATGTGTAGAATGAATAACATAAGGCAATTTATTGTGTTTTTGAATCAGTTACACTGCTTCATGGTGAAGTTATTGCATTTTCTTTTACAGCATTCCTTAGCTTTGGTAACTTGCCGATGGTCCCTACGCCATTGAACCAACACAAAGGACGGTTTGTTTTGAGGAAAACGAGGTTGTCTTCATGACAGTGATTAAAAAGAGAGTTCAGGTTTGTAACTGTGGTCTTTCATTGATGAGTTATTGACCAGGAAACGACGATGACATGAAACGCATTGTCGGTTCCCATAAGAATGTGAAACTATCCCTTGCACATGTTAAAGTTTCCTGTGAGCATAAGAAAATTTTGTTTGTGCACAGGATGGTTTAACATACGCTCTAGAAACTAAAATAGACTGTATATACTGTGTATATATATATATATATATATATATATATATTTATCCATATATATATATATATACATATATATATATATATTTATCCATATATATATATAGATAGATAGATAGATAGATAGATAGATAGATAGATAGATAGATAGATAGATAGATAGATAGATAGATAGATAGATAGATAGATAGATATACATATATATAAATATATATATAAAAATCCTGGGGCTCTGTACAATTTATCCATCAGAATTAAACATTTGTTCTATGAAATGGGAGCAAAAAATGACTTTGAAAGTGTTACAAAAGGACAGATATTTAATGTGTAAAACGATGAGTTTGATTTATGAAATGGCAGCATCACCCACCCTCTGCATCATCTGATTGGCTTACAATATACATGATCAACAGTCTGATCATCCAATCATCTTTCAGGTGTGTTTTTAAAAGGTTTTGTCCACCCCAAACACTATTACGGGGCTGTTACTGTATACTGAACTGGTGTCTGGTATGTCAGGTGAGGTCTGTGATGGATATTAGGGCATGATTTATTTTTACCATTTCTGAATTAGAATAATCCCCCACCACCACTCCCACAAAGAAATATATGATGGAAATAATGAAATAAAAGATGACTTAATTTGAGCATTTTCTAACTTGAGCTGTTTGATGTGATTATTACTGAAGTGGTCAAAGTTGGGGCTCAGTTTTACACAAAATGACGCTAACTAAAAAACATTTAGTTTCTGTGTCCATCCATTTAGTGCTAATTGACTATAAAGAGTGTCATGTGTTTGACATTGTTGCCACTGAAAACCTGCGTAGGCCAACTATTGCACACATAAATGTAATTTTTCTTTTTTACACAGCCCTTTACAACAACCCTTTCAGTGAACGAAAGTGCTTTTCAATAGAAAGTAAATTAAAAAAGAAAATAAAAACAATGTAAAGCAATAAAAACAATAAAAGCAATAAATGGAATAAAATACAACAAAATTACATCAATGTGTTTCCACGCTACTTGCTACCTAAAGCCATAGAAAATAATACATTTTCAGTCTCAATTTGAAAAGGCTCAGGTCAGACACATTTTGACAGGTAGCTTATTCCAAAGCCTGGGAGCAGCAACGGAAAAGGTTTGGTCACCCCAATGTTTGTATTTTGACCTGGGAACTTTCAGCAGAAGTTAGTTTGACAACCTCAGAGCGCTACCAGGCGCCAAAGCAGTTAAAAGCTCAGTTAAATACACTGGGGCGAGGCCATTAAGAGGTTTAAAAACAAACATTATATGTTTAATATCAATCCTATAATGGACAAGAAGTCAATGAAGGGATTTAAGAACAGGAGTGATGTGCTCACATCTGTTAGTGCTGGTTAAGAGATGGGCAGCAGCATTTTGAACAAGTTGAATGGGGCCGAGAGAAGACCGGGAGACGACAACATTAAGTGCATTGCAGTAGTCCAATTTTGAACTTATAAGAGCATGGATGGCTATGTCAAGGTTGTGACGGCTTAAATCATTTTTACTTTGGCAAGAAAATGCAGCTGGAAAAAAACAGTCTTAACAACATTGTCGATTTGTTCATCCAAAAAAATCCACAGTAATTGATAAAGGAATAGATAAAGAATAATACTGATAAGCAGACACAATAACAACATTGAAATCAATAAAGTCATATCCATTCTTAATGAACATTTTCTATCAGCCAATTAAATCAGATGTGCTTACCCGAGTTAATGCAAAATAGGGCTATTTTTAAAGGCTCATATTTGATTTTTTTTGGGGGGGGGGGGGTATATGCCCTTTAGTGTGTTGAACATGTATAGTATATGCCCACTAAACCCAAACTCCTCCCTATAATCACATCTACGGTACCAGGAGATGCTGAAAACATCTTGTCATCAGCATTATTCTAAGCCCATTTACTCGCAAGTCCAACATTAGAATGAATGTGGAGTTGTTGACAATCTGGCACAGAGCAGTACTGAGTTCACAAAAATACCAGAGTTTACGCGTAGACCAATCAGAGCAGGCTGGAGAAGGGAGAAGGAGCTCTGATGGAGTGTCTCAAAAAGAGAGAGAATTTGGCTAAATCAGGGGTACTGAGTATATGAGAGCTATGCATTTTTTCATCAACATCCATGATTGTGAGCAGATTCTAGCAGTCAAAATATATGTATGAACCTGACTAATTTCAAAAATACAAGATTTTTGAGACATGCCTCTATCTGAAAAAGATCAAAATTTTGCTTTATCACACTACAAAATTGGCCATTATATTTACTGTAACTAAACTCTCTGTTAAATGGAAAATTGCCTTTAAGTTGGCAGCGATGGTGTTAAGGCAGAACTCTTTTCATGAGCGACACATCACAGCAAATGATAGGTCATTAGAAAGGTTATAAGACACAATAATGCAGGCTTAAGCCTGATTACTTAAATGGATTTACAATTATACTGGAGATTTACGTCCACAGCAGAGGACAAAAAGGGAATTACTTGGTCCAATGAGGATCTTACAAAATCACCAATAAAATGTTCACTGATTAGATAGTTTTCAGGTGTGTTTTAATGTTTTTTTGTAGTATATGTAGAGTAAGTGTATAGTTTGGTAAAACTTTGTAAACTATTTTCATTTGAACACCATTACTGTGAGTTTGGGACATTTGGTTTGCATATTAAATGTTACCCAACACTCCAAGACAGGATAGTAATTCGAAAGACTCATTTTTAAATCATCACAATCACTCAGCTACTGAAGATCAAAAATCTGATCATCACCAATAACTGGTTGGTATACCATATTGGGACATTTGTCTCAAACCAACAAACAATGCAGCATCGGCAGAGCTGCAGAACATTGAGGTGAGGAACAGAGCAGTTCATCAACTGGTCTATCTTATCAACCCTCACCTATGATCAAGAGCTGTGTGTAATAACTTAAAGAATGAAATTTCAAATAAAAGTGGTCCACATAAGGATCAGCCTTAGAGATATGATGAGGAGCACAGACACATGAAGGTATCTCAAAGCATCATCCCTTCATCAAGTGCTCTTGCTTGTACTGGGTTGAACCCTCAAAGCCTTCAGAACACTGTTGAGTTTGTTTACTAATTATTTTCGTCATAGTTTTTTGGTCAACAACCTCTTCCTCATCTGACGAAAACTAGGCAGCAAATAATAACAAGTGCACATGTACAAAAACTAAAGCTAAATTAACATTTTCATCAAAAAATAAAAACTAGATTAAAATGTTTGACAGAGACTTAATCCAATTAGACCTAATTTCATCATGTAGAAAGTAGGAACAAGTGACAAATATATCCAATCACAGCTGCTTTGTTTGTGTGGAAAGGTTGGATGAGGTAAGAGGGACATCCAATCACAGCTGCTTAAGCTTCATGGTGGTGGGATAAGTTGTGGAGTGATCCAATCAGAGCTACTTCCTTTATGACTTTAGATATTTATGTAGAGCAGGTTCACTGTTTGTTGTCAGTTCTGGTATTGTAACTGAGATGCTCTGCAAGGGAGCCTAAATGAAGGTGACTGCATTTCACACAAAAGTTAAGTTTGTTTGCATGAATTGTAATTTCAGTTTCCTGGTCTGTCTGGTCCTTGGCCACTGTAGCTTGAAGATTTGACATGTTGTGCCTCAGAAACTGTCCTCTGCATAATTGTGTTTTAACAAGTGTTTATTTGAATTGCTGTTGCTTTTCTATCATATAACCAGTGAACTGCGACTCACTGGATATTTTCTCTTGTGTACCATTCTCTGCAAACCTTAGAGCTGGTTGTGTGTCAAATCCCAGTAGATCATTAGTGTCTAAAGTACCCAAACCAGCCCCTTTAGCACCAACAACCGTACCAAAGCAAGTCCCTTAAATTACCTTTCTTTTACATTCTGATGCTCAGTTTGAACATCAAGAGGTCTTCTTAAACAATGTCTACATGCCTAGATGCATTTAGCTGCTGTCATCTGTCTGACTGATTATCTAAGAGCAGTTGAAAGGGCCTTGCATTGAACTTTCTTTATATTCAGTCACTGTGTTAAATGGCTAAATAAGTGACATTGTCCGTCCGCCTGTCCTCGAAGGTCAGTGTAATTGTCTGTATATTAAATCCAGACAATACGTCACACCTATTTGCTGTCTCGTAAAGAACCCACAAGATCACTCTAGTCATTTGTTTAAGACAAGCCTGTCTTTCACATAAATCCAAAGTAAACTCATCTGTGGCAAATTTAGTGGCTTGGAGAAAGCCCTCAATTTGTACAGCAAACGGACTGTCAGGTCAGGAACAATACAGCTTTAGAAACTCCATGACAGGACGACATTTAGTTTGATTGGTTGGACTTAAAAACAATGGAGCCTTATGCAGGAGAAGCATCCTACGTGCAACCAAAGTCAATGTTGACTGTTTTATGTCCCTACAACATAACCTGCATGAAAATGTAATGCATGAGTGAGCAAGGGCAACCTCAGTGAACAAAAATAAGCCACTGTGGAGACACAAAAACAACAGTTACTAAAGGTACCATTTGAGACTTACAAAGACAAATAAAGTCGTATAATAATAAGAGAAATAAACAATTTTATGGCAGCAATAAACATATTTACAAACTGGTTCAAAAGGCAGCTGTGGTCTGAATAGTTATTTAAGTCCTAACTGTGCAAAGGGTGTTTTTTCTTCTTAATCATGCCTCTTTGTTCAAGATTTTTGGTTGTGCATGTCAAAGGATGGGCTGCATGGTGGCGCAGCAGGTAGTGAATTATCATGTTTACATGAGAACTTTAGTTCCCCTTTAATTCTGAATAAAACTTAAATCATGTAAACGCCTAACTCCAAATGAAAATGATAATGACATAAAGCTTAATTCCAAAGTAAGTGGCTGGTTTATTCTGATTACAAATATGAATTAAATAATTCCTCAGTCATGTATATGCTCATTCCGCTTAAAGGTGCAGTGTGTAGAATTTGGCATTTTAGCGACATCTAGCATTCAGATTCTAGAATGAGCCTAGCCATAACAAAAACGTCCCGTTGCTGAGCAACTGAACACTGTGAAGACCAAAAGGGATTGTGAACACGGCATCATTTACTAAAGTTACAAGGTTTGTAACCATAATTTATACACACAATATAAATCCCTAGTGCAGAGTAAAAACTGTCTATACATCCATCACCGTCCTCTCTCCTCTTCTTTGCCCGCGTTCCAGGTAGATTTCAGAACCGGTGGAGAGATTCGCGTTTTGTTCTTTTTGTCCCTAAAATCCACTTGTAGACAACATGGCGGATCGTTATGTTGGCCTACATCAACGTGGCCTGCGGTAATGTAAATCTTTTCAAGCTTTTTCTAACTAAATAAAAATAAATGTTTTATGGGGATGATTCTACTCCTATTTTGATGGACTTTACATACAAATAGAAACATTATATTCTATATTCACCGTTTCTGTTCGGCGAAATGCTGCCAAATTCTACACACTGCATCTTTTAGTTAATCCTGGTCATTCTGCAAGTGCTCGTTTCCCTGTCCTGTCGGGATGAGGCACAGGACTCAATCGAGAACAGGGTGGCTGCCTGAAGCAAACGTGGGACTCCACGCAAGCGGAGACAGTTAATTTAATTAGAGCCTTAGAAGACTTGGAAATAATGGAAGTGTAGATGGACATAAGCATTAAAATGCGTTCCTTTTAAATCTGTAGCGTCCAAGTTGGACGAGGTTTCCCCAACGGAAATGTTGGAGATGCTGAACTGGAGATTTAGGCAACCACAGGCCCATAAAACAGTCCTGTCACTTGCCCACCATGCATGACAGACCACACATCAGAAACTGACTGCATTTAACCATCAGCGTGAAGAGTGTGGAAGGAGGAGGGCTGCCAGTGAAGACAGCAAACAAACATGCTGTATCTAGAGTGCAATACTTCTGTTTGTCTTTACAAATGTCACCTGAATGCAAGGCGTCACCGAGATACTACAGTTCATTCCAACATCTCTCTTTTTACATTCTGGTGGTAGCTCCTCTACAGCATACCGTTAAGGCAGAGATTTAGATTTTGATGGATGGACAACTTTGATCTGTCTACATCCATGACTGTTTCACATGCAGCACTCCCAGTGCTCTCAGTGTTATATGTCTCTAACGTGAGGGAAACAGAATGCAAGACAAAATCAAACAAGCTGGTCTGTCTGTCGTGGACTCTTGAGGTTGATCTAAAATTCATTTGACAATGCATTTATAGTATGGCATAAATGCTTCTAACATCGTCACCTTTTGATAACCAAATGGCTGAAATCACTCTGGCTATGTTCAGTTGTTTCCCCCTAGTTCTGGCTTTGATTTGTTTCACAACTATTGTTGTTCAAATTGAAGATTAACACATCAGTCTCGAACAAACTTAGATTGCTTTGTTGTAGAGTTTGTTGGATTTGAAGAGGTGTGAAACAGGATTGGAAATTAGCACCTGTCACCTTCTTTTGGTGTTTGTGCTCAGTATCAGGAGAGGTTGCTAATCTACCTGGCACAGAGGTAGATAAATAAAAGAGCAGTAACAGAGTGAAATGTACCAGAAAGAACTTAAATCCCCTTTTCTTGCTTGTTCTGCTTTGATTTACAGCTGCATGTTGACAGACCACTTACTGACTTGATATCGTGACGCTTGACTTGAATTTTTCATTTGAGTCTTTTCATTTGAGAATCAGTATTTTATTTCCCAGAACAGGTGTCAAAATATTTAATAATAATTTATTCAAGGATATGATGAAGTTTACTTGTCATTGTCAAGTTGTTTAGGGATTAACTGCAGAATGCCTGAACTTGTAAAGGCTAGAGGTAGATTTCCACAGGACAACTCAACTCTTTTGTTTCATAAAGGTTTTTTTCATTTATTTGTCTGCACAAGAGAGGGTGAAAACCTGAACATCTCAATTTCAAAAATATCATTTGAATTAACTTTCATTAATCATAAAAATCGGAAGTCTCCTCTTCCTGCTCCTGCTGCACTTCTCCCAGCAGCTCCTATCTGCTGCTATAAGTAAGCAGCTCACTGCTCACTTGTCCATGCTCCCTCTCTCTCTACTCTGCCTTCTTTTCTTTGCAGCAGCACAAATTATCAAGGAGACCAGGAGACCTTCAGGGCTACCATATTTTAATCAAAATAAACTAATCAATTCGTAATTAAACAACATTAAAGGAGACATATCATGCTTGTTTCTCCTTTTCACTATGCCAGACTAGGATGCCTGTAAAGCATTTCTGCCCTCAGTACAAGTCATTTAGTTCCTTCATTGCCCCACAAAAGCGTTCTCAAAATCCTCATTTTAGGCCATTATCAAGCTCTCGTTGAAACACGAGGATCTCAGGATGACCTACAGTTACCTTGCAACGTCACAGCCCTTTGTGCTCTGATTGGTCAGTTCTATTGGGGGTAGAGCCAGCCTGTCCTTCTTCTTCTACTGTATGTTATGGCAGGCTCAAAGCAGCAACCGTGTATTGAGTCCCCCTACAGGCCAGAGCTGGTAATGACTGAGTGTGAGCTAGGGATCTATATACTGCTGCTGGACGAATGTGTTCCTCTGTGACGGTTTTGTGGCTAACGGACATCACAGAGGAGGAAGTGTTTTATCAGATTACTCAAATAAAAAGAAAGGTACCTCGTGTCGTCACGACGATTTAAATCTTGCGGACATCTCGCAATGACTTATTTTCAGAGGCATCAAATCTCGTTCTAGGATATCAGAAAAAATACAATATCTCATTTTTTGAAAATTAAGGGGGTGTAAGGTCTTGTTTTCAAATGTATTATATTATATGTAAGTATTAAATCATGCATCAGCATGATATGTCTCCTTTAAATGTAATTTGTTCTGTGTGGCTTGAAAGTCATCATTCAAGAGGTTACATAATGAAAATTCAAGTTGTTGTTTCCTCTTGATTTGTCAAGATAGAATAAAAGAAAGAAAAATAAAATAATTAAACATGGAGAAGTGCAGACAGTGCAGTAAATAATCTTACAGCATGATGGAAGAAGCTGCTCTGCAGTCCGGTGTTACGGTAGCAGATACTTCTGTATCTTTTGCCTCATAGCAGCAGGGTGAACAGACTATGCGTAAGAGTAAATAAATGCAATTTATGTCATGTTTGCATACTCATACTTAATAGAAAATTAATTTTTACTTGCTTGAATCTATTAAAAAGACCTTAATTCTTAGTAACTTTGTGGGTGGTGATCAGGGATAGAAAAAAAACTCAATCTCGAAGGGGAGGCACAACAGAAAGCATTTGAGGACCACTGCTGAGGAGTGGCAGCACTTACCACTGTGCCAACCTGCAACCCATCAAATATATTAATTTGATTTATCATATGCAACAGATTGAATATTTTTGAAATACCCAAAAAATCAACAAAGACTAGAAATATACACAGCAGAGTGTGAATACACAAATTAACACCATAAGAGTTAATATCAACATTTCAAAGTGTCTTCATGGGTCTAAATCACAAAGTGATGTTTTCACTATTTCTGGTATTTGTCCATTATTGGAGGACAGGTGGCATTATTGACTCTACAACTCTCAGTCACCGGCTCAAAATTGAGGAGTGAAAAACCAGAGTTAAAGATTCTATGGTGACACCTGTGGATTAGATTTATTAAGAAATCATTTATACACTTGTTTTGACACTAGCTCTTTTTCTGCAGAGTGTTTATATATATTTTTTTGCCAACACCAACATTCTAATTCCTCTTAATTTTCTCTTGTTATTTATGTGTTGGTGAAACTCACATGACATGTTAAGTTTTTAACAAACAGTGGGTGTGTCCTCAGTCTAAATGAGCTGTATTATCTTAATCCATTTACAATGCAACTCTATCTTTTAATCTACCATGGTCCATTTCTCTTATTTACCTTGACCTCAAACGCCTTTTCATTCTAAACTGTATAAACTTAAGCCAGTACATCAGGGAGTAACTACACCCATGGGACCAACAATTCATGTTTACTCATTCAGTACTGCTGTTTTGAGTGATTCTACGTAATTTTGCTGCATCATCAGTCATCAGACGGGACGATGTGTTGAAGCTGTCAAGCTGCGTCTATAAAAGAGGAGACACCTCTTTACAGCTCCACCACCTCCACCACCTGAAGATGCAGGAGCAGGTAGGTCCCACAGCTCAACTATATACTGCATTTTTACATCATAAAATACGGTTTATTGACATGTTTACTCAATTTTAAGGAAGCTAAAAAGTGCACTCGCCTCTTTGCTTCTTTATTTGCCTTAGGTTTTTGTGCCACATATCTTTTATTAAATAAATCTTTTTGGTTAAACTCCGCTTAAAGCACACATGCTTTTACGAAACACATCAATGTATTACAGATTTGTTGAAATCATTATTTTAAGTGAGCTAACTTTGTTCACATCCCTAGTGTATGCTGGCATCTGGGTATTTCAGAAAAATGTTTGCAGTTCTGGTTTGCATCTTGACTCTGCATCAAGTGCATTCTGCATGTGTTTTGGTGAGTAAAAGTTTTTGCATACAACTTTCAAATGATCAATTTAAACTATTATTGTAAAAATGAGGGTATGTTTGAGGGGGTCTTGTTTTTATGCTTTTAATGTGTAATGTGATCTGCAGTAATACATGTATGTCCATATTTATGTCTATATTTGGATAACTACATTTGATGTTTTATTCTGTACATTTCTGACATTCGGCTTCAGTTAAACATCCATGGAATATCGTTCAGGTGCAAATAAAACTTCCACTAAATGACAATAATTTAGGTTGGGACAACGTATAATAAATATTTAATAAATGCTTAATAGATATACTGCCCAGCTAAAGGCTTGCACAGGCACTCAGTATGACATATATTTTTTTATCAGATGTAGACCATACTTAATTATGAAGCAACACAATGTACCATAATAAATGACTACAAATGTATATATAATTAAAAATTATTGATTTGCCTTTGGTTTGATGCATATGCCTTGAAGGCGTAAACCATTTCCTATAAAGCTACAAAGATTAATCAACCAATATAATTAATGTTTGCTATTTTAAGGTTTAAGGCTGGATTAACCCCTAAGATCTTGAGTCCACAGATACAGAGGACAGCACTGACATTCTTATTTACTCTTTTATTGACTGAGTCCATTGTTTAATACACAAAAGGCAAAAAAAAAATTACAGTCCATTGTGTCCAGAAAAGTGAGCATCTCTAAATTATCTTAAAGTATGAGTTTAAAGGCTTAAAAAATAAAATGAAAGAGCATTTGATATCAATGATACAATCCAACCTTTAATTTACAAAAAAAAAAATTCAATTAGTGCAAAAAAAATCTTAATATATAGTGTTGAATGGCCTTGCATATTATGTGCAATGGGTGGTTGTTGTAAGTATTTATATGTCCCTGCACAAAAAACAATAACGCATGCAACTACCAATCATTGACATATGCCAGGCTGCAAACATCGAGACATAAATAGTACAACATTGATGTAGTATGTTGAAAACAAAGAACAGTTTATGTGCATTTGGAATAAAAAAAAAATCTGATCAAATACTGACTTTAAAGGGTTAAAAAAAAGAAAAATGAGTATTTAAAACTGAGGATTAAGGCTGACCTTGAGTTACCCAAAATACAATTCAGTTAGTGTAGATGAATTAATAATTGCCTTGTATTTAATTACTTGATTTATTTGTGGGCCTTTTATGTGCAACAAGTGATGTGTAATATTTTGGATAATTTGATCCAGAACAAAAAATAATCATGCATATTAGCTAATGCTACTGTAAGTTTTTTTGACACTGACATTGCCAGGCTGCAAAAAATAAATAAATAAAAGAAATTATTCCATTTTTATTTAGAATATTGAAAGAACAAATAATTTCCTGAGTATTTAGAATCGAAAAACTTCAGTGACATCATGATCAAAATATGGATTTAAAAGGGTTAAGCAATATTAAATAAATGAGTATTTGATGTTAATGATTAGGGTTTACCTTAATTTACAAAGATAGAATATTATTAGTATAAAAAATAAATACATGTGTAGTTTTACTTTATTTATCTGTGGGCATTTTATGTGCAACAGGTGATGTGTAATTACTCTAGATTATTTGATCCAGCAAAAGAAATAGTAATCTATATTAACCAATGTTTGTCACTGGCGTATGCCAGACTGAGTAAAGATACTTTAACGTTTTTTTACATTTATGAATGGAAGCAGCGCCTAACAGCCTTCCTTCTCTTCTTCTTCTATGGAACAACACAACCACATTGCATTGTGGTATACGGGAGTACAATATAGGGTACAGCGTATGTACATTACCTTTTGCTGTGCATTGTGGGTATTTTGTAGTGCACTATATAGTGAATGAAATTAACTGCTGAGAATTCGAACAACACTACTAAACAGCGAACACGCTATATAGTGCACTATATCTGTGATAGGGAACGATTTCGAACACAGCTTGAGTCGAGCGACTACATATTTAGCTTTAATACAAGCTAAATAAATAAATTGCATTACCAAACACAATCATTATTGTGACTAGCCAGCATGTGCTAACTTGTCTCTACTGGGGAGTGTCAGCGATTAACCCGATGCACAAGTACTGTACATGTACTATAGAGGACCTTGTGGTTTTGCTCCCTGTTTTACTAACACAAATGTTCTCTCCTTTCACTTGCACGCCTCCACATTCATGATGTCTCCACAGCAAGGTGAGCACAAAAATAAATATTCCAGTCTTATTAAACTTTACAGAGATATTGGTGATCTATCCTCCAGAATCAGTTTTTCAGAGCAGCCTATGCATCAGTCAATAAGATCAGGATTTGTCTGAGTCCCTTTGTGTTTGTTGTGTTGTTATGTCAAACGAGCTCAGAGTAATTAAAGTAGAATGTTTTTGAGTTGTACGCTGAATGTCATTAGGTGGCCTGAGTAAATGTCAGTCTATATTACGTTGTTCATCTGGTGTTTACTTACTGGTTTTAAATGTGTGAATGTGTGTTTGTGTGTGTGTAGACATTTGCCCAGACGAGACAGCGGTTCAAAATGAAATCATTGACTTGCATAACAACTTCAGGAGAAACGTCGACCCCCCTGCCTCAAACATGCTGAAGATGGTGAGTCCTGCTTTCCACCAAACTAATAAAAATGGATCAGATCAGATTTGTTTATAATCCAGCACATTTGAGTTTTCTCCCCCTGAGGTCAACTCAATAAAATGATGAAGCTCTGTGTGTAAAACTTCAAGAAATCCTGAAAAACACAAGCTGCTTCAAGAGTAAAGGGGAGAAGGAGAAGTCCAAATGCTTTGTGTCTTGTGCAGAGAAGTGCTCGAGAATGCAGAGATCATGAAAAACACATTGAAGGCAAATGAAACTCAAAAAAGCACAATTTTAGCTTTTCAGGATGGGTCGGTGTTTGCTTTTGTTTGCACTGACAAAGGCTTAAATCCCCATGACCATGTCCATCCCTTTATGACCACAGTACTGTATATCGATTAGGGCTGAATGATTTTCGGAAAAGATCTAATTGCAAATTTTCTGGGTGATATAGTAATTTCAATTCGATTCACAATTCAATTTCAAATTCCCTATGTTTACAGTATAGACATAGACAACAGTACCAAAGCCATTGATCATAACACATTATTCATCATCTAATATTGATAATAAATAATTTGTTTTATGGCTTAAAGGATACTCTAACATCTGCTCCTACACAGAGGCTTTCTGTTGTTGACCTGCTTACCAGCACTTCCATAAATAACAACTGCCTGCAAATTTGTAAAACAGTATGTGTAAAAAAGTTCAAACAACACAACCTGGGTCAGACAGGAGCGCTGCGAAAAAAATGCAGCCTTGACAATCACTTGATTTCGTTTTCTGAAATTGCAGATTCGATCTGAAAACGACAAATCTGCTGGCTTCTAGCAGTGCCATGTCAAAGAGCTCACATCACCCCAAACTGGTTTACTGAATATGACAATGATGTCACTGTACTTTAGTGGCCTCCATAGTCACCAGATCTCATCCAATAGAGCATCATTGGTATGTAGTAGAGCAAACAATGCTGCAGTAACTGTGTGATGCTTTCATGTAAATATGGATAAAAATCTCTGAGGAAAGTTTAAAGCATTGGTTGAATCAATACAATGAAAAGTTGATGTAAATTTGTAAGTAAAAGCTGGTCAAAGCGAGGCGAACTAATGAGTGTATTTTTAATGATTTTAACAGGGATGCTTAAAAAGTGGTTTGCAAACATATATATCTCAGAGGGTAGAATACTTTTCAAGGTTATGGGTGTTGAATGAAACCCTTTTGGATCCTTTTTATTCTCTTGCAGAGCTACAGCACAGCTGCAGCAGCCTCCGCTCAGGCATGGGTTGAGCAGTGCACTCTGGGTCATGGGACGATAGCCAGCCGCACACTGAATGGTATATTCTTCCATCTTTATCCAAGCTTTGACTCCTTTCTAAGGGTGGACAGTAATAAAGTAGACTTAATAGGGGTGGGAGAAAAAAAATTGATTCACGTAAGTATCTGGATTTTTTGTTTGACGATTTTTAAATTGATTTTTTTCCTGTCAAGAAACTATTTTTTTTAAATGTAAATGATTTATTTTGGTCTCTGTTAATAAGTCACTTTTAAATGTAGTCCAGGCCTTTGAAGAGAGAGTATAAACAGCTGGTTAAAATATATTGCTGAATAAATCCTAAAAACGGGCTCATATTTATGATGTGTATTTTTTCTGATATAGTCTGTAGGCATCATTGTTGTTCATCTTTCCTCGCTGGTGTTAAAAAAGCTAACTAAAGATTGCAAAACTGGGCAATACCGTAGAATCGCAATTTGAATCAAATCAGCACCTAAAAAGTTGTAAAAAAAAATCGAATCCTAGTACTTAAAGATGCTATGAGGAGTTTCTAAGTAATTACAAAAAAGTCTCACTTTTAGATATATGCCTGATCTAAATACACACTTTAAGATAAGTTTTATAGCATCAAAATAGGTTATCTATAAATGCTATTCCTTAGCTTCGCGGTCGGGTCGGACAGGGCTGGACTGGCCTGGATACTCAACTTCGGGAACAAGACAATTAAAACTGGAGCAAATTTATATTATTCGGACACGTCTTAGAGCACCGGGCTGTAAGTAGTGATATATAGCTGACTACAAAACAACGATACTAAGTTTACCAAAAATTGCTTGTTGTCACACATCAAAAACTACCGCTACGTAACTAGACAGAGATACATTACCTCTTCGCTTTGCATCCTGTACGTTGTTGAAAAAAGAAGTTGTAAAGCAATGCAGATTTCTTAGGAAGGTCCGAGCTGCATTCATTAGCATCACAACAAACACCACACGTGCTCATGGGTAGCAGAGTCTTTTTGTCACCGGAAACAGATTCTCCTCATAGCACCTTTAGGTACATTTTTTAAGTATCTGTACTTTACTTGAGTTATATTATTGTTGGAAACGTGGTTTTTCTCCACTGCATTCGAAAGACAAATAGAAAACTTTTAACTCCACTACATTTCTACGAAGGGTCTCATTATTTTTAAGCATAGCTTTAAAGTCAAAAGATGAAATTTCTTTTCTATAAAGCAGTCTGCGTGTGGGTTGTTCAAGTGGTGATGATGTACCTGTACCTCATGCATGCGCTTCTCAGACTGGGCAGGCAAACATTGAGCTAATGTTGCTCAGATAGCGGTTCATCTTGGCAGTAATGATGCTCAGGCAGATACAGACGACGACTCCACACCAGAGCACCCGTGGCCATATTTGAAGTCCACTTTTGAGAGTGTAAAAGTAAAGATTAATTCATTTTGCTAAATAAGAAATAAAAATGGCAATGGTTGTCCTTCTGTTGAATCAATTATGTTTTAATAGGCATTTCCATAGGCATGTAGTAGATTAAAAGCTTTTTATTCTACAGATTGTAGAGGCAGGTCAATGCATTCAGTCGGTTGTGTCAGTCATTATATTCTGTAAATAAATTGGGGCAGCAATAAAATAATGCATTGCCATTACAACAAATATGTACTTTTAATACTTAAGTATTTTTAAAAGCAGGTACTCCAGTACATCAACTTAAGTAAAAACTGACTGTACAACTTTCACTTGTATTGGAGTAATATTTGACCAGGAGTATCTATACTTTCATTCAAGAGATGGAGTTGAGTGTTCACCACTTCTCCCTTTTTTTCTACTAATTCTTGACTTTCCCATTGCAAGGATCTTTAATGACCCCTCAGAAATACCCACTTAGAGCTGACTAACCTTTTGATAGAAGATGTTCATATCGAACAATATCTTATCTCCAGCGTTAATGCATTCATTCAGTCACAAATGACACTGAGTATGTCCTCACTACGAAGATTATCACACATAATGAACCCTGTTTTATCTAAATAACTTCGTCTAGTCAAGCATGAGAAAAGAGGTGTGTATTTGCAGCGAGGCATTAATCAGTGCTGTCATGTGCTCCCCTCCACCGCACAGGTTATGAAATGGGTGAGAATCTTTTCATTTCAAGCCACGCCGAAAACTGGACATCGGTCATCACAACCTGGCACAGTGAGGTCTCTATCTACAAGTATCCTGATTTTGCTGACAAAAAAACTGGTCACTACACTCAGGTAACTCTTACAGGTGCTGTTTGATGACAGAAACAGTTTTCTCTTCACCAGAGGCCTAGCTCAGCATTTTATGTCATTGTATGAGGTTAATTTGTAAAAGTAGATAACAGTAGTCACAGTTATTCTGATCTGTTTTGCCCCTGTAAAGACATAACATTTTCTCTTACATATTTTCTATGTATCTATTTTCTATATTTCTATGAATACATCTAACTACTTTTCAGTCACTCAATCAATCCATCAGTCTTTTTATTCATCTGTCTATCCATCCATCGCTCGATCTATCATCCCTTTCTCACATACTCTGTCTATCAATCTATCAATCTATCAATCTATCAATCTATCAATCTATCTATCTATCTATCTATCTATCTATCTATCTATCTATCTATCTATCTGTCTATCTATCAATCTATCGGTCTGTCTGTCTGTCTGTCTGTCTATCCGTCTATCTATCTATCCATCTATCTATCTACCTATATATCTGTCTATCTATCAATCTATCAACCTATCAATCAATCTATCAATCTATCTGTCTATCTATCAATCTATCTATCCGTCTGTCTATCCATCTATCTATCTACCCGTCTACCTACCTATCTATTTATCTATCTATTTATATGTCTATCTATCAATCTATCTATCAATTTATCGATCTATCTATCTATCTATCTATCTATCTATCTATCTATCTATCTATCTATCTATCTATCTATCTATCTATCTATCTATCTATCTACCAGTCTATCCATCTAACTACCCGTCTACCTACCTATCTATTTATCTATCTATTTATATGTCTATCAATCTATCTATTCATCTATCAATCTATCTATCTATCAATTTATCGATCTATCAATCCATCAATCTATCTATTTGTCTATCCATCTATCTATCTATCTACCCGTCTATCCATCTAACTACCTGTCTATCCATCTAACTACCCGTCTACCTACCTACCTACCTACCTACCTACCTATCTATCTATCTATCTATCTATCTATCTATCTATCTATCTATCTATCTATCTATCTATCTATCTATCTATCTATCTATCTATCTATCTATCTATCTATCTATCTATCTATCTATCTATTTGTCTATCTATCTATCTATCTATCTACCCGTCTATCCATCTATCTAACTACCTGTCTACCTACCTATCTATTTATCTATCTATTTATATGTCTGTCTGTCTGTCTGTCTGTCTGTCTGTCTGTCTGTCTGTCTATCTATCTATCTATCTATCTATCTATCTATCTATCTATCTATCTATCTATCTATCTGGTCTCAGAACAAAAATGAGCATGGTCCTGTTCTTAAACAAAAATAAATTGCACTGTACATTGAACTTGTACCATACCTGGTTTTAAATAAGCTTTAATTTTTCAGCAGTGAGCCACGACAGTTTTTTAATACCATGATCGTATTTTCTGACTCAGTGACCTTTTTGTTTGTTGTCAGGTGGTGTGGGCCACTTCCTATGAAGTTGGCTGTGGAGTTGCTCATTGCCCTGAAAGAAATGCCTACTTCTATTCCTGCCACTATTTCAGAGCGTATGTAAAACCCATAATGTTCACCAAAGATGTTGTATTGTCATTGAGAGCTTTAACCTCGTTTAACTGCACTTTTTTATGCTAATCAATGTTTTCTCGATAACTTGGCTGATAATATAAATATCCCTTATTTGTTTAATAGAGGAAACTTCCGGGGCGTGCCACCTTATTTGGTGGGAGACACATGTGGCGACTGCCCGTACGACTGCTCGGAACAGCTCTGTCGTAAGTAAAAGAGGTTATGATTTAAACCCAGAATGCATGTAGCTCAAAGAATATCCTACACTCCATCACAAGCTTGCCTCTTAATCTTTATTCCATTTTTCATTTCAGAAAATCCCTGTCTTCACATCGACTATTACATCAACTGTCCTAGGCTTGCAGGGTCGTGTGGATACAATTCAGTGAAGGAAGCGTGTCCTGCTACATGCAACTGCATAAATGGAGAAATTATTCCTGTCTATTAAATTTGGGCCCTTTGCTTACTCATTTATCAATTAAACTTCATTTACCGTTCTGGTTCAAGTTCAAATATTAATCTTCAATATAAAACCAGCAGGAAACCAGAGACAAATAATCTGCAGGATGTCTCATATATTGAGACATACAGCTAGCTAAGTATTTGGAAAATTTAATCAACAGTTATTCTACACATGAGCATGACAATGCAAAACAGAAATGTTGGTCTCAAACACAATCATACAATAAAACATGATGATAAAGCAAGTTTTGGATGTTGTAATTTTTATGGCTGATAAAACGTTTGTGTGATGCTCTCGACTTTTATGCTGACTCATGGCTCTAAACTTTTCATTTCTTTTAGAAATAAATGAAAATGACAAAGTGAAGGTCCTCTTTCACCTCAAGTGAACATCTGAAGAGCAGTTCAACTTAAAACATGGCCAGCATGAGTGGCTTTGTTTCTTATATTGAAATCAAGCACTCAGAATACAGCATAAACCCATTTTTTTACATTGACCAGCAAGTTTATGAGGTTAATACAAAAATAAGCTAAACAGAAATCACACTTTAGCAGGCTCAATAACTCTGCAGTGTGGCTGGATCCACCTGGTACAAAGCTGTGTTCTGCCTAACGTGACACAACCCAACCAGCACTCTTTAAAGGTGGAATAGGTGGGAGCTACAAGTGAGACAACAGCAGGAAGTGACTCCTCATATTAGCATAGATGCTAACAGCTTCAGTAGCAGTTGTATCAGATCTGAACTGCTGCAAAGAAATAACACTGAAAGCAAAATATTTTCACTGCACTTCCAACATGTTTTGCTGACAGTTTGCAGCAGTCGTGCCTGCCTACTACATTATCTGATTGGGCCATAATGAATGTGACTGACGGAATGATCGTCCAATCACCGGCCGGGTGTGCTGTTAAAAGGTTCTGCATGTTTCCAATCATCTTCAACGGGCTGTTTCCCAGATGGGCAAATGAAATATATTGAACAAGTCATCAGGTGTGTCAGGTTAGAAGATCAAACTGAGCATCAGAATGTTGACAAAAGGTGATTTAAGCGACTGTGAACATGGCGCAACTGTTGGTGCCATGTGCCATATGAACATGGCACAACTGTTGGTGCCAGGTGGCTTGGTGTGAATATATCAGAAACCACAGATGTTTAGTCTTGATTTCTGCAAATGGTTGAGTTAGAATTATTCAATATGAGAGGATATATCCATCCTGCCTTGGTCTGGGTTATTTTCTTGGCACACTTTATACAACTGAGTATACTTTAAACACCACAGCGTACCCGAGTATTGTTGTTGACCATGTCTGTGCCTTTACAGCCACAGTTCACTCATCCTCTAACAGCTGAAATCATCTCAAACTGATTTCTTAAACACATCAGAGAGTTTACAGTACCCCACTGTGGCCTTCACAGTCATCAGATCTCAATTCAACAGATCACCTTTGGAATGGGATGAAATGAAGATCTCACACCCGGGATAAATCTGAAGACAAATCTGGAGCAACGACAGTTAGCTATCCTGTTTGTATGGACAGTCTCAGAGAGATGTTTGTAGCACCTTGTTGAATCAATGCCTAAAGATATTAAGGCAGGTCTGAAGGCAAAACAGGGTCCAACCAGTGTTAGTTTTGACAGTATTTTTTAATATAGTTTTAGTTATAGTCTTTTGACTAAAATATGTTTTAATTTTAGTCATAATTTGGTCATCTAAATTTAGTCTAGCTTTAGTTAATGAAATTTCACAGCATTTCAGAAATCTGTTAATTTAATGAACTAAAGTATGAAGTGTAATGTAAGGCTTTTTTTGTTTGTTTCATTGAATTACTGAAGTTGAGATTTACACTTGGATAAAATAAAACCTTTACTGAATGCTTGTAAAGTTTGAATGTATAAATTAACGGAAACAAACCTAATTGTTGCTTGAAATAAAATCACCTTTATTTAGGCTACCTAGCAGCATCTCAGTTACAATACCAGAACTGACAACGAACAGTGAACCTGCTCTACATTAAAGGATAAGTTTGGTTTCTACAGCTTTCACATTGTTTATAGAATGAAGTAGAGCAATATACTCACTCAGAAGGCTTTCCTGATCCAAACAGTGCTTCAGGAGATATTTAGATCCAAAATCGAGCGGCGGATATCCATGTAATGGCATGTATAGCGCCGCTCCTAAAACTGCATTAATCGTCCAAAAACTCATTAGTTTCACCAATATTTCATCATGGTCTGCTCACGCTACTCCTCCATTACAGTCTGTGTCGCTCCTGACATGTTTTGTGACTGTGCTGACCTCTGAGCTGAAGAAGAAGAACGCTTGCCTCCGCGCATACGCAGTACGGCTCATTGTTTCAGGGGAAGACCGCCGGCTACACAATGACTTTCTTCTTCCAGTTTTGTGCAAAATGGACGAATATCTATCGGATGAAGATGTTGTGGAGGAGAACTTTGAAGATGATGGGTGATCAGATGAGGAGCTCATCGAAAGGAGGACGCAGAGGCAAAGAGAAGAACAGCTCTCCAGAGAGTACTGCGCATGCGCGGAGTCAAACCTTCTTCTTCAGTTCAGAGGTCAGCACAGCCACAAAACATGTCTGGAGCGACACACACTGTAATGGAGGAGTAGCGTGAGCGGACCATGATGAAATATTGGTGAAACTAATGAGTTTTTGGACGATTAATGCAGTTTTAGGAGCGGCGCTATACATGCCCCTTGTGCTACCATTATACGGATGTCCGAAGCTCGATTTTGGATCTAAATATCTCCTGAAGCACTGTTTGGATCAGGAAAGCCTTCTGGGTGAGTATATTGTTCTACTTCATTCTATAAACAATGTGAAAGCTGTAGAAACCAAACTTTTCCTTTAACATTCCAATTCATAAAGAGAGCAGCTCTGATTGGATCACTCCACAACTTATCCCACCACCACCAAGCTAGGGCAGCTGTGATTGGATGTCCCTCTGAACTCATCCAACCTTTCCACACAACCAGAGTAGCTGCGATTGGATATATTCCTAACTTGTCTCTACTTTCTAAGTGACCAAATTAGGCCTGATTGGATTAAGTGTCTGTCAAACATTTTAGTCTAGTTTTTATTTGTTGATGAAAATGGCAGTTAATTTAGTTTTAGTTTTTGTCCATGTGCACTTGTTTTTATTCATCACTGTCATGTTTTCATCAGGGGCAAAAAGGTTGTTGAGGAAAACTATGACAAAAATAACGAGTCAACAAAATTAACTTGGGGTCCAACCTGGTACTCGCAAGGTGAACCCTATAAAGTAGCTTGAGAGTATATATTCAAGGATTTCTGGTTCTGTATCCTTCCGGGGGTTGTGACACCTCTGATAACCAGCAGATGGCTCTGTTGTACAATTCTCTGGAACTTCCTCTGTGGTATATAACAACGTGGTTATCTGCATGATCTGATCCAGTGGCCTATGAAAAACTGCATTTAATCATGTAGAACAGTGTCATACCTCTGCTCCCTCCCTGCCTCTCTCTGTATCTTAAAGAGAATGTAACACTAGGTTATAGCAGCTATGTGTAATATAATGTCATCTACAACATGGGGCTTAAAATTGATGGTACATAACAGTAACTCTGCATGTTTATCTCAAATAAAACTGTGCTGTGAACATCACAAGTGGCTGTTGTTTAGTTAATTCTATTAATTCACTATTCAGGTCTGTCCATTGTCACTGTGCACTGTCCTCACAAAGAGGAAGATCTGCCACACGCTATGACCCCAAACAGAAAAACAGTCATGTGAGCTCTTTTGTGAGAACACAGCTGTCCTAAAGCAAAAGTATGAGTCCGGCTGACATCAGCAGAAACTACATTAACAAAGAAGAACATGTTGGGGAGAATAGGGCAGAGCACTGGAACAAAACATGTTTGAAAACCAATTGTATGGTCAGGTTTGTTTGATCCAGTGGTTCTCAACAACTTTTTATCATAACCCCCGCCAAGGGTCAAATATTGTCATTCACCCCCAATTAATAAAAGGGTGAAGTTAAGATTTTTCAGAGTGCATCATGACATGAAAATTCTGATTTAAACATCAGGGTCTTAGCCATATGCTTTATCCTGCATCAACCAGCAACATATACATCATTTAACATAAATTCATACCTTCAGACCAGTTAAACCCATTTAAACGGCCATTCAGCTAGATGCTGTTATATTAATCAACATCATTCCTCCCCTGATTGTTTTCATCACAGATAATTATTTTATTATTAGAGTGATCTCTCTGTCCATTAATGTATTGATTGTATATCCATGATAACAATCTTTACTATGGATATAACCCATCTCAAGAG
Organism: Scarus forsteni; assembly: GCA_036419115.1. NCBI lineage: Eukaryota > Metazoa > Chordata > Actinopteri > Labriformes > Labridae > Scarus > Scarus forsteni. Next base: position 5,807,053 of record JAZDUH010000508.1, read on the forward strand.
GCTTACCTTTAATAAATTCATATTCAACAAACATGATGCTTTACAAGTAAAGACTTAATGAGTTTATATTCAGCAGGGACAAATGTTTTTACTCCCCTTTCTCTGTTGGATGGATCCATCTCTGGATGCATGTATGAGCACAAACAAATATCTATTTATATGTATATTTGTATATGCATATACTGTATGTTTACCTGTAAAATTAAGAGAGATTTCAGCCTGCTCTATTGTAAAGTGCCTTCAGATAACACTTGTTAAGAACTGTGGCTATACAAATAAAGATTGATTGATTGATTGATTGATCATCCCTGTTACCAGAGATTCATGGGAGAAATGCAGGAAATGAGGCAGAGGGCCGCAGAAAAATCAATTTAACAGAATGAGGCGTCACATGAGGCAACATCTGATCATCAATCAGCTGACAGTCACGTATGGACATCTGATTGTTTATGAACAAATACACCAAATAAACTAAACATAATCATAATGTCTCTATATTACCTTGTTAGAAACACATGAACATGAAAAAGACCTGCAGACAGAGCTAAAAGCATTTTTATGGAAGTGTTTTAATATTTAATTGTTTTTCGGTTATTTGATTTTCCATAAGTATCTGATTTTTAGTGATTATTCCTTATAAATCGGCCATATACACAGTGTGGGATGGAATTTCTTTGAATTGGTTGATACCAATGCCATTAACAATTTGGCTTAACCAACGTGATTCTTTATCAATTTCCATGAATTTTCTGCAACACAAAATCAGTTCTATTTCTATTTCTCTTTCAGGGTCTATTCCAAACACATGACTGTCCTGGTATTCAGTGTTTTGCGGCCAAGAGAAATGATTCAGCATATTTATGGTGTTTTCCCAACACTGCTTGTTTTGCATCTTGCATCCAATTCTGCAAAATCAGCCAAAGTTATGATTACTTCTGTCTCCTTTCTGCCACGATTACCTCTTTAATGCCTTTGAGCTGATAGTATCTGATGAGAGCATGATGTCCTCACTTTGTTAGGCAGACAGACCTGAGCTTGTATTCTCTGTTGACTTAAGGCTTGTTTATTTTCTTTTATCACTAAGGTGTTTCATTCTTTATTTATTTTGGTAGTTTTGCATGTAGTTTTTTGCTGACTTTCTGTCCTGTTTAGTCAGTATTTGTTGACTTAAGAGCTTTTACTTTTTGAAACTTGAGCTGCTTTACTTGTTTGTCCAGTTAGTCTGTGCTCTTTGCATCAGCCTTTTCACTTTAAGGGCACCACACATTTGCTGTATGGATGGATACAACAATACTACTCCAATATTATTTGAATTAGGGCTCCCAACTCTCTGGGGCAGAGATTATCATATAGTATTTTCTCAACGATCATCTATATTTTTCTGGACAGATACTCTGGTGGAAAGATTTTCAGTAACTGACATCTTATTGTTTTAGCACTTTTTAAATTCCTCTGTGATATATTTGATTCTTCCCTTTAAGGTGAGATCAGTCCCTATCACCTGTACTGCTACCAGCCAAATGGAGGCCACTGAGATATTTTCAACACTTATTTCTGAGCTGTCTTGTTGTCCCATCACCGGGTTTGACACATATGTACGCGTGACTCTGGTAGGAAATTTATGAGTAATGGCAAACAGGTGAGCTGCAGAGATTAAAGAAAAAGCAAGACACCCTTAAATCAAAGAATATTTTTTCTTTCTCACGATTTCTGAATGTTATGATATTGTGAGGGCCATATGGAAGGTTGTAGGGCTTGGTTTGTCCTTGGGGGCACAATGTGGTGTGAAGAATGAGAAAAACGATTTGGAAAAAAAGTATGAAATTCCAAATAAATCTAGAAGAGTCCCGCCAAAGCATTTCCAACACTAATTGGAGAGATATCGTCAACAATGTGGAAAAATGCCCCGTCACACACTGTTAGGAATCCCTTCAAAAATTCTGAATCTACATCCAAATTTGGATCACCACCAAAATCTAGTCATTCCTCCAATGTACCATGACTAGCATTCTCTGAAATCATCATCAAATTTTATTGAAAACCAAAATGTGGAGAACTACCCATTCTTGCAATGCCAACAAATGATCCACATCCATATTCTGATCACCAACTCACTTCTATTTAGTCCCATGATTTACATTCTCTGAAAATTTCGGCAAAATCTGCTCATTACTTTTTGAGTTATCCTGTTCACAAACAAATAAACAACAAACTGGCAAAAATACAACCTCCTTGGTTGTAATACAATTTCAGTTTGATTACTGGTGGTACTAATAGCTGCATATTAATAATACACAAAGGCATAAAGTGAAAGTAAGAAATCTATAAAGTGGGAAAATTCTAGAAACAACAGGCTGATATTGCTGGTTCCAAAAATCAATACACTCTGTGGGTATCCATCTTTATATTTTCCCTTGTTAAAATATTACCACTTAAATAATGCTGCAGATAAAAATAACTTAATTATAATCAACAACTCCATAATAAACTGACTAATATATGGAGATCCAGGTGAAGCAGGAACTCTGTAAACCACAGTGTAGAGGGGGGGCTTTTTTCGTTTTAGGTGAAAAAAGGGTTAGGTCTGATCGACAGGCTGATAGGGTTTTAGCTGCTGTTTGGTGTCAGCAGTATGCCCTCCATAAATTACATTTCTTGGAAATATGAGGTTTGCGCTTTTGTTTCCTGTCAGTGAAGATCATTTCAGCCGATAACAGTAAAGTACCACTGAATTATCTCATTTTTCAGAGTAAACGACACTGCTTGTTATTTTTCTCTGGCTGTATATTAAGCTGTAAGGTTTAGTAATCACCTACATTTTTGCAACAATCTATTTTGCTTACCCTCTAGCAATTAGCCTGATGCGACCCATCTGCCTTGGAATTTGGAGGAAGCACTGTTAAAAATAGGCGAAAAAGCACGGCACTGAACAAATAGTATAAAACCTTAGGTCCATAACAACATTTTAAAGGTTCAGAGGTTACACTCTACTGTTTACAATGAACCATTCTTTGCAAGAAAAGAAAAAAAGTAAGTCCCATCTTAACACATTTCCTGGGGAAAATGAGGTAAACTAATATTATTCTCTGCTGAAAGTCCAGTTACTGTGACAAAAGTCTACTCAAAACACATAAAGGTACTATTGAAGGAAAATGGAATTTCATGACATTTCTAGGGATTGCTAGCTATGGCAGAAGGAAAATGTGATTGGTTTGGTGGTGATACTAGAATCCCAAGAATTTTCTTAAGGATTTGCTAATGATAGGCAATAGGGCATTTCTCAACCATTTTGCTAGTAACTCAAAAATGTCTCAAAGGACTTCTGTGACTTTTTCAGGGAATGCTGATTGTGACACAACGAAGAAGTGGTATGATTGGTCTGAATCCAGATGTGGATACATGACTTTTTAAGGCTTTCTAGAGTGCAGTTTTCTACGTTTTTGCTAAATAGCTCAAGTTCTGAACGGATTTTTGATGACATCGTCAAGCAATGTTTGTCATGGCACAAGAAAGAAGTCACTTAATTTTCGGAATGATGGGAATCCAGATGCAGATCCTAAACTTTTTCATTGAAATTGATAACACTGCCAGATAGGACAGGTTCACACTTCTGCTAATAACTTAGTAAGTCCTCAATGGGTTTTGATTAAGTTTTCAGGGAATGTTGGTTAAAGCTATGGTCTACTATGGTCCCGCCCATGGTCTCGCCACCCCACCACCTCGCTCATGTACCGGTGAGCAGCTGGCTGCACTGCTACTGAAGCGTCATGGAGCCGGAGAAGACCAGCACCGAAACCAGGAGGCTGCCTCTCTATCGAAGGGAAGGAAACATAAAAGTTTTGCGGAAAAGGCTGAAGTAAGGAAGAAATATGAGCGATACAGGTCCCAATGGAGACTCAACAATGGAGAATCGTACGAGCGGTGGAAAAAGCTGCAGAACGAATTGGGACTGAAAACTGGCGCTGAGACAGCTGAATTTCTGTTGAACAGGTAATAATTTTGTTTACTATAGTGGGAGATGTCTGTTGAATAACTCTGGTTAGTCTGTGCCTATACTGGCTAATGACTGAACGTTGTTGGTCGGAGCGGGTAGGCTCTGTCAATAGATTTTAGCATAAGTTAGCTACTCATCGTTAGCATTGTAAACTGAGCTGGTGAAGACATGCCGAGAAACGTAAATCCTCGCCCACAATCGGCTCTGCTCTGATCGGCTAACAGTGGCGACGCCAGACCCGCTTCGCCGCCGGTCCAATTGAAATGGCTGCTGTGTGTTACAAGGGAGATGACTGTCATGTTTGTTACTTTCAGCTATGAGAAATCTCATTTATCTTCAACGCCAATGAATATTTTCTGCCAGTCGGCTTCTTGCTCTATCAGAGGGGGCGTGTTGTTAGGAGGCGACACGAGCTGGGGGGCGGGATCTTGGAACACGGAGGGGAGGGAAGGGGTGAGTTAAGGGGGGGCAGGCTGCGTTTTTCAAATCTGTCTCAACAGCCAAGCTGGTTTTCAGATCGTAGACCCTAGCTTTAAGCCTAAAGGGAGGAGTGTTCTACTTTTGGTGAGGATCCTATTTCTGATGCTAATCCAGCAAAATGATAGCATAGTAAGAAGTTTTCCACAGTTTAGCTAACATTGGATGGAGGTTTGTGCTGTCGGAGAACTTTGAGTATAATGTGAAGTCCATAATCTTCAAATATAGGAAAAATTGTTTCTCTCCTGTCTCTCTGTTAGAACATAATGATGTATAAATGACAGGTTGGTCTATGCTGTTAACAGGGATGCATGCACATTTTAGACATTGTCACTAATATCTGTAAATTCTCAACTAACTTTGTTTGTATTTTTTCAGGGAATGTATGTCATGGCACAAGGAAGAAGTCACTCAATTTTCGTAATGATGGTAACCTGGATGTGGATCCTAAAACTTTTTTATAGCAATTGTTAACACTGCTAGGACAGGTTTCCACACTTTTGATAACAACTCAGTAAGTCCTTTGTGGATTTTAATGGTGTTTTCAGGGAATATCGGTTATGCCAAAAGGGAGGAGTGCTTTAATTTTGGTGAGGATCATATCACAAATGCAAATTCAGCAGTTTGTGATCATTGTACGAAGGAGAAGTTTTCCAAATTTTTGCGAATATTGGAAATGCATTGGAGGTTTGAGCTCTTGGTGAACTTGTAGTATAATCCAATTGGTGCAAGTGAAGTCCATATTCTCTAAAATGGAGAAATGTTGATTATTCCAAAAGGGAGGAGTAGCCTATTCTAATTTTGGTGAGGGTCATATTTCTGATGCAAATTCAGCACTTTGATAACACAGTGAGAAGGGGAGGTTTTCCACAGTTTAGCTAACATTGGATGGAGGTTTGTGCTCTTGGTGAACTTCTGGTATAATATAATTGGCGCAAGGGAACACCGTAATGTCCAAAAATAGAGAAAATCGGGCTGTACTCTTTCTCTGTAAGGAAATAATGAAGTTTGATTGACAGGTCGGTTTGTGTTTTTAACAGAGGCGCGTGCACGGGACATAAACAGCCCAGTCCCATGGTAACGTCTCTCCTCTGCGTGACGGTTGACCAAGAATCACTAACGGTAAATCTCAGCGTACGTCCATTTTTAAACTTTAACGGAGTAAACTCGGACAGTCGACTGTACCTGGAGGAGGAGTGGTTTTCCTCCTGTGTTTACAAACCGGGCAGGCACGGGGGGCTGAAGTGAACGGACTCAGGTTTGGCTGCAAAAACTAACTTCACCCAGCTAGCTTGAGAAGGAGGAGGGGACGTTAGCTAACGCTGGGTTAGCCTCCTAGCCGAGCCGAGTAGAGCAGCAGCGGCAGCAGCAGCAGCAGCAGCGGCAGCAGCAGCTCAGACACGGAGCGGCGGGCGGACTGCTCACTTTCAGCCACAACTTAAAAGGACGCCCGTCCTTCTCATGGAGAGACAAGGCAGCGGCTCGAAAGGCGAGTACACGGAGCTCAGGCTCCATTTAAGGCTTTATGTTTTTTAACGAGAGGGTTCCCTAGATTACATTATACACAGTTGGGTATTTAACTTAACATTTGCGACGAGTGCTGCAACAATAATGCATCACACTAGGCTCCTGTGTCATGATAGAAACATAAAACTTACTTGAAAATACAGCAAAGCTCACAGATACAAGGCAGCATGTCGACTGTGTGTTATCATGCTGCATTCACTGTAAGTTAACATCCGCTCTGCCTCAGATGCTGCCTCCTTTCTTTGTATGCCTGTGCAGCGCTGAATGCATGCTGCCATTAACGTTACTAATGTCATATTACTTAATTATGCTAATCACCGTGGTCTCTCTCCTCTCCACAGAGCACAATGCACGGAGCCAGCCCCTCTGCCTGTAGGAACTTGACAGATATGAGCACCGAGAGATGATATGGCAGAAATGCGTGTTACAACGAGGCAATAGGCCAGGCAGGAAATTGGAGTAAAGCTGAAATATAAGGCTTTGCTACCCAGAAGCGTGTGTGTGTGAGAGAGGGGGTGCGTGTGTGTGAGAAGTGCCTATGGCGGAGTTTGGGGAGAACGGCAGCCTGTCTCCATTGAGTCTCGGGGATACGGCCGTGCCCAGCGACGAGGCAGCCGGGAAGACGCATTGCGAAGTGTCGGTGCTGAATGGAGACTGTGGGATATCAGATACTATGGTCGGCTCAGGATCCATTGTCGCACCTGGCAGCCAAGCCGGGGTGGAAACCGCCAACACCTCTGTGGGATTGGATGGCAAATCCGAAATTCCACGCAGGAGCAGCATTATTAAGGTAAACACTGGAGTTAAAGTGGCTTTTAAGGTGGTCACAGTCAGGAGAAGCCTGCACATCTTCACTGCGAGGGTTAAAATTCTAATGCAGGCATACTGTACTGTGATTCTCCCCTGTAACCTGCTTTAATGAACCTGACCTATCACATATTGATGAATACAGCAGTTTCATAACAGTCCTGTATTGGTATAAGAAAATCAACCTGAGCCTACATTCAGTGTTTTTAAAATATATAAGCAGAGACGTATCCCCTTGCATGCTCAAGCACAAGACTAATAATAAAAGGTTGCATATCATAGACAGCAAATTGTAACTTTTTTCAAGCAGAATGACGCACCCCAATATCTTTTAACGAAGACATTAATACAAAGTCAGCTTTTAGTCAAATCCACTTTCAGTATCAGTCAGCTGCACGACTATAGACAGGAAAAGTGACACAAGGATGAACTTTCTGTTTGTTAATCTTTTTTAATCAGTAAAAACGCTCATTAACAACATACACAGATGTTACAGTAACTACTTACACTTTAGAGTTGAAATTAGGGATGCACAATATTATTGGTTTGCTATCAGCCAAAATCAGTCTAAAATGTACTTATGTCATATGTACTTTTTAATAAACAGTGTCTTAGGTATCTCTGTTCTTTCAATATCTTTTTGTACATTTTAATCTGTAATAGCCTCCCATGGACTAATGTTGAAAATAAGCACTGTGCTATAAACACTTACAGCAGTGCATCTGGGACCTGTGGATATCTAAATATCGCAGCATCAATGTTACTGTGTGTCCATGTCAAATAAACAATTAAATAAAATAAATAAGTTCCAGATTGGTATTGACTGATATTGAAATTTTTGCAGATATTTACAGCCAATATATTGGCCACACATATTGGCAAATTATACAAATGTACAGTATCAATGCTCCTTCTCATTATTGTGTTGGTATGTTTGAAATTCAAGCCTTTCATTTTTGCAAGAGTTTTATGCTGTTTTTCTTGCTTTACATCTATTCCTTGCAAAAAATATCCCGTAACATGGAAAGAAACAAGTCAATTTTTGTTATGTACTGAGCTTGTGCTCTTGACCAGAAATATCTGCATTGGTGGTGATAAATTAAAAAATATTCACATATTGTTATTGGCAAAAATCCAATATTGTGCATCCTTATTTGAAATAATAATCACTGAAATAGTCACTGTAAGAAGTCTTTCTCGATCATCAGGGCTGATATCTTTATTTTAAACGTCAATTGTATCTGTAACTAGGGAACAATGGTAAAGCAGGTAGCGCAAATGCCACCGATTTTAACCTCTTAATGGTCAGGTCCTTTCTGTATGCTCTCTCCTTGCATGCCTGGGTTCTTCCTGAGCACTCTTGATTCCTTCCTTAGGCCCCAAAAACGTGCTTGCTAGGCTAACTGGTGACTCAAAACTACCTAAGTGTGAGTGTGAATGGTTGTCTTTCTCTCTATGTGGCCCTGTAAGTGGCCAACTGGGGAAGACTACAGCCCCCTGTGACCCCAAAAAGGATTAGCGGTATGATGGATGGATATGTTGCTGTCAGACACTTTGTTACCCAGTATCATGTTTCTGAAATATATTATGACACCTAAAGAGCCCACATTATGCATGTTTGTGCTTCATATGTCAACTGGACTGATATTGACAGTTTGCAGCCCAATTTTGTGCATGAAAACTGACATAAAGATGAGCTGCAAATTTATGTTGGTTAAAATGTTCCATATATAAGATAATAAAACTGTCACTTTCCTGATCATAAGGCATGGAATTAGTATTTTTTTTCTAAATTAGCAGAATCTTTATTTTCTTACCCCATACCATGTTTTAAATTATATCATAATGGCTTGGATTAATACACCACCCAGCAATACTATGATCTAAAAAATATATTTTGTGAATCGCTTGTAAATAACCTCAACTGTAATGTGTTTTCACAATTTAGTAACTCACATATTTCATAATTCAGGACATATATTGCATTTTATTTGTGAGTGAATATTGTTCAGGTAACATCTGCAAGATTTTTTTGTTTTACATAATTATTAACCCTGGAAGCAGATTGCAGGACTGGGACCAAAAATCAGAACTTTATGAGAATTCAATGTAAATGTCCCATTATTTTCATCTTCAATATATTAGTAAGAGCAAACTTAGTTTGAGTCAAAGCAACTTGAGGCTAATGTAACATATTACTGTGAGTGGCTCTAACAGAAAACAATCTTTGCACTGATCATTGGGCCGAGTATCTATGTGAATAGTTTTCTGAGTTGATATAAATTGTATTGATAAATAGTATTTTCTCATCCCAAATCATGCTCAAAAATATGTCAGCAAAGCTTTGAATGTAAATTAAAATCCAGCCCTATCGTTATACAGATGAACTGTTGTGTAGCCTGCCTGTGATCAACCTAATCCATAATGTGGAATAGATAAACATAGTTCATAACACACACCTATACTGTTATAACAGGGAACAATCTTTACTTTTTCTGAATATTTGTCCAACAGTTTGTCTTAACTTTGCTTGATTTTCATCTCAGGATGAAGACTGACTGGGGGAGTTTTCAGAAGAGACATGAAAATAAAAAAGTTACACTTCAGTCAAACAATGTTGTTTTACTCTAAACCTCATATAAAATTATAAAAACATGCATTTAAAAGCTCAGTACATTACTCAGCCCTCCTGCTGTTGAATAAATCCTGTTTTCAGCCGGCTTTGATTAACCTCATCTTTAATGTGGTTTCACATTTCAATACATTCATGGATTGAATAACACAGGCTTGAAATGGGATCAACACAAATATATTCTGTACTTGTCCATATATTTTACAATGATTTTGTGGAGGAAAGCTTCTCTGTGCTTGATCTTGAACTTGGTAAATGAATAGTTAAATGTGTTTGCTCATGAAGGAGGACAAGGTGATCTTAGTTGTTCCATAAATTTGAGGAGGTGTGCTCAAGTAGCACTGAGGTGCAGGAAGGTAGCAGGGAAAAATGTGTATAACAAAATGACCACATGCACTACTTTTCAAAAAGAAGTGTGTAAATAATCATTCTCTCTCATCAGGGTGAAAATATGTACCAAAAAAGATTGTAGGAACATGTTGTGCTTACTCAGGAGGGTAGAAATATGTATTGAAAGGGTTTTAAGCACAACAAATTATGATGGCACAAGCATGAGCACTGAGGTAAGAGACCGAGGTGAATCAGAGACTGTTTTGGAAGCAAGAAGAAAACACAGCGAGTCACATGGAATGAAATATTGCACTAGGGTTGGAATGAGATAAAGTGTTCATATAAAGAGCAGCAGGATATTTAGTTGAGACTGCTTAGCTCAGCAGCACATAAAGCGATAGGAAGGTTTACTTTTTGTATTAAGTAGAAGAAAGAAGTGATGAACATTGTCTTTTTGATTTAATACATGCACAGATTAATACCAGGATCTGCTTCAACCTTTTTCAAGTTTTATGTGTATTGTCATATCAGTATAAACTAATATCATCGATGGAAGAGGAACAGACACAAGTGTTTTGGTACAGAAGACACAGTAGTTCTTCGGCAGGGATGGAGGTTGTTGGGAGGAAGAAAGTAAGCTTTGCACAAATCATCATTGTGCATCAAAATTATTTATGGAGGTCACAGCCAACCTTTCAGTCAACAGCTCGAAACAAAACAAAACAAGAAAGAACCTGTGGTTTACTCAGCTGTTGCCTCAGGCAGCATGCACAAACATGTCACTTAGCTGCAGCGCGACAGACATCCTCCTCATCTGCCCTAATTGGCCTTGAAAAGTGCTCTAAAACTGTGATAACTCTGTAAGTAAACATGTTATTCCAGTGCTTAAAACTATCGATCCATAAAATCCTAAGAGTGATCTTTTAACTTGGGTAGTATTTTCTTCATCGGACGTGCAGAGAAGCATCCTGTGGTATCACCCATCTAGTCTTGCGTGATGAGCGTTTAGCTCTGCCGTGATTGCAAGCAGTCAATCAAACATGGTGGGAGCAGGTAGCACTATATGGGTACCACTGGTGAGTTTAAAAGCTGATGTTTGGACGTATTTCAGATTTAACAAGCACGAAGGAAAAGACAAGTTGGACAAAAAACAAGTAATATGCAGAATATTTATTAATAAATATCATTAATATATGATCAATGTAACTGCTTTGGGTTCAGTTCTTAATGTAAAAACTATTTTTTTTTAATTATGTACCAGGTCAAAAGTCACTTTTGAATTTACAGCGTTATTTTAACCGAGATACCCCAGACTGAATAAATATCAAATTGAATCATGAATCGAATCGATTTGAGATCTTGTAATATTGAATCAAATCAATCCAGAAAATCTGAATCGATACCCAGCCCTAGTTAATATACTTAAAGATCTTCAGACTATTTTAAGGTCTGCTTGAAAAAATGTCCATTAGGGGAATGTAAAAAGTGTTACCATGATGTGTTCAAATGCTGCATCTAGAAAAACTGGACTTATTTTATTGAAAGTCATTTGAATAATATAAGTTTCTTGGAAGTTTAATTTGTTTGCTTGCCCGGCAAGTATGGGCTCAAGCCACTGCGATTCATCAGGAATCAGTATGTATGAATGGATTTATGGATGGATGGATGGGATAGTATATTATTAATCATAACACTTGGAAAGTCAGACAAATACTTGTTGTATGGTTTTGTCCTGCCATTGTTTGATTCAATGTGTTGGTCATAATTTAAGTCTGGTGCAGCTGTGAAATCTACCATGCCTGTCTCTTAGGACACCGTTTGTCTTATAGCTGAATGATCTCCTAATCTGACACAGTAACCATCATAACAGACAAGTGTAGCTGACCTTGGCATTGCATAACAAAGCTTTCCTGGACAAGTAACTGACTGTATGTTACCTTTTTTTTTTTGTAGCTGAAATATTTCAGTTTGTCAAAAACGTATAGATTTACCTGCTTTAATGATAACGTTCTTATATGTCACAGATATTCTCCCATTCTCATAGCTCACACTGAACCGAAAAACCCCATGCTCCACTTATTTGTTCATTTCCTCTCTCTTAATCTGTTATTTCTCCCAAAAAGGCATTACAAGCAACATTTGTTATTAATTTTGAGCAGCATTAAACAGACTGTCTTATAATTAGATCATTTTATTAGCAGGAGCTGAGCAATTGTGCTAAAAGAATGCTCGAGTCTTTTCACAATCTAAAACCCCAAGGCAAACAAAAAATTAAAAGATTCCCTTGGCTTGTATTCTCACCTGCTGAAGCACTTTAGCTGTTGGGAAAGTTTAAAAACCGAAGCACTGGCTTCAGCTAACTCATGAGTGGTGGTCTAGTGTCAGGAAGAGTTGTGTGATGACTGAGAGAGTCTGAAAACTTTGAACCAGGTGGGCTTCACAGAAAACTTTGCAGTCAGTTTTTTCTGGATGGGCTAACTATGTGAGCAAACACAGCTGATTTTTTTACTCCAACATCACCCTTGTTTCCAAATATGTTTTTTGCATGAAGTCAGGGTGAGCTGAAATATTCCGGAAAGTCCCCCACCACTAAGCAGTGTGTGGTGATGATGTTTTTATCCCTCTACAGATGCTGGGATGTTTACTCTTCAGTGCCACTATTTTTCTCTTCATCATTTTTTTGTGGTTTTGTCAAACTATGGGTTCATTATAGGGATGCATGATGTGATCAAACAACATTGGTATGAACAGATATCAAAATTTCTGATGATATTTGCAGCCGACTTTTAATCATATACTGTATATAAAACAAATTTTGGCTGTCACAAAAAGAATGTAAGAATATAACTAGGGATGTAACAGTATGAACATTTCATGTCATGTTATTGTGCAGTGTGCTCAACCATTTACAAAATTGTATTTAGTTGAAATATGATATGAATGAAGAATGACCTGCAGTGGTCCATTTTGAGGGGGGGTGGAGTCTCTGCTACAGTATCTGTGTGGGCACCAACCACCATACTTTGTTGAGGATCAGACACATTGTACTCACTTTTAAGACAATTAGCAGTATCACCATGACTTATCAACAAAGTAAAAAGCTAACATGGTGTTAACGGTAATTAAAATAGGGAACAGTAATGCTAACTGTTGGAAAGTTTTTAATGGGGTTTATCATTTTAACAGTAACCATTACATCCCTAAATGTAACACAATACTACATCCTATAATTGTTGAATGTTGAAACATTAATAAAGGTATCTTCTTTTGATAATGAAATGTTTTCCTCTGTCAACGTCAATTTTTAATCCAGATATACAATTAAAATGAGAAGAAAGGTCAACTCAGTAAAATAGATACCTTATACTCTTCCCGAAAATATTAGTATTGGAAATGATAAGTTTGGGAATTAATGGCGTATTGGATATCTGCTAAAATCCAAAACTGTGCCTCACTGGTTACTTGATGGAGGTCTGTTATTGTGGCACAAGTCTATACAGAATACGGTTATAGCTTAAATAAAACTTCATCTTTATTACATCACCCAAAATACTGTTGTGCTGGTTCAAGGTGAACGATGTTACTACTGTAGGGCTGATGAGCAGGAACAAAGATCGCAGCTACAGCCCCAGCTAGCAAAGGTTGGATATTTTATACATTTGACAAGTTTTTGCCTGTCTGACAAAGAGCTGTGTGTAAGATAACCAAATAAAAGAAAAAATGCAGCAATGCTACAACTTGATCCCCTGAACCAAACCGAGTCAGCCAAACTTATTATGTCAGAGTGACCTTAAATGTCTTGCACATAGATGTACTCCATCATGCACAAGAGGCATGCAAAACACACTTTAGGGTACATAAATGAAGGTAATTCATGATATGACCTCTTACATATAAGAAGTGCCATATGTTTGCCATTGTCAACAGAAAACCTGTGCAGGGCTCTTTTCACACACACAGAATCCACACAAATTTGTAAAGCAGTCTACATAGTGAATAAAATAGTGTATTTTGTTTTCATTTTTTAAAGTTTTTTCATAAACATGGCGTTGTTTCAAGAAACATGAAAACACGGAAAGTGCTGTATGCCAGGCTTGTAAGTGGTGCTGTTATGTGCCACAGACATTCAGGAAAATGAGAGATAAAAACATGAGGCATGGATATAAAACATGTGCAACAAAAAACTCCATAAAGAAGAAAACTACTGTTCTTTTTGACCACTTGTTGCTCTCAGTGGTAGTGGAGGATCAGAGGAAAAGCTCAGGAGCGTCTGCATCACAAATGCAACGCTTAATACATTGTTTATATAGTTGTTGGGGTTATTCTGCATTCCATTTAAATCATAACTGGAAAAGGGGAGAAGGAATGACGTCATATTTCAGAGTTCCAGTTACAAAGTCGGACAACTGTGCCGATCTACCAGGTTATTGTTAGCTGTTATTAGCACACCCTGCGCTGTAAAGGCCATATAAACGTATCAGATTTAGTGCAACAAACACTAGTCAGAAGTGCTAATAAATGGAATAGTACAGGAGCTTGCTAACTTTTTACACCTGGGGCAGCCATCTTTGCTTGTCAGCTCTGACAACTGCCCAGTGGGGAATTTCGACCTCGTTCCAGTTGAAATTTCCCACTTGAAACTCGGAAATCCCAACTTTTCAGTACAACTGGAATACAGCATTGACACAAGCAGCTTTGAGATGTTTTGAGAATGTTGGACACAGTTCAAGAATTGTTTGTTTTCGAGTTTCTGTGTGGAGGAAACCACCATATGCTCTACTTCCAAACTTGTTTCTTATGGGCATCTCCTTAGTTACAGTTAATGAAGGATGAAGAATCAGATCTATGAGCAGATTGAACATAAATAAAGCAGGATGAATTACCACACCTACTTTGACTGGAAAGCATGTATCTACGATCTAGCTTTTGAATCATTGTGCTGTGGACTAAAGCTCTGCATTTTCGACTCCATGTCTCTTGGATAGGGACGTTGGGAGTATTGCCTAAGAGGCATCAAAGATGATGACACTTCCTCACGCTGCTTCAGTCTACTGTATGTCGAAACCCTTGGAGATTTTGTATGAAGCTAATGTCAGCAGCTCTGCGATGCAAGTGCTTTTGTTACTGCTGTATCTGTCATAGTGCAAGCCTGAAGTAAGATTGAAAACGGAGTGAGTTGTTAAAAACACATAATCTTCACATTATCGCTTTATCCCTTTCATAAACACTGCTGTATCTCCTCTGAACACAGCTTTTTTTTCTGATGATGTTTACGTAGAAGTTTTAGAGGTCAGTAAATTAGTAGTCTGAGTTTCATTCCCTCCAGGCCCGTAGAAATTTAAAATGCATGAGCTGGTGTAAGGAATGTGTTGACTAGCACTTTTCAAATGGCACTGTCTGATGTGTTTGAGCACATTTGGTGGCTTAATCTTTTATTGCCATGTGCGCAATCCTTCCCATTATGACATCCATAATTCGATGCTCGAAGTGACATATTTTTGCTTTTAATACAGCAGCAGACAGATTCAGCCTCTCCTCTCACTGCCTTGCGGGCAGATTCTTGGAGCAACAAATACTTGGCACATTGTTGGTGTTGAACTTTGATGTGCCCACTGCCTAGAGATTGATGAGGTGGTATCGACATTTCTGCCTTGTAACGTTCCAAGTTATATCTCACCACACAAGGAACTGTCTGACTTTCCAGCCCATTATAGTGCAATTCTTTTTAGTGTCCAACTCAGATGTCCAAACTAAAAGAGTGGAGGCTGAGTTAAGTGGGAGAGGTATCATTAGTTTGAATCCTCTGAGCACACACGCTTTTAAAGATGGGACAGTGCAGGGTTTCTTTACATAACACGTTCCTTTCTACATTAATACCCCTGTCCAATTTAGTCAACCAGACCAGAGGTTTCTACGTGGCGGCCCATTGCCAGGGTATCCATGCAGACAACACATCATTCTGAATGCTCAATGACCTAAATTCAATTAAGTGCCATATCAGAGTGCACAATGAAAGCCTTTATGACGAGGCAGCAGAAATAAGGGAAATGCACAACAGGTCAGTTTGAAATGATTTTGTGGCATTTGCTTAGCAACAGAGCACACAGATGGATAATCATCCTATGAGTCACGGCTGAAATGTTGACTTCAGATAAGGTGAAGCCAAAATTAATGTCATGGTTAGTAAGCATTGAAAAAAAGGATTGTGGCTAGGGTTTGAGTTTATGCAGAAAGGGGAAGTTTTTAATCAAGATGTAAAAACAAGAACAGCATTGCCATCCAAAAAAAAGACTGCTCATGAATCATTTTACAGCTAATTGCATGAACAATTTAAATATAATTACCTACGCCAAGGAGGTTATGTTTTCACTGGAGTCTGTCTGTTTTTTTGTCTCTTTGTCTGTTAGCAGGATTACGCCAAAACTACTGGATGGAATTACACGAAAATTTTACCAGGTGTGGTTTAGTCCAAGGAAGACACCAATTCTTTTTTTGTGCAGATCCAATCCAGATTGACATCACAAAAAACATTGAAGTTTATGATCAATTCCCATTACTTAACACTTGGCCGTATTTTGTCCCACCCACGGCTACACGCTCTGGTTACACACAGAGGCATGGGACATCAGCCAATCAGCAGTAAAACTGCAGAGTTTTGCTCATAGACACAGAGTAGAGGAGGAAACGTTTTGCTGATGGAGAAAGCCCAGCACTGTTACTGGGGCTTTGGTTGCTCAGCAGACTCTCCTGAAATTGGAATAAACTTCCCAGTCCTCTACAACTCATAATTACTAGTAGCATGACTGTGAGCCCATTAACATAAAAGACATGTGCAGCAGCTCTTCTTGCTAGCAGTCTCTCCAACCGTGCTGTTTCATCACTCGAAACAAGGTTGCTGTTAATGTCGATATGGATACAGTCCGTCATAGCAGAAGTCTGTGTGTGTGAGTAAAATCTTACCTCCACATTCCACATAGAGCAAACGTGCAGTTCACTGAAGTGGTTTTGCTCGACCTATAGGCTGGTGACATCACCCACTGGAAGCACTGCGGCAACACCAACATCTGTACAAGCAACAACAGTCAACAAGTTACAAGACACACAACTAACTAGGTCACTCTATTGGATGATATTTATATCAACAATAACCACACTTCTTGCAGACTGCTATTTTTCATTCCACAATGTGCATATAAAATAAATAATGGACTACAAGGTTGGGTGGAAATAATTTATGGGTGGAACTGAGCTGCTTTGCAGAGGTCTGCACTCTCAGAGTGCTTTTCTAGTTTGGAAAGATGAATTAGTAGTTTTAAATTCCAGTCTCATGTTTAACATTAAATTAGTGTACACTTCAAATGTAGAAGTCCATAACACGAAACATTTCTTTTTGGTATTTTGTAATCAGGAATATAAACAGGTGTCTTTTGCATTTGAGACATTTTAATAACATTTTTAAAGGGCGCCGCACCTTTTCACCAGTACTGGTGAACACGTGTTGTCTCATACATGACTTAGGGGCTGATCACACAGAGACACGCTACTCAAGGTTCAGATGCACCAAAAACGCCATTGAGGGAGCACTGACACTGACCCAGTGCTTTACGTTGGTTTGAGTGACCGTTTCTTTTCTTCTCCCTTCATTCTTGGTCAGAAAAAATAAAATGTTGCCAGAAAACCTACAGTTTTCTCACTGAAGGCATCAGCTTAACTGCAAAAAAGGAACTTGCTATGGATTGACAAGTCAATGAAATTGGCAAGAAGAGTGGTGAAACAGTGGACATCCACTGGGTCCCATTGGAAAACCACCAGTTAAAGGGCTCGGTTATACTTAAAAAAAAATGTGACATGAGAATGCTTCATGTTTGTAAATGCTGAGTGGCTTTTTCTTCGTCGCAAACCAATATTTTTCCAAACTGAGGGAAAGTGTCTTGTGAAAAGTCCCGTCCAAAGCATGGTTTAAAGGGAGTTTTCAAAGAAGGTTGCTTGTTTACAGGGAGAACCACAAGAAGAGTTTCGTGTTTCGTTTTTTATACTAACGACAGCAGTACCCGTTTGTCATCTTGTTCTCGTCTGTGTCTGTTTAGATTCTGTTCATAGACCCCCCCCTGCAGCGGAGTGTGTCTGGTTATGTGACATCACGCTTGCTGTGTCTACACTTGCAGCCCCCTCGATGTATCATGCACAAAACAAGCGTAAGGAAGCGATGATACTGGTTTGAGGGGATACGACCATATGTGATGTTTACTTCAAAATTAGCTTCTCTTTAATAAAGCACTTCTCCCTGCACATACAGAAAACAAGGATCCCATTTAAGACGTCAGAGTTTAAATGTTCTTATAGTTTGTGAACTATAGGCCCATGTGATGTGTCTGTTAAATTGCAGGGGTGGAGCCCAAAAAAAATTAATTTAATTTCAATTATTAACACAGTACCAACACAGACTTTTATTCCATGGCGATTATGTTTATATATATATTATATATTTATTATATTCACACTGATAGCCTTTTTTAAAGTTGGACCCTGTGTGGAGGTAAATGTGTCTTGGAAAGAGAAAGTTAAATTATACCATTGTCCCTCATCATCTGCTTTAGCTGAGGGAAAACTCAATTTTCTCGTCTAAAGCAAACAAGCATGCAGCCTGTGTGACCCCCTCTGCATGCCAATATCCTCTCTTAGGCAATTGTTTTTGACAGCTAGGGCGATCGAATATTGCTCTGAAATGGTGGTTACTCAGGGTTGGTTTAGTGTTAAACAAGGCAGCCGGTTTCATTCTGTCAATCAGAGAATTCAGTTCTTGTTAAACTGCTTCTCTGAAGAGATGGGAGGATGTGGTCGGAACTGAACGACTACATTCTCATAGTAACAGCTTTAATACTCTAAGAGATTTCTGTTGGAACGAACGGATGGTAGCATGGATGTTTTAGTGTAAGCGGGTATGCTAAAAGCACATCTAAACTGGCAAGTGGAGGCCTTTCTTCAAGATGTATGTGCTCTATTTTAAACAGTTAAAGCCTGTAGTCTTGGTTTTAAGTGTGAATGCTTACAGATGGTTTTATCTGATGTAACCCAAATTCTTAATCATTTTAGGAAATACTCAACTCAGAAGCTACACTCTTCTTCCCACTCCGCCTACAGGTTATGGCCAGTGTCCAAATACCAATACATTCAGGATAGCACTTCTAACACTGCTCCTTCTCTCTTGAAACACTCAGCGTAACTCTTTTATTTCAAAGTTTTTTAGAACAAAAATGTTACAAAACATGCTGCTTCACTATCACCAACATAAAAATTACAAGCTCCTTTTCTTTGACAGAGTTAGACTTTAAGGACATGCTTAAAATGTGGGTTACATTTAAGAGCAGTGATGCTGCAGGGAAGCTACAAGGATTATTTATGGGTGTTTTCATTCTCTGGTAACCATTTTTTGCCACAGCCCAAGACCACATCCTCTCTGTGAAAGCTGAACTAGTAAACTGTTACAACCTCTTTTCCAACTACCACACATTTAAGTCAAAAAAACAGGGCTCTGCATTTATGATCTAACTTTATTTGAATGTGAAAAATAATAGTATAATAATAGCCTTAAGTGTCCAGTCTTTTTTATATTGTGTTTATTTTCTTTTAGTGTGAAAAACGATGAAATAGAAGCAGGTCAGAGAGGGTTTGTGTGCGGTGAAGGGTCAAGGCTTCAGGGTTTTTTTGGTTTTTTTGGTTTTTTTCAGTTCTCTTATGATTCTTTTCTGAGAATATACCTGCACACCACAGCTGGTCAATTTGGTGACGCTTGGTGATGTTACATCAGTGGTTTGTACGCTTGCATTAACTGATTATTGATTTAAAAAAATATGTATAAATTACATTCAAATTATTTGTGCAGTATAAATTGTATTTGATGTTCATAAAAATACACATATATATATCCCTTTTGGGATAGATCTTATTGATTTCGCTGCTGTATATTCTCCAATACTGGTAGTCTGTGACTTTTGCTTTTTTTGTAGTAGCATCATACTGGTCTCAGCACAGTTTGATTTTTTCAGTCATCCTGGACTTTAAAATGTAGTTGTTGTGAGATCTATCCCGTTATGGAAAACTTTATCTATTCATCTTAGAAATATGGTAATTAGTTGAGATCAAACACCCTTTATATTAGGACTGGGACGATATGCTTTTCTCCTGAGTTCGATTTTTTATGATTTTTAGGTGCCGATTCAAATAGTGATTCTACGATATTGACAATTTATGCAATCTCTAAATAGCTTTTTTAACACCAGCAAAAAAGATGAACAATGATGATGCCTACAGACTATATCAGGAAAAATACACACCACATGTAAGTCTATTTTTAGGATTAATTCAGCAATATATTTTAACCAGCTGTTTATACTCTCTTTAAAAGCCTGGACTGCATTTCAAAGTGGCTTATTAACACAGACTAAAATGAAGCATTTAAATTTTGAAAAAAAAAAATATTTTTAAACAAAAAAAATCGATTTAAATATCATCAAGCAAAAAATTTCTGATACTTATGTGAATCGGTTTGTTCTTCCAGCCCTACCTTGCATACAGCATCATAGTTTTCAACTGAAATTCAGTGTAAATGTATCTATAATTCTATCTCAGTGCCAGAGCTCTATACACTTTAAGTGCTGTCTTGTTAATAATTTGATTAGAAGTGTGGCACTTAAGCAGCTGCATAACCAAACAGAGTGATGTATGTTTATGTTGAACAGTGACAATGCATTACAAATGCACTTGTGTTATCCTTCTTAATGGCTCAGGTGTTTACTCGGCCATTTTAAACTGTCCTCACAAGTAACTAATAACCATGTTGCATGTGGGTGGCCAGTGGCAGCAGAAATAATGAGCCTGTGGACACACTTTTCTTCCCACCTCACACCTCACCTCAGATCCTCTTGAACAGAGAGACAAACTTCATTGCGTAATATAACAAAAAGAATAATTTCACAGTTTTGCTTGCTGGAGAAAACATATCGGTGTATCAGCCTGCTAAAAGGGAAAACAATATGGCATTAGTTATGGTGGAGCAGCAGGGATGCAAGTGCAAGTTTTCCACATAGGAATCTGTTTTTCTATTACACAGATCAGTGCATGTCAGCTAAGGTGTGTTTGTTATAAATTTTAGATCCAAATAAATTATTCCACACATCTCATTTCACAAGCTACCAAAGCAGCAAGAAAAACAAAGATCAGAGCGCACTAAACTATGTCAGTGTTTCATAAAATCACGACGCGTTTGAAGTAGAAGCCTTTTTGAATTTATGCTTGAAGCGTGTTATAAAGGTGAATTCCTGTGCTCAAGAAGAGGAGGCAAGTTAAAATTGGACTAAATATATATGTTTTCATTGGTGTGTCGTGTGGAGAGCTCTGCTGTGAAGTCAGAACATGATTAACCCTCCTTCCGCACACGCCTGCTTTTTCTTCTCAACTTTTTCTGTGTGCTGAGGAGTCTTTCATCTCCCTGTCAGAAAGTTTCCACTGTACATCTTCAAACTAAGTATAGCGCTTACCTAGTTTCTTTTTGACAGTGATGATCCGGGTTACATTTTCCTCAGACTTGATGCTGAATATGTAGAGCTATGCTGGAGATTTACTTCATTTGCTGTGATTGTCGTTAAGTGGTAATTGTTTTGATTGTGTTTTTTCTTGAGCAGCAATATCGTAGTAATGGAATGTGTAAAACATGCTTTAAAGCATGTCTACTAGGGCTGGGTAACAAATTGGTTTATTTAGAAAATATTCATTTGGGGTGCAAAAGCCCACAGTTTCTGATCCTGGTTTTGGGTGAGGTTCTGACAGTCTGGGTCTTTGGACTGCTGTTCGTTGGTATTCCATCTTTAGCCGTTTAAGGTGACAGTGCCACCTCATGAAGTCACCACTCCAAATAGCTCACCATGCTTATGTGATTTGTTAAGTTGTTCCTTAAGCTCACTCATATTGGATATCTATCAGGGTTGAAATCACATCTTGCCCAAGCATCATGATTCTGATACATGGTCCATAATGTCAATAAGATCACGATGTGGCAATTCTGCAATTATAGATTTGCAGCATATTATACAATAATACATCTCAATAGCTGGCAAACAGCAGACTTTTAATGTAATTAATTGGAGTAACTTAAACAGAAGTTTGCAAAGACTGTGGAGGACTGATGTTTATGTTCTCCCATTATGAATTAGACCTTCAAAATCCTACAACTTAAAAAAATACAATAAATACAAGTATAATCATGAAGACACCATCAACACATTTCTATACACTTTTAAACCTCGTGATTTCACATTTTTGTTGTGAACTAGAAATACCCTGAGAGCACAAATTTCCATCAAGGAATTTTCATCATTATCGAGTGAAATACTGTGAATAATGTGGAAAACTGCCCTCTCTCTCTCACTGTTTACAAATCTTTGATCCTGGATCCATATCTGGATTCAGCATCATACTTGCATTCTTTTTTAGCTGTCCTGTTCACAAACAAACAAACTGTCAAAAACATAACCACTGGCTGAGGTAATGAAGCAGTTTTTTGATAACCTGTACTACCCTAGCATTCAGAAATATCGACTATCAGTTCATACAAAGCATGGTTTACATTCTTATGTTACCTGTAGAGATAGGATAACTAACAGCTCATCACATCTGTACAGACACAGGGTTTCACTATCACATGATTAGGCTTTCCATCCATCCATAGAATGGGGGTTAAGGTATTTTTAAGGTTTGTCCACGGTATAAAGTTATTTTTTTTCATGGATTACGTTTAACTCCTGCTAGGAAGAGCCACTGGTTAAAGTCTGGACCCTTCTTTTAGAGCAATTTGCAAATAAAATAGTCTGAGAAAACCTTCTCTGTTCAAAGGGAAGTGAGCCATCACAGAGAGATAAACTCACAGCCCAAAGAGCTGTCACTTTTTAATGTATTTAAGAATCAAAGAATGCAGGTAGCTCCCATAATCTCTGTGAGCTTTGTCTGCTTCTCTCCCTGCCTGTATCATCTTTGGCCAATTCACCGCCGCTCACCTTATTCATCTTTTGCTGCCACAAGAAGTCATGACGTACTACTGCAGTGAGTAAAGTTAAGAGAGAAATCTGTGCCGTGTTTATTATAATATCAATATTTGGAGCCAGTGGGCAATGGCTGAATCCCACACACATAGCAGAGCAAAGTTTTTATTTTGCTGTTTGTGCCTTATTGAACAGTTCAGTAGTATTCTATTGTACTATAAAAATATATGTATTATATTGAGAATTTTTAAATCCAATCATTTAAATTAGGGATGCACGGCAGTTACTAATTTTGCTGATATCTGATATGCCAGTATTTCAAAAGCCATTATTGCTGATCAATTCAAAATTTTTTTGTCCACAGCAAAACGCCCTCATGTCACCAGAGCAGCCCTGCTCCTTCATGGTGACAATCTTTTTATGTTAGAAACAGATGCAAAGCAGGAAAAACAATATTGTAATATACTGGTTATCATATGAGCCACAATGTTTTACGGGGTGCTGGTTTGGCGGAGTGGTTGGCAGACATGCACGTCCCAT
Organism: Scarus forsteni; assembly: GCA_036419115.1. Taxonomy (NCBI): domain Eukaryota; kingdom Metazoa; phylum Chordata; class Actinopteri; order Labriformes; family Labridae; genus Scarus; species Scarus forsteni. The sequence continues at coordinate 5,830,394 of JAZDUH010000508.1, forward strand.
ATACATAATTCTGCCGGTCTGGGTTCAGGTCCAGCCTGTGACCAGTTTGCAGAGTGTCTTCCCCTACTTTCTCACCCCCTTTCACAAGCCTATCCACTGTCTCTCTCCTATCAATAAAGGCACAAAAATGCCCAAAAAATACATTAAAAAAATAATAATAATGTTTTACCCTGTTTTAGGGCTGGGTGATATGGCCTGAAAATAAAAATTTCAGATTTATTTTTTTCCCCACAACACTTGATTTACGATTTTAATAGATTTTCCCCCTCATAAAAAAAAAAAATCACAGCCTCCCAGTGACACAAAAACAACACAAATCAAGTGTTGCCTTCATGTTGTCAACTTTATTCAAATACCAAACAGAATTTCCCTCTTAAAGTTAAAATAAAGAAAGTTTGATTATGTAGTTTAAACTTAGGTAGGTTTGTCTCAATAAACATTAAACGCTGAGGCTTTTTTACTCTAGCATGAAACTCTCTAGTCAGTATTTAGTCTCATTTAAAAAATAAATACAAGCCTATAAAAGTGCATGTGCAAAACCAGACCAGGCCTACCATTATGAACTTAAGTGGAGTAAGTCAAGAAAATCAAATCCAGATTTTAAATTTTTAAATCTCCTTCAGAAAATAAGTCGAATTAATTGATTTAATCAATATATTGCCCAGCCCTACTCTGTTTCTGTTTTATGAAAAAGCTCCAAATGCTGATGCCTCCATTCTGCTGAGTGAGTAATTGTTCTAAATAGTTACAGATGTATTCAGTGAAGCACATCAGTTCTTCACTTGAATTTGTAAATGTAGTCATCGCTCGTCCTACTTATCTTACCAAATTGAGAAGTGAAGAGAGGAAATTAATCAGGGGAGTTAAGTATTCAACAGAATCTCCTCTGAATTAACTTCTGAAGAGGCCTTGAGCTCAGAACCTGGATTTAACTTGGTGACACTCAGCATCCACAGGAAGCAGAGTCCTCTGAGTGAAGCACAATGAAGTCTGTTTTTACTACAGTCGAAGGCATCAGGCCACACTTGTGGTGGAGTAAATGCTGCTGATACCTCCTAGCATTGTCAGATTAATTATTCATGTTGTCACACAGAAACTGCCACCAAAGCACTTTGACTGACTTCTCTGCCATAATTCAGGCTAAATCTGCAAACTACAGATTTTTCTGTCCAACTCAAACTCATCTCTTTTGTCTGCTGAGAGAGATTTTCTGGATATGGCTGTGAGCAACGCTGCTCTAATGATGGACTGTAATCCATTTGCCCAAACCAGTGCTGCTGGCAGCTGATGGGCTAATTACTCACAGGTTTCTGACATCCCTATAGCTGCAGAGCTCTTGTGCTTTCTCACATAGGCTGCTGTGCCCTCGTATGTTTAAAGCATTCATTCAAGAGCTCAGGAGTCAAAGACTGACACCAGTGCTGTCAGCTCTGCCCTGTTACTTCAGGGAAACTCAAACGACTTGGTGGTGATTACAGCTCTACCACATTCATGGGAGTGGTGTCTTACTGCAATAAGCAGCAAAGCACAGAAATGAGAGATTTTACCATGATGCTTAATTATCTATAATTACATCTCTATGCCACAATCATATATGGGTTTCCTCAGAATCAGAGCTGCGACACGGTGATGTTAGTTAATGACAAGTAATGAGCACTGATGACTCGAGAATAGGGATGTCACGGTTACCGGTAAAATGGTAAACCGCGATAAATTTTCCCACGATAATCGTTACCGTGTCCAATTAAAATTACCGTTATATCGTGCTTGATCACCACTCTGCCTCAGTAACGCACGGTGATTTGCCTGGAAAAACCGGAACTATGTATCTGTCCTCGATGAAGGAGCCTCAGGTGCACATGCGCAGTTTGCATTGTTTGGCCTCTGAGTCTGACACATTTATTGACAAAAAAGACAAAAGAACTGTTATGAATATAATAATAAAGGGGTTTAATGATTTTAATTCTGTGTAAAAGTACTTTTTCAACATTTTGAGCACACTGCAACAATACCGCGATAATAATGATAACCGTGATAATTTTGGTTACAATAACCGTGATACAACATTTTCATATCGTTACAACCCTACTCGAGAAGTATCTTTTATTACTGTTACGTGAAGCTCTCCAAAGGAATTCACCTAAAGCTGACTGGATCATCTATGTCAGGGGTTTCCAACCTTTAATTAAGGGCCACATACATGAAGATACAAGGATGAGTAAGACTTTAAGACACCTTTACTCAATTTTATTGTTGTTAATTAGTAAGAAAATGTGCATGATTTAAGCTACTTACGGCATGATATACAGTAATTTCCTTTATTCATCAGTCAGTCGTATTCTGCTGTGAGCCATATTTCATTTTCACTTTTCTTAATATACTTCAGGCCAACCAGAAATGGACTGTGGGCTGCTGTTTGCCCTTAGACCATTGTCTGGACACCACTGATCCACTGCAAGAATCTGGCATGGCAGTGGTTTTACACTAGGGCTGGGTTAAAAAAATCGATTTAATTGATTTACATCGATTTTCCTTTAACTGGTTCATAATGGATCCATAAAACCCAGAGATCGATCTTTTAACTTGGGTAGTTTTTTCTTCTTTGGATGTGCAGAGAAGCAGTTTAGCGTTGCTTTCTACTGAACAAGATCTCATGAGATGTTACTGCAAACAAACATGGTGGAAGCACTATATGGGCACCACTGGCAAGTTTAAAAGCTGATGTTTGGATGTACAGTATTTTAACAAGTACAAAGGAAAATACGAGTTGGACAAAAAACAAGTAACATGCAGAACATGCATTAATGCATATCATTAAAATATGATTAATGTAACTGCTTTGGGTTGAGTTCTTCATGTTAAAACAATTTTTGATGATGTACCAGATCAAAAGGTCACTTCTTAAATTTATAGCACTAGTTTAACTAAGATATCCCAGACTGAGTAAATATAGAATTGAATTGTGAATCGAATCGATTTGAGACCTTGTAATATCAAATCAAATCGATCCAGAAAATCTGAATCGATACCCAGCCCTATTTTATACTGAAGCTTTTTAAAGCTTTAGAGCTCAACTTTGATGGTGAAAGAGGCGCAATAAGATATCAGGTCATGTATAGTTCCTATTTCCAAATCAGGTCCTTGTTTACAGGCATTATCTCAATACTTGATTTACTTTGAAAAATAATAAATGGCTGTCATAATGCTAAAATTTCAAACTAAATGGAAATCAAAGACACACACACAAGAGGCCATTCTTTGTATTTAGTTATCAGAAATTACAAAGTCCAACACACTATATACATTGTTCCTAAATCTTGTATTCATATTTGTATCATGGATTTGTTATGTCAATCAATCCATCTGCTGTTTATGTCATTTATATTTGAGTTTGAGGGGGACTGGAGCTTATCCCAGGTAAAACTGGACTCTTTTGCATCATATGTTTTAAAATTCCCATGCATGTGATTGTTTCTTAAACCTGGACCTGACTGGTAAATGGTAAAGCTCAAGGCACTTTTCAGGTTTGACTAATCACAGTACAGTTTACACCACAGGTCACACTCATTCATACCTAATGATAACACATTAGTAAGCCAATGCTGGAGGCTGCTGTGTAAAGAAACTGTTATCATTAATGTATTAATCACTCTCCACGTCTCGAAAAGCAGCAGTTGGGATCAAACCTCAAACCGTCCTGCAAGACAGTCTGCCGTACCACTGATCCAAAGTCTCCTCATGTTGCTTCGCTCTAACTCAACTAAAGGTTATTTAAACAGAGATTCTAAATGTGAGGGTTCAAGCCTCTTAAAGGTTTTACATTGCTTTTGTTGGCATTAGATGTCTTTTGAAGTGTTGTTCTGATTTAAAAGAAACCCCTGCAATGATCCAAACTCTGGTTTCTACTTTTTTGTTATACTGTAGGCCATTTGACATAAAAACAAATGTGGAACTTAATCCCAGATGTATTAATTATTTAACTAATAATTAAACGCATCCCTGGAAAGTTCCGAGAATTTTGCCTCTCCTAAAACGTTTTATTTTCTTTGTCAAGTATTCGGCTAAATCCTCAAACCTCTACACAGCAGCAAATGATCCTCTGACTACATACCTATGACTTACCTTGAGGGCAGAAAGCATCTAGACTCCCAGATTATCCATGCTTAGATAACTTAGGGTACATGGATTCAAAACCAAAACTAAGTCAGCAACAGAAGCTTTTAGTTTTCATGCCCCCTGGTACAGATCCTTGAATTGCTGAGGTCTGCTTTAACTTTTCATGGCTCTAAACATTTACTGCAGCTTTAACTCCTCAGATTTCCCATGTTTTGGACACAAGTGGCCATGGGAAATCGAGACTTTTTGATTTATTTCAGTGTAAGAATCTATGTTTAAATGTTCTAATATTTAATATGGAGCTGAGGCATTTAACAAAAAATACTTAATTTTTCAAGAACTTTGTATGATGGAGTTTTTTGTCATATTTAATGCTTTTGCCTTCATTTTTCACACATTACTCAGTTATTACGCAGTTGTTTGTTGGTTTTTGGATTTTGCTAGTGATATTACTATTCCGACATGTTACAACCAAGATTTTTTAACAGACAACCATTGCACCATAAAAACAGTCTATGTACGATTATAATCTTTCAATCAGTCCATCAGGCTTCAAATTTGTGCCTTGTACCATTTTTCTCTTTTTGCTCATGTGGACAGATACATCCATTTTTCCTATTGAACACGCAGGCCAGAATGGAAGCTTGTACAGCCCATAATAATGACTGTGCGACTCTAAATTAATTTGTGCATACATCTACTGTAGAGCCGTACACTCCTCCTGACTCATCCCTTTGAATGTGACTTGCTTCTTCGGGTACCAATTTCCTGCCTTCATTAAATATTTGGCTCTCCATGTAATTGTGAACCATGAGAAACTATGACTGTTCGTATGATCTGTAAAACTGTTTACTGAAGTTTTAGCCATCGTTATTAGATCTTCAAACTCGCCATGTTGACTTTTGAAACTTGAAAGGTTTGTGTAATGAATTTACAAACTGAACTGCAGAGAGGTCCAGTTTACATTTCACTGTAATTTTGAGGGACATGTATCTTCGTGCAGGTCATGTAGTAGTGACTGATGTGTTGGCACAATGTAATTAGTTTGTAAACGTTAATAGACTTCTATTATTAATATATTACATCACAGGAAAACAGATTTTAAGGATGTGATTAAAATCATACTATTAGATATTATTCTGAGTGCCTCAGTACTGTCTTGCATTACTGTGCATCATTAAAAAGCTCCTCGGATGAATCAGAGTAGCTGCTTTGCAATAATAACAATGTTGGCAGTGGAAAGACTCATGAAATTGGCAGCTAACATCTTCATTGTTCAGAGGGAGCAGGCAGAAGGTTTGAGGGCAGCCAGTGCTCTGAAACCGTCTCATCATGGATGCTTCATCAGCTGATGCAGCTCACTCTCTCCTCAGTCAGACTGAACTATGACATGACAGTTTTTCTTGATCATTCTCTGATTGAGGTCTGATCAGAATGGGAATAACATCATTTTTAGCTCTTGCAGTGTTGACCTGACTTGAATAATGTGCTGGAGCTTTGAAGTTTGACCTGATTGAACAATTCAGACACGCTTACAAGCTGCTTCACTTCACTTCGCTTTGGTAAACAGTATACTGAGATCTCACAAGCGATAGCACATTCTTCATCTCTTTTCCTCTCTCTATTATTGCATTAAGAAAAGGACTTGTCAAACTGGCTACTTCAACCAGTTCCATGGTCCATGTCACTGCTGCTCCCTGCCGTGTTTACTATATGCAGCATTCTCTCTTTTGCTGGGAAGACTACTCCTACGATGCAGAGAGTGGTTACTGCGCTAGGACAAAAATGCTTAAACAAGACAAAATACCAATGGCATCAGGGCAGCCTCACTCCTTAGTAGGGATGGGAATCAAAAACCAATTCCTGTTGAGAGTGAATTACAAATAGGGATGGGAATTGATAAGATTTTATTGATACCAATGCTAGAAACAATCCTGCTAATCAATCCAGATCTTTAACGATTCCCTCATTGATCCTGCGAATTTTCCGTGTGGGCAACGTTTATGTTGGCCTGTAGATTTTCAGTGTCAACAATGTCAAACACATCACAGCATAGATAACTCAGGGTTCCCACGCGTCCTGGAAAACCTGGAAAATGATTGCCCAATTTTCCAGTCATGGAAAACTTATGGAAAATGAGGAAAAAAGTTAAATGTCCTGGAAAAGCTTAAATTGTCCTGGAAAATTCTTTGTCTTCCTTCTAGCTGAAACATAGAAAATGAAGTAAAAATGTACTTGGCAACTAATGTACATGTAGAAAGAAAATGTGAGTAGGTATAATAATATAAGTTAAGGCGTAAAATATAAAAACTCAAAACAGTGGGGACAAAAAGAAATTAAAAAAAATGACAAAATAAATTTTAGGCTAAATTAACAAAACCTATTTATAAAAAAGCAGAGTAAATAAAGATTAAAAAATACATATAAAAATAAATTTATAATGGAAAGACACATAAAAGCCAGACTAAACAGAGAGCTAACAGACAATGTTTGTGCTGGAGATTTGGAAACAAATAAATCAATATGACCAATAGCTAGAGATGTTCATCAACCTCTAATCTTGTTTTTTGGAAGGCTAACTAGAATTGAAAACTGCCCACAGCAACAATGTAACTTCAGTTGGTTGTGTGACACTGGAAAATGTCCTGGAAAGTCCTGGAAAATGATTTCTAGAAAAGAGTGGGAACCCTGATAACTGCTTCTGCAAGTTGCTGGTGTTTCCACTCATTTAAGGTTGTGCAGTTGGCGCCTTTTGTAAAGAAAATAAGCCACAATTTTGATGCTTTTGAACCCTATCAGTGGAAGGAATTGATAAGGTGATTTAGTAGCAAAAAGACTCATGATATCAACTCTTTGATGGAGCTGTTAACGATTCTCAACTGGAATTGTTTTTTTTGGTTCCCATCCCTAACTACAAATCCATTAAGGAATCAATATCAGGAGTATTTTGTTTATCAAATTACCTTATCAGTTCCCTCCTCTCTGTGTGCCTTTCAGTTAAAGACAAAAAGGTGTGATAGTAGCTTCTCATCCACCACGTTTTATGGAGTGTGCTGATAAATCCATGCACTTCTTTATTACCTTAGACAACAGATGAAAAGTTAAGTGATTTATTTTTGTGTCCTAATCTTTTCTTTGTTATGCAAGCTAGATTAGTGATCCTTGAAAGCTATTTTTCTTACATCTGTTGCTCATGTAAATAAAAAAAAAACCCTTTGTTTTAAGTGTGGAATCATGACCAGCACTATTTCTCATTACTCAGTTGGAATAGGACTTCCAAAGGTATGATGGGCTTAAAGTCTGTGACAAAAATCACCTGTAAATGTTGCTGCTTAAGCTGTTATATCCTGCACTTTAAGATTACCTACACAACTGGGACTGTAGGATTAGACACATCTCTGCCAGGACTCAAAACACCTTCACATCAGATAATCTTCCACAGGACCATCTTTGAGTTGTAAGTGTGATACTGGAGACTCCCACAGAGGAGGATATATTCTATCACACTAAATCTATTGCCGTAATGACACCAGCTCCCTTCTTTTCCTCAGGATGAGTCGAAGAAAGGGCTTAAATGTTCCACTAGTGTATCATAATTCATCCTTTCCTCATCATTTGATGTCCTGTATGATACGATTCATACATCCACAGTTCCCTTTTTTACCTTCAGGAAATGTATTTTGTTCATGAAATGACAAATATGAAAACCCTTTAAGAACCTGGAAACCATAAAGTCTGTCCAGATTGGCCAGTTGTTGAAAAGAAAAAGAAAGGGCCATATATAAATTCAGCAAGCATGTCATAGCAGCTCTGTTTTACGGTTGACCTTTAGGTGTTAAGCCTGGATTCCAGACCTGCTCAGTTCCCCTTCTGGTTGTAATCACCACAAACAAACCTCAATCTGTGAAAAATACTGCTTGTTTATGCATGTGAAACTGTTATGAGCCGCTTTGTCAGTTGGTGGATAGACCAAAACCAAAAGAGAGATACTTGCAAACTTCATTAGTTTTGTTTTTCGTGATTACCTCCACCAAGGAGGGTTTATTTGCAATCATTTTTATTTTTGAGTCTGTGAAACGTTGGCTGTGTAATGCTCTCTCTCACTCCTCCTAAGGCTTTAATGTGTAGGGATGGTGATAAGATATCATCGAAAAAAGTACTGTTAACTATCCTGCTAATCAATCCAATTCTTTATCGATTCCCTTACTGATTCCTACAAAGTTTCTGTGTGGGCAAATGTTGGCCTGTAGATTTTCAGTGTCAACAATGTCAAACACACATCACAGCAAAGATAACGGCCTCTGTAAGTTGCTGGTGTTTCCACTCACTTATGGCTGTGCAGTAGGCGCTTTTTGTAAGAAAGAAGCCACAATTCTGACACTTCTGAACCCTGTCATTGGGAGGAATTGATAAGGGAATTGATTAGCAAAAAGACTCATGATGTTGATTCTTTGATGGAGTTGTTGAGGATTCTCAACTGGAATTGGTTTTTGATTATCATCTCTTGTAATGCTTTGTACATTGGCACAAGTATGCTAACAAGTCCCACCAGACGCACCCTTCAATACATTTCTCCAGTCCATCGAGTCAAAGTGTGACCTCTTTGGACCAAAACGTCATAGAAAGTGTTTAGGAATGGGCAGAACAATTCAAGTCATATTCAACATGTGATTGGACAATCATTTCATCAATCATTTTCAATACAGGCCAAACAGATAATGGAGTGGACAGGCATTACTGCTGCGGTGTAAATGACAGAATGTGAGCCAATTCACACAAAAACTCTGTAAAACCTGTAGGAAGTAGAGATAAAGTATCCTTTCTATAGAGAAGTCTGTAGTCTGTGTATCAATAATTGTTTTGTACATATAACCACATCAGTGTATTCAGATATTGGTATTTTGTCCAACTTCCATTAATTACATGAGAGATTAGATTAGATAGAACTTTATCAATCCTCTGAGAAGACTTCTTCAGGTAAATTAAGATTCTAGTAGCATTGCATAGTAGGGGTGGGAGAAAAAACTGATTCATGTAAGTAGCGGGATTTTTTGTTTCACTATTCTTAAATTGATATTTTTGTTCAACAATCCATTTTTTCTCAATTTAGATACTTCATTTTAGTCTGTGTTAATAAGCCGCTTTTAAATGCAATCCAGGCTTTTGACGAGAGTATAAACAGCTGGTTAAAATATACTGCTGAATAAAAACAAACTCACGTGATGTTTATTGTTCCTGATATATTCTGTAAGCATCGTCATTGTTCATCTTTTTCGCCTGTTTTAAAAAATCCAACTAAAGACTGCAAAAATCGGCAATATCATAAAATTGCAATTTAAATTGTATCGGCACCTAAAAAATCCTAAAAAATTGAATCTGGAGAAAAGCATATTGTCACAGCCCTATTGCATAGTATACAGGTATAGAAGAACACAGGGCATCAAAAAGTAAAAAACAATACAAACACACATACTTTGATAAATTTAAATAATAAAAATAATAATATGGCTACTGACTGACAGTGGTTTTAATAAAATCATATCATCTTCCATTCCTATCTTGTTAAAAAAAAAAAAAAATAGATGTTTTTTATAGAGAGAAAGAACAATCTAGTGTGTTTATGGAACTCCACTGATGAGCCACCTTGACAATAAGATGAAGACACTAAGGTTAAAAAAAAACTTTGAGTACTTTGTATGTCAGGACCTATTACTAAGTCTTATTCTGTAGATACAGCTGCACCGTATGCAACTTAAAAAAGCATCAACATTTATTGAATGCACTAATTAACATCAGAGAATTAACACATGAATTTGTTATTGTAACTGTGGTTAATGACTCAATCAATATTTGAGAACATTAGAGGCTCCCTCCTGAAGCCTCCAGCCAAAACACTCTGAACTGATGATGTAAATTTTGGATCAGCTCCACAGAGAACAGTTTGGAGGAGGATGGTGGTGAGCAATTAACCCAGGGCACCTACGGCAATTTTTGTCTGGTTAACAGTACACTCTGTTTTTAGAAAAGGAAGAAGGCCACACAGATGATCAGTTCTCTTAAAAATTTAAGGACAACTTAAATCAGTGCCTTCAGGGGAGCTTTCAGCTTTGGAGAAATTCCCAGGCTTTCTCCAGCAATATGTTGGTGTCTATTTCTGAGCTGCTCATTTTGCTGGACCGACTTGACACTGTGCACACACACACACACACACACCAGTGTTATGCAACAGACTGTTTGGTCCAAAGAGGGCAGACAGTTTAGTGGCAGAGGGCAGCTGTATGGCAGTCTGACATAACTTTTGTGGAGTAAAGTAGACGGTTATAATCTTGTGCAATAAAGACAAATAAACCAGGTCATAAGCTCAGACAAAGGGATTAAGACCATGATGCTGTTTGGACATCTGCTTGGTCGCAGCTAAACTTAAGTCAATGATCCAGAAATAGACATTTCACTCTCACTTACATCTCTTGAGGAAATAGCAGAGATTTAAAAGTTGACTCTCTGGGTAGAAAACCTCTTCACACTTCATTTGACCGATGAGTCATCTCATACGGTACAGAGGAGGCACAGCTGGGCCTTTACTGGATTTAAACTCTTGGGGGATTTGAGTGTCGAGCAGCTGGAGGACCAAAAAAATCACCATTTGCTAAATTTCATCTAGGATCAAGATGTGAACTGATATAATGATTTGGCCTGTGCATACTGGGTGCTGAAAATGTGCCTTTAACAACTTATTGCTTCTTAAATACAGATTATGTTTATGTATTATCTAAACATGCATTTTTTTCTTTAAGGACACTTATCATACCACTTTTATTTGCCCTTAAAATGAAATGTGTGTATTGTGCTTTGGTCTTATTACTATAGGAAGAAGGAAAGTTTTGGTAAACACCTATAAATAGTCTTTCACAGTTTGCTGTGGTCTTTGTCTCGTCTGTCAGCTCTTTCTCACCCCGCCCATCTCTTCCTCAAGTGTGTCAGAGTAAAACTTGAGGCTATGTCTTCCGCGACTGTATGTACAAATCTATGAGAAGGGGCACCGAATGAGGGGTGGATTTTTATTATAACACCCCGCTGTGGTTTCACAGTAAGCCCTGATTCTAAACAGGTTGTCAAGATAATCAGATATAGGTGGGCCACAAATAAAAAATTAGGTCTGAGATAGGCCTGTGCTCAAAATATCAATACAGCAAAATATCGTCATGCACTTCTTGGGGATACATGTATCGATACGGATTTTACAGAATCGATATGGCCTCAGTGTTTGGACAGTTGTTATAAATGCACTTTGGGTAATATTAAAAAAGGCACAGTTCAAAGTAGAAGCCAACCTACATGATAAAACACATGTACAAAATTTAATCTTAAGTCTACTATCTTTGGGGACCTAAATTAAAGTTCTTAAGTTGAAGAACTATTTAAAACTCATGCTTGTTCTTTTTCTTGTAATAAAAACAAAAGTTGCAGGAAATTCTGTTAAAAGTGCAGTAAATGTTCACAATGTATGTGTATTGGGATACGTATCGTATCGTGGCCTCCGTATCGGGATACATATGGAATCGTGGGGTTGCTGGAAATACCCAACCCTAGTCTGAGATAAGTTCTTTACTCTTTGCATTTGACTGTAATTAAGAATAAATACATTTTAAAAGAAAAGAAAAGTAATAATAACGGAGAGATGTTGTGATACTTTTCCTGAAGACATGCTTAGTTTTACTGAAGTGTTTTAACCCTTTCGTGCATGAATCACTAAATAACTTTTTAAAATGTTTGTTTTTACTTTTAAAAAAGTTAAAAATCATTTTTATTTTTTTCACTGTTATATTTTGAGGGAGTTATGCATTTGCCCACCACAGTGGATACCGTGCATCAACATTATTAAAAGTAATTTAGTGGAACTTAAAGATCCACAGATGTCTTTGACAAACATTCATTAAAAGTTGTTGTTTTTTTCTCCAAAAAAGGATAAATCTGAAGTATATGTATTATTGCTGATTAATCCACTATTTTTTGTGAATCCTACCAAATTTTAAAATAAGACATTTGTGAAATCTGAATACAGGTATAAAGTACCAATTTGTCCAATTGGAAACTTAAGGCAAGGGTTTGGGAATTTACAACCTGGTGGTTGGACATGGTACTGCAACCTAAAATGTATGAATTTATTCCACATACTATTTCTGTCTTCTGTAGCGAACATCATGCATGAAAGGGTTAACTTAAAGACAGTCAGCTTACCTATATTAACAGCAGATTACCTCAAGTGCAAGAGTACACTCCTAAACTCTACTCACATGTGAGATGACCAAAAAGGAGGAACAGATATTTTTCTTTCATGTGTTTGGCCTTGGTAGCTCCATAATGTTGCGCTTTTCAATAATTTTAATGTTATTTTTAAAGAAATCTTGTCACGATGGCCACAGAGTTCCACCAATGTCTCTCAAACTTTTCAAAACAGAACATGACTTTCTGTTATTTGGCAAAAAATGACATCAAAACTTCCCTTTACACATTTACTTCCCCCACTTTATTGTCAGCGGGGTTTCCTTGTGACTCATTTGTTCAAGTTTTTATTTTTCTGTCAAAGCTCTTCCTGTCACACTGTCACTCTCTTGTCACTTTTTCCCAACATTCGCTTTTATCCCCAAAACACCCCTGTGGATGTCAGCGGAGTCTTACTAAATGTTAATACAGCTTGGGAGAAAAAAAAAAAGAAACAAAGGATGGTTGGGATGATCTTTCCACCTACTGATTTATATTCTTCAGAAGACTTTTACTCAACATGTTCAAATTTAATCGACTTTATTTGTGCATTTTAACACATTAGAACATGAATTAGAGTCTCTTATATTTTACTTGGAGTATTCTGAAAGTACTCTTGAATTACATGGTGTCATTTACTTGAATTTGCCATGAAGTAAAAAAACATTAATGGCATTTTCAACCATGATATAATAAATTGCAAGTCACAATCAAATATGGCACAGTTCTCTGAGTAAGCTTTAAAGGATTACGGTCTGAAAACCTCGGGACAGCAGGATTTTGAGGCAGCCAGCTTAGTAAGTCCCTTTATTATTTACTCTGGGGTTGGACTTGGAATCCTTAAAAAAAGGTAGGTGTCCCACAGTTAGAGCTGTGGGATATTTATGAGCTTCTTAAGTAACCCTGCTGTCGCCTCAGCTTGCCTGGTAGATAGTGTTAGTAACTTAAATTCAGTCAGGGGACTAATCAGATACTGGGAGTGACTCAGCATCTGACCCTTAATGCCAGGACAAAAACAAATGGTTCACAGGAGGACAAGAGAAATTCTGGTTTACAGTATATCTTAAAATTGTATTTTTCCTTCATAACTTGGATACTATGGAGCATGAATGTAATGTAATGACCAACGACCACATTTCTGCACAGGGATAGAGTATTTTGGATTTTGATCTTGAACAAAAGATGTTTCATAGGCATGAAAAGTGCTGGTTCAGTGGAGTAATGCTGCTGCAGGTACGATCACCTTTAACAGAGACAGGCCAACACCGACACTGATACCTCTCATGTTTCGTGTTGTTTCCTGACGTCCGGTTTGGTGTTTGCTCAACAGAGAAACACAAAACTGAAGGAGCAGTGCAGCAAGAACCGTACAGTATCAAAGACTGCATTTAATAGGGGTGGGAGAAAAAATCGATTCACATAAGTATCAGGATTATTTTGTTTGACAATTTTTAAATCCATTTTTTTTTTGTTCAAAAATAGATTTTTTTCCAAAATTTAAAGGGACTGTGAGGAGTTTCTAAGTAATTGCAAAAAGTCTCACTTTTAGATATATGCCTGATCGAAATACACACTTAGATGAGTTTTATAGCATCAAAATAGGTTATCTATAAATGCTATTCCTTAGCTTCTTGGTCGGGTCGGACAGGACAGGGCTGGACCGGACTGGACTGGCCTGGATACTCAACTTCGGGAACAAGACAATTAAAACTAGAGCAAATATATATTATTCAGACACGTATTAGAGCACCGGGCTGTAAGTAGCGATATATAGCCGGCTACAAAACTAGGATACTAAGTTTTTCAAAAATTGCTTGTTGTCACACATCAAAAACTACCGCTATGTAACTAGAAAGAGATACATTACCTCGTCGCTTTGCATCCTGTAAGTTGTTGAAAAAAGAAGCTGTAAATCAATGCAGAGTTCGGAGGAAGGTCCGAGCTGCATTTACCACAACAATCACACGCTTTGGCTTCGGTTGTGTTGTGGTGCGTTCCAGTTGTAGTCAGAAGTAGGAATTTCCAAGTTCCGAGTAGGAAACTGCAGCTTTAACAACCCCTAAGTCAGAATTTCCTACTGGGAACTCGGTGAGACCTCGTCACCCCCGAGTTGACAATCAAAGATGAATGCCCCTAGTGTGAACAGTTATTTAGCTCCTGTAAAAATCAATTTATTTGCACTTCTAACTGGGGTGTGTCGCTCTAGATCAGCTGTATACATCGTATTGTTAGACTTATATTTACAAAAATGCTGCCATAGTGATAATCACATTCTTCATACAACAACGCAGGGCGTGCTAACAACAGCTAACAATAGCCTGGTAGATCGGGATGTTTTTTTCCGACTTCAACTGGAACGCTGATGAGTCGGAGATGATGTCACTCCCAGTTCCGAGGTTACTGGAACGCAGCATTACGACAGTCGCTGCGCGTGCTCATGGGTAGCAGAGTCTTAATGTCGCCGGTAATAGATTCTCCTCACAGTCCCTTGAAGTGCTTCATTTTAGTCTGTGTTAATAAGCCACTTTTAAATGCAATCCAGGCTTTTAAAGAAAGAGTATAAACAGCTGGTTAAAATATATTGCTGAATAAATCCTAAAAACAGACTCACATGTGATGTGTATTTTTCCTGATATAGTCTGTAGGCTTCATCATTGTTCATCTTTTTCGCTTTTGCTAAAAAGGCTAACTAAAGTCTGCAAAAATCAGCAATATTGTTGAATTGCAATGCAAATCGAATCAGCACCTAAAAAAATCATGAAAAATCAAATCAGGAGAAAAGCATATCGTTCCAGCCCTAGAACTTAACATTGTAATGAGTAACACTTTGGCTGGTATTGTAACCGTGCAGTTGATTTTTGCCACCATATCACTGTATTTAGAGTTTTGAAAGCCCATCTTTGTCTGTTTTGCCTTTGGGTGGCACTGCTATACATGAATATAATTGTTTGAAAACTATTAAAAAAAAATCAGAAGGGAATCATTGCAGCAGAACCCCTCAGACATCTAACTCTAATGCTGCGTTCACACCGCAAGCGACCCAGCTACCAAAGTCACGTTGCCTACTGACGTAGCGTCGCACGTCCATAAATACCTCATTTTGGTCACAGTAGCCGTCGGCCGTCGCTCGGTGACGTCAGGTCCGCTTGAGTTTCACCGCGATCATATCATATATCATGTAATAGGATGTATAAGTGGACATTATTCCAGCTGTATCCTTTTCATTCACTTATCGACCATAAAAAACTGCAGCTGATGCCCTGCAGCAGCATTATCTGTGAGTTGACTGCGGTCCGTCTAGGCGGAACTAATGTCCTCACTGACTAATGTTTCCCACACGGACATGGGTTGTTACAATGTAGTCCGGATGAATAACTGTCTGTTTAGGGTACCGTCACACGTGCACACACCCGCTGATTGATCAACTTTTTTTTACTTTCACATCGAGCGACAAGCTATGTGGTAGTGTGAAAAGCGGCTGTCGCATCGCGGGAGGGTTAGCCCTGCCCCATCGCGGCTGTACATTGACTTTGCATGGAGAGTGATTGCCGAGGTAGTACAAGTAGCGTGCCGTGTGTACACACCTTAAGAGCATACATCAGAATAAGAAAGTCTTTTCACATTTTCCAGATCCTCTAAAAATCCTGATTTATTTGAAGGAGATAAACTTGATGATAAAAAAAGTATCTATGATTCCTCAGAAATCTTGGTCAGCCGCTAAGTATCAAACTTTAGTTCTTTTGGATGTTTTCAAATGAAAATATGATTTTTTCTGTGCAGAAATGAAAAAAATCCATTCATGCCCAGAATAACCCTAAACAGGCAAGCCAACCAGTAGGTCGACCTGCATATCTGCTCCCGGATTAGGGAAATAAAAGCTGAAATGATGCTAACTGAAGAGAAAGGAACACAGTTTTACCAAAAAATAATTTGTTTGCAAGTGGATTTCTTAGTTTGGCAGTCAAAGGGTAAGTAAACAGCTTGTGTTCATTTTCATTTAGTTAATTAATCAACAAAATAATTGACAGACTGAAGAAAAAATTAAATCAAAAAGGCTAACAGTGCAAACAAAGCAATAAATACAAAGTAATATGTTTCAAAACATTAGCTCAGTTATGTAACTCATGTAATTGATTTATGTTTCCAATAAGACAGTTAAATTCTCTCCCAAACAACATCATTCATTAGAGTCCCCGAGCTAAAACTGAGCAGCAGAGGCAGTAGGAGCAGCATCAGAGAGTGGGTTTGTTTACAGCATGAAGATGTGCATCGAGTTTTAACCACAGGTGATCTCAGTGGTGACCGCAGACATTCATTTCAGCGTGTATAATTAATGAATATCAACTATTAATGTACTAACAATCAATACCATTGGCTCAATCAGGTTATATTCTAGCCTGACAAAAGGCCCGGTTTGAACGGACTGGTTGAATGACATGATTTTTCAGGAGCGTATGTTAGCGTGTGATATTTCAACCGATGCTAGTGTTAGTTTAGAGCTGAACTTTGATTTATGCAGCGGTGGGATTCAGGTGTTTGTGTTTGAGGAAGAACAGTAGAGTACAGAGTGATGAGTCCCTTGTTATGTCCTGGGCTGTACATACAGTTCAAAACTGTTCACTGAGCCAGAAAAAAGCAGGATTCAGTGCATTAGGGGATTCAGATTCCTATGGGATCTGTGAGCAGTTAGATACACACCGTCTTAGTAACTCACTGGCTCTCTGGTTGTCTCGCCCTGTGTTTACATCCGCTCTGTCTCGCTCTGTCGTTTTCACTCGCTCAGTCAGTACACACACAGTCATAAAACCAGACACATATTGAAACTGAATGTAGGGGGGAAAGTAATTTCCCTTGTTGGATTTAAGCCTAATGGGATTAGCCCTGTTATTTTCTTTTTACCATGGAAAATACAGAATGAGAAAAACATGCAACGTGTGATAGCAAAGGTCTATATTGGAAGAAGAGTTTTATGTGCAAGGCTGCATTTAAAAACACATTGAAGTCATTGTTCATCTTTTGTGTTCATCTGCTGTTATTCAGATTAATCACAAAATGACCCTTCTAAGTCCATATATAGAAGATTTTGTAACCACAGAAAATGCACCGACTCATCTCATGACAAATAACACATGTTAAGGCTCTAACTCATCATTGTACTGAGTGAGTTGGGCGGGTCTCTCTGACCCTCCGCAGACTGACTCATTGGCACATCTTGGATTACAAGGCTTGACTTGGTCTGCTTCCATCAAACTTGAGTAACTGTTCATGTGAAAAGATCTGGAAGCTACAGTCTTCTCTCTGTGACTGAGTCACAAAATCTACTTTGCTCTCTGTCCCCAAAGTTTGACTTGAAATGGGTGCAGGAAGTTTCAGATCTGCTGCTCCTGCAGACTGGAATCTGCTACAAGAAAAACTGTCTTGGGGAGCTGCTTCCCTGAAATCTGTTAGATTAAAGGCTCTGGGGGGAGATGAAGCAGGCTGAAGATGCTTGAACTGATCATTTTCTGCTCTGTATCTCTGACTTGATTGGTTGATTTATCTGTTTTTCTGTCTGTAATTGTTTTATGTCTTTAACTTTGGACATTTGCTGCTGCCTGTCTTTGCCATGGCACTCTTTCAAATAAGATTTTAATCTCAATGAGGTTTTTCTGAATAAATAAAATTCATAATAACAATTAAGACCTAATGAACATCAGCGTGATTTTACCCGCCAGACCTGGAGAAATGTTGACTAAAGTGGAAGAGTGTATTGTCTGATTCATGTTTTTTGAAATGCAATGAATCTTTGGACAGAGGTGATGATCTTAAGTCAGACTTGTTATTTCAAAGAAAAACTTTCCCTGAAATGCAAATCCCCTTTATTGATATAAGTGAAACAGTTGGCCCTTTTCCACTAGCACGCCTTGGCCCTACTCTGCTCGGCTCTACTCGATTTGCAGCGTTTCCACTCGCCTGGTACCTCCTAAAACAAGCTAGTTTTAGTACCAACTCCGCTCTGGTTCTAAGCGAGCTGAGTCGATACTAAAAGATTACGTCACCGACTGCCGGCTACTGATTGGTCAGACAATATCGTCATCTATGAGTCATGAGCGCGACGACCTAGCATGCTAGCGGTAGCTACCGTTAGCTTACCCTCATACGTCTTTTCTTTGCAGCTCGATTGCTCTCGTCCTCGGCTTCATTCTGTTGTATAGCTTCCAAAACTCTCCTGTGCTTCTCAAGGGGTACCTCTTCTTGCCATCTGCAGCCTTCTTCAGCTTTCCTTTTTTACTCAGTTTGTGACAAAAAGCCACAGATTGTTGTGTCGCGCTCAAAATGATGTCACCGCAGAGCTGCTCTCTGTTTACAGCGATACTACACGCTGTTGAGCAGGCGACAGGGGCTAATGGAAAAGCAGCACAAGACGAGTAGAGTAGAGCCGGGTAGAGTCGGGTAGAGTTGAGTAAAATAGAGTAGGGCTAGTGTGAAAAGGGCCAAGTGATTGACTGCAAATCCTACTTCTAATACTTCGAACACTCCTAACTAATGGGTATTCTGCATCCATGACTCAGAAAATAAAATCAACAATAAACCCCAGTTTGATTCCCTCCTGTAAGAATACATTGTTTCTGAGACTTTAGGACAGTAAAGTCTAGCAGCATTATATTTTGTTTTTGGCGTGTTTACCCACTTCTAATGTAGTGTCCTCTCCGCTTACAGTAATGACTAATACAAAGTAGTGGTTAAAGCCAAAGTTGAAATTGGGTAAGGTTGTTGGTCAATGCCAGTGACTCAGCCTGTACTTGCCGGCTCTTATGAAACGTACTTTCCATCACACTATTTCATGACAAACGCCCTGCACTCTGAAACTTAAATGCACCCTCTATCAAAGTATAAGCAGCTGGATAATCACCAGAAGGCAACAGGGCTGTAAATCCCAAATACCCCCCCAGCTTTAAAACAAATATCTCAATCTTTGCCTGGAATATCTTAATAGGGGCTGTGCTTGCTCAGATATTTCAGGTATTTGTCTTTTAAGAGCTTGTTTTGGTTCTGGAAGTTCTTGATCATATCTCATTTTAAAGATGGAGTGTATAGTTGAGCCTTAAGAAGTAGGGATTACAGGGATGATATGTGTAATTTATGTCTGGAGGAACTATATCTGATGGAACTATTAATAGACAATCTGATGATAGTCTTTCTCAGCTCCATTTAAGGACGAATCAAAAATATTCTTGCTGCAGAGACAACACCCCAGGCCCTTGGACTTCTATCAAAGGCAGAAAAAGGAATGTTGCATAAGAAACGGTCTCCACAGGAAATAATAACAATGTTAAGACACAGATGGGTGTGCTCTGTATTGTTTTCTAGTTTTGCTTAAGGAAGCAGAGGGAAATCCTGAGGAGAATGCCTGGCACTGCAGCTCTGCCTATACAACAGGAAACAAACGCTTCAGCGAGAAAGATGTGTCCGTAGCTCAAGGTTAACATGAAGTCAACATTCTAGTCCACATCATAAGGATTATCTGCAGTCATGCATTAAGGTTTTAAGCTCCTCTTTTATATAATGGACTCTTCTTATTCAGCAGACTGTGTAAAAGAACATGATTGGTATTTTCATGCTGAACAGGAAGACATGCTCCAAATATGGAGAGGAGACCAGCTTGGCAAGATAGATCAAAATTATGTTGTAATGTTTTTAAGTTAAATGACAATACGCTACCATGCATAATAACTTTTTCTGCAGTTGCCATCATACTTGCATTCTACAGTTTAATATAACTCTCGTAGTTATTTTGGACTGTTTTGTATTTAATTGTGGAGTTTTTTAACAGTATTTTTTGTTATAATTTATGCTTTTTGAAGGCCTGAGAACTGAATTACAAACTTTTAAGACTCTCCTGTACACTCATCTGCCATTGCATTAGGTACCTGTTCAACTGGTCCTTAGGAGAGATAAAAAAAAGTACTGGGCAGCAGCTCAATACTTTCAGGCATGTAGGCATTTTCAGGATAACCTGCTGAAGCTCAAACTGAACACCAGGTTGGTTGACAATTTTAACTGTGGCGTCCCCCAGGGTTCAATGTTAGGTCCTGCTCTTTTTGATATTCATATGTTGCCTTTAGGAGACACGACATCAACTTTCAATGCTATGCTAATGACACTCAGCTCTCTTCTTTTCACTATGGTATTCATTATCTGATTTTTTATTATTTTTAATTATTGTTTAAGTTTTAGCTCCTATGTTTCCTCACTTTTAATTGAAGATAGTGTTTCCTCAGTTTTTAAATACAGTTTTCTGTTTAGAATTTCCTTATTATGTATTTGTGCATTTGATTTATTTAGTGTGTGTGTTGTATGTGAATTGTGAGGGTGGCACAAATGAAAATAAAAGTGGGGTCTTTTATTTTCATTTGTATGCAATTCTCTACTTTTTCTGTCTTTTTTATTTTGTTTTCTTCTTATGTGAAGCACTTTGTGTCACAAATTTTTGTATGGAAAGTGTTATACAAATAAAGTTTGAATAATTGATGTAAATGAAACACAAATCATCAAACAGACAATTTTATGGTCAATAATCACTTTAATGTTTATGGCCTTTTGCTTTAAAAATAAAAACTTTTTTTGTTTTTACTGAGAATCAGGGGTTAATCACCTCTGTCTTACCCTTTATCATGTCTGAAAACATAAGAAGAAATCACAAATCCTCAATGTGTTTCCCAACCCTATCATACTAAATGTTCCAGTTCTTGTTTTTTGCAACAGACCTCAACCAACAGATGGGTTTATTGTGCTGAATTCATCAAAAACCCTTACATAATACCAGTTAGCCTTCTGTTATCTCAGAATTACCCACTTTCAGGCTTTCGGTGAATCAGTTTATTAGTCCCCTTGATTATATTTAAGGTGTTTTTCCTGTTAGGAGGACACTATTTGGGCCTCTTTGGCCTGTGTACATGGTTCATATCATTGTAGCTGACATGCAATAACAAAACTAAATGGATGTCTTAATAGAGTAAACAAATAAACAGCCAAAGATAGACTGATGTGTCCACAGCAGGCTTCCCTATGAGTCACTGTTCATTTCCTGATACATCTTTACTTAGAGTAAACAAACACACAAACAATGAAGCGCTGTGTGCCTTTAACTGTGGTTGTCCTGATGTGGTGGTGGGTCAGCTGGGCTCAGCTCAACTCACTTTTGGTACTCTGCATTTGTTTTCCACTATACAATTTGATAACACCTCCTCATAGTGAGCACAGTCTTAATGGTGCAAAAATGCGAAATGCAAAATCAGGAAAGGGTGGAGGACATCGGTACAGTGGTGAAGCTGGCTTTTGATCCGTAGTTTTTGTCACAGTAAGGAGATGAGTTTTGGTCTGGAGATGGTAACAGTTGTTGGAAACTGTGTGTGAGATGATGCAGCCTTTACCATATCATCCAGGCTATCTTATAGTCATTATGTCTTAATGATAGGAATTCCATAGACATATTAAGAACATATTGGAGTTGATGAATATTTTAGTTTAAATACAATCGTACAATATATTTGATGAAATGGCTGTCATTCTGTTTAAGTCCAAAAGGAAAGATTTTACTTGGAGCAAATGGACAGAGTATGTGAAACCTTTTAAACCAGACTCGACATGATTTAATGAAGGAAAGGGAAAAATGCAATGCATTATTCAATGTATTGCACCCTAATGCTTGCTTTAATTTTATTGATTTATACAAACTATAGCAAGTGTTGATTTCTTTTATTCCTTTATGTGTATTTACCATAAAGATATAAGCTCTGCAGCAAAATCTGAAACTTACATGATCTGATCTTAGTGATAATCTAAACAAACTAACCAACTTTTCATGATGTTTTAAAAATGTATTATTAAGCTACTATGGAACAATAACATGGCAGTTTGACTTAGAGGCAACAACAATATTTCCAGTGTGTGACATCTTGTCGTGACCTCTTGTTTGAGAGTTTCTTCATCCTCCAATGACTTCATAAAGATGGTTATCATGGCTGTGGCAATATTGTATGAATTATTAGTTATCAAAAACTATCAGAAATGCTTGCAGTTGGGTGCCCAGCCATTTTTGTAGTCTTTGTCAGCAGTTAGATAGCAACCGTCAATATTAACCGAACAAACTTTAAATTCAAAAGCAGGCGACATCAGATGCATTTTATTATTTCTTATTAAACATAAAAAAAAAATCTCATGTGCTTGTGTTCACCTCAAACCTTATTCCAGGCAATACTAAACAGTTAATAAATCCCACTTACTCTGAGGGGGTTGGCGGAGAAGGAAGTGCTAAATGCTAACTCACTTGACTTATTCCTACACCTCTCTATGCTGTTGGACAAAAAGAGAAAACAGAATTGGAATGACAGATAATTACAATTCTTACCTTCTATTCTTGCTTATTTGCATGTGCTTAAATTTACAAAAAGAATGTGGGAAGAGTCATAAAATATTATTGCAATAGTTTGAAATTACTTGTCCTAAATAAAAAAAGAGAAGGAAAAAAAACTACTGAAATTGTGAAATCCAAGTTTGGTGTAAAAGAAAAAAAATTTTTTTTCCTCAGGACGTACTAGACAGTCCTATCTACTGCTGTTTGAATAGCAACGTGACACGTAAATATGTTTGTCGATACTGATGGAAAACCTGACATGGAAACTTCAACCATCAGTGAGTGAATGTGAGAGTGACTGGGTGTGAATGGGTGGATGTGACCCGCAGAATAAAACAGCTTTGAGAAGTCAAAGACTAGAAAAGAGCTAAACAAGCTCAAGTCAGTTCACCTTTTGTATCATACAAGTTCATAATTTAGTTCAGTTTTCATTTAGTTCATACATAATCACGTAGAACACACCATGGTAGGCATGCTACCCTCATTTGTTCATTTGTTTGTTAAAAGTGTCAGGTCCCTTTTTTGGCATACTGTGTTTCTGTAAACCTGGTTGCTTATTTCTCTCATAAGAAGTGGCTACACCCAAGCTTAGGCATTACGATGCAGTGAGACAGAGGGGGAGTTACTCGAAATATAATAGAGAAGTAAGATCATTTTTAGAAGAATTTGCTTTAAAACGCTCCAAAAGAGGTGATCTTGTTAAACCTGCTGCAAACATTGATGTAAAGTGTCATGTCAGTTATTGTTGGCTGAACAAGTCAAGTTGAAGGAGTAGGATGTCGATGTAATGCTGCGTTCACACCGCACGCTACTTGTACTACCTCGGCAATCACTCTCCATGCAAAGTCAATGTACAGCCGTGATGGGGCAGGGCTAACCCTCAGCGGTGTGTGTGTGTATGTGACGGTGCCTGTGACAGACAGTTTTTCATCCGGACTACTGAGGAACAATTTATGTCCATGCGGGAAATATTAGTCAGTGAGGACATTAGCTCCACCTAGATGGACCGCCGGAAACACACAGATAATGCTGCTGCAGGGCATCAGCTGCAGTGTTTTGTGGTTGATAAGTGAATGAAAAGGATACAGCTGGAATAATGTCCGCTCATACATCCTATTATATGATATATGATATGATCGTGGTGAATCTCAATTTGACGTGAAGTCACCGAGCGACGGTCGACGGCAACGGTGACCAAAATGAGGTATTTATGGACGTGCGACGCTACGATTTTGGTAGCTGGGTCGCTTGCGGTGTGAACGCAGCTTTAGAATGTGCTCAAACTCCTGTGTTTGAGCACATTCTACAGTGGTGTAGACCAAGCCGATGTTAAGCAAACACAAAGCCCATCATTCCATTTGTAGAAACTCATTTTGTTTCTTTGCCCTTCTGTCTTTGATGGAGATGTCTATGAGCACTGGGTCCTTCAATATGTGTGGTATGCACTTGTTGGTCTGACTATAGAGGAGCCTGTGAAGATTCTGAACATTTTATCAAACCCCACAGGAAAATCAGGATCAAGGGTTTCTGCTGAAGTGCAGCCTGAGGAATTGTTAACTTGGCAACATCACAAACTTGGCAAAATTAACTTTATACTTTGTTCAGTGGTACAATTAAGTTACCAAACATTGCTTAACAGGGCATTGGGTTTGGTAGGGTTGAAAATGTGAGAACACAGTTTTAAAATCAGAAATAAAGTACTCGTGCTAAAGGAACGAGATGCTGCAGAGAGAGCAGGGTTCATTGGAAATGTCAGGAATGTGGCTGCAGTAGATGTCTGGATTTGTGTGGGCGATACTCTCCTTGGGGAGATTTTCTCTTGTATGTCCTGATATACAGTGACAGGTAGCTTAAGTTACCCAAGAGAGTTACTGTTGTGATTCTGCTGAGCAAATGCTCAGAAGCAGTAAGGAGGAACCAGTGTGAGGGGAAAGGCATGCAAACATCAGAGAAGGGAGCAAATTGTGTTTTCTGCCGTGTTGTTTTGAAGGGAGGATGTTTACCTGAATTTAGTCCAGATGTTGACAGACAGCAGAATACATCATGCTGAATCCTCCTTTAAAAGACATTTGTCAGACTTCAAATGCTGAATTTAGCTTGTTTTTATGAAGGAATAAAAACAAGCTAAATTAAATAAATATAAATAAAGAAATTTAGTGTCAAAGTGTCATAGCTCCAACTCTTACAATACCACTCACAGCGAATCATTACACAGACTTTGTTACAGCATTTTCTTTACCGTCCTGGTTACTTGATCATTTCACACCAATTGAAAGTCTGTTGTACAAAATACATGGAGATTAAGTCAGAGCTTAGCAGAGGCCAGCATCAAGTTTCATAAACTTGTTGTTGCCACTGACTGTATTATCAGCAATTACAAAAACACAAAAAGCAAAACTTCAAATCCCATGAGTGTTTTGTCAAGAGAACCAGTGCCATGCTAACTTCCAGGACGGCCTGAATGATAGCATCACTCTTCATCTGTTGTTCCAAGGTGTACATTTGAATGTGAAGTCATGACACTGCGAAACATTTTCATACACAGTGTATAAGGTAGAAAGGAAAGGGTTTTTTTATGCTTACTACTCATTACAAGTTAAAGTCCTGATTTCACAGTCATGTATGATTGGGAAAACTTCATGTGATGTTAGATGTTTAATATATATTTCATACAGAGTATTCTAAACATACAAAATGAAAATCTGCAATGCAATTTGATCAAACCAAAGCAAAGATATTTCTGTGATATTTTACTCTAAGAGTTGGTGTAGTAGATAAAGTAAAATGCTTAGGAGGTTAATACTCCACCAATCTACAACTGACTTGAGATTGCACATATGAAATGCCCATAACTTTAGGCTATTGATACGTGTCAAACTAGATGACCCATTTTGGTTTCCCTTCCTTATCCATTGTAAAAGTCTTACAGGAAGTGTTTTACTTTTTTAAGGTGGCCAACAGCTCCTACAGAATCCCTCTAACTGACCAGGCATTATAAAACATAAAATAACCTTATACACATGAACAGATATGTATCATAGGATTTCAGGAGTGGCAGATTATTTGTTGTTTCTCAAATGTTGGAACTGTGATGTTTTGTTTTACTCTGTTGCTCTGGAGGGATTTTTAATTGAGCTCTTTGTTTTGTTTTCCTGCAGGATGGTTCGAGACAACGTAAAGAAAGAAAGAAGACAGTTTCATTCAGCAGCATGCCCACGGAGAAGAAAATCAGCAGCGCGAGTGACTGCATCAGTGCGATGGTGGATGGCTCGGAGCTGAAGAAAGTGAGATCCAACTCCCGGATATACCACCGATACTTCCTCCTTGATGCTGACATGCAGTCTTTGAGATGGGAGCCTTCAAAAAAGGAATCGGAAAAGGCTAAAATAGACATTAAATCCATCAAGGAGGTTCGCACAGGGAAAAACACGGACACTTTCAGAACTAATGGAACGTATGATCAGATATCAGAGGACTGTGCTTTCTCTATCATCTTTGGGGAGAACTACGAGTCACTGGACTTGGTGGCAAACACTGCAGATGTGGCAAACATCTGGGTAACAGGGCTGAGGTACCTGATATCCTATGGGAAGCACACACTGAATATGATAGAGAGCAGTCAGAACAACATGCGCTCATCATGGCTGGGTGAACTCTTTGATGAAGCAGACAGTAACAATAGCAAACAAATAACGATATGTGCTGCTGTGCAGCTAATAAAAAAGCTAAACCCCGGACTCAAAAATGTGAAAATAGAACTGAAAGTTAAGGAGCTTCATAAAGCCAAGGACAAAGTAGGATCTGATGTGACAAGGGAGGAGTTCATCGAGGTCTTTCATGATCTCTGCACCAGACCAGAAATTTATTTTCTCTTTGTTCAGTTTTCTAGTAACAAAGAATTTCTGGATACCAAGGACTTGATGATCTTTCTGGAGGCAGAGCAGGGCATGGCACAAGTCAGTGAAGACACCAGCTTAGAGGTCATTCAGAAATATGAACCATCTAAAGAGGGTCAGTTGAAGGGTTGGCTCTCGCTAGATGGATTCACCAATTATGTCATGTCTCCGGAGTGCCATATATTTGACCCTGAGCATAAAACAGTGTGTCAAGACATGAACCAGCCTTTGTCCCACTATTACATCAACTCATCCCACAACACCTACCTGATAGAGGACCAGTTCAGAGGTCCCTCAGATGTGACAGGGTATATCCGTGCTCTTAAGATGGGATGCCGCAGTGTAGAGCTGGATGTGTGGGATGGGCCAGATAATGAGCCTGTCATATACACCGGTCACACCATGACATCACAGATAGTTTTCCGAAGTGTCATCGATGTCATCAACAAGTATGCGTTTGTTGCATCCGAGTTCCCGTTGATACTGTGTTTAGAGAATCACTGTTCCTTAAAGCAGCAGAGGGTCATGTTCCAGCACCTGAAGAAGATCCTCGGAGACAAGATTCATCTAGACCCTCCAAAACCTGAGGACTGTTATCTCCCCTCTCCCTCTGAGCTGAAGGGAAAGATACTGCTGAAGGGTAAAAAGCTGAGCACGAACTGCACTGCATCAGAGGGTGAGGTCACAGATGAAGACGAGGGAGCAGAGATGTCTCAGAGGATGAGCATCGAGTCTGCGGAACAACAGACAATCGCTCCCAAAAAGTTCCAGCTGTCAAAGGACCTCTCTGACCTGGTGACCTTATGTAAGTCTGTGGAGTTTAAAGACTTCCCCACGTCTTTCCAGAGCCAGAAGCAATGGGAACTCTGCTCTTTCAATGAGGTCTTTGCAAGTCGCTGTGCTAGCGACTTCCCAGGAGACTTTGTTAACTACAACAAAAAGTTCCTGGCAAGAGTCTACCCCAGCCCCATGCGTATTGACTCCAGTAATATGAACCCACAAGATTTCTGGAAGTGCGGTTGCCAGATTGTGGCGATGAACTACCAGACCCCCGGCCTGATGATGGACCTAAACATCGGCTGGTTCCGTCAGAATGGGAACTGCGGCTTTGTGCTGCGTCCGGCCATCATGAGGGAGCAGGTTTCGTATTTTAGTGCCAACACTAAAGATTCAGTGCCTGGTGTTTCTCCACAGCTCTTACACATTAAGATCATCAGTGGACAAAACTTTCCAAAACCCAAAGGCTCAGGCGCCAAAGGAGATGTGGTCGACCCGTACGTGTACGTGGAGATACACGGCATTCCTGCTGATTGTGCCGAGCAAAGGACTAAAACTGTCAACCAGAACGGGGACAACCCCCTGTTTGACGAGAGCTTCGAGTTTCAGATCAATCTCCCGGAGCTCGCAATGGTGCGCTTCGTGGTGCTCGATGATGACTATATTGGGGATGAATTCATCGGCCAGTACACAATCCCCTTCGAGTGTCTTCAGCCAGGTTTTCGCCACGTACCGCTTCAGTCGCTGACAGGGGAGGTTCTGCCACATACACTGTTGTTTGTCCATGTGGCGATAACCAATCGAAGAGGAGGTGGCAAACCACACAAAAGGGGGCTGTCTGTGCGAAAGGGCAAGAAGAGCAGAGAGTACGCCAGCATGAGAGTGTTATTGATCAAGGCTGTGGATGACGTCTTCAAAACAGCCATGCTGCCCCTGAGAGAGGCCACAGACCTCAGAGAAAACATGCAGGTACGACTTTGAAATCAAACTCAATCTTTAAAGTCTCATGTTTGCACCATCGAGCCCACAATCAAAACAGGCATCTGTGGTTAGTGTTTGACTTCTTTTCTCATCCTCAAGCATGGGAATCTTTTCTGTGAAAGGGTGGTTTTAGTAAATCTCAGCCCAGGTCAAACAGTCAAAATGAAAACCAGATTTACAAAGAGGATTTCTGAGTGTCTAATAAGAAGATTTTGTTCTGGACAAATGAGATACAAAACCAACAGCATTATCTGGGCCCCATTTGATTTACAAAAGATAACTGAAAAAACAAGCCCAACATTAATAATCATATCCTGATGACCTGAAAAATCCCCCATTTAAAAACACTTATCAGTACTAACACTAAAGTTGTGATGGAGCTCAGTAAAAAGTAGGGATGGAATTGATGAGATTTTATCAATACCAGTGCTTTTAACAATCCTGCTAATCAATCCAATTCTTAAACAATTCCCTTTTTGATGCCTGCAGATTTTTCATTCAGGCAAATGTTGGCCTGTAGATTTTCAGTGGCAATAATGTCAAACACACGTCACAGCATAGATAACTGCTTCTGTAAGTTTCCGGTGTTTCTACTCACTTAAGGTTGTGCAGTAGGTGCATTTAGTAAAAAAAATTAAGCCACAATTCTGACACTTCTGAACCCTGACAGTGGAAGGAATTGATAAGGGAATTGATTAGCAAAAATACTCATGATATCGATTCTTTGATAGAGCTGTTTACGATTCTCAACTGGAGTTGGTTTTTGATTCCCATCCCTGGTAAAAAGTTGGAGTTAGTCTGTCTCTGTGTTTTAGAAATATTCAAATATAAATTATGATCAAGTTTCACAAAAATAAATTGAAAAACCAAAAAATAATTGGCTATTTTTATTAAGCACGATGTCACTGCATCAGTTGGCAAATGATGTTGTTTTGCAGCGTCTGGCAAATTTTAGCAACCCAGGCCTACAAACCCCTTTTCAGATTAATATTGACGCCTGTGGTATGAAGAGGAAATGAGGACCCGTCATCTGCCCAATGCAGGTGTTTTTGTTCAGTGTCTGTCAAAATTGTTTTACTTATTGCTATGGTTGCAGATTGATAAAATATCAGTTATTTGTTAAAGAGAGAAAAATGCACTTTTTAATCTATTTTTTATTACTGCTGCCAGAGAGGTCATGTTTTTGTCAGCATTTGTCTATTTGTTTGTGTTTGCTTGTTTGTCTCTGACTCAAAGGTGCTCAAAGGTTTTTGATGAAACTTTCAGGGAATGTTAGTCATGGCACAACGAAGGAGAGACTAGATTTTGGTGAATCTGGATGATCCAAGATTTTTTTTTTAATGATTTGTTAACATTACACCACAGGGCAGTTTCCCAGATTTTGATAAATATTCCACTCATCATGTCAGAAATTCCTTGGTGGAGGTTTGTGCTCTGGAGCACTTGTAATTTAATTTTATTTTCATGCTTGTTCTGCTCTGACTCTGAGCTACAGGCTCACTGTTCAACGTTTACAACAACAGGCCATGTGCTGGGATGGTTTGACTCACTGTCACTTAAGCCTGCAAGTTGCTCAGCAAAAGTGAAGCTGTGTCAACATATAAAAAATCTGTCTTCTGCAAGTTTTTCATGTTTTTAATTTAATGGAACTCTGATTATCAAATTAAGACGCTTGTAAGAAATACTGGAATCCACCAAAGTGGCAGGCAGGTGACAAGGAAACAACTAGAATCAGTTTTATTTAAAGCTTTGTTTACACATCGATCCACTGAACACAGCAGTCGTGTTTGGGTAACAACATTTTAATAACAGCCACCGTACACACAGTCCCCCCAAAAATAAAAGGATTCATGCCTCTCCATCGTCCTGCCATAGAGGTGAGGTGTAGATATATAAAAAATGTAAAACAGAAAGATACTCATGTGGATAAACAAAATAGTCTGACCGATGATCAAAGTGATGATGCATTAAATCCAAAGGATTTAAAGGAGTTTTATTCATCATTCCAGTCTGCACTCAAATGAGAAAAGACGGAAACTAGTTACTGAGGTCCCAGTACTCAATAAGGTGGTAAGCACAGCAGTATAAAAAATAAAATAAAATATAGCAAAATACAGTATATTTACACACATTACCAAAAACCAAAGCTTATAAAATCTAAATTAAAAAGGATAATATGTACAACATTAACATAATCAAAGGAATATTACAACACAGGAGTACAGAGCAGCAGAGTAAATGGTGTACAGCAGAGTAATATATATTTTTTTGAAGTTGCATTGTAAAAATCTGAAAGACTGAGCAGTAAGAACAGGGCATCGGATCTGCCATTGTGTCTGTATGTAGTCCACAGTACTGAGCATGACTAGAGCGTGTCTATTATTGGAAACTGTAGGGAACATCTGCAAGGAGTTTGGTTTTCAAAACACAGCATGATGACAACAAATGTATCGTACATATCAACAGAAATGGACCCATTTGCACTGGAAACCATTTTCAAACCTCAGTCTTCAGACATCCAAAAGGCTGTTGTGGTGTGAACAGGATCTGTTTTCCCTGGACAGGCGGCTTCTTAACAGGACAGACAGAACGTAAGACTGGAATTGTGAGATTTTATTGATAAATAATGTAAAGAGTTATTTTAACCGACTTTACAGCTACTTTGTGGTTTGACTCGAATCCTTAAGCCTCCTAATCAAACACTTTCCCTCTGAAGTCTGTGAGGAAACATGACACTGAGAAATGCTCAACCAGTGTCAACACTTTGTGGTTGGTCTCATGTTGTGTGTCCTCAGGCATTGTATTAGGATTTATTTGGGTAGTCCTGTTTATATTACGCTCATTGTGTGATAACAAGCCACTGGCCTTGAGACTATAACACATCTCGGCCGTCCTGTCACAGTTTGTCCCCCTGGGTTGTTTATGTAGGTTTAAATTTGGCGTTTCACAGGAAGGCTCCATTTGTGTGTGTATGTGTGACTTTGTGTGTTTGCTCCATTTTCATGTTATATTTCTGTCAGACCTCACTGCTGTAAAAGAGGAACGGCCAATATATGAACTTTTTAAGATATATCAGTGTATTTTCAAATGATATTTAAGGTAAAACAGCATCATTTTTACATCAGTATAGCTTGTAATGAAACGGTCAAAGCCCGATGCTCATCAAGATATTGTTTAACAGTCAAAACCACTAATCTTGCAGATTAACCACAGGATAATTTTGGGTCTAAAAGAGATTTTTTTTTTCATTTTCTTTTTGGGAGATATTTATGTCATTGTTATAAAAAATCAAATGAGGGTTAAACCTGTTTGATTCTGCAACAAAAAATAAAGTTATCAATACCCAGTATTGGGTAAATTTAGTTTTTAATTATCCTTGTGTGAGAAAGTGTGTTGGACTGTTGTGAGGCAAGACCCGCCATCACATCTATGCAGTTTAGTCTGTTTGTTCTTACTCTCTTTTTGTGAAGAACATGACTGATTATTGATTTTCTCCCATTTTTGAGACCATTGCTCATTTTAAAAGAAAAGATTGTGTCATGTTAAAACACACTGCGATCAAGTGTATAGAAAATATTGCCAGCCTCAATGAAGAGACACAATACCAATGTTTTATTTTGTTTCCAATTTAACCACTTCATGCATGATGTCCACTACAGTACACAGATATTTAGGTTAAATTTTATACCTAGTAGGTTGCGGAACCATGTCCAACTACCAGATGGTAAATTCCCAAACCTTTGTCTTAAGTTTCATAAAAATATTATCTTGGTACTTTTTTACCACATTGAGATATTGGATCAGAAATCCAAAATAGCCAACGAACAGCAAATTGGGTATAATACTTATATTTAGAAACCACATAATTTTGTATTCATTATTTTATGCCTAAGTCACACATTCCCTTTTCTCATGGCGATTGTGGGACTGTACACGATTGGCGATGCTGGTGTGATCGCTATGATACGGGATGAAATGACTTTCTCACCCCTGGACACACCCCGTAAATACACCGTCAGTACCACTTTTACAGCGCTTCGGGGGCGTTAGTCCCACTCCAGCTAGGTTAATACAACGACGATATGATGAGGATTCCTTGAATTTTCATCCCGCTGACACGACGTCAGCCCCGCTCGAGCTCAGTTTGCGTCACGTAAGCCCAGACTGAGCCCTGTCGCTTGCGCCGTCTTGAACGGGACACAGTCGGGGCACAAACGGATACATACTTGTCAGTCGTCCTCATAAAGCTTTCAGGATTGAGCCACGATCAGCCCGACTGAGCTCCGAACATGCCACACTAATACCGTTGGCATTAGGACTGCATTAGGCATCCATCCCGCTATACTGAGAGCGCCGATTCTCCACGACAGTTTTGAACCGTTCAAAACTGTCGAGACCCTTCCACATTCCCCGCCATGACTATACAACGCTGATCCAGAGCAAGTAGCACATGCACCACGACCAAAGTAGGTTTTATCAGGATTATGACAATCATGCACAAGTGCCATGAGAAACGGGAATGTGTGACTGGGGCTTTAGATTTTGGTGTAATTCACAAGTGAATAGTTTGATTAGATAGCAACATGACATATACTTCAATTTATTTTTTCTTTTATTTACTCTTATTTAAATGTTTTTTTTAAAGACATGGGATTGTGGATCAAAATTAAGTTCCACTAAATTACTTTTTATATCGCTGATGCATAGTGTCCACTGTAGTGGACAGAGGCATAACTCCCTCAAAATATAACAATGAAAAAAATAAGCAGGATTTTTAACTTTTTGAAAAGTATTTCTTTGATTTGATAATTCATACATGAAAGGGTTAAACAACATTTGCTAGTATCATTTAAGTTTTACTATTAAAGTTCATTGAGATGTATAATTCTGGTTTTAAGACAAGCATCTTTTTCGTCTGTAGAAAGAAACATTTAGATGTGGCACATTATGTGCACCGTTTAAGTTTGAAAATGTCGAAATGTGATTTGAGATTTGAGCTCCAAGCCACTGTTTTTAATTAACAGGAGCGGCACCTGGCATGGTTATATGCTGCTGTAGCACAACTGCGTGAACATTTGACATGTGCATTAAGAAACTGTTTTCTTCTTACCTTGGTTGTAAGAAGAGGGTAAAACCTCCGCTAACAAGGTTATGTTTCTACCAGCATATATTAATGTTTGTCTGTCTCTCTGTTTGCTTATTTGTTAGCAAGATTACACAAAAACTAGGCGACAGACTTTGCTGAAATTTTCAGGATACGTTGACAACAGCCCAACTTAAAAATGATTTGATTTGGTGGTGATCTAGATAACAGCCATTAATAAACGATCGTTTTTGTTCAATAACTGAGTGACTCATGATGATAACATGATACTGAGTGCTGAGTGTGGGTTCAGACGCATTTTAAACCACTCGTGCCATTATCCTGACCTCTGGCATCAACAAAGCTTTTCTTTCTGGATATTTTCTGTAAATGATTGTTTACCGTAAAAATTCCAGTAGATCAGAAACTCAGACCAGATTAAGTCACTTTTCTTCCCCATTTAAATGCTAAGTTTGATCTACAGCAGGCAGCTTGACCATGTCTACATACTATAATGCATTGAGTCACTACTGTGTGATTGGCCGGTGAGCTATATGCATGAACAAGCAGTTGAACAGGCAGACCTAATGGATTTGCCTGTGAATGTATATATTAATGCAAATGAATGGCAGATTTATGCTCCATGGTTAGGTAATAGTTTTCTGTGCATACATTATGAAACAGTATCTCTGCTCGCAGACTCAGCTGTAATTCCTCTCTTCTCTCTGCAGAATGCCATCGTGTCCTTTAAAGAGCTGTGCGGCCTTTCAGCAGTGGCTAACCTGAAGCAGTGCATCCTGGCCCTTTCCCCTCGGCTGACTGGTCCGGACAGCAGCCCTCTTGTGGTTTTTAACCTCTCTGACCAGTACCCCAACATGGAGCCTCAGGGTCTGCTCCCAGAGGTCCTGAAGAAAGTCGTCACCACTTATGAGATGGTGAGTAGTTGATCTTAAGAGCTGTTTTCTGAATTTGATCATAAAAACACACACCTGGTTCAATCAACCAAGTGTCCACGACTTCAAGAGCAGATTAAACAGAGGCATTTCTGATCCTTAAAAGAAAAAGGGATTTCACTCATCACAAAACTTAAAAGAATATAAAGGCACCGAGAGGGGAGTGAAACGATGGTTAGATTAGGACGTGGTTGTGAAGGTGCTCTCTGCATCCAGCCATATACCCATCCATCAAAGGGGAAAGAAAAAGACCTAACCCAGCAAGCTAGCTCAGGCTCCAATCAGATCAATACCCTGTGCTTTACTGGATTTAATGGGGACACAGAGATGGTTAGGTAATTGGGCTGAAGCCCTGTTAAGTAATAAAATCAATTTTCACATGTTATGCAACATGTTATTCGGGCTATTCCCAGACAAACTACTACACTTAAACACATCCTGTTCTCTCACATTGACTCTCAGTATGCTTTGGAAAGGCTGGTTGCCAGAAATTAATTCAAATAAAGAAAATCAAAGTCCCCTGCAAAAAACAAACCACCAGCAAAGCATGAAATTACAGACTCTGTCAAGAAGTTTAGTGTCCTATTTTTCATTCCTTTTTTATAACTCAGGGTAGAGCATCTGTGTCAAGCACAGCTGTTGATATGTGTTATACTTACAATATACACAGAGCGAGAACACACTTTAGGGCAGTGGTATTCAAACTTATTTCACCCAAGGCACCCCTAAAATCAAGCCAATATCTCACACCTAATTTATACCAAAGCGGAACATCCTCTGCTAAAGCATGTGACATTATCTCATCAGTCCACTGACCTTTATTTCATTTTAATACCTAATAAAATGTCACTGATAGCTGTAGTATTCATGAAATGCTCTTACAAAATTAGTCAAAAGTTTTTTTTATTTTTTTTTTCATACCTTGAAAAGTCAGTTTTTAAAATCAGGTGAGCCAGTAAACTGAAATGACCAAACAGTAGTGATTTCCTGCATCCAGCCACAGTGATTGGTCCAAAGATTGCCTTATTTTCTGGACTATAAGTCACTCTGGAGCATAAGTCACATCAGTCAAAAAATGCATCATGAAGAGGAAAAAAAACATATATAAGTCACACCGGACTAAAAGTCACATGTATTTGGTTCACTGATAGAGAGGTGGTTGCCTTGTATGAGGCGGTAACACCAAGAAGGTCCACTGCGTCCTTTCTGTTGGCATCACTGTTAACCAATACATTCACCACGGCGGGCTCAAACAAATGTGTCTTGCACAGACCCCAACTTATCCTTTGCAACCGACCAACTGATATTAAATTGCTCTTCAGTTTCCTCACAGCTTTTTTTTTAGGTGCATTTGTTTGTCCTGGTGTCCAGGCGACGGAACATATAGATGTTAAGGAGATTTCTTATTAACTTGCAGAGTTTATCTTCAAAAAGTTCAAACATTATTATTTCTTCTTGATGTCTCACTAGAGCTACCTAATGCGTACTAACAGCATTAATGCCCCCAATTGCTG
This sequence comes from Scarus forsteni, assembly GCA_036419115.1. Taxonomy (NCBI): domain Eukaryota; kingdom Metazoa; phylum Chordata; class Actinopteri; order Labriformes; family Labridae; genus Scarus; species Scarus forsteni. The sequence continues at coordinate 5,866,372 of JAZDUH010000508.1, forward strand.
CCAGTGGTACTGCTCTATTTGGCCCATATCTGTAAGCTTTATAGAAACATGCAGAAATCCAGACAAAATGAACGCAGAGCACGGACAGGTGGCTCAATCTGTGTCTGGATTTGTCTTTAACATTGAGCATAAATGGGCCGGTAACAAGCCTCTCCCTGCAGCACGTTTCGAAGCACCCATCTGTGGACTCGTTCCTCTAGCTCTGTCCATCCTGCTTTTAGCTGTCTTCATTTTTACATTGTAGTAAGAGAAACCTTCGCTTTTCGCCAGTCCCTCACGAGTTTCTAACTCACTCCAATCTTTATTTCTGCTCAATAACCGTTGCATATTTTACTAACTGCAGTTCGTTAGAATAGGATTTTCTTTTTTGGGGCATTTTGTATATTTCTAGCCTAGCACAGAGCACCTTCTTGCAGCTATAGACAGTAATGTTTACTCCTTGGTTCATGTCTGTCAGGATGTTCAATGGTGTATGTTTTGATATATAAGTCACACCTGACCATATATTGCAGGACCAGTCAAACTCTGAAAAAAAAAGTGCGACTTATAGTCCAGAAATACGATAAATAAGACTTAAGAATACGGAAACAAAAGGGGCAAATAATGCAAATCAATGCACCTGAATTACAGTAAGTAAACTTAAAAAATATATATATATATTATTTGTTATATTGTTTTTATAATAGCATATGTTTATATAAGTTCCTAAGGCACACTTAAACTTGACTCAAGGTGTGTCCACACCATTTAAGAACCACTGCCATCCAGAGAACAGTGATTTGGGATATGATGGGGATATTTGGACTTCTGTCCAGGTCCAACTGAAAAGCACAGGGGGGGAAAATCTGTTCGACAGAAGTACGTCTGACTCCTTTTTGCCATGATGCAACATGTTCTCTTCAGACAGCTGCTATTGGACCTTTAACTGTTATCAGTGAGCTGTGGACAGCAGCAGGTAGTGTGTTGAGTGGCTTAAACATGAAAAATTAACAGCTCTGTACTTTCTGTGCATGCCCGACTCTACTTTTTGTACAGGTACCGTACTTTTGATCCCCGAGGTTGTGAGGAATTTTTGAGGCAGGGGTTAAAGCCCAGCCCCGAGGCTCTGGACCACCTGGGCCAGTTGAGGTCAGATGAAGGTACTCAGATGTTTAGGAAGCAGATCTCAAATGACGTTTCATTCAGGTGTGTTAGTCTGACTTGCCAGCTTCAGTCTGGCATGTTCAGGGAGGAAAACGGCCTCGCATTGTGTCAATGATGTTTGAACTCCGACTCTAAAGCTGTGCTTCTCGCAGCTTTGGGAGGAGAACAGGTTGAATTTTCTGCATATTTCACATCAGTCCAAGTCAGTGTGGAGAGTTTCTGACTTTTTTGAGCTACGACTGTAGCCTCTGTCTCTCTCTGCTTTGTCTGCTCTCTCCCTAAAACATCATTCTGTGCCCTGTCTGTGGACTGAAGACTTGGAGCATGATGGAGAGAGACAAAGTCAGTGCTCACAGTCCCATAGGACAGGGCAGACTGAGCTTTAAAGAGCTGTTGTTGTGTTCTTGATGTTTTATCGGATTGAGCATCTAAAACAAACAAAATCAGGCTCAGCGTACAAAGATGTTCTCACAATAGTCCTTGTTTTAAAGAGTGCTTTAACACCAGGGTGATGGGCATGGATTTGAGTGCACTATACGTCAGTCATTATGAACACAGACATCCTGAACTCAGGCATGGTGCCCAGATCCACTGGTTAAGGTGGTTTCAGGCTAAGTTCAAGGAGATGTGAACTGAATCACGTTTAGAGAGCAGAGTTGCAAAGGCAGTTCTAAATGTCAGCTGTATTTGTCAGATCTGCTCAGCAAAGCCTGAAGTGGTCCTAAGAGATGCAAAGTGGATGTGAAGGCAAGAGTTCTGTCCTTGCCCTCTCTAATATATGTTAAAAATATCCAAACTCGCAGCGTAATCTGTCTGCAAAGAACAGAAATAGTGGTTGATATTTATGTTTCTTTACATTTTTTTGTAGTAAAATATAACACAAGTAAATCAAACAATCTGTGATTTATGGGAGATAACATTACTCTGTCTGTGAAGCTTGTTTATTTACTTTATATTGTATTTATTGGTTAGGACCCAGTGTGATTAAAACACTAATTTACTGAACTTCAACAGCTAGTATCATATGTATGACCACAAGTGAGAGTGAAGACCTCCATCAAAGCTTTTCCAACACTGTCCAGCCAGTTATGGTCAAAAATGTGGAAAAATGCCCTCTCACACTGTAAACAAATCCTACAAAATTCTAGGATCTATGTCCAGATTCTGATTGAAATTTTTATCAGAATCTACTCATGGCTTTCCTGTTATCCTCTGGTTAAAAACATAACCTTGTGGTGGAGGTAGTTATCTGTTACCCTGAATGACATTATTTTCTGTTTCAGACCTTTTTGTACTATAAATGTAACAAAATTTGACAGACTTGTACAGTAGCTGCCCTAAGGGACTTAATTTCAAGGAGTTGAGTTATGACTTGGACTTGCACGAAGTGGCTTGAGTGGGCACAGAATAATTACCTCCGCCAGGGGGTTATGTTATTGCTGGCGTCTGTTTTGTTTGTTAGTTAGGTAGTTTGTAACTCAAAAAGTTATGGAAGAATTTTAATGAAATTTTCAGGAAATGTCCGGATTGGGAAAAGGAACAAATGATTAGATTTTGGGAGTGATCCAGATCACCGTCTGGATTCCTCATGATGAAAAATGTGATTTTTGTGAACAGCTTCTGAACTAAAATAAATATCATTATGAATCCAGTTGCTAATGGTATGTTTTCATGGTTAAGGAATCTAAATATTTAGATAAATTAAGGTAAGACTAATATTTATGGTGAAATCCCAATATGGGAGAGAGGGAAGAGGGGGCTACCAAGCTCAGGCATGATGCAAAACAGAAGCTGCTTCATGACCATCAGGCACAAGCCTTGTATCTCCTTTTTTAAGATATTCTTTTTTGTCAATGTCAGCTTTATTAATATCACATATTAACAGCCAGCGGCCTACCAAAGTGCTTTACAGTAGAAAAGGCAGACACAAAAACTAGTACACAATTACACCAATAAGAGTAATAGCATTATATAAATACATAAAAACAATAAAACATGAAACAATAAATATGTGTAATAACCAGTAAAAAACAATAAAAGTGGCCACACTCTGCCAAAGGCCAAGGTGAACAAGCGTGTCTTTAGCTGTGTTTTAAAGCAGAGAGGATATTTTCCCCCATCAACAATGCTATAGGTCCATGTCTATGGTGATGACTTAGTCTATGAACTCATAATCAAGTGAAAATAATAAAAAAATTATAATCAGGCAACACAATGATCTTTAATTCAGTAGCAGAATGGTACAGGAATTGTTCATTTCCTATAAAGAAGCCATTTTGAAGATACAGTAGCAGTCTATGTCAGACAGCAATGATATATACTGACAATCAAGGCAACATCTGAGATTTGTTTTAGTTGCTCTTAACACTCAACCAACTGAACTCAAACATCAAGTTTTATCTACTAGAAACAGAGTATTGAGATTTACACACTGCTGAGTTCAGTGATCGTCTATGAGTTGCTTTAATGGCACATCTCCCCTCCGAGACGTGGATATGAACATCTTCAGAGTGATGATGTTGAAAAGACAGATTAAGGTGACCCCTCTGGTCTGTTCAGACTCAGGAATGGAGGCTTCTGTAATTGGTCCTGATGGAAAGAGCATCAGAGAGATGGAGTTGAAGGGGAGAAAGGAGGAAATTGACGGGTGTTTGGGGAGCAGAATCGAATAAATTAAGAGTAAGAGCTTAAGTGGTCTGAAGCTGCAGAGCTTGATCGTCGGCACAGAGCCGGAGGAGACAGAGAGCAGAAAGGTGAAGAAAATCTGACAAAGAAAGAGGAACAAATGAAAACAGGGGAAAAATCTTACTTTAAAAGAGCTTTGAATAATGTATGGAGCAGTAAAATGATATTTCAGGCACTGTGTCAGAGCCCATAACCGGGGGAGTAAACAGGCCTTCGCTTCCTAATTGGCCAGAAAGAATCTGGGTCTAAGTCTCTGCCCATTGGTGCGCTAAGGAAAAAGGTGGAGACGCAGCATGATGCCAGCTTGTGGTCTTAGATAATGTGGTCTGGTTTCTGTTTTTGTTCACAACAGACGAACAGAGGGCACCGTCTGTAAATAGAGATGAGACAGCAATGCAGAATCTTTGAAACTGTGAACCAAGGAGGAAACAAAGCCCATATGTTGGCCTTTGTTTTCTTCTCCCTCTCAGTATTTAAACTGCACATAAATATTACTTTAATTATTCATGCATCCCTTATTTACCTTTGCATTACATAACCATACAGCTAAGAAAACACAAGACAGACAGAGATATCAGATTTGTTAATTATCAGTTGGAGATGGTGAGGATGGAGCTTAACATACAGCTCTCAAGCCTCAAAGACATGCTCTCAACTGTGCAAATGGGGCAGAGACCACCCACTCACTTTACACCCTGACTTTAAATACCTTGTGCTGCTTTGTCACCACAAAGGCGGTAATTTCATCACAGCGTGTGCGACAGCTGCAGAGTAAAACAGAGAGCCGCAGCCCCTCAGTCATGACAGCTCCAACATAACAGAGGTTCACTGCATGAGTTTGGGGAGACTCTGTAGCCCCCGTGACAAGAAGAAAAGGGTTTTGGTTTTATAAATGTATTTTTTTTACTTTGTATTTTAACTTTTAGGCGTGACAAGCAAAACAACACAGTCAAAATAAATCAGTGACATCATGGGGGAGGTGTTAATTTTAAAGATTTGACCTTGAATGCAGTTCATTTCTGCTATTTTTGCTCAAAATCTCCTTCTAAAACTCTAAGCTAAAAGTTAATTTTCCCATGGCATGCATTTCCTCATCAGTATCACGTTTCCACCGGTTCAGAATCAGGGCTTTTTGGTAGCAATTATCAATATGATTGTATACATTTAAGTTTACATTTTTAATGGTTCTTTATTTTGATGCCACAAGTTTTGAAGCAGAAAAATCTGCCCGTCATTGTTTGTTTTTGTTTTTTTCTTCTTCCACTCTTCTTAAAATGTATTTTGTAGCTTTTAATGTACAAAAATCACATTTTTCCCTTTAAATGCAGTTTCAATACAAATTTAAGGTAAAGTTATTACAAGACAGAACACTGCCTGTAATTTTTGATGGCCAAAAGGAGATCTCAATAGTGAGCTGTCAGATCTGACTTATTCTTTTTCTTTTACCCTCGTACCCTCATGGACTGTATCTCTTTAATGTTAGAAGATGAACACATATTTAAACAATCAATCACTCTTTAATTGATTAGCTCCAATTCATATCAAGTGTTATCTCAAGACTTTACAATAGAGCTTAAAACTCTTCATTTTATGGATACACATATATGCATGGATACATATAAAACACACATATGTACGTATGTACAAAGAAAACTGAAACATTTGAATATTGGTAGAAGAAAAACATGATGAACTTTTTACAGTCATTTTATTTGTTTATTTTGGATGTGTCTTCACTGACATGATCATTACATGGAAACATGGAGCCATGTTTAAATCTGTATCTATATCTTAGGCTATGTAGAAAGAAATAATGTTGGGTGCTGGTTTGGCAGAGCAGTAAGCAACCAGGCACAACCCAAGTATATGCTTCTGCTGTCCAGGGGTTCGAATCCCGCCTGTTTGCAGAGTTCTCCTCTTACTTTCTCTGTGCCCCTTTTACAAGCCAAGAACAACCTCTCTCTACTGTAAATAAGGGAACAAAAAATGCCCACAAAATAATAATAAATAAATAATGTTTTTAGGATACAACTAGTAAAGTTGTATCCTGAAATACAAATGTTGCTGGAGCTTTGATTTCAAGGTATTTTTTTTTTATCAGAGCACCTGGAAAGTTGGTGAAGTTGTGCAGAACATCTGGTTTTGGATCCCTTTACCTTAAATCTTACCCTTAACAGAGAAAAACACGCTCTCTGTGTTGTTGATTCTGCAGTTCTGCATCTCTCACACTTTAAACATTTGTTGTTATGATTTGTTTACCTTAATAGAAATCTGAAAGTAAGCCCACATGCATCTTTACCTGTGTGTAATGAGACTTTACGACTTTGCTACCTGTGACTGCTGATGTAAAGATATAATGTTGACGCAGACACCCATCGGAATCTGTTCGAAAAGTCAGAGTGACATTACTGTTTCAGCGTGGTTAACCAAATGATAGGATGCTGGAGGTGCTGTTATCATCTCACAGCTTTGTTTTTGCATTACACATGACATAACTCTACAGCAGGTCCTTAAAGAAAAGTCAGACTTATACGGAGAGTTGTGTCCTCACTGAGTTTTAAACTAAAAAATACTGGAACTGGGAGGAAACAGAAAGTTGAAGTTGAGCTTGCATGTCTTACTGAATCCATTTCTCTACTGTCAAGTGTATGACAGTCTAGTTGTATTTGTTAAAGTAACAGATTTAAGACAAAGAGTTGATCATGATACACTGAAAGATTCTGCAAAGACTAAAGTAGAGGGGAGACCCTTTGTTTGGTTGGTGGATCAACCACAGAGACATAAGAGGGTAAATTTGTTACTGGTTATAAATTTCCAATATCTTTTAAGTTACGTGTTTTTTAAAAAACACTTTTTTATGTATTTTGTTTTTTTAGTATTTGTAGTCTGTTGGTTTTATTGCTTTGCCTTTTGTCTTGTTTCTTCTCTTTGGCATATTATGTTGGTGAGTTCTTAAGGAAAAATTGACAGAAACAGAGTTGGTGTCATGGCACGGCCTCATTCTGTGTCTTAGGCTAAAAAATACTTTACTTTGTCATTTTAAGGTTCCAAAATGCATTACCTCATCCTTAAAAACAGTAGCTTATAATTTATTTTGCTTTAATTAAAGTCATTCAGCCTTTTGAAAATGACAAAAACAAAGCACTCTGATTTATAGCGTCACTGTTTCTGACCATCAATCACCTGACGTTGTTTTCCGTCGAACTTGAAGTCTTATCGTAAATGCAGACCCTTTATAGTCTATTAAAGACACATTTGTTGATTGATTTGGTGTTAAAATTACAGATTCTGTCACTGAAGTTTGATGTGAACCAGTCCAAAAATGCTGTTCTCTTACTAGAAATACTCACAGCAGCACCAAAGGGTGCTTCAGATTTCCTGTTGTAAAGCAGTCACTGCTATTTTAAGACATTCAAAGCTGTCATGAAAAGTCGAACTACTGTGTATGTGTGACCCATTTATTCAAAGTTGCATCACAAGTATTTTAGATTTACTAGTTGTGTTACAGACTTTTTTTAATCAAAATCTGTTCATGCTCAGAAAAAGACAGAAATACCAAACTCTGCCTCGAGGAGCTGGAATTATAAAACAGTTTGTCAGCATCAATACTATTAATTGCCTTTTTGTGCTGTAAACAATGTAGGGTTTTAGCTTTTATTAAAAAATGCTTAAATTTAGCACCAACATTTAGATAACAATATTTTTTGATAACTGTAGGTGTCATGTAGCAGAGGGGGATTTTTTTTAAAGGATCCCAAAGTGCATATCCTAACTTTGAAGACCCTGAACCATCCAACCCTTTACTGGAGGTGATCCATTATCAAGCCCTGACCTCCTCGATAACGTTTACTAGATTTGACCAAACATGTTGTTGCTGGCCTCTTCCCTAAACGAAACAATTGAAAAAAAACTCTGTGTTTGACTAACTTTAGTCGAAACTGAATACATTTCATTCTTTTCTTACTTGGTCTGAATGCAAGGGTTCAAGACAAAATTAGGATGCTTAAAGAAAAAGTCAATATATACAAAAAATGTGTTGAAAATACATATTTATTAGAGATGCAAAATATTATCAGTATGACATTTTTATCTGCAGATATTGGCCCATAAAGTTAAATATTGCTGATATTTAATTTTGACAATATTTAGTTATATATCAGCAGTACTATACACAAATTGTTGCTTCTTCTCGTTGCTGCATGGGTACAGAGTTTCATTTTCTCAATAGTTAAAGGATTTTCTTGTTTTACATCTGTTCCTGAGAAAAAAAAATCACATTAATAAAACTGAGTCAGTTTTTATAAAGGAAAGACTTAAGATGGACATAGGGTGTGTTCTTGATGAGAAATACTGTATTGGCAACAATGACTTCAGAAATATTGAATATTTGATATCAACCAAAATCTAATAAAAGGCATCTGTAATATTAATCTTACTCATGTTGTCCAACAATGGCATTTATTTGTATGGGTTATCGTGATTTCATGGGTTTTGTCTTTTTACACTTATTTATTTAGGACTTAAAATATGATTTAACATCTAATGAGTTGATTTTAATTCAACAATAAAGTAAGGTCAAAAGTGAAAGTGAATTTAATTAGTCATTTCAATGAGAAAGTGCAGACTGAATAAATTTGCTTTAAGTTTGTATCACAGTTTTGGAGATGAACAGCTAAAAGCAGCATCACAACAAGCCTTAGTTCTGCTCAAAAGAGAAGAATCAGAGGATCTTCAGAGCTTTTGGAAAAAACAAGACGTTTATCATGTTTTCACGCTGACGATCATGCTCACAGGCAGCACTCTTTGGATTTGATTGATGTGAAACACCTGAAGCTGCGTAGCAGAGAGCACCTTAGGAAGAGCCAGGCCAGGCTAAAACATTCAATAAATAAACAAACATTGATTATTTTTGGGGAGCAACAGTGTCCCGAGTCTTTTGGCCTCACCTCATTCAGTAATTTAACAGCAGTTACATTTTAATGCACAATGGTAACACCACCTCCCTCATAAAAAAGGATTATGGTCAGTTTTTGTAGGAAATTTTTGGAAAGCCCCGGTCCACCTTAAGGTCTGTGTGTCCACCCTAAGGTCCGTGTGTCCATTTTAAGGACTGTGTCTTCACCTTAAGGTCCCTGTGTCCATCTTAAGGTCTGTGTGTCCACCTTAAGGGCCCTGTGTCCATCATAAGGTCCATGTGTCCATCTTAAGGGCCATGTGTCCATCTTAAGGACCCTGTTTCCATCTTAAGAGCCCTGTGTCCATCTTAATGGCCCTGTGTCCATCTTAAGGGCCCTGTGTCCATCTTAAGGGCCCTGTGTCCATCTTAAGGACCTTGTGTCCATCTAAAGGGCCCTGTGTCCATCATAAGGGCTCTGTGTCCACCTTTAGGTCCGTGTGTCAATTTTAAGGACCGTGTTTTCACCTCAAGGTCCGTGTGTGCATCTTAAGGTCCGTGTGCCCACCTTAAGGACCCTATGTCCATCTCAAGGGCCATGTGTCCATCTCAAGGACCCTGTGTCCATCTTAAGGACCCTGTGTCCATCATAAGGGCCCTGTGTCCACCTTTAGGTCTGTGTGCCAATTTTAAGGACCGTGTTTCCACCTTAAGGTCCGTGTGTGCATCTTAAGGAACCTATGTCCATCTCAAGGGTCATGTGTCCATCTCAAGGACCCTGTGTCCATCTTAAGGACCCTGTGTCCATCATAAGGGCCCTGTGTCCACCTTTAGGTCCGTGTGCCAATTTTAAGGACCGTGTTTCCACCTTAAGGTCCGTGTGTGCATCTTAAGGTCCGTGTGTCCATCTTAAGGGCCCTGTGTCCATCTTAATGGCCCTGTGTCCATCATAAGGTCCATGTGTCCATCTTAAGGGCCATGTGTCCATCTTAAGGTCAGTGTTACCATTTTAAGGTCCATGTGTCCATCTTAAGGACCCTGGGCCTTGTGTCCATCTTAAGGTCCTTGTGTCCATCTTAAGGGCCCTGTGTCCATCATAAGGGCCCTGTGTCCATCTTTAGGGCCCTGTTTCCATCTTAAGTGTCCTGTGTCCATCTTAAGGGCCCTGTTTCCATCTTAAGTGCCCTGTGTTCATGTTAAGGATGTTGTGTCCATCTTAAGGGCCCTGTGTCCATCATAAGGGCTCTGTGTCCACCTTTAGGTCTGTGTGTCAATTTTAAGGACCGTGTTTCCATCTTAAGGGCCCTGTTTCCATCTTAAGTGCCCTGTGTTCATCTTAAGGTCCTTGTGTCCATCTTAAGGGCCCTGTGTCCATCATAAGGGCCCTGTCTCCATCTTAAGGGCCCTGTGTCCATCTTAAGGGCCCTGTGTCCATCTTAAGTGCCCTGTGTTCATCTGAAGGGCCCTGTTTCCATCTTAAGTGCCCTGTGTTCATCTTAAGGGCCCTGTGTCCATCTTAAGTGCCCTGTGTCCATCTTAAGGGCCCTGTTTCCATCTTAAGTGCCCTGTGTTCATCTTAAGGGCCCTGTCTCCATCTTAAGTGCCCTGTGTCCATCTTAAGGGCCCTGTTTCCATCTTAAGTGCCCTGTGTTCATCTTAAGGGCCCTGTCTCCATCTTAAGTGCCCTGTGTCCACCTTAAGGGCCCTATGTCGATCATAAGGGCCCTGTGTCCACCTTTAGGTCCATGTGTCAATTTTAAGGACCGTGTTTCCACCTCAAGGTCCGTGTGTGCATCTTAAGGTCCGTGTGCCCACCTTAAGGACCCTGTGTCCATCTCAAGGACCCTGTATCCATCTCAAGGTGCGTGTGTCCACCTTAAGGTCTTCTGTTTCTTGTGTTACCTCAGTTCAGCTTTCTCAAACACACAACTGTAGATTTTTATTTAATCATGACACGGACAGAAAACAGAGGACAAAGACTAAGACAGTGATGTTACTTTAATACTCCTTTTTTTTTTTTTAAGGCATCAGATTTATTTTATGAGAATCACAGGATGCTCTTTCCTTCCCATTAGGGCATGATTCAAAATTCCTTTGCTGAACAAAAACTGTGTTATAAGTCAGGCTTTTCTGCTCGAAGGGTTCTGAGCTAAGAGAAAACTGTCTCCTTTATCACATACATTTATTTCTGCGGATTTGCTGCAAACTTTCCAAAGTATTACTTGAAGACAGAGCTGTTGTTTTTAAAACTACACACGTAACTTTAAATCATAGTGGGACCGCTGCCCAGTCATGAGCTTTAACAGGTCATACGCAGTTTTGTTTTGGAGTGAGCTTAAAAACAAACAGTTTAATGTTTCAGATTGTGTTATGTTACAGTTCTCACAGAAACATGTTGATTTAGGAAAAAAGGGTGAATAATATGTAACTAAGAGCAAGTCATGAAGCATTTTCTAAATATATAAATCCCCAGTTTACATTTAATTGAACTGAATTCAGCACAGAAGCCACATAAGGATGTTGAGAATTAGGTGGTGTGTAGTCTGCTTGTATTTTATTTAGTCAGGCTAGTTAGTTCCAGTAAAGCATTTTGTCTCCTGAGAGTTAAAGAAAGGAGAAAAGTCTGGAGTCAAAAGTGATCAAAGCTGCTTGGAATAAAACTGAGATTGGAAGGTTTTTTTAAATTATATTTTCAAGTAATGTACGTCATTCAAGAAGACACATGTACAGACAGATGTATAAACAAAAAGATAAATGCTTGGATAGATGTTTTTCTAGGTAATTAGTAATACATTGGATTGCCAGTGACCCCAAAATACTTAAATACTTAAGTCTGGATTTTATTTTTAATTTATTGCAAATTTAATAGGAAATATATCTCAGTACATTCATCTTGTCACGCCATTTTTTTAAATTAAAAACAGAACCCAAACTCACAGGCTGATGTTCATGTGTAGCCAGTTACCCCCTCCACTGTGCTGAGCCTCTCCTAACACTTTAGCTTCACTGCTCTGTAGAGCTTCAGTGCTGCAGTGTCAGTGAAACAGAGAGGTGGCTACAACCAGCATGTAATGAAAGACTTTGTTTTCTACAACATGGTGAGGCCATGGATCAAGCTATTTTTTTTAGCTCATTCAGAATTTGAGAATTTGGAGGCAGTGTTTGCTGCTTTATCAGCAGGGTTAAGTTAGCATTAGCTTTACTGTTGTCCACATTCATTCTCAATGGATTGTGTCACATAAGGTGAGACATAATTCCACAGTATTATGTTCTTGTGCGTCACTCCTTACATTTCCCATGCATCATGTCTCGTGTTGTTTAAGCTTTTTATTTTTCTCGATTTTAAGTATTTCCTTGTCTTTAAAAGATCAGTCTGTGTGCCCCATAATTCTGCCAGACACAGTGGGTAACAGATAGTTTCCCTTCTGCTTTGTGGGACTGTTATTTGTTCCATCACTAGTTTTGACTCTTACTTGTTTAAGGGGGTTGTTGTCTTTGTTATGTAGTTTTTTATAAAGACTGGTTGAGCTATAGGGCTGTAACACCAAAAAGATGTCTTCAAAGCAAAGCATATTTTTCTTACTCACATTATTTTGGATTTGAAAATGTTCTGGGGCCAAATGGGAAAGTGTGGAGGTCTTGATGTGGACCCCAGGCTGATAGCTGATAACTGCTTTAAATGTATATTTTTCCCCCACCCTAAATAGATAGGTAGACAGACAGTTAGATAGAGAAATAGATAGTGAAGCAGATAGACGGATAGATATAAAGATAGACAGATTGATAGTTAAGTAGGTAGACAGATAGATAGTTAATAGTTTTGTAGATAGATAGTTAGGTAGCCAGATAGATAGTTAAGTAGATAGATAGATAGCTTAGTAGCTAGGTAAACAGATAGTTAAGTAGACAGGTGGATAGATAGTTAGGTAGACAGATGGACAGATCTTTTATGGTGGATGCATTTCAACTCTCCACTGTGCAGCCACAGAGCAGAGCAGTCTGACTTTGTGTTACCTTAAAAATGGGGGAAAACTGGTATCAGCCGTCAATTAATTGGCCAACTGCAGTGTTGTGCTCACCTCTGTGCGATTGTTGAGAAAAATCTACTGACACAGAGAAAGAACCACAGAGAATATTGCCAAAAGTACTTTTTTTAGCCAAAGTGACCTGAAGGGGACTTTAGGTGCAAAAAATGTGTTTCAAAGCCTCAATCTTGGATTTGACTTCATGACCCCTTTAAGATGCATTTGAGAGTCGACCAGTAAATGTGCGAGTCACTCACAACAGCGCTGCATACACAGCACTCATTAAGCACCAACTGAAATCAAAAACAACATTTGGCTTTATATAGTCTGTCATCCCCTTCAGACGGAACAATTAAGCTGTTGGGAAGATTAAGGGAGAGAAGAATCCAGATGGTCTGTCAGGCACCCTGTTCTCTTCTTACTTCTTATTGTGACAGCCTACATATGCATCATTAACCTCCTAAAACTTCACTGTGCTTCCTTCCCTGCATAAGGAAACCAAAAGCCTCCTTTTTTCAACATTTAATATGTAAATGGATCCCTTTGAGTCTGCGTTAAAGGCCACCATGAGAGTTTTAACAGTCTGCAGGTCAGCAGAGTTTGTGCACTCAATTAAGGCTGAGCATAACACCACAGGTGCCAAATTTAGACTCCCTCACAGCTGCAATTTCACAGATAACAAGGTAGCAGCCTGTTTCAGATGACTCACATGTTTAGTTCTTAGTCTGATAATAATTATCTGACCTTGACTATCTGGCTTTTCTGTTCAGGAGGTGCTTTGAAACCCCTCTAACAGGACTGACAGTCACATTTTTCTCCTAAAAAACAACACTGTGTTTCAGCTTGAGGAAAACCTAACGTTTAATAGCACCATAATTGCTTGTGTCTCCTTGCCTTTAATTTTGGCTTTAAAAAAGGCAATCCAGGGACCACACCCTCCGACGTGCCTGTAATAACAGCTTGTGCCTGAGCCTGGCCGCCAGACGGAGACAGCTCGCTGCTTTTTTGTGGGATGCCAGTTTTTGCTGATGTGGAAAAGAAAATATGAACAACATGTTTGTCTCCTTTCAGGTGATCCAGACTAGCAAGACTCTGCTCGAGAGCTCTGAGGGGGTGTATGAGAGGATCCTGCAAACGCAAAAAGCAGGTAAGAAATAGAAGGTTAGTACAAGCAAAAAACTGTTTGTACTAAATGTTTATGCTTCCTGTCACCACTGTACAGCTTCTGTGAAGCTTTACACGCTCCTGTCATCTCTCTGAGGTCACAGGACATAGAATCACTTCGATAAGAAAGAGTTTTTTTAAGGGATGCTCCCAGGAAAATAATATGAAAGCAGTTTCAAAAGTAATTTAAGCTGTGTGCTAGTCTAATCCAAAGTTAATAAAACACTGAGGAAACATTCAAACTGGATGCTCTTTATTGAGCATGGGATCCCAGCATCAGTGATTCAGAGGAGTTAGCTAGCCCTGCAGGCCATCAGTCCTCCTTGTAGGTCAAAGGGCATGCACTGGATGTTGCTACACGTCACGTCACATACTCAATATTTGAATTTCCATTCAAGCATGGGGGAAAAAATCCAGTGCAACCCGTATGGCCAGTGCTCTTTTGACCTAAACAACGGCCTCACCTAGTCTGCCCATAACTAACAGAAGAGGGATGAGACTGGAGGACTGGCAAAGCTGCTCAAATCTGACAACAACACCATGTAGAAGCATGTTGGGCTCCACTGTGTGTTGATTATGTGCAAAACAACTGACCCACTGTGACAAGTCACAGGCATATTTGTTGACCTTTCACCCTTCTACCTCTGACTAGTCCAAATCAAGAGGTAGCAGAGCATTTATTTTAACAGTTTTAAGGTTTTCAGCTGCTACCAGTGGTAAAATATCATTCCTTGACTTTGTTTTCATGTTTTTATGAAGCACACATTGCTATTTTAAATGGCCACTGAAGAGTACTGGGGGTAGGGATATCGACACTTGTGAACTAGTGTAGCAAGCATAAAAATAACGGCAGCCTGGAAAGACTTTGGCCCGTTTAAGCCACCCACTGGGTGGATGATAGCATCTGTTCATGGGTCAGGTCCTAACAATTAAGACATTTGTGACCTTGCCTGGCAAACTTAACTTGCTAACTAGCAAAAGGACTAGCATCATAGTTCAGGATGAGTTCAGCATGGGGAAAACAATCCATTTGGCCTGCAGTGCTGGAAAAGCACAGATTTATTTGCAAAAATCACATAGCACTAATATAAAGTCAAGCATTTCAGTTAATAAAGTAAATAAGACAAGTCGATTAATAAACAAAAAAAAAACTGGGTTGAATTGCTGTTTACATATTGTACCAGACTGGATGAATTTTGTCACTCTATTGTCCCAGTGTTAACTCAGACATGATTTGCTACTACATCGAATTTCCTGGTATGAGACAATATAGTATTTACTGAGATATGATAAATTAAACATATCAATGAGTGATTCTCTGATATGAACTGGTTCATGACATTTTATTTTCAATGTAGATTTTTCACTTATGTCATTTCTTAATACGATGACTGCTTGCTTTTCAGTTTGAAAAGAACGTTGGCCTGTTTGACTCATGAAAAAAGGTCCATATACTGGTAATTTCAGATTTAGACCTAGACATCAGACATTAAACAGTACATACTATTATGCAATTAAAAACAAAACTTAATAGTATTATGAGCATCTCAGGAGAGCAAAACATGCAATGACATGACCAAAGTCATCCTTCCACTTATGGCTTCAAGTCGTGCTGTTTCCTCTTCAGTACGTGGCTTCAGTTGGATGAGTTACAGGTAGAATTAGGGCTGAAAGATATTACGTTATTGTATCTATAACGAGATAGGAACATTCAAGATATTAATATCGAAAAAGCAACGATATAAACAATATAGATTTCCCCCACGCTCACCCGACATGTTCAGCTCTGGAAGTCAAAACAAATTAAATTTTCACGATTGCCCTTGAATGCACCGCTTGGTTTTCACTGTACCCAGAGTTGTAATGTATCCATATTGAGATATCTGGTATGACTATCGAGTTATGAAATTTTGTCAATATCCTTCAGCCCTAGTTAGAATTGAGTTTTTTATGTCCTGTATGGCAGCCAATAAGCTCTCCCCGTTCATTTGTTCCCTTCTGCGCTGATTGGATGCAGGGTTTTGTGGATGTTTCCTTTAAATTCAATTGTATCCATATTCAGTTCTGTACTATAGCGGCAGTTATTGTAGTGTGTTGAAGTGGGCAGTGTTTGTGTTAAGATGGTTGGAGTGTTCCTGAATGCCAGAGAAAAACAGTGTTTGAATGACTTTGTTTTTCAGAGGCTTTAAAGCAGGAGAGTACAAACATTGACACAGCAGATAGGTCATACCACAGAGGTGAACCGTATCTCTTCAACTGCACTGATATAGCTGAAAATAACAGTTAAACAAGTCCACTGTTCCCACACACCATGACATCTTAAGACTGAATAATTATATTTGAGCTTGCTGTTCTTGTCCTCATCGTCACTTTGATTTGATCCAAAACAGTTAAAGCCTCACGTGGGACTCAAATGTTTGTGCAGTCGTAGATTACCAGCCTGCCCGCAACAAAATGACTTCACATAGCCAGGGGTTAAGAAACTGCTTTTAGCTTTCCTGGGAATTAAATTTTGACTGGCAGCTCATCCGCGAAGGCTCTGCTGGGCTCAAGAGTATGTACACAAACAGTCTGAAAAGGGAAAATGTTGAACTCTGCTGCTTTTAAAGGACAAACATCTGGATCCTCTGCTGTCTTACATGCACACCCTGTGACTTCATTCCAGAAAAAGGCTTGTTAAAGGTGTGAAGCCGTACTGTCGAGGTGTACGGGTGTAACGTGGTGTCATTTTAGCAGTTAATGTTCTACGCAATGCAGCATCTTCTGGAAAAAAGCTCCATCTAACGAAGGCTACTTTGTCACTGCACGGGCCTGCTGGAGTGCTCAGTGAGAGGAAAAGGAAAGAAGGTGAAACATCATTACCACAGCTCGACTTTATTGGCTTCCTGAAGGATGACTTATAAAATATTTAATTTCTATCGTCTTGGCCCATCAGAGAGGAGGAAGTGCTCTCTGTTACTTTCCCCTCGATTCAACCAGTTTCAATCCTTTCACAGTTAAATGCTATTGGCTGTTAGATGGAGACGTTCTTGGGTTTATTGTTTCTAATTGGGTATATAAACATGCCCGGCCTTGCCTATTTGCATGAGGATGATTAGAGCTTTATTTAAGCTCTTCCGTCTGTTTGTTATTGATTTGCTTGCAGGATATGATCAGGGCCGGGCAATTAACTGTTTGTAGTACTGGGTCATTAAAGTATACGGTGATAATGATAACCATGTCAAACAAGGTAAAATAGTGAGACTGTACTTGTAATCACAGAGTTCACACTCACACCAAATGTTGTATATTTAAGGTGGAATTTTCATGCAAAACTGCTGTAAGTTTCTTGACGTCTTTAGGTTCAGATTTAAGTTCAGCCTTTCTTGATCACAGTGGTAAATGGACTTGAGCTTATATAAGGCTTTTCCAGTCTCACTGACTCAAAGCAGCTTCACACCACAGGTCACATTGACACATTCACACCCGTTTGCTCTCACATCCACTCAGTGATGGGTGGAGTTTTTTTTTTTTGTCAGTTGTCCATCAGTATCAACTAACACATTCACACCCTTTCATACTCATTTACATGCCACCAATGCAGCAGTGGGAGCAACTTGAGGTTAACTCTCTTGCCCAGCAGTAGGGGAAATTGTCTTACACAAGGGGTGTCCAAACTATGGCCCGCTGCCCAGTTTGAATTGATCCTGAAACAGTTGAATGAAGGAAGATATTTTGATTACAGAAGCAAATACCATCAATCATTTACATTTTCTGCTGTATTTACCAACATGCTTGCAGTTTACTCTTGTTTTTTGTCTGACAGCCTGTGTTGGGCAAGCGACTTCAAAAATGTAATGCATTATTTATTACTTGTTACTGTCATTTCAAAGTAATTAGTTACATTATAATATTACTGTATTTAAATTGTAAGGCATTACACTATTATCACATTACTTTTAAGTTAATCTTGTCAAAATAACAGGACATATGGATTTGTCACTCTAAATGTAGCTCATTACACTCAAAAATCTCATTACACATCCAGTGGAAGGTGATGTGGTGGCTATCTGACTGAGTTCAGCTTAAGGCTTAAAACAGAATGTAATAGCCACATTGATGCTCATGGCACAATACAAAAAAGGATCATAGCAAAAACAGACAAAAGGAAAGATTCTGGTAAATTGTGTTAGATGTGCTGCAACTTTAGGCCTAGAAGAAGACTTTTCTCCTCCACTCATCTCATTGAGTATTTTGGGAATTTGTATTTAAACAAACAAGAAAAAAAACACCTCTTCATTTCGGGTTAAATTGAAAACTCAAATTGCATTACTGACATTTGTACAGAGTAAAATATATATATATATTTTGTAATGCGTTACATTACTACATTACCGTAAAAACGAATGCATTACAGTAGTCACATCACTTTTGTAAGGGTTATAACAAACCCCTAAACCCTAAAATTTTAACTTAAACACACTAAAAGTGAGCAGTAGAAAGTGGCCCAGTCGTCCATGTATTCCTCTTTATGTGGCCCCTGTTTTAAAAAAGTTTGGATACCCTGGCTTAGACACATTCTTGTACACAGATCATTAAAATATATGCTCTTAGTATGTTAACATGTTTTTTGATAATACATGTGAACCAAATTTTGACAACTTCTCCTGAGATCCTCTGGTACACTTGTGGGAGAGCCTGGACCCCAGATTGGACACCAAGGCAGTGGAGCACCTTTGTAGTCGTAGAACAGGACATTTACATCACGGATGTGCAGCAGCCAAATCTGCAGCATCTACGTGAGGCAGTTCTGGAGGCGAACGGCGGTCTATGCGGCATGAACTATGTGAACCTAATGGAGTGTCCAGTAAGTGTAAATTGATAATCTTAATAACTACTATAAAACCTGTTTGAAGCAGCATATACTGTTATTTCTCAAATGTAATGGACACTCTTTGCTCTTAAATAAGGTCTCATTTTCAGGTGTGAATTGTAACACAAGCACAATCCAAACTGTAAAATATTTTTTCTCTACACATCTGATACAAAAAACCGAAATATTCTCTCTGTGCAAAAAACATTACTGCCAACTTTTTTAATTCTTATAAAACGGACTGTTAAACTGTTCTAATCCAATATTTTGGGTCTTGATTAGTTTACCTATGTGTAATGATCGTGTTATTCTCCATTAGAGCTGAAACGATTCCTTGAATAATTCCGATTATTCGATTACAAAATATCTTTGAGGCAAATTGTGTGCCTCGAAGCCTCGTTTAGTATATAATTATACATATAAATAAAATATATATCTGGACTACTATACAGTGCACAGTGTTTGACACAGACGGTCATTTCTGTGGCACAACGCGCCTGCTACCTCCGCTGCTGCACGGCTTGTAAAACCGTGAAGGAAGAGAAAAGAGAGGGACAGAAAGGAGAGAGTCCGCAGAAGAAATGGCAGAGCGTGTCCCAAGTGTGTGGTCACTACAAGAAGGGACGAAAAAAAACACAGTGCAGTGTGTCTGATGTCAAATGGAGTTAGCTTAGCACATAGTTAGCATGATAGAATGTTGTCACTGCTGCAGCACGTCAACAGTAAACATCCGGTCTGTGCGTTCTCAGAGCAACACAACAGGATGACACTCATGATACATCAACAGAAGCAGATAATGTGATCAATAACTGAGATATGGGCGAGTAAATAACCTACTTTGATTATGGCTCCGTGTAAAGGCTGGTTCAGAACGTAAATCAATGTGGAGACTACTTGTCCAGAATCATGTGTATTTTGTTCACATACTTTTCACATCCAACAACTTTGAATTTAATTTGATTGCAGAGAGTAGAACAGGAAACACTGACAGTGAGTAGAGGAAGCAGGTGAAGGGAATGCTTTCATATGTTATAAAAATGTACACTAGCTAGTTAAATGATCTTAGTATCTAAGTATGATATTATTTGGTCCTAGAAATAAAGTAAGCAAAATAAGATCATCAATATGGTACAGTAGTAAAGGCAATAATTTAGCAAAAAGAGACAAGCACGAATACAAATAAAATAAAAATAACCAAACTTAAAAAAAAACACTGAAAAAAGCAAGATATGGCCCAGAGTAAAAATAAAAGTATAGATTTTGATTTTGAGATCCCATTTATGCTCAGAATGTTCAAAATAAGAAAAATAAGTTTTTAATTTAAGTGACCTGGCTTTTCTGTTTTGTGTGTTACTACTAATAATAATAATGTGTAGTGATTCAATGTGAAAAAAAAACTGCAGTGAGCGCAATGTAACTGTTATCCGATTACTCGATTAATCAGCAAAGATTGATAGAGTAATCGATTACAAAAAGAATCGATAGCTGCAGCTCTATTCTCCATGTTACTGTACTGTTCACGTGTAAGCGCTGCCATCTTGAACGCAAAGGGCACTAAAATAGCTGCACTCTGATTAATTGAAAATATCACCATGTTGATAGCTGCGCTGTGATTGGTCAGCACACTACAACTGAGCATGCCAGGATGCGTGAAATATTGTATAGCATTGTCAGCAGGTGTCGTCTGTAGGAGAAATAATTGTACAACAGTAAAATATCATTGAAAATGTTGTCAAAAAGAGTAAGTTACCCTGCAGCATTCAAAAGAAAGGTGACTGAAGTGGCTGAGGCCGTGGGCAACAGAGAAGCTGGTAGGAAATTTGGTGCGAGTGAAGCTAACATTCATGGTTGGAGTAAGACAAAGCAGAGATAAAGAAGGACAGACCAACATCAAAAGCTTTTGGGTGTTTGTTTGAGGGAGTAAGGTTTTGGCAAAATTTGCATGCACGTTATGTTTGAGAAATTACAGTAATAAAATGTCATGTTCGTGTATGTGCCGTTTGGCCCTTGCTGAAGTGACTGTGTGGTTTATTCACTTGTTCTCCATGAAGATGCTGATAGTTCCTCAGCGTTCCTCTCTGTGTTTTATAATCCAGCGGCTGATTTGCCAGCAGTGCACAGATCTTAACGCTTCAGATTATTTATAAGGTAAACAGCCGGCACATGTTTTGGCTCATGGCATAAATTTTGCAGCGTGTTAGATCCACACAGCGAATGAACAAGTGCTCACAGTTAACTTCTGTGTTGCTCTACCTGTTGCTCATCGTCTCAGGGACGAGTTTGAATAAATCATTTGGAATAATTTTAAAGCCTGAAGAAACACTCTTTCCCCTCAGTGAACAACAAGGGATTTCATTATCGGCGGTTCTGTCGGAGGTCAGATGACGCTCCATTTCATGTGTTTTGAGTTTGGTAGAAAACAGGATGTGATGTAACGATCCTTTTGTGGTGTTCAGCAAGGGGAAGTTGTTATTGGAAAAGAACTCATCCGTATGAATCATTCTCAGACATGAAACAATACTGGAATGAGCGTTACAGCACTGAAACTGGACAAAAGCTTTTCTTTACGTGCAGATTCAGCAGCATAAACATCATCAGGCATCAGTATGTGATCATCATACAGAAGATGACAAATGAACTGAAGGAGATGTTTTTCCTCTCTGTGCTGACATCATTTTACCTCAGCAGTGTTTGTGTGTCTAACTGTAACACGTGGGTTTGCTGATGTGCCTGTTTGTATTAGTGTGCATGTGTTGTGGGTTTCTCACACGTGTCTGTTGTGTAAAAACTGGGTCAGTACAAACCCATTTCCCCCTTTACAGCGGCAGAACGTTCTAGCAGCAACAGCTATTAAAGTTGTGAATAATCCATCACATCGGCTCAGACAGGACAAACTTGACACACAGGCGGTGTCAGAGGACACAGTCAGGTGTTTGCAGCTCCTGTGTGGACGTCACTTTGCTCACCCTACACCTACTAAAGCTCAAATTAGCATTCAGGGCAGCTGGATGGCTGAACCTGCAGCAGACTAACAAGATCATTACAGAAGATGTTCTTAAATGCCAAGTGTAAAATTATTGCTGCAGAGTGGCTCTGCGGTGACATTATGCAGAATACAAAGCAGAGAGGCGAAGGTTGTGTTATAAAAACACTTTAAAAGTGGATTCCTTTGCATCATTTTGCATGTAGGGTTGTACATGACAACATTGTGTTTATTATTTTGATGTTAATAGAGCGGTGCAGAATTTTTCTGTAGGCCAACATGGAAGTTAGTGTTGCACTGGTTCCCTCTACTGTAGACCATCTGGAGCCTGTGGGATATTTTTCGGTTTTGGGTCACTGCTGATAAAAAGCTCTGTGAAAAATAAAAAATATGAAACATAAATGTCCTGTACTTTGTGGTAATCTCAACTAAAGAACAAACTCTTTGAGCTATTTATTTAGATGAAATGTAACAGTGAGAGTAAAAAGCATTTAGTCAGCTGCTAATGACAAAAGAATATTTTATTCTTGACTAGCGTCTTGAGGAGTAACGAGGAAACAAACACTAATATGAATGATGGCACGAAAGATACGGTTCTTAAGCCTGCTGCCACATACCCAGTGTAAGAATGTGTTGGTTTTAAACAGAATGAACAAGGTGTGAGCTCATGAACACTGACGAGCTGATATGTCGTACTTGTTTGAAAGTAGTGACGACGAAGAAGAAGGGGAGGTGTAGCGTAGCCTCCGTCCTTGATAGTCCAAACTTACTGAGGCGTTTGGTCTGCAACATAAATATAAATAAAACAGAGTGAAATGGTGCGCACTAACAGACAGTGTTGTTCGCTACATTGCAAAAGAAATGCAACCCTTCAATACGGTTAAAAAGCCATTAATGTTACAAACGTCTGACAGACAGTACGGATTGACTGGGAGAAAGTACATGTCACAACCAATTTCTGTATATACTCCCTTTTATTTATTGTTTTCATTGGAGTTTTGTTTGTTTCGTTTGAGACAGGGTATATTTTTTATTGTTTTTGATTAGTGTAATTATTTTTATTTACATGCAATTTTGTCCTAAAAGAGAGCCCATTTCATTTTCATTGGGTTTTTTCTGTTTTTTTGTTAAATTTATTGTATTGTCTGTTTAATTTATTTTATTTAAAAGATCCTGACCTTCCAATTACAGTTAAATACTCTTTAAGAAATTAAAGTTTCTTGCTTTTGATCAGGTGTACTCACTTTATTATGACATATAATTACATTAATGAAAAAATTAGAGAAAAATTATTGACAATAATATTGTGTATCGTCAATTTTTGGACAATTATCGTCCAGCAAAATTTGTTATTGTGACAGGCCTAAATGTGTGTAAATTATTGTTTATTTAAAAGTGCTCAGAATTCTTGCCCTGAGTTTACCGGCCATTTCTGTAGTCCTTAATCACCGTTTGTGAGCAAATTTTGTTTTAAACACACAACAACAGTTTAATGTTTAATTCAAAGCAGGCAGCATCAGATGCATTTTATTATCTCCCATCAAACAATAATATCTGATTTGTGTTTATCAGGAAACTTAAGTCAGGCTTTTATCAGAATCTGGTATTCTGCATCCTATATAGGGATGGAAATCTCCATCCCCAGGACGATACGATATGCATCTCGATATGTAGGCTACGGTACGATACACTAACCGTTCACATGAAGCATCTACCAATTCAGGATGATATGATTTATCTTCCTACCACGATGCAATCAGGATGCAATTACGATGCAAATCTGTGCAAATTCAACTCAACTTTATTGTTCCTTCAAGACCACTTCAGACCACTTACAGTAGGCTACTTAAGCAGTCAGGAGGTGTGTTTGTCAACATAAAAAAGTAGGCCTATTTCACAAACAGGGACATAGGCCTAAAAGTAGTGGAGCTCAGCCTTCAAAGCTGTCATTAACAATTTAGACTAAACATATAAACAGCACTTTGAAAAAAACAGCACTTTCAGCACACTGAAAATAATAATTTAAAATTAAAAAATATATATATATAATAACATGACATCGGATTTTACCGATGCAAAGCTTTTACAAGGCGATGCATTGTGGTTTCAGCCCAGTTTCTAATCCGATGCACACCACTCCAACCGATGCAATTTACCATAGACCCTCGCATCGATGCACTGATTGCGAATCGGATAAAATGCCCATCCCTAATCCTATATAGATTAGGGCTTGGGAACCAGGAACTCGCTTCCCTGTTTTTGGACTCATTCCTGCTCCACTCTTTTTTTCAGTGAGTTTCTCAGTCGACTGATTGATTTGTTTGCTTTCTGATCAGAGCCTCCCTCTTCAAATCAGCTGTTACAGTTCACCCAGTCGGACAAGTTCAGCTTTGGCAGTCAGTTTTAATGCACTGTGCGGAAATTGTTGTCTTTAATTTGTTAAACATTGCAAATCACCAAAAACACAACAAAACATATCCACGTGCAAAGCTAACAGAGACGATTTCAGTACTCATATTATTTAAGATGATCAGCAGAATCATGTTTGGGTTTTTTTTTTTTTTGAAGATGCCAAAACATTTCTCAAAAAATACTTTAGGATGGTTCTTTCTGAAGTTTTGCATTACTGCAACAAATGGGGATGGGAATCAAAAAACAATTCCAGTTGAGAATCGTTAACAGCTCCTTCAATTAATCGATATCATGAGTCTATTCTGTGACGTGTGTTTGACATTGTTGCCACTGAAAATCTACAGACCAGCATTTGCCCACATGGACGATCTGCAGGAATCATTCAGGGAATCGTTAAAGAATTGGATCGATTAACAGGATTGTTAATAGCATTGGTATCGATAAAATCTTATCAATTCCCATCCCTAGCCACAAAGTACAATAAGTCAAACAGTCAAAGTTAAAACAATCTTACTTCAAGCTTCATTAACCTGTTTTTAGATTATTTATCTGGGGTAAAAAACAGAAGTACTTATTGTGTATGACCTGTCAGCTAGATTTCAGGTATATATTTTAGTCCGTATTTCCCAGCCCTACAAAATTGTACTTCAGTATGAACTGATTTAATGTGAGGTCATTGTCTTTGGTTACATCTTGTGTTTTCAATCTTATCGTACTGTTTTGTGTCTCTCCCTGCAAATACCAGTCCATCTACGTTTTAAATGATACAACAAATATCCCACTGACAAAAGAGCAACTTTGTAAACAGATAACTCCTGAATTAAAAGAAATGTAAAAAGTTCCCCACTGTTGCTTTGACTGAAAGTAAATGAGCTGCCAATATACCAAACTGTGCACAGTGACTGCAGGGACGCAGTCTTTCAGATGGAAAATGAACTTTTCACACATAAGAGACAGAGAAAGGTTAGTCTGATGCTATTAGCGACAACAACAGTGGCCTTTACTTCTCCCTTAACCAGCTGTCTCAGGCTCTGTCTGCACTGTGAGTGAGACAGTGAATGCTCATTTGTTTGGTGGAGTGGCTTTGACACTTCCTTTATTGGATACTTTTCAATCCAGCCTACTCTTGCTTAGTTCTCCAAAGTTGCTGAACCGCGTTCATTGTTCCCTGAACTTTCTGTCTGCCATCCAGCTTTGTGAAACTCTTTGTACCCAGTTTCCTCCAAAAGGTGCTCCAAGGTTTATGTGATCTTATAAAATATCTTTGAAAAAATATTTAAAGACAAAGCAAAAAGTGAAACATCAGTTGTTTATCAGTTTCAGTAGGCTCTCAACTGGTAACCTGACACACCAGATGGACTGTGATGGATACTCTATAAACTATCATCACAACAAATACAACACAAATTAAAACAAATGTAAAAAAGTAATTCAGTCCAGATCTACCAAAGCTGTTAGCATCTATGCTAATCTCTGTAGGGGCAGTCACTTCCTGCTGTTGTCATGCTCACTAGGCCTGTGCTCAAAATATTGATACAGCAAAAAATATTGTCATGCACTCTTTGGGGATACATGTGTTGATACAGATTCTACAGAATCGATACGGCCTCAATGTTTGGACGATTGTTGTCAACTTCTGGGTAATATACATGATGAAGCACATGCTCCAGATTTAAACTTAAGTCTGCCATCTTTGAGAACCTGAATTAAAGTTCTTAAGTTGTAGGATCATTTAAAACTAATCTTTGTTCTTTTTCTGGTTATAATATACAAGTTCCTGGGAATTCCGTTTATGTGTATCGGGATACAGATCGTATCGTGGCCTCAGTATCGGGATACGTATACCCAGCTTTACCGCTCACAGTGGTTGTAGATTAGAGGTTGGACCTGCTTGATGACACTGAATCAGGCTGATCCAGATTTCCTTTTTTCCCTGGCACAACTTTCAGTCCAGAGCAAAATTTTAAATAGGCGGGAAAAAATGATTTGGGATGCTTTAAAAACATTTCATGTAATTGTTTTTTTTTATCAACTGGCAAAATGCAGAGTGATCCAAAAGAAGGGAAAGCTAAACCAAATCAATGTGTGGTGTGACGACCTACAGCCAGCATCACATGCATACATTCACACTGAGCAGCTCTGATCCTTTAGTCTGTGGCTTATGTGGTTTAAGGATTTCCCATATGCCTGTATGTTTATGTCTTTGTCATAGTCTGAGAAAGTTCATCATGTCGACATAGATTGTTTTTTTTTTAAACAGACAAGGTTTATTGTTCATATCTTTACATGTTTTGACAGAGCTCTTCTACCTCTGCCAGAAGTGTCATCTGATGTTAGTAAGCTAGTAAGATCAGCTGAAAAGGACACGCCACACTAACATCAGATGACACTTCTGACGAAGGCTGAAGAGCTCCATCAAAACATGTAAAGGTATAAACAAAACACCTTACTTGGCTGTTTAAAAAAGAAAGTATTAGCATATTGTCTTTGTCATGTCCGTGTCGAGTGCTGATGCCTGTTGCCGAATGAATTTCCTTCAGGATGATAATTAAGTTGAAATCCCAGTCAATGGGTAAAAAACCTAAATGCATCTTAATGTGTATAAAAAGACAACAATCACCTCCCAAGTCTGAACAGTTTTTGCTGTTTCTTGACATTACCCTTAAATATAAAATAACTGATAAATTAACTTATGGCAGTTTTAACTATTAAGATAAATCTTTATTGTTTTTTAATCACTGTTTCCAGCGTTTGTTTCATATTTTATGTCATGATCTGTTGTATAAGGAAAACTCTGTAGTGTAAGATTATGCAATCATCTCCTAATAAAATAATTATCAATGGAATCCATATTTGAGGTCAGACTTCTTTGATCCGACACTCCATACTGTAGAGATCACCCAGACATCAATATTGCACAGCTCCGTCTTGCGGCATTACCTCACAGACCTCGATGTGAAGCTCCCGGCTGCGAGCGAGCTTCCCCTCGTCTTTCCTGCCAGACTCCATGACATGTTGCTAGGCAACCTGCAGTGCGAGCAAGAGATGGAGGAAGCGGTGCGCCTCCTTCAGCACAGTCATGATTCACGTGCAGCTCCCGACGCAGAGCCCTGGACCTGAAGGGAGAGCGATGTGACATGTTGGTCATAGCACATGAGGAAGAGGAGGGCAGATTATAATAATAATAATAATAATAATAATAATGTTAACTTTATTTATATAGCACCTTTAAAAACAGATCTTTACAAAGTGCTTTAACAGACAGAATCCAGAACTCTGGGTACAATAAATTCAACGGTCAGGTCAAACAGAGACCAAAAGAGCCCGAGGAAAAAGCACTAAACCAACAAAAGAAACAAAGAAACAGCCGAAGTAATTTACAACATGTGAGGAAGAAGAGCATTGATGAAGAAGGTATTTTGTTTTATGTACAATGGCAAGGAGACAGAACAATAAACAGATCATAGATTTATAGATGGATACATTTATGACAGTTGATAGTTGACAACATCACATCCGGGTGAAGGAATTGAAGAGGGCAGATAGAGGACGAGAAAAAGAGAAAAATTATTTAATTAATAAAATAGAAGAGTAAAAATAATAATAATCAAAAAGGGAGTACATTAAAACAAGAAAATATGTTAATAACAGGACTTGACTATGGGAAACTAGTGAGGAGATTAAGAACAAGAAAGCTTAAAAATAATTAAATAGGTAATTGTAAAATAACTATGTAGATAAATTAAAACCCTAACATGGATAATAAACAAGTATGTGAGTGATAGCATGAATTTTAACTCATATATAACTTCTTTTAGTCATGGACCAATTCATGTATCGTTAATCTTTATTTGATTATGGACTTTTTCTGTCCATACCAAGTTTGTTGTCCGTGCACGCAAAAGAAATCAACACAGACAGAAAGTCAGGCAAACTGCCATAAATAGAAACCACTGAAAGGAGATGTCTTGGACCTGACTCCACTTGAAGTGATCAATGTATGAATATGCATAACTCTGCTGTATTAGATTTCTACTGCCATATTTGTTACACACATCTATATAATTAAAGATGATAACCTGTCTCTCCAGTCTGGTATTCTGTATTATCGTTTCTATAGAATCTGATAACAATGACAGGGGTGATGTGATGCCATAGTTAAAACCAGTTAAAAGCCTGGCTGCTGCGCTCTGGACCAGTTTGGAGGTGGGAAACTGATTTTTGGGAGATACCAGAGAGGAAGGAGATACAGTAATCTAACCTGGAGAAGATTAACCCTCTGAATCCCAAGCAGTTTCTGGTCGTTTTTTGCTTCTCTCACATTTTTACTCACTGTGGTCTCATTTTTCTCTGCAATACGAAATCCAGCGACTCATAGATTCAGAAAAACCATGGCTATTGGCTGATGTAACTCAATTTTGTCTACATGCAGTGTAACAAAATTTACAAAGTAAAAATCATTCAAAACAAACAAAATAAAAGAAAATCTAAACATATGGTAATATTTAGTATATTATTTATATTAGTTCTATTAATTTTTATGAATTTGCAGTCTGCACTGCAGAGGTAATCTGTAAAGCTCTCTTTCCTTTGTTAAAACAACAGTTTGCTGGGAAAATTTTGCCCAGCAATTATTAGTGCTGAACCGCTCTGAGTAGGAAATATGAGCCTGCAAGACACTGCTGTGGGATGAAACTTCAAAGAATTTTTAAATGGCAAATTCAAGAAGTATATTTATCATTCAGGTTTTGTTGAACGATGTAAGAAGTTTAGGTTTTTTTTGTTTTTTACAGAATTTAGCCAGAGAACATTGTTAATTTTCTGCAAATTTTCAAAGAAGACATAAAAATTAAAGCAATGTTGATGTAATCTCAAGAAATTCGCCAGTTTTCTTCTTTTTTTTTTTACATGTTGCAGACGTTACTTGTGATACTTTCAGGTACCCTCGTCAACTTGAACGTCTATGGATTACACCAGTGTTTTCTGTTTTTGGATAGAACAAATGGTTTGTAAATGCACTCATTTAAAAAGAAGTACCATTTTGATCCTGCTGGCAGGATTGGGTATCTAAGGGTTACGGCGTGAGTGACCTTTTCTTAATAGGCAGGGGGAAGGATGGATTTGATTTTGGAGACTGACTGGATCTGAGTGAAGCATGACTGGACTGATTAGGGAGCAGAGGTGTGATGTCACGCTCACAGATGATAAATGTGTCAAAGTCTGTCTGTTTTCCAGCTTATTTTCACACTCGAGACGTGCTGGCAGACTTGTTTTCTCAGCTGAGAGGTTCTCAAACCGCCCAACCCCACACCCATTATGGTGATTTCACATGAAGGGGTCTCTTTCGCGTGCTCATCATGCTGCCATGGAAACAGCACCAACAGGGGCCGGGGCAGACTCGGGCCAATATTAGAGCTCGGAGCAGAAACGTGTGCTTCCTCTGTAGGAGTTTCCACTGCACGAGTGTGTTACGCAGCCCTGGTGTTTGTGCGCGGCAGGAACTCTGCTTCATCTCTCTTCGGGTTATTTCGCTTCCAGGCTGTGCTGCCTGTTGCTGCAGCGTCAGAGCTGCACTGTACAGCCAGCTCAACAGTAAACATGTCCTTACTCAGACTCAGTCATGCAAAAGATAAAAAAAAAAAGAAAGGGAGAGGAAGAGAGGAGGTGGGAAAGCTCCTCGGGAGACAAATCCCTCCTCTGTTTAATGCCTTGATGCTAATCCTCAGTGAAAGAACGTCATGTCTGTCTGCCTACACCGCAGCTCTCCTCTGCCTCGCTTTTGCTTTCTGGGTTTCGTCCTTTTCCCTCTCATCCTGCCTCACTGCTTTCTTCAACTCTGCTGGTTCTTTTCTTCTCTGCCTCAGAGCTATCTTGCCATTTTTTTCTTTCTTTCTCTCTGTTACGATTCACCAGTTTCTGCCAACTTCCCGTCAACACCTTGTTGAGATGTGCCACTGTGCTACACCCTCCACTCAGTCACACTTCACTACAAAATATTCAGCTCAGAGCTGTGAGTTATGTGGAGCGCACACACTCTACAAACTGTTCCTCCTTAAAAAGGCAAACACACAATGACTGTGAAAGCTTCACTGTGGATTTTATAAAGATTTTTGCAGACCACAAAGTAACACAATTATTCTTCTCTCTAAGCAAAAGAATACTGCAGAGCACAAATTTACAGGACTGTGTTGGGGATCGCGATGCACCAGTAAAACTCTTTTAGGTCAAATACCAACCTAACAAGTGTACTTTGGGTATCTGCACACACCAACATGTTACTGTTACATAAAAAAGCTGTATTTCTTACTGAGACAGAAACACAATTATTCATCTTTTGAAGTTGTTTTGGGGATTATTTATCTGATTGATTAAAAGAAAGTTGCATACACACACCTTGCTCACTAAGTTTGATGGGTTTATTTTGCCATTTATTGATTTAATTTAAAAACTGGGTAAAATATTGTGCTGTTATCATGCAGTAAGTGTGTCTTTCTGGTTCTTCTATCTCTAAAACGAACAGTCTACCAAGGTGTGACACAGTGCTGTGCCAAATACTGAAATAGTCCGTCTACTCTTTTACTGCTTTTTGTGGTTGTGGGTACAAATTTTGGCTGCACCTCTCCTGTTTCATGAATAAAATCTACAGAACAGTCTTTTTAAGTGTGCAAAGAAATGCGGACTAAGCTGCTGCACTGAAAAATAAAATAGATCTTCTAAAATAATTGAACTTTGTAAAAAAAAATGTTGTAAATATCACTTATAAAATGACCAGGACTAAACTTGCCTGCAGAATTTGTTAATAATGAACTGGGAATAATGATATTGTGATTTTTTTTTTGGACTTTTCTTAAATCAGAGGTGTATTAAAATTAGGGATGATACACTTAAACTCACGATTCGCTGCACCTCGATATACCCGGGTCATGATACAATATCCAAAAAGTAAAAAAGAAAAAATATTACTATTACTAACAGAAGGTCTAACAGACCGAACACAAACAATAACACTCTCTAACCCTAGAGAGGTTAGAGAGACTGTATGCTAACGAGCTGTAGGCTCGTTTTCACCGTCTTTGTCTTTTTTAATGAGAAAGCCAAAATACTGCCAGACAGATGACTTGTATCCAGGCGGAGTGTCCTCAATTTTGACCTCATTCAACTCCATCATTGGGCTTTTTGGAGGCAAGGTAGTTGGTGCTAATGTTTGTTGTTGTCACTTCTGGTCACATGCGCTGTTACCAGACGTGATGTCTTTATTTTGCGATCCATTTTTTTCAAACTCGATGCGTTTAGTCACGTACTGTATCGGGATATATTGCCAAATGATATTACATCCCATCCCTAATTAAAATATCATTGAGTGTGTAATTTTTATCAGTAATATATACATCAAAAAAAGTTTATTTTTTAAATTTGCGTATTGAATGCAGGCCAGCACACCTAAGTTACAAAACATTTATATTAAGATAGTATTTTGGTATAGTATTGCATCTTCTGCACTTTTTAAAGGCAGAGGAGCAATTTGTGATTTTATTGAAATTGCGATTTTCCTTAACCAGCTCTGATGAGTAGTTAAAGGCTCTGTATGCAAATCTGATTAATGCTATGATATCTTGTTTTTCTTAGTAACAGATCTCACACACTCTGCTGTCACAGTGAACCTTCTTTAAGCTCCACAGCAGATATGCACCACTGCGTTTGTCATGGTGTTCTCATGTTGCCCACACTGTTCATCAAATTTTCACATGCTTTTGTAAACTAAGACTACGTTTCCTTGAAGGCAGCGAAGTGTAATTCACTGATGTGTTTATTCAACAGGAAGAGTGTAGCCTGAAGCAGTACACTGTGCTGCAGTGTCACAGCTTCAGGTCTCTGGTGAAGCTCATTGATTTAAGTTGATTATTCAGCTATTAAATGTTCTTATAAAAGTATACTGTACAAACTAATGTGATGGCAGACTTAATTGTAATTTCAATGTTATTTACCTCGAAACATCACAGAAGAGTTTTGCTTTCTTTTCATTTCCCTGCCTCCAATCCTCAAAACAATAGATAGTAGCAATAGATGATGATGACATAACAAGTATGATATACATATATGACATTAAAAAAATAAAATCTTGATGCTTTTTAGTTTAATTCATAGTGAATCTTGCTGATGGGAAAAGAAGTAAGTGATTAGATCAAGGATTTTTTGGAAGGATTTGTCAACATTGCAAGAAAGAGCAGTTGTCAACATTATTACTAAGAACTGAAAAAGTTCTTTATGGGTTTGGATGGAATAGCACGAGGAGAAAGTCATCAGATTTTGGTAGTAAACCCAATTCATATGCTGTTCCAGGTATTTTTTATCATTACCCCATCGGGCACTTTTCCACTTTTCTGATAATAATTTGACTAGGAACGACAAAATGAGCTTGCCTGAGGTTCGTGTTTGGACCTTTTGTAGTTGGAAATGTCTTATATTGAACATTATTAATGCATTTTTTGCAAAAGAAAGTCAAGTAGACTTAAATTACTATTAATAACCCAGAAGTTTATGACTGCTGCCTTGCATTCATGTTATGAATGTGACTTACTGGTGAAATAAATATAAAATAAGTAAACTTCATTAAATAAAACTGTATAAATTAGTTTGCTGCACGTAAAAAGTAAATTTAATTGGCTTAACTTCTATGTTTAGCTCATCAGATTGAGCTTCACTGTTTGATATGAATATACATTTTGATTAAAACTAGAAACTCATACTGTTAAATTACAGGTACTGATTGTCTTAGTGATAGTGCTTGTTAATTTGTGACAGTTTTTCTCTCTTAAAGGATAAGTTCGGTTTCTACAGCTTTCACATTGTTTATAGAATGAAGTAGAACAATATACTCACCCAGAAGGCTTTCCTGATCCAAACAGTGCTTCGGGAGATATTTAGATCCAAAATCGAGCGGTGGACATCCGTATAATGGTAGCACATAGGGCATACAGCGCCGCTCCTAAAACTGCATTAATCATCCAAAAACTCATTAGTTTCACCAATATTTCATCATGGTCCGCTCACACTACTCCTCCATTACAGTCTGTGTCGCTCCAGACAGGTCTTTGTGACCTGGCTGACCTCTGAACTGAAGAAGAAGGTTTGCCTCCACGCATGCGCAGTACTCTCTGGAGAGCTGTTCTTCTCTTTGCCTCCGCGTCCTCCTTTCGATGAGCTCCTCATCTGTAAACTCTGGCTCGAAACTGTAAGGACACCCATCATATTCAAAGTTCTCCTCCACAACATCTTCATCTGATAGATATTTGTCTATTTTGCACAAAACTGGAAGAAGAAAGTCGTTGTGTAGCCGGCGGTCTTCCCCTGAAACAATGAGCCGCACTGCGCATGCGCGGAGGCAAGCGTTCTTGTTCTTCAGTTCAGAGGTCAGCCAGGTCACAAAGACATGTCTGGAGCGACAGACTGTAATGGAGGAGTAGCCCGAGCGGACCATGATGAAATATTGGTGAAACTAATGAGTTTTTGGACGATTAATGCAGTTTTAGGAGTGGCGCTATACATGCCCCGTGTGCTACCATTATACGGATGTCCGCCGCTCGATTTTGGATCTAAATATCTCCCGAAGCACTGTTTGGATCAGGAAAGCCTTCTGGGTGAGTATATTGTTCTACTTCATTCTATAAACAATGTGAAAGCTGTAGAAACCGAACTTATCCTTTAAACTGTGAATGGCATTGATGTGGCCTTTATGAACAGCAAAGTTTCCCATCCCTGCTGTGAAAGAATCTCTTGAAAGCTTCACCCTGGCAGTAGTTTTATAAAAGCCTGTTTTCAGTGACATAAAAACACCATGTGCATGTAGTCTTTCATATGAATTAGACATAACATTATCATAATAACAATTATAAAACACTGAAATGAAGCCGTGGGTGAGTCTTCTTAGGGTCTTTGTCAAACGTCATGAACTCAGTATTTCATGGATCCAGGCTTCACTGCTGAGTCAACTAAAGCACATCTTTACAGCCTTTTTTTTTTTTTTTTCTAGAAATATGCAGATGATGAAATGTTTCCTCTGTTTTTGTTTTGCTACTCTGCATGAGGTCTGTAATTTAGAGATTTTTGATGGACGGATACTTTCGCTTTTCCAGGCTGCCAATTATCTCAGCGAAAGCCTCCGACTAAAGCGAGGTGCATCATATGAGTGTTGGTGTTTTCTCTGTTTTGAAGGAGCTTTTTATGGCCAGTAGAAAGAAAAAATTTCACGCCTGGGGCAGAAGAGGACCCCATGGGGAATGCTTGCAGGAAGCTGCTTCAGAATTAGAACAAAAAACCAGCAAGCAGAAAGCATCGCCTTAGTTAGCATCCTCCCCGGGTGCACCACCTGACCTGGACAGAGCCTGGTTCGACGGCGGGGACACCGCGCTGAGATGATTTACGACTGCAGTGACCGGAACTGTGACTCCAGGGACAGGAAAGGCTGTGAGGTTGTGGAGGGGTCAGCTCCCGGGAGAGCAAATGTGTCTGTAATCTACTGCAGTGCTGATAAAAGTCCCCTCCTGTAATTTCTCTGAGAGTAACCACAGGCATGAT
Source organism: Scarus forsteni (assembly GCA_036419115.1). Classification (NCBI taxonomy): domain Eukaryota; kingdom Metazoa; phylum Chordata; class Actinopteri; order Labriformes; family Labridae; genus Scarus; species Scarus forsteni. Next base: position 5,901,105 of record JAZDUH010000508.1, read on the forward strand.
TGACAGATTCGTTGCGATGGTAATGGATTACTTCCTTCCATAAACAGCACACAGGCTCTGTTAAAAGCAGCTTAGCTAAAAAACTGTCAGAAACAGGCGGGAGTGGGATTTGACGTCTGGAGAAAATCACACCTGATGTCTTTTTTTTCCCTCCCGGACCTGTCATGCAGTACATCTCCAGCAGCAGCAGCAGCAGCTCCTCTCTGTTTGCCAGTTATTACCAGTCTGCAGACTCACAGGAAGAAGAGAGGAGTCCTCTTCAGCCAGAGAGCCTCAGCGCCCTCACAAAGGCTGTGAAATGTTGACAGGACATGTCAGGGTCTGGCCTCTAATGCGTTTGCTCACAGTGACAACAGGCTTAGCACCCAGTCACAACCCAGACTCCTTCAGTCACCTCCCAGCTGCTCCTCCATCTCCAAAAACAACACGAGTCTCAGACCACTAACACTGACTGCACTCTGCTCTCTCCCCCAGCCATGGAGTTTCACGAGAACCTCCACGACCTGGCCGTGAAGGAGGGGCTGAAGGGCAGGAAGCTCCACAAGGCAGTGGAGAGCTTCACGTGGAACATCACCATCCTGAAGGTGAGGCCAACACTCGGACCAACGCCGACCTCTCAACCCAAACATGTTTCACACTGGTTTCTAACTTTCTCTGTTAGCGTAGCACACTCCTGCTACATTGCACACTGTAATTTGAAGAGTGTTACTTCTCGTACATCCGCAGCACACATGGATGATCCGAAGTGGTCAGAGGTCAGGGTCAGAGCCCTGGAGCAGTTTCTCTGTGGAAATTTCCATTAGCTGCTCAGATATTCAATGTTATCCCAGTTACATGACAGCTCCAGTTAGAGCCAGCAAACAGACCAGTGGTTCATCATGGGGCTGCACAGAGACTTTACAAGCTATAATTATTAATATGGTTATGATCAGGAAGTGTGTTGTGTATTTTGATTTATTCTGCACCAGGTCATTGCTCACATGTTCTCGACCAATGAATTGATTTCAAATATCTATTTACTGTAAACAGGAAGAATATGAAGACAAAATCTGCAGAGAAAATGTAAAAAATGAGGAATTTTCCACCATAGTCTTTGGTTTTGAAATATATATACAATTCTCTGCTAGAAACTAGCTGTGAAGCTGATGTTTAGCTTTTTTAAAGTTTGTAGATGCATTACTTAATTTGCTTGTATTGTAAAAAACAGTTCTTAGGAAAAGATGCAGAGACAAAGACTGAATGACTTTGATTTCACTGAAAAAGGAGTTTGAATAGGCTTGAATTCTATTTTTACCTTATTTGATGAAGTTAGTTTTGTCCATAATTTCTCCTCTTTAATAACACCTGTGGATTTCTGAGTCATCACTGCACTTTATACTCTAAAGTCAGTTGGACTTCTTTATGTACACGTCAGCTTGGACACTGGTGCATGCTCCTCTACAAAGCTAATCTTGGCAAAATTCCTGACGATCTTTCCTTCTTATTAATCTTGAAGCATGGATTACATAACCTGAGATCAATGAGCTTTATACAGTTTGTTTTTTCCAGAGTCCGAACTGAATTGGGAAAGGAGGCCTTTAGGTTCTCTGCACCTTCTGCATGGAATAATCTGCAGACTGAATTTAAGCTGCAAAACTTGGTGTCTCTTAATATCTTTAAAGTTGCAAATCTCAAATCTCTGAATGTTACTGTTTTAATTGATGGCTTTTATTGTTTTCCTCACTTGTTTGTACTGTATTGAGTCTGCGTGACTGTTTTTTGAGACTGTTTATTGCTTCCATTCTTGGGCAGGCCTCCCCTGGAAAAGAGATCTGTGGGACTAAACAGTTTAAATAAAGTTAAAATGAATAAATAAATAATACAATTGGTATATTAAAAAACCTGATTAGTCACCTTGGCAACAAAGTACAACTTGTAAAGGTCATGTATTTGTAGAATAAACAACACAGCTAAATGTATGGGTAGTGCCAAAAATCCTAACAACTGGAAGAAAGCCTGAAGTTCCTCTGCGAAGGAACTGATCTTCCTGGGGTGTGGTCTTCGTGGGACTGCCCAGTCTTGCTTTGGCTAAACAAACCAAACAGATGTTTGGAAGTGGGACCACCAAATAAAGCTGCCACTGTGAGCTAGAACAGCAGCTTCAGGATTTTTCTTAAAGACTTTGTCAACACTGAGGAAAGGCAATTATTGCCTGAAATGCCTTAGCGGAGGGTCGTTCATTCAGAGAACTTCCAAGTCCTGTCATAAAATATTGTGTTTGTGTTAAAAAATGTTACTCGGAGGGATAAAGCATGTCTCTCGCCTTCAGTACGAGAAGACACTCAGGACTGAGACAAACTTTGGTCCAATTATGTTCATGTGGTTGAAATCCATAAACAGCTAAAGAGGTTTTGGTTCAAAGATGTTTTGGTAGCAGGGGAGATGCAGGCTGACGTCCTGGGGCACTGCTGCTGCTTACAGCAGGTGGTCGTGCAGCTACAGGAGCCTCGGGGCGTAGGTTGCACCCCTGCACCCTTAAACTTCGTCGCACATGATTGAAAGTTGCTGGAGGTGCAGACGAGTCGTCCACAGTGATGAATGACGAAGTGGTGACCCAGCATGTGCTCCCAAATCCGACCTTACCTGAGAAAAAAGAGCAGCAGCATCAGTCCTCTGCTCTCTGTGCATGGCCACAAACAGTCCAAATTCTCTCGACAGTGGCCTCAGATGGATGTATGAATAAAACAAGTTTAATAAAAGCAGAGAACTCAACATGTTCAGACTAAAGACAGAATGAGTTATGAGCCAGTGGACAAACATGACTGATATAATTTGACACAGATTTTACTGAAACATCTCACAGTTATGGAAAAATAGAAAGATTCTTTTTGCAGAGGCCTGAATATTATCTCTTATATTTCACACGCCATCATGACGCTGTGGATGGATGTTCTCTGCCTCAGTGCTGCTTCAGTACAGATGAACAATAATTGATATCTCTTTGGTTTAGGTCCTCTGTGAGGCTTTTCTCCTCAACATTTATCTCTTATTTCACAAATCTAACATGCACACAGTGACCTGCACTTCACACCTCGTGTTTTAAATAATGAATTTCATTGAGCTCACTTCATGCCTGGTTGATCTGAGGGAGTCATTAGTGGATTCTGCCCCTCACATATCCATCACCTTTTATTACAAACATCATGGAATAACCTGCTGCACATTTATTTGTATTTGCACGTGTTAATTAAGATTACCTCACGAGGAGCTCCTTTATAATTTATTTACTTTGTCCCCAGGCAGGGAAACGGGCCGAGGGTAAGCGCTGCATTCTGAGTCCATGTTTAATCTGGGGCTGTGCTAATATGGATCCCACTGCTGGCAGGCGTACAGCGTAAACACTCCTGTGTGTTTCTGATGATCATTAAAAGTGCATCAGGACTAAAGGTCTTTAAGATTAAAGAATGGCTGCAATCCAGCAGAGCTCTGAACTGAGAAGAGAGAGGAAAACAACAGCTTTGGTTTATTATTCAGACGTGTGTGTTCTGTGTTCACGGCCCAGATTCATCCATTCAGGGTTTCAGGAGGTGTTTTAGCGACGCTAAATAAAACTTTTAGTCCAAATTGATGGCCTCTGTCAGAACTGAGGTTCCTCTCTTTAATAATCCTCTTATCATTTTCATAATTTCTTTAGTTCATCTTTGCTATTGGCAAAAATAAAGTTCAAATACATGAAATAGACTGCAGCTCCAGTAATCACAGTTTTTTTCTCTTTCACCACTGTAGCCCCGCACCCTGGGGGTAAAAAATCTCTTTTATTGACTGATCTGACATGGGCAGAATCTCCTCAGCAACTCATAATTGGCCCATTTCAGCTGTTGTGTGGTTTATTAAAGCTGGTTTATTTTCTTTGTTGATAGGAGAATGATTAAGGGTTTGATTAATTAGGTGCTTGAAGCCAACATTCGAGAATCCAGCAGCAGTAAGCTATAACTTTTAAGCATCTAATTGAAAAAAAAAAATGCTGCCTCTGCCTTTTCAAGCACACAAGCCTGCTCTGGCATCTCTACGGTGGGCTGAAGGTCCAGGATTAGGGCTGCGAACGGAGAGCAGCAGGATGCTCTCTGACAAAGACAGATTTCTGCTGCTCTTCTGCAACTAGCTGGGAGTTATCAGGGGAGTTTGCAGGCAGTGTGAATGTAGGACTGAAGGTGGATGGGGGATGGATGGACTTTTATCAGTCTGAGAAAAGAGGTGAACATGTTAGACTGGTTTCTCTACCCACAGATATGAGGTCACTCTTGAAAATGAGATGCCACATCTCATTCTACCTTGAATAAATTCATATTAAACAAATATGGTGCTTTCCAAATAAAGATTGATTGAATCTATATTCCACAGAGAAAAATGTGATGAGGACAGATTTATGATCTGGGCGTCCATGAGTTTGTCTCAGTCTAAAACTCTTATTTTTAGCCCCTTTGTCTCTGCCTGGATGGAAACACCTCTGGATGAATGTATGTGTATGTATTTATTATATTTATTAGTATATATGCATATACTTTTATCTATAACCTGAGGAGTTTGTCTTCGGCCTGCTCTGTTGTGAAGTGCCTTGAGATGAACTGCTGCTGTACAAATCAAGATTAAAAGGAAGAAAATTCAACAAATGTTAAAAAAAAAGATTTCTCTGAAGTTGCTTTTAATATGTTTAAGATTTATATCTTTGTGTAAGAAGATATGTGATCACAGGGGATCAATCAAATATATAAGTAGGTCAGTTGTGTAATTTATGCTATAAAAAAATGCATTTGATAATGTAAGCCTTAACGCTAATATTGTGCAGCCCTAGTTTATGTAGTTTAGACCATGGAAAGGAGTTTCCTCTAAATGTGAGTAATTAAAAGTAGAAAGCAGTTGGAGAGCGTTAACCTCCTCCAGGGTAGCTCACATATTACATCTATAGGCAATAGTTCCATGATAAAGTCACCATCACAATATGATTCTTGACCCTAAAAAAACCTACACCAGCACTCAGCATCATGTTGATATCATTATTACTAAGACAGTTATTGAGCAAAAACGATCGTCTGCTTTTGTCTGGATCGCCACTAAAATCGTATCACTTTTAAGTTGAGCCCTTACCAACATCTCCTGAGCACTTCAGCAAAGTCCATCCAGTAGTTTTTGCATAATCTTGCCAACACACTGCACTAACATGAGCTCCTTGGCGGAGGTAATGAGGAAATGTCCTAATACTTTTACCCCAGGACAGTTTTTCCTGCCCAGCTGAATCGGTTATCTTCATGATTTGATTTAAACGGTGCTGATCAAAGTTTAAAGTCGTGTACGGTGACCGCTCAGGTCCGTCGGAGATGTTTAACTCTCATCTGCTCTCTTTCATGTCTCCTTCACTCTCTGCTCTCTCACACTTTGATCTGTCCCTCTGCCCCTCAGGGTCAGGCAGATCTCCTCAAACACGCCCGCTCTGAAGTCCAGGAGAGCCTCAAGCAGATCCACTACGCCGTGCTCACCTGTAACCTGAGCAGAGGAGGATCAGCGGGCGGCTCCTCGGGCTCCGAGTCCAAAAGCAGACGCAGCCTGGAGGCCATTCCTGAGAAGGCCACAGCCGAGGAGGAGCTCACGGACGAGGACAACTGAAGACGTGAAAGCCAAAGCTCTGCGTGTGTCTGCACCCCGACACCAACATCACTGTTTTTCACTGCTGCTCCAGGACAGACTCGACCGCAGCTCATAGGTGTTCATCTCTGAGTCTTAAAGCAGCTACACTGTCCCACTTTAAATCTGTACGTTCAGTAAAGGGATCTCCACCGAGCAGCTGAGGAGGGGGTTTGGAGTGGGAAACAAATCCACCAACACGGATCAGACCACAGAAACACTTCATACTGACTCCACACTGACCAGAGTCAAGCATCAATGAAGACGGCACCACTTTCAAATCAGTTATTTATGATCTGTCCATCATTCATAAGCACTAATGTTTAATTCTGAAGTTTGAGGGAATAACTCGTCTGTTTTTAAATCTGTAGCAGCATCGTCTGCTTATTGACATGAGTGGGAAGAAACAGTCTCTTCAATTCACATAAAAAGTGCAGCGTGTAGTTATTTTCTAAATGCTTGATATATAATAATTTCACTTTCATCCAAATGTTTTTTAATCCTTTAAAAGTGAGATCAGTTCTCTTCACCCACACTAGGGATGTGAATCAAACACCAATTCCAATTGAGAATCGTTAACAGCTCCATTAAAGCATCGATATCACGAGTGTTTATGTAGTCAATTCCCTTATCAATTCCTTCCACTGACGGGGTTCAGAAGCGTCACAATTGTGTCTTAATTTTTTACAAAAGGCGTCTACTGCACAACCTTAAGTGAGTGGAAACACCAGCAACTTACAAAAGCAGTTATATATGCTGTGACGTGTGTTTGACAAAATCTACAGACCAGTATTTACTCACACGGGAAATCCGCAGGAATTAATAAGGGAATCATTAAAGACTTGGATCAATTAGCAGGATTGTTAATAGCACTGGTATCAATAAATTCTTTTCACTTCCCATCCCTAACCCACATGTCCACCAGCCACATAGGACAATGAATATATTTTGTCTTCTTCTCTCTGGGCTGTTCCTGGTTTTGTCTGGAATATTCTCGCTCTCCTGGCTACATATTGACTCAAAATGGCCGACAGGAGGATTTTTTTTCAAACCAGTCAAACACGAAGTCTTTCCTGATAAAAGTGGTTCAATCTTATTTATTTTTGAAGTTGTGTTTCAGGGATTTAATTTAAAAAAATGCCCAATTACCACCAGGGATGGGCACTGAAACAGTTTTATTTTAACAATGACAGTAACGATTCTTTAATGATTCCTTCAGTAAAGGGTTGGTTTATGAAGGTTTTCAGTGGCAGTAACATCAAACATGTTACACTCTTGTGCATTAAGCATCTTTTTGTCAAAAATGACCACAGTTTAACCACTTTGGCTCCGTCTGCTGTGATTTTCTGCTGACTGCCTCTGATGATGTGCAGAGCATGCTGGCAGGAATTGATAAGCAGAAAGACAAATACCTTTAATAATAATCATATGCAGGCTGCCAGGTGATTTGAGCTGATGTGGCTGTGATTTATGAACCTTTATAACTGAACATAATCAACTGTACATTATTTCTTCTTCAGTTTGTTATAACTAAACAACTATCAAGGTGTCTGATTGGTCTACACAGTCACATGACATGGAAAGCAGCGCAGCTGTAGCACAAAGAAAGACTGAAACCAGTTCAGAGAAATTCACCGATAAAGATTTGGTCAGGTTTTGATATTTTAGAGGTATAATCACGACTGAGAGAGTCGTAGTAAAGGACTGAGCCGTCTATATTTGATATTGATACTTACATCATTAATATGGAGAAATCAAGCATATTGAAAACGCACAAGAGGCTTTTATTTTTCATTTTTCTAAATCCCACATGATTCTCAGCCAATATTTAAGAGTTCAATTAGACTTTCAGTATTCACACCTTCATTAGTGGTGCAGTGTGTAGAATGTGGCATTTTATACATCCATTTTCGCCAAACAGAAACGGTGACTATAGGAGATTTATGTTTCTATTTGTATGTAAAGTCCGTCAAAATAGGAGTACAATCATCCCCAGAAAAACTTTGTTTTATTTTTATTTAGTTAGAAAAATCTTTGTAAAAAAATTACATTACCGTGGGCCGCTGTTTCGTGAAGGCCGACATATTGATCCGCCGTGTTGTCTACGGGTGGTTTTAAGGGACAAAAAGAACGAAACGTGAATCTGTCCGCCGGTTCTGAAATCTACCTGGAATGCAGGGATTCAAGGGATTCAAACTGTGTGTATAAACACAAGCACAACATAAATTGTGTGCTGTGTTCAGGATCCTTTTTGGTCTTCACAAGATTCCACTGCTCAGCGACATGACGTTTTGGCTACGGTTAGCTTCATTCTAGAATCTGAACGCTAGATGTCGCTAAAATGCCAAGTTCTACACACTGCACCTTTAATAAAGCATTTTAGATTCACAGTTTATTAAAAATTCTTCATCAAAGCGTTGTAACTGCATCAAAGTGGCATTCATAACCGGGAAAAGATGATTATTAAATAACTGCTCATGGTCGATGGGGGAGTTTACACTGATGCTTGACTGTTTCCTAACAGTCTGTAGTTTTTACAAAGTGTTTCAGAGTCTTCACCCACACCCCATGTCCGTTTGTCAGTCCCTTTATCGTCTCGTCTCCCCGTCCCTTAAACCCGGGGTGAGCAGAGTGAACTTTCAGCCACACGGCGGCCTAAGACGACGACCTACTGTCCAGAGACGTTCACTTTGACTCAGCGGACTGAAGAGTCGAGCAGAAAAAGAGCCTTGGATTGTTGCGAGAGATTTCTTAAAGCACAATTTTTTGTTCTGAATGTAAGAGGACAGATGAAACGTGGAGGGAACCAGAGAAGCCGGGACAGAGGCCCTGAGAGGAGAGCTGTTTACAAAACTGAACCTGTCCATGTTCTGTCTGCCAAACTCGTCTAATATGTGTATATATGGAGTTTCCTGTTACCTTTTTTTCTGCAGAGTGCATCATTTTATTATTGTATACTTGGAAATATAAGATTTATTTTATAAAAGATATAAGAAAGTGTGTTAAAAACAACAAAAAAAGTTTATTTGTCTGTAGAAATGCGATCAGGAGGGTCGTGGAGAGAGGAAGAGCTTTTCCGTGTGGAGACAGGAGGACTAAAGCAGAATGTATTCACGCCGTCTGTGGTGCAGATTACAGCCGATTCTCAAAAAGCCCAACCAGCAACTGCATGACAAGGAACCACAACCGAGTGTCAGTAACACGCACTCGTCAAACTGTTTGGACCTTGACTCATTTTCACATCCAGGCTTTTCATTTCAGGTCATTCTTACACTTCACTCCAGGGCGGGAAAGAGATTTCTCAAACTTATTTCAGTTTCCTTTCGAAGTCCAAAACCAGAACAAGTGCCATAATTTACTGCAGTGTGCCACCTTTACTTAGCTTTGGAGAAAAGTACGGTGGCCCTGAAGGTCTACTGCAGAAATGTTTCAATAAACACACAGATAAGGTCTTTTAAAGACCAGTGGATATTTTACAAACACAAATATGTAAAATAACACAGGAAAAGATCATTACAATTACATAAAAATTCATTTGACTAAATAAGTCATGACTGAAACTTGAAAACATTTTCAAAATGTAAAGATATTTCATTGGTTAAAATGAAACTTGATAAATTTGCTTAAATGCCAACATAAAAAAATGAAGATTTTCAAGAAAATAGAAACATTTTGAACAGAAGTTTCATTTACTGTTTGAACATTTCATTTAAATATTTTACCTTATGGTTTTGCATTCCACAAAAAGTTTAATTTGTTCTTTAGAGACACAAGAAATGTTAATTTTAGTTTGTTTTTGACCTGTGTTTGTTTATTTTATTAAACATGTATAGATTCCAATAAATATTTATAAGGTCAGTCTTGATTTTTTTTTTTCCATTTGTTCTTCTTCTCATAAACATTATTTTCACTTCATAAAAAGTTTGATTGTTTTGAACAACTAAATTGATCCAGATCTACAAGATTGGATTTATATATTTTGGAAAATACTGACATCAATATACAGGGATTGTTTGAGATCTGATCCTTCTTTTTTTTTTTTTTGGCTTATTGTCAAAATTTATAATTAATTATTTCAAAAAATAAATGAGGATTGTTTGATTGTAGTTCAGCTTTTGCTCTCTGGTTGGCAGCAGGCATTTCAGCCTTTAGATTCTTCATCTCTATTTCACATTTATGGTTATTATGTAGTGCAGTGCAGCTGGATCCACTTTATTAAAATTTGAAATCATGATTGTGAGCGGCCCAAAGTGGGATGGCCCAGTAAGAGCCTTAGGAACAGGTGGAGCTATGAGTGAGACAAGAGCAGGAAGTGACTTTTTGAACACAAATTTGCATAGATGCTAACACCTCAGGAGCAGTTTTGTCGCATCTGGACCTCATTTCTTCTTTGTATATGTATATAAAAAAAACAATACTACAAACTGCTTATAGAAGGGGCATTTTCACTCCTTCTGAGAGTTTGTATTTGGAAGAGGCTCACGTTCTGTCCTTTACTCTGCTACAGTAGCACCCACCGACTACGTTATCCGATTGGCGTGTAGTGAATGTGATTGATGGAACCATCTTCCAATCACATTCTGGATATGCTTTAAAGGGCTCTGCCCATTCCCAAACACTTCCTCATTGCTCTTACCCAGATGGACAACTGAAATATACTGACAACATAAATGATAGTAGTTAGTAACTGTATATTTCTCCTTCTACAAAACAACATTTAAAAATAGCATAAAAATCAGATAATGGAGGAGAGTTAGCATTTTAGCCCTTCTGCCTTCTTTGGGATTTTAAAGTTTTGCAGGTGAATGCCTGAAGTAGATCAGTTGCACACATGTAAGAGATTTATCTTCCATCCATCCATCCATTATCTATCACCAATCACAGGGCCACATAGAGAGACACCCATTCACTCTCATACTTATGGATAGATTGGAGTCACCAATTAACCTCATGAGTATGTTTTTGGTTTGTGGGAGGAAGCCAGAGTGCCTCGAGAAAACTCATGCCCAACTTCTCTTTCCATGGCATCAAAGTTTGAACAAGGTCTATAAAATAAAATCCCCACTGACCGAAAATGTAATAATTTCTGATTGCCTTCAGTAATCAGTGTGGTGGATGCCACAGCTGTGAGCATAAACTTGATCAGGTCATACGAGGACATTTTCTCAAACATCAGGAAACGGATAAAAGTTCGAGGCTGGGCAGTGACCTCTAAGACCATGTTTACATGACAACATTTTCACAAGAAACAAAAGATTTTTTCTTTGCGTTTTCTAAAGCAAGTTCACATGGAAACGCGAGAACAACTGAAAACGCTGTTGTGTGCATGCCAGTCCAGTAGATGGCGATGAAGGTTTGCAGAGAAACAGTAGTGTTACAACACAAGTACGAAGAAGAAAAACTTTTCACAAACAACGATGGTGTGTGGACGCACAAAGATGCAGGAGTTTCTTTTCTGGACAACAAATCTGTCGGGATAACAAACCAGCAGCAGCTGAACAGTTTACCGGCTCCCATCCTATCACATGTCACTCTTTGGTCTGTCTTAAACTATCTGAGATTCTTTTAAACCCAATGCTTGCTACTACCCTTGCATTTGCCCTGCACTGCTGCAATTCCTGAATTTCCCCCCCTGGGGATCAATAAAGGATTACCTTATCTTCAACCGAGGACAGAATTCATGTAAAAGAGAACTGTGCATGTGGTAACGTCAGCGTTTCACCCTTAAACACAGAATCCCGTCTACGCGAAGCCAGACACCAATACATTTTCCAAGCTTTCCATTCTGGACCCTGGTTTCAAAAGCCTGTGGACCGTGGCACTCCAGACACCATTCCTATGTAAACGTGAGGTGAAAACGTTATTAAAAGTCTTTGGATTCTGCCGAAAACTGAGCAGTGTAAACAGTCCCTAAGACTGAACGTCATGTTGCAGCTCCATGACATCCTGATAAGAACTTCTCCTCTTGCAGATTATGTCTGCACTTAAGGAAACACTAAACTTGTGTGAGTTTGTAAAGATTATGAAGTTGATTAAAATGTGGGTGTCACATTATCAAAAATCTCAGTGAAAATGTCTGCAGGCTTTCTGTTGACGGCTGCAGTGTGATGCCTCTTTTCTTCCTTAGCATTGCGATATAATGTTATATGGAAGCAGCAGCAGGTAGTGCACATGCCTCATAGCTTGAGAGTCCCTGGTTTGAACCCAGTGTCAGTCAGGATCATTCTGTATGGAGTTTGCTTGTTCTCCATATGCAAGCATGAGTTCTCGCTGGTCACTCGGCTTCCTCCAACAGATCTAAAACATGCTCATTAGGTTAACTGGTGACTCCAAAATGCCCTGAGGTGTGATTGTCTGTCTCTCTATGTGGCCCTGTGATTGGTTGGCAACTAGTTCAGGGTGTACCCCACCTCAAATGGTTAAGTGGTATAGATAATGGATGGACTGATGTAACATACTGCATCCTCACCTCTGTGTTACAGTGGTAATAGTTTTCCAGATTCTTGCCAATACGATCCCTATTTAAAGTGTTTAAGGGTTGAATTTTATTTTTCTGCATAATTTTGTTCTTAGTTTAAAATGATTTTTACATTTTCTCACATTATACTGTTTTTCAAATGTTTTGTTTCCCTTAAATGTTAACAATGTTTCTACTGCATTTGATACTTTTGGTTTAATCAATACTTCAGCTTAGCTCAATTTTATTACTTTCCAAAAAAATTCAACATTTCTGCATTAACCTACAGAGCCGCCATGCAAGTGACTAAAAAAAGTCCAACAATAAACTTATGAGGTGTGTCCCGATCACAGACTTTAAGAAGAAGATCGCGTATAAAAACAAAGAGCTTGGGTTCATTTTCCAATGTGCTGTTTAAGCTTTTAAACATTTATGCTGCTGTTGCTCAGTCTCTTCTGTTCTGATTCATCTTTGGCTCAGTCTCATGCAGCTCACCCATTGTCAGTGTTTCGAGATGTTGGCGGAGTTAACCGCTGAGCAGCAGATTTCTTACAGCTCCAGTGGTTCACGGACATGTTGGGAGAGTCCCAGCACTCCTGTAACAACCCTTTGTAAGAACTTAAACTCAGGTCTGGCGGGACGAAGATGAACTTCAGAGTAATAATGCATCATGAAAACTCTCCGTGACAGTGCTTCATCCAGAATGTTCCTGTGATTTAACGGTGCCACTTTAAGCTAGCAGAAATCTGCAGCATCAGCGGACCAGTTTGAAGTGAGGGGGGCGTTATTTGTCTTAAATGTTCATGTTGCTTCAGTCGAGCTTGTGTTTCCTCTTCATTTAACAGTCCACTGTTGTGATCTTTATATCTTACACATGAATGAGGCACTGAAGGGGTTCAACTCAAAAGATGGAGCAGATGCTTGGATTGAGGGCTGCTCGGTGGCGCCTCGGCAGGGTCTGTCTGAGTGGAGTTTCCATGGTCTCCCTGTGCCTGCGTGGGGTTTCTCTGGGCATTCCAGCTTCCTCCCACAGACAAAGAAACCTGCTTGTTTGGTTAATTGGTTTCTCCAAGAGATTGTGAGAGTGAATGGTTGTCTGTCTCCCTTTGTGGCCCTGTGATTGGCTGGCAACTGGTTCAGGGTGCTCTCGCCTCCCCAAATGTCAGCTGGGAACTGCTCCAGACCCCGCCACCCCAAGAGGGATACGTGGTAGAGATGATGAAGGGATGGATGATTGGATGAATCTGCTATTCAGCGTTAATTTTGTTGACTGATTATTTTTGTCAACAACCTTTTCCCAACAAAAACTAGTCAGTAGCTAATAAAAACTAATGCGCATGGACAAAACTAAAAGTTAGTTAACCCACATTATCATCAACAAATTAAAACTAGATGAAAATGTTAGAGACTTAATCCAGTCAGACCTAATTTTGTCATGCAGAAAGTTGGAACAAGTTATAAATATATCCAATCCCAGCTACTTTGGATGTTTGGAAAGGTTGGATGAATTAAGAAGGACATCCAATCACAACCTTAGCTCAGCTTTAACTTCATGGTGGTGGGGCAAGTTGTGGAGCGATCCAATCAGAGCTGCTCTCTTTATGAATTGATATATTCATGTAGAACAGGTTCACTGTTTGTTGTCAGTTCTGGTATTGTAACTGAGATGCTGTGCCAGGTAGTCAAAATAAAGGTGACTGCATTTCACACAAAAGTTAAATTAGTTTCCGTTAAGAAAATCAAACTTTACTAGCATTTAATAAAGGGTTATAAGGTGTTTCATTTTATCCAACTGTAGAACATGACTTTAGAAATTCATAAAAAAAAAAATACCCTACCCTTTACACTTCATATTGTGGTCAACTAAATTTACTGTAGATTTGGTCAATTAAACATTGTGAAATTTAATCAACTTAAACTAGACTAAAATTAAAACAATTTAGATGACTAAACTATAACTAAAACTAACAGATATTCAGGCAAAAGACTGTTAGTTAGACTACCGTATTTTCCGCACTATAATGCGCATCGGATTATAAGGCACACCTTCAATAAATGGCCTATTATAAAACTGTTTTCATATATAGGGCGCACCGCATTATAAGGTGCATAGAATAGAAGCTACTGTAGTGGCTGGGGTTGCGTTATGCATCCACTAGATGGAGCTGCACTAAAGGGAATGTCAACAAAACAGTCAGATAAGTCAGTCAGTCAAACTTTATTAATAGAATACAAACCAGTGTTCTTACAACTCCTTTCACTCCCAAAACAAGTTAGTGCATTCACAATACGGTACCGTATGTACCAGTAGCTCTTATTTGCGCCACCCTTGTTGAAAACAATGTACTTCCAACTCCATTTGTCACAGTTCAAAGCTACATGAACAGCGCTTGAGCCGCGCCTCCTTGTTCTTTTGTGGCAGGATCCATAAACACGCCTCTGGCACACATGAACAGCTGTTTTATTTTTTTTCCCCGAGGTAACATCAGTGACGTAGTATTTACCCTGACTACGGTAGCCATAATTAATCCATTTATAAGGAGCATCGGATTATAAGATGCACTGTCGGTTTTTGAGAAAATTACGGCTTTAAGGTGCGCCTTATAGCGTGGAAAATACAGTAACTTAAAAAGTGCTGTCAAAATAAACCATGATGCTTTCCAGGCATGAGCAGCATTTAAATTACGGCCTAACGGAGCACCGTTAGCTAAAATTACCCCAGTGTTACACAGCGTTACCCCAGTGAATGTGTTTCATGAGTCAAAATATTCAGACATCATGCTCCAAATTGAACTGTGGTATCATTTGAAGACAAACCAAATGAATGATTATCTGCTGATGCATGCGCTTTTTTCTTAGTCAAAGTATTAACTAGCAAGTCATCAAGTCCACTTCAGAACTCCCTTATGTGGTGTCATTTGTTCATTTAATAATAATATCTGGACTGTTAAATGAAGAGCATCTTTAATGCTTCTTTTTCCTTCACGCCTTACGTGCTCGCTTTGTTTTAAACCCTGTTCACACCTCCTGCTGATCTTACAAATGTGAAGTTGATTCCTTTGTGCCGTTTTGGAGAGGATAGAAAAGCTGCATTTCAACTGTAACCCCGCCTCATCTCTATCTGTCAAGTCTCCAAGAAAAAACACCTCTGAATAAAAAGTTGGATATTTTTCTTGTGTGATGTGCTCTGTTTAACTCTGCTCTGATAACACAGTGAGGAGCTAATGTTGTGCCTGATGCCCTGTATTGATGAACAGATTTCCTCCTGTTTTCTTCAGGCTGAAGGACAGCCTAACATCTGTGAAATCCCGTCTCCTGGTCTCTTCCTGCTCACTGATGAGCTCTGCGCTGCCTGCAGCAGGGCGTTCGATGCTCCACTCGCCTTCTCTGCTGTCTCCCTCGGGCTGGAATTGCGTCCAATGACCTTCCCGCTCCGGTCAGCGTGGCTCGTGCTCCACGTTTTCCCCTCGTCGAACAGAGCTGCCACAGTAATTCACATTCAGGGTCTCTCTGAATCACCTCATACCATCCTCTTGTTCTTATTGAGAGGGAAAGGAAAACAGCTCAAGGGCAAGTGTGGCTCACAGGTCAGAGGAATATTTTATCCGTTTTTATTCTCTTGCCTGAGGTTTTGACTTCAGACCTGAATATCAGTTTCTTATTGAGAAATCAAACTCTTTCTTCTGCTCTTCTGCCAAGTAACCTTCAGTTTAATGAACACAGCAGAGAGCAGATATCAGAGATTCTGCAAGACAAACCAGAGAAGCCTGCGATGTAAGATTTAGTATCTGAAAGTTTGTTTTTCTAATACCAGGCTAATAAACTGATATGATACCAGTAAAATGAAATTATCTATTATTGTTCAAATGTCTTTTTCTATCACAGCATCAGAAGCAGGTGTCCTGCAGATGATGGCTGCTAAAGAAAAGACAAAAGTTCAATACTTTTATGATACCACAGTAAATCTGACATCTGGTGGTACAAAAAATACTGAAGCTTAAAAATCAGATCTGGATCCAGAGTTTTTCAGTCCAGGGTTACAGAGATAAATGGCCACAAGCAGGGGGTAAACCAAACCTCTACCTGTTGCTGTCAGGCGGCAAGTGTACCATATATTTATATACACTGCCCGGCAAAAAAAGGTCGCCACCAAAAAGCAAGGTCACACTCTCAATTTTACTTACTAATATTTCATTGGACCACCTTCAGCTTTGAATACAGCACACATCTGTGGCATTGTTTTGATGAGCTTCTGCAATGTCACAGATTTGTCCCAGATCACAGCACTGCCCCCACAGGCTTGGACAGTAGTAACTAGGCATGATGGGTGCATCACTTCACCTGCCTCTCTTCTTACCCTGATGCTCCCATCACTCTGGAACAGGGTCAATCTGGACTCATCAGACCACATGACCTTCTTCCAGTCCTTCACAGTCCAATCTTTATGCTCTTTAGCAAACTGAAGCCTTTTTTTCTGGTTAGCCTTACTGATTAGTGGTTTTCTTTAGGCTGCACAGCTGTTCAGTCCCAACCCCTTTGAGTTCCCTTCTCATTGTGCATGTAGATATGTTCCTACTTTCATAAGTAAACACACCCCTGAGTTCTACTGTTGTTTTTCTTGGATTTGATTTGGCCAAACGATGATGAAATGATGACTCGACAATCACGATCATTCAACATTTGTTTACGACCACATTTCTTCTTCAAAGACGATGGTTCCCCACTATCCTTCCAGTTTTTAATAAGGTGTTGGACAGTTCTTAACCCAATTTTAGTAGCTTCTTCAATCTCCTTAGATGTTTTCTTTGCTTGATGCCAATGATTTGACCCTCTTTAAACAGACTAACATCTTTTACATGACCACAGGATGCGTCTTTGGACATGGTTGTTTCAGAAATAAGAAGCTACTCATTGCATCAGCTGGGGTTAATAACTTGTGTCCAGTTGAAACACAATGAAGTAACCCCCCAATAGGAGGCTCGTACCTGTTTGCTCAGTTAAATCGAGGTGGCGGCTTAATTTTGGCCAGGCAGTGTATAAATACATATGAGCAGCTATCCTTCACTGTAAGTTTTTGGACTTTCTTTCCCTTCAGAGTAACTACTGTTTGTTAATGAGCATGTTAGCTTTATAATCATCCAGTATTATTACAGACACTTTTATAATGGCTGCAGCATAATAATAAAACATTTTATTTAGAGGAGCCTTTCAAGTCACCCAATGTCACCTTACAGCATAAAAGATCACTAACATTATTGTAACAAAACAACATAAAGTCAAAAGTGCACAGAGTCCAGTTAGAGGGACAGAGCCAGTTAGAGCAGGTGAATTTTGAGTTGGTGTATAAATGATGTGATGAGTCTGACTGTCTTATGTGGGGGGAGAGAGTTCCAGAGTCTGGGGTCTGAGCAGCTGAAGGCTCGGGCCCTCACAGCATTGAGGAGTGGTGTGGGGATGGTTAGCAGCAGAAGTTGAACACAGCAGCTACAGATTATGAAGCTTTCAAGCTTTTGTATTCAACTCTTCAAATGAACTCTTTGTTCAGTTTGCACAACATACCGGTGCTGGACCGCAGACAAAGCCTGATGTTGACTTAAGACCATTTAAAGTTGGTCATGCTCCACTCCTGTTTCAGCTAGGATGATTTATTATTGAAAAGTAAACACATGCACCACCACAGGGTTATACTAAAGGAGTTTAGCACTTAAGTGTTTTTATACTCTTAAAAGGACGAGATGTTCTTAGCATGAATAACAAACCAAGGATTTTATTTCATGTATGATTTTAAAAATATTAACGGATTTGTGCTGCTTTTCAAAGTAACTGCAACATAATTCAGGCAGGCTGTGGCACACTAACAGTGCTGCCTCCTGCTGTAGGCAGCGGCTATTTTTCGCTCTCTTCTTTTTTTTTTAAATATATTTTTTGGGCATTTTGTGCCTTTATTGAGAGGACAGAGACAGTGGATAGGCTTGTGAGAGGGGGTTGGAGAGAATAGGGGAAGACACTCTGCAAACTGGCCACAGGCTGGATTCAAACAAGGGCCGGCAGAAGTATGCATAACTAGATTTTTCCTTTGCTTATTCAAAGTCAATCTACGTTCAGACGGAGATGCTGGAAACAAATGAAATCGCTGTAGTATTCATGCAAGTTCAGTAGATGGCGGTGTAGGTTTGCAGAGAGGCAGCGCTGCTACAACACACATAAGAACAAAAAAAACTTTTCACAAACAACAATGGCAAGTGGAAGCACAAAGATACAGGAGATTCTTTTCTGGACAACAAATCTGTCTAGATAGTTTTGTCTGGATAACAAACCGAGCATGATAAGAGGCACACACGTTACACGGTAGATGGCCAAAGCTGCTGTTGTTCCTGGTATGCGAGCAGCCTCCATGTAAAAGAGTACTGCACATGTGGTGACATCAGCATTTCACCCTGAAATGCTCTGACTCCGGTTAACACAGAGCTGCATGGAGTAGTGTTTTGAAAACTCTCCACTCTGGATTCTGGTTTTAAAATTTTACAAATTCAGGCACTCTGTTATGGAAGCGAAGGAGTACCAAAATCCAAATTAAAATGGATTAACAGAAATGCATTTTCATTTTCAGAATAATGCTGTTTTTTTGACTCATAAATAAAATAATAAATTTTCCAAACTGAATTTCATTTTCTTGCTCAAGCATTACTACTAAATGCTTTTTAATTTTCAAATATGACAATTCAGATTGAATTTTGGTAACTATTTGCTGGAGCACCTTTTGAAAATTAAATCTTAAATATCTTTTTCTTTTTCATTTTAATTAAGTCACAGAATAAGCAGTCTTGAGCAAGAAAATGAAAATTCAGTTTGGAAAATGTATTATTTATTTTATTTATGAGTCATAAAAACAACATTATTCTGAAAATGAAAATGCATTTCCGTTAATCCATTTTAATTTGGATTTTGGTACTTCTTCGCTTCCATACTCCGTATACTGTTCCCATGTAAACGCAAGGCCAAAACGCAATGAAAACTTATCAAATTCGACCGTATTCAGCCTCATGTAAACGGCCACTAAGAACACATCATGCATTGATTGTCATCAGGACATAACGATCATTTTAACCAATGTAACAAAAAGTGTGTCTAAATCAAAATTCCAACCCTGCCTAAAAGTTCCCATTTCAGCATAAATTAGTTATTGGTACAGGACCTGGTGATATGGGGGAAAAAAAAATCACAAAACTCAATTTACTTTTTTGATAATTTTTTTCCCTCACAAGGAAAAAAAATCCAAGTGACACAAAAATGCCAGAATCAGGTTTGCTTTAAAGAGAATGTGAGGAGTTTTTAAGTAATTACAAAAAAGTCTCACTTTTAGATGTATGCCTGATCGAAATACACACTTATCGATGAGTTTTATAGCATCTAAATAGGTTATCTATAAATGCTATTTTTTAGCCTCCTGGTTGGGTCGTACAGGGCTGGACTGGCCTGGATACTCAACTTCAGGAACAAGACAATTAAAACTAGAGCAAATTTATATTATTTTATTATTTATCTTACACGTCTGAGACCGCCGGGCTGTAAGTAGCGATATATAGCCGTCTACAACTACCATAATAACTTTTCCCCGCATTGCTTGTCGTCACACATCAAAAACTACCGCTACGTAACTAGAAAGAGATAATTACCTCGTCACTTTGCATCCTGTAAGTTGTTGAAAAAGAACTTGTAAAGCAATGCAGAGTTCCGACAAAGATCCATGCTGCATTTACCACAACAAACAAACACATTTGGCTTCACGTCTCCGGTGCGTTCAAGTTGTAGTCAGAAGTAGGAATTTTGAGCTCCGAGTGGGAAACTGCAACTGGAACGTCCCCCAAAGTCTGAATTTCCTACTGGGAACTCGGTGAAACCTCGCCACCCCGAGGTGTCAATCGAAGATGGATGCCCCCAGTGTGAACAGTTATTTAGCTCCTGTAATAATCAATTTATTTGCACTTCTGACTGGGGTGTGTCACTCTAGATCAGCTGTATACATAGTATTGTTAGACTTGTATTTACAAAAATGCTGTCATAGTGATAATCACATTCTTCATACAACAACGCAGGGCGTGCTAACAACAGCTAACAAATAGCCTGGTAGATCGGCATGTTTTTTTCTGACTTCAACTGGAACGCCGATAAGTCGGAGATGATGTCACTCCCATTTCCGAGGTTACAGGAACGCAGCATTACACCGGCGATAAATTCTCCGCATAGCACCTTTAATGTTATCAAAAATATTCTGAAACAAAAACAGAAATTTCCATCAGATGGTTAAGCTGCATGTTGCTAATGTTGATAATAGCTTGAATGTCGACAGGTTTGTCTACATGAACACTAAGTTTTGTTTTTTTTTACATTGTAAATTAACATGAAACTCTCTGATTAGTATTTTATCTTATTTAAAATACAAATACAAAGCTTAAACATGAGCTTGTGAAAACCTGACAAGGCCTACCACAATGAAAACTGTACATTGTTAGAATTTATACTTTCAAACACTCTAACAAGTTACAATAAGAGTAAGTAAGTAAGCAAGAGTAAGTCAGGAAAAAATGAACACGATTTTCAGTTTTTTAAACCTGCAAAAAAATAATTTGAATAATTGACTTGATTGATATACTGCCCAGCCCTATGTCAGAGTATTTAGACTTATAAGCTGATACATGGATGAGCATCTGGATCAGGCATTTTTAAATTGATTACTGGAATCATAATAAAAAATCTGTCATGTTTGCTGCATGGCCACTCGAGTGTGTGATTATTTATTTTCAAGGACAGATGCACCTCGTCCCCGCGACTCCCTCCATGTTTTTCTGAACCTGGAGGAGCGTACGCATCAGAATCGATCAGCCGCTGTGAGCTGAGTGGAGCAGAGAGCGCCGGGAGAATTGAAGCTTCAGCTGGGCTCGGACGGACCTGCCTGCAGCATGAGCACACAAACACACACACATGTGCGCAGAGGTGACATGTAAAAGCAGGCAGTGTTTACGAACATGCCAGCTGCGTCCTTACTGTCCAGCACATAAACTCTTTTTTGAACAGAGAGCTGCAGAGAGCCTAATTCAGGATAAATTATGTTTAGGGCCCCAGACTGCAAACCCTGAAGCACTATTTAACGTTAATCTGGGCCTGGAAACAGTCGAAAGATACGTCTGTGGATTTAAGATTAAGAATTTGTGCATTAAAAAATAAAAACTCTATTTAAGCTGCGACTGACCTGGATTTTCTTCCTGTAAAAATAATCGCCAAGTCTTTGAATCACCTGTTCTTGTAAAATCAGCTGACAAACAGAGCAGACTTTTTAACAAATATGAGTTCACCTTTATGATGCGTCCTCTTATCAGGAGTTAAAAGCCTACCTGTCGTATCTGTGAGTGATAAGCCGTGTAAACACATCAGCGAACTGTCCCTGCTGCTTCATTGACTCGACAGACAGCTCTGCAGAGACGACGTAAAGTGAGCAGAATAACCCTCTAATGCACTCCTTAAAGAGCTTTTGGACGAGCATTAGTCTGTCACTGAGTGCTGATTTAGTAAAATGTTTTTTATTAGCCAAAGGAGAGCAGAGTTGAGGGTTTCTGTTTGTACTCTTGTGTTACAGAACGTTCTCATTAGAGTCATTAAGAATTGTTCTAAATGTCAATTCTGCACTTATCCATCCTTCCTCCAAATCTGTCAACAGTTTGGTTGCAGAGGTGGGAAGAAACCAGCCCAATATGATTTCCAAGTTTTAGTTATGTCATCACAAAAGGAAGACCAGTGAACATGGATAAGCACAGTTTACAAATACATTCACATGACCTTCATGTTTCCTTTTTACCATATATATGCTGAATGGTTAAATTCAATTGCACTATAGTTTTACCGTGCACCAATTGTGTATATATGTTTATTTTCTACACGTGAACATACATATATATTCATTTTTTTCTTATTATGTCTCTACTAGATGCGTTCTTTTACAATTATTGTTAGTCTTCTTCAGGAGGATGAGAAGGAACATGGGCCTGCTCTAGATGATTTTGTGGCTCGGTGTGATGAGCTTCTGTAAGTTGCTGGTGTTTCCACTCACGTAAGGTTGTGCAGTAGGCGCCTTTTGCAAAAAATTAAGCCACAATTCTCACACTTCCAAACCCTGTCAGTGGAGGGAATTGATAAAGGAATTGATTCAGTCAAAAAGACTCGATTCTTTGATGGCACTGTTAAGGATTCTCAACTGGAACTGCTTTTTGATTCATGTCTCTAATGGCACATGAGGACGTAATATCAAAGTATACACTGCAATGGAAAATAAAGTCATTAGTGCCAATAAAAAAAAGAGTAGAGCCAAGTCAAACTGGTACCATTAGCAACAATAGATCATTTACACCAGAAATTAGGAAATACACTTGCTCAGATGGGAGCTGTTGGAGTGTTAAGTGTGATAATTAAATACTAGTGGCTGCCCTGGAGTCAAAACAAGTGCCTCAATGAACCAACCTGGAGTATTCGTGACAGTGGCACAGCTGACAGTATTGAAGCTATTTAAAGGTCTTAAATTGCAGAGTGGGTCTTGCCAACAATAGGAGCGTCTCAGTGGAGGTTTAAACTGTAAACATGGTCTGGACTGAATCGGCTGCTGTCACAGAGAGCAGATGAGGCCTCCTCGCTGCTGCCGCTGCACATTCCCAGAAGTAAGCAAAAGCTGAGGATGAATGGATGGATGGATGGATGGATGTTCCTGAGAGTCACTTTGGAGCTTAAATCATCGCCTGGGTGTTTACAGCAGAGAGGTGGTACTGAAACGAGCTGCTCGGGAAATGTTTGGACAGTGTGTAAAACAAAAGTCGGTGCAGCTCGGGCTCTCAGTGAAGATTTTCTATGTTTAGATCTTCAGAGTAGACGGCTCCGTATCCTGCTGTAGCTCTGGCGCTGTCACTGCTGGAGATTTCAACATCCAAACTGAGTCTGACACGCTGTGACAGCCTCCAGATACCTCCAGCAGATGAGGTTCCAAATGGAGGTAAAGGTCAGTGAAGGCATCACACGCTCAACCTCCATCTCTGCCTCTCTCCGGCACCCTGCTCCTGCTTCTTCTGCGTCTGCTTGTCTCCCACAGGTGACTGATTGGTGATCATCTCGGGATCGTGGCCTGTCTTTGGCCTCATCAGCAAGAGAGAGATGACATTTAATCCCAGCTGTGAGTCCACGTGAAAGAGCACTGTGCCATCAGTGACCTGTGAGACCGGTCTGAGGGATAAGCCGACAAAATAATGAAAAAGGAGAGAAAGGGCGGTGTTTCCATCAGGTGAATGGTGAAGGCAGATGTGTTGTTTGTTATCTATTCAGCTAAATGGAAAAACATGGAACATAAATGCTTTTCTTTTATTTTCTGTTCTCTTGTAATTCCATGTATTTCTTATAAATAAACTTCTGTTTTAGACATTTAGTTGGACAACAAGCAATTAAAAGACTCAACGTGCTAGAGGGACAAAGGTTGAAATTTTTAGCAACTATTGACCCTTTCAGACTGGCCAAAAAAACCTGTTTAAACCCGGGAACAAACAGCTCCTGTCGGCAGTATGAAAGGGTCTGAACGTGCAAGCTACAAGGGTTTTTATCGGCTCGCCTCAGATCAGCTTCAGTGGGAACGTCACACCCGGGTCGATCTGCTAATTTACGGAAGACGTCGGCGTAACACAAGCACAGTATAACATCGCTCCTGTCCCCTCTGTCTGTAACTTACGTAACTCTTTACCATCTCAGTAACAAATTCCATTTGCTGTCGTATCATCAGCACTGAGTTTGTACATTTTTAAAGAGGGACAAAAGTACAAAGTACAGAAGACCGTGTCCATGCCTTCAATACTCCTTTCCATTGTTTTCGTCGCACTGATGATGTCATCAACGTGATGACATCAGCTTGATGCGCCAGAGGAAACAGCCATGCAGCTCGCCTGCTGCTGATTAGATCCGGGTCTGCTGGCAGTGGGAAAAGAGTCAGTTGCTGATTGTAAGCGGGTTAACCTGCGCCGACTCGCTAATTTTAGTGTGAAAGCGGTGTTAGAAATTTAAAAAGTCATAATGTAAAGATTAAGGTATTCTTGGCAGCAAGTAAAAGGCAATTACTAAATGTTGGCTTCAGAAGAATTCTTCCACCATTAAACTTTTTATAAATATCATAAACTATATTCGCAACATGGAGAGAATTACTCTTTCTTTCAGCGCCAAAAGAATAAAAGAGAGGAAAACTGGAAAAATGGAATTTGGGAAGACACTTGACTCTTATCTACTGGAATGTATCTGTTAAATCCATGTACTGTGCATGCATATTAGGGCTGGGCCATTAATCAAAAAATAATCCAAATCGACATTTAGATCCTCTAATCGAAGTAATTTTACTCATGTCAATTATTTTGATTATTCCCTGTGTAAGACACGTGACCGCACCCCTACCAGACAGTCTGTGTTCACTTTTGCCGAGAGCAAAGGATGCCCCACCAAAATGGACAAGAGGACCTTGTTGCTAAGAAAAATCTTGTCTCCACTATTTGGGCATATTTGAGTTCTGTGCAGAGGACATCATGCAGAAAGAAGTAAAGTATAAGTACTGCAGGAAGACTGTGTCGACAACCATCGGTTTCACCAGTACTTTGTTCCAGCATAACATAAAGTATCGACCAACCCTAATGCATGCATATTGTCCTCATCTGTACTATATTTCTGTGAAAAAAAAAATATATTAAAGTACAAAAAAATATGAAAGGATCAATACAAAACACATCTGTCAGCGAATGCCAGTGTCAGAGCTGCGGCCTCCACCACAGGCTGGAGTGGATGTATGTAAAGACTCCATTGTCTCTGGGAAGTCACCATAAAACACAAGGTTTCATGGGTAAAATTTACAGATGTCTACACGAGATATGGAGCATTTCATCATGAGAGGCAAACCAAGCATGACCCAAGAGCAGAGCAGATGGCGGCCTGGACGATGGCTGACTGCTGCCCCTGGTGGTGTGAGGGTATGTTCATGGTTCACTTCAGTCTTCTGAAGTCTTTAAGGGTTGGAGACAGAAGTAAAATCAGTTTAAAGAATGACTTTACAAAAGTCAAAACAACATGAATTAGCACATTACAGACGTCATTTTAGACCCTATAGCCTGGAGAAGGAGAAATATGTTGTGTGAAATGCTCCTTGAAGAAAAAGATAAGTTGTTTTGGTCGATTTATTGAGCATGAAACATAATTAAAGCCAATTAAGGCTTCTTTTAATGCAATAAAATAATGAATGTTTACCATTTTCTTTAGTAAAATTATATAACTATACCATTATTTCTGAACACAGGTTTAACTAATACCATATATGTTATATTTGAATGCCTTATAAAAGATATTTAGAGATAAGTCATAGCAATGCAAATTCTTTAAAGACTTTAAAAAACAACACTCTAAGGTTAGTAGAAATATTTTGTTTGTTTTTTTAAATGCATATACAGATAAATAAATATGTATATTTTGGAAATGATTGGTGGACTGCATAGAGTGAGGTGAAGGCTGCCTCCACCAGTTGCCCACCCCTGTCTGAGATGAATGTTATTTTTTATCTGCTTTTAGTGGGAAACTATTAAAACGAGAATTATTTTAGCCTGAATCACTTTAAACTGAAAGCTGATCTTGGATCTACTATGAAAGACAATACTGACATCAGTGCATCCATCTTTGAGTCGACTAATCTCTGCTTGAAAAGAGTTTCTGAAGGGCCTTTTGACTGATCAATAACATTGACACTATTTACAACAGGAAACATGTCTGCACACATGCAACTAATGACCCAGCTGACACATAGAAGGATCAACTGGGAAAAAAACATGTTATGACAGTAATTACTGTACATAACTTTTACCTCTACCAAGGTGGTTATGTTTCTGCAGGCATATGTTTGTAAGAAAAATTACCCAAAAACTACAGAATCGATTTTGCTGAACTTTTAAGGCACTTTTGCTGTTAATGGCCCAAATTAGAAATGACTAGATTTTGGTGGTGATAATTGTATTCATCTGAATACACAAAAAAAATCCAGTTAAGCTCATTGGTTCATGAAGATGAGCTTCGTGCAGGGCAGATATGGTGGAATGAAAGCAGAATCATTGACAACATGGCACTGAGTAATGCAGCACTGACCACAGGATTTCTTGAGGTTACTTTTCCAGGTCTTCTAAATTATTTTTCCATTTGTTTTATTTCATTGCAGTATATTCTTGTTTTTAGAGTTAAAATGTATTGAACCCGTTGGCTAATAACAAATCAGTCAGTTTTTCTCATACTTACTATTGCTGACAACAGTTGTCTGTTTGAGTAATCTCACTTGATCAAGCCTTTTCTTACAGTCCATACTACAAAATAAGTAATAAAAGTCTGTACGATTCCTGCTGATATCAAATGGGATCTATATCGGTATTGGCCAATACTCAAGGCTGCAATATCGGCATTGTACCGGAGATGAAAAAGTTGTAACGGGACATCTCTAGTTTCATTTAAAGCTTTTCGTTCCATTCTACTCACGTGGCAGCGAGAATCCGATAAGCAATGCCAATGTTTTAAATTGTTATTGTCCTTAAAAATGTCCACTTTTACTGTGACTTTGTTTAATTCCTTGTCATATTTATTATTTGTAATTATTGCCTTAAACTTTTTTTGTATTTAAATGGTATTTATTACGATGTGTGCTGCTGACCTCTTGGCCAGGCCGCCCTTGTAAATGAGATCCTGATCTCAAAGGGAATTATCTGGTTGAATAAAGGTTAAATTAAAATAAAAATAAAAATCATAGTTATTAGAAAAGCTACAACTATGAAGCTCTGATATAATTTTCTGTATTTCTGTCAGGTTGTTGTTGAACTCAGAGCCGGGAGCAAAATGAAACAGATAATAAATCTTCGCCACAACATCAGCATTTTTATTCAACTCTGCTCAATTTGTGAAAAGAGTTACAAAATAGGCATTTTACTTTTGACATCCCACAAACCATCTTACCTAAGAAACATGATCTCTATATTTCTGAGTGATTTTGTGTTCTTAAATCTCTCTGTCCTGAGGCACTCAGCCCACTTGTATCTAAACAGCACTCCCTCTGTGTTGGGGCTACCTTTTCCAGCCATCATATCTTTTCTCTGTGAATATTTCATGCTCAGCTGGTCACTAAACGGCCTGTCCCAGAGCGTCGTCTTCCTCTTTGTGGTAAGCAAGTGGGTGCTCTTCAGCAGCACTTAGTGTCTCGGCCGCAGATTGAACGCTGCCATGATCGTGACCGTGCCGTGAGCCCCGCTGAGTTAAAGGAAAGACAGAGGAGGCAAACACAGGCTGTGCTCGGAGGAGCATCACTAAAAGCAGATATTAGAGCAGAGCTCATCCTCTCGCAAAGACAGAGAGGAAGGTCCCAGAGATCTGGCGGCCGCTGGCATGGGTAACACTGTGGCAAATAACAGTCTCTCTCTCATAGGAGGACAAGATGCTGTTTGGCACGCTTATCTCCAGAGACACTTAATGGAAGGAAAATTTATATCACCAACAGCCATCAGGGCACTCTGTTTTACAAGTCGTCCCGTTAAACCATGGAGTGTTTTATGTGCTCGAGCAGAGAGGGGTTGTTCTTTCATTATCAGAGGGTAAATCCAGCATCAGTCTAGCAAAGCAATTTTTCATGTTCGTGGAAAACTTCAATATTTCTTTTTCTGGCTTTGTCAAGGTCCAGGGTAAAATAATATCTCCTTATCTGTTTAAGTGGACTGGCTTCAAAAAAACAAAGGAAGTCTATTTACCTTTTTTTAAAAAGGAAAAAAAAAGAGGACAAGGACAGGGACCCAATTTTTACTCAGGTGACAGTTGAAGGTAGGGCTGGGCAATATAATCGAATCTTATCACCACGATTAATTGAAGTTCTTATCTTAATTACGATTTATTAACGATCATCTTACACTGGAACAAATTGATGGTGTTACCGACAGTCGACAAAACAGTCTTCCTGCAGTATTTACACTGAACTTCTTTCTGCTCAATGGACTCTGCACAGTCTCTGTTTGATTGGTGCCTGTCTCGTCCATGTTGGCAGTGCGTCCTTCGCTCTTGGCGAAAGTGAACGCAGACTGTACAGAGGCCGTGCGGTCATGTGACTTACACAGGGACAAAACTCAAGGTAATTGACATGAGTAAAATTAATTCGATCACAGGGTCTAAATGTCAGCTTTAATTATTTCTGATTAATTGCCAAACCCTCGCCGGAGGATGAAATACTGTCCATCAATGATCAATCTTTTCTCTTCATCAGGCTGCCAGTGTAGATCACATTTGAGTAAGATCGACCTAAAGCCATCGCTGGCACATACAGTCAGTGTGTTTTTAAACTATAAAGTCATTTTGGCAAAGGAACAACAACTGCATCCAAACAGTAATTTTACAGATGGAAACATCAATCAATCAAACTTTATTTATGCAGCACTTTTCCAACAACATATGTAACTGCATAATAGAGTCATTTCCCTCACAAAACTAGAAGCACAGCACCAAAATTATCTTCAACAGACAGGGCCATAGCTGCAATTTTAAAAAGACATTTCAACCGCTGGACCAAAACTACCAGAAAATCATTTCACATACAAGCCATAACTAGGGATGGGTACTGAATTCGGTACTTTAAGAGGTACCGACCGAATTCTGTAGGTACTACCGAGTACCGATTCACGTAAAATCAAAAGGTGCCATGTTTAGGTACCTAATCGCATCCTTGTGACTGTGACGGAGTGGAAGAAGCAGGCATACTATTGGGTAGAGTTGGGGAATTTCCATACTGGACTTGAACGCAGCACAGCAAGATCATAATGACGTCAGCAGCCGCGGGTAAGGTCAACAAAGCAAGCATGGCTGAGAGAAATTGCTCAAAAGTATGGCTCTACTTTATCAAATGTGATGGAGATTATGCTCGCTGCAATATTTGTGACGCCAAGTATAAGGCCAGCGGCGGAAATACTTCAAATCTGAGGAAGCACCTGGTGACGCACAAAATTTTCCTTAAAGCTGAAGAGTGCACAATTTTTGATAGCCTCAGATCTACGACCACAAAGGATTCATTCGGCACTGTTAGCACGCCTGTGTCCAATGGAGACTAGTCGTCTGCAGCCAGAAACACAGGAAAAGAAATGGCTTTAACATTTGGAGGTGGCAGCAAATGCGCCAAGGAGGATGCAAGTGAAGCATCATCCTTTTTGTCTGGTCCAGGTAAATAAGCCTCGTGTTTAAGATGGTACTAGCTTGGTATTTTAACATGCATCAGTTATCATTATCAGGTCAGTTCCTCATACTTTGTAACATTATTGTAAATGTTTTTATTTAAAGCTTTATCAGACGCATTGTAAAACCAAAGTGATGGCTGCAGTTAATTTATTAAATTGTGGTTCATTTTAGTTACTGTTTTCATGTTGAATAAATTTTTGGAACAACTACAATGTTACAATACAAACAGTTGAATGTTGTTTTGATATATATCTGTTAAATTTTAAATTTTGAGAATTAAATTTACATTGAAAAAATTTGAGATCTAAATATTAAACAAAGTGATATTTATTACCCCATAAACACACAAAAGTACCGAAAATTGGTACCGTTGAGTACCAATACCGATTCCCAGGTACCGGGCATCAGTACGGCATCGGTTCAAATGTACCCATCCTTAGCCATAACTGCATCATCAACAGTCAAGATACTCACTGGACCACACCAGCACATCAAAAAGTCAATTTACCAGCATAATCATAAGTCCACCACCAAAAAGCCTCTATACTGTTAGTAACAAAACTGAAAAACCAAAAAAAGCACTAGTTTGGACATCCCTTTGTTACAATTATTATTCAGATGGGACATTTGACGCATCATGTGTAATGCTGTTACCTTGTTTGCTTAGCTGACAAGTTTTCATCCTGACAGCATGAACACACTTTTAAACACTGGATTAGTATTTCTAACTAACAAGACTGTTAATGGAGGCCTGCTGCTTTGAGAAGGTCACTGAGCTTGACAGAGCTGATATAACGTGGACAATTGAAAGATCTGCTTCACTCAGCTTTTCACAGGCAACAGAAACTTCAGGCGAGCATTAACATGCATCAGCCGTGTCATGATGCCATAGAGTATTCACAAAAATTGTTAAGGCTAAAGGAAGACATTGCACATTCTTGTACCACCTATACAGCATTTGTGTGAAGAATATGTTGGATGGCTGTTTACATTTTACTTTGGAGGTTAGTTTGAGGTCTGCGTGCTGTACAGGGTGTGTGTGTGTGTGTGTGTGAACTTTCCTCTCATCTGCATTGTCTGCAGGTGTGAGGGTGGTCACACCTGAATTCAATGAGGCTGTAGTAGAGTATATAAGGTGTGTGAAATCAGAAGTCTGGTTGGTAGTGTGGCACATTAGACGTGAGGCTATGAGGAGAGAAAACAAGATCGCGAGTACAAGCGGCCGAAATGGGTTTCCTTCGCAGGGTAGCCGGGCTCTCCCTTAGAGATAGGGTGAGAAGTCCGGTCATCTGGTTAGGATGCCTCCTGGATGCTTCCCTGGTGAGGTGTTCTTGGCACGTCCCACTGGTAGGAGACCTCAAGGAAGACCCAAAACACGCTGGAGAGACTATGTCTCGCAGCTGGCCTGAGAACGCCTCGGGATCACCCGGGAAGAGCTGGATGAAAGGCCCTTTTCCACGAGCACGCCTTGGCCCTACTCTACTCAGCCCTACTCGATTTGCAGCGTGTTTCCACTAGCCTGGTACCTCCTAAAACAAGCTAGTTTTCGTACCTACTCCGCTCTGGTTCCAAGCTAGCTGAGTCGAGACCGAAAGATGACGTCACTGACTGCCAGCTACTGATTGGTCAGACGATGTCATCATGGATGAGTCATCAGCACGACGACCTAGCATGCTAGCGGTAGCTACCATTAGCTTACCCTCATACGTCTTTTCTTTGCAGCTCGATTGCTCTCGTTCTCGGCTTCATTCTGTTGTATAACCTCCAAAACTCTCCTGTGCTTCTCAAGGGGTATTTCTTCTTACCACCTGCAGCCTTCTTCTGCTTTCCTTTTTTACTCGGTTTGTGAGAAAAGGCCACAGATTGTTGTGTCACGCTCAAAATGACGTCGTCGCAGTGCCGCTCAGCTGTTTAAAGTGACACTGCACCCCGTTGGGCAGGCGACAGGGGCTAATGGAAAAGAAGCACAAGGCAAGTAGAGCAGAGCCGGGTAGAGTCAAGTAGAGTAGGGTAGGGCTAATGGAAAAGGGCCAAAAGTAGCCCAGGAGAGGAAAGTCTGGCCTTCCTGCTCGGGCTGCTGCCCCCGCGACCCAACCACGGATAAGCGGAAGAAGACGGTACAATACGGTGCTATAATGAGAGTCATTTTTCTTGGTCTAACGTTGGACTAATGATGGACTAATTTCTAATGTTTTGCCTCTGCAGGGGGCATTTTTGGAACAACTTTGATTGACTTGCCATTTTTTGTCTTATTTTTGATATGGCTTAATAAATGTTCTCCTCATTTTTGAGAATTCACAACTTGTTTGAGAGTTTTCCTTCCACTCACTGCCAAGAGAATAACAAACCAATTGTTTATTCAGGAATATCAGCTGATGATGACTGACTCCTGTTTAGAAGATTACCCCTAATTTAAATCTATCAATATCTTCTCCAACACAATCAACAACCCAATGTCCTCTAGTGTCCATGTCTGCTTTGGACCAATCACTGTGAAGCTGACATCAGTACCCCTGCAAAGACGCGTGATATTAAATTTGGCAGAGGTTTGATGAAGGAAGTGCTGCTGAATGACCTGTTGTTGGGGACAATGTCACATTGCAGCCTGCAGTATTTCTCAGTCTATGACACAATAATGGCTTGTTCTTGCCATTGAACATTGTGGCTCACTTTGGATTCGTGCCATCGCAGCGCTGTCAGAATTTGGCTTCCTCTCTCCCGCTCCCCAAACAAACTCTGACTATCCTGTGCCACATAATGGCGCCTTCTTCTCGCACAATGCAGTCACTACAGTGCAACAAAGTGACAGCGGCTGATGTAACGCTGGGGCCGTTGGTCTCGCCTGGCTTGCTCAGAGGCACGCTGGCAGCTTATTTCTCTGCTTGGAGCTGCCTGAACGTCTGACACCATAACTCATGCTCGCCCTGGCCGGGGATAATGGTTTAAGAGGAACATTGTACTCTACAGCTCTAATAGCGGAGGAATGACATCTCCTCCCCATCAGAGCAGATTGAGGCTGAGCTATCCGTTACTAAGAGGGACAGCCTTGTTTCCTTTGACTTGATTAGACCAGTCGGCCAACCAATAAACCCAGGGACTGATATTAATGTGATTGCTGAAGCAGCTGGTTCCTGTCTTGAGTTATGATCCATTGTTTGAGTAAAAGGAAAAAAAAACAGAGGGGGGTCAAAGAGGTGGAAAACAGTGCACCACAATAACCATTTGTTATGAGGGAGAAAAAGAGGAAGTCAACCAAAATCATGTTTGCACAACAGGCACAAATGTTGTCACGGAGTGAGAAGGTCATCAACTTTTATCCAAACAACTGAATAATCTTCGGCTACTTTAATGAACACAGCTGTCAGACCATCAGTGAAACTGTCAGAGCGTGCCATACCTGAGAGCTCTCATCGTCAAACATCAACAGACGTCCTTGTCAAGGTCTCCACAGTGACAACACTCCTGATTACATTTTCTCCAGCTGTATATTCTTTGTTTGAATATTCCATATGCCTTTTCCAAAAGACTTGTGGAGAAAGACACATGTGACAATAGGTCATTGTTCAGTCAGAATTCAATCAATTAAACTTCATTGTAAAGAATTTTCCGGACAAATTCAATAACTGTGCAACGTGCTTTGCACAGGAGTGTTTACGTGTTTGATGATAAGCTTGTTTACGAGTATTTAAAAAGAATTGCAGATTGATGCACAACATAAATTCAGTAAAATGACAGTTAAATTAAGGGTGGATTAAAAAGTATTTAACCCTCACTTACCTGATCCCACCGGCAGGATCAAAGTACAGCTTACTTTGAAATGACTGGCATTTATGAACCAACTGTCTTATCCAGAAACAGAAAACAACTGGTGTAATTGGTAGTTTTTCAAGTTTCTAAGAGTACCTGAATTTAACACAAGTAAAATGTCGGCAACAAAAACCAGGAGAAAACAGGCACATTTCATGAGATTTCATTAGCATTGCTTTAGTTGTCATGCATTCTTTGAAAATGTGTAGAAAATAAACTTTCTGCTTTGGCTAAATTCAGTAAGAAACAAAAACAACTCTGCTTCTTACCGTGTTTAACAACACCTGAATAATTCACATACTTCCTGAATTCTCTGCTCAAAAAAATATTTGAATTTTCGTCCCATGGAAGTGTCTTGCAGGCATTAAATAACCGCTCAAAGCCGTGAGTGCTGAACAGCGACACCTACTGTCAATGCCTTGCAGACCTCTTACAGGGCAAAATTTTCCCAGCAAACAATCGCTTTTAAAAAGAAAACAGTGCTTTACAGATTGCCCCTGCAGTGTAGACTGTAAACTAATAATATTTATATAGTTTTTAGAAATGATGTAATAAATATGAGTAAATATTTAGACAATTTTATGTTTGTGTTTCTTTTTTCCAAATGATTTTTGGCTTTTAAATTTGTTACACTGCATAAAGCAAAACATTTCTATGCATACCAGCTGACAACATCTTCGATCTGCCTTATAAAACACCTAGAGAATTACTTCCTTTTATATTCTGATCTAGTCATATGGACCCAATCATTTGGATTAACCCTTAGGTTTATGTGAAAACAAACCAAACAATAATCAAAAGGCAAAACTTCTTGTAAAGATTTCTGCAGTGCCGGCCTCAAAATGTTCATCTCAAATTTCTCCACCCTCAGATTTTGTCCTCTGCTGCTGTCTGGTGGTGAAAATGAGTAAAGCAGATCTGATGCGGTTACAGAGAGGCTGGACACTCCTCGTGCGCACACACACACACTCACACACACACACACACACACTGCAGTCTGTCCACACAGCATTTCCTATTCTAAATAAAGCCGTGACCTGTTTTAATGTTTAATGTTTGCTGTTTCCTGGCGAGTGAGCGGGGGGGCAGCGTCAGCACATTCCCGATGCAGCCAAAACTCTGCAGCACTGGGAGCCGACCACAGAGCCTAAACAATGACGGTTTTGACCAGATACCATTCATAGAGAGGCTTTCTGTGAAAAAACACTCTGGTCTGGAGCAAACAGGGCTTCAAATGAGTTATGTCCACTGTGATGTGGCTCCTCCTGCATTAACACAGTAATGATTCTGTTTAATGATTGATATATGTATGTACATTACATATGTAAAGTTTTATTGCTTCTCTGACTGACTTTGTCCAGCTCAAGCACTATAATCCACTGGTTCTCAAATACTTCCTGTTGTACCCCCACCATAATTGCTCTTTTCAAGTCCCCACCCTCACCAACACCACCCACATAGTTTCTTCCATGATAACAAAGATCTAAATACACTCCAGTATGTCAATATTTATTTCCTCATGAAGCATGGCTGTAAAAACTTAGAAATCAAAAGTATTTCTCTGCTCTTGTTATATGCACACATAAATTGTACTTAATATTCTGACCTCCACTCTATCTCCAAAAGATAAAAACAACTTAGTTTCAACGCATATACCCTTTTTTTTTTACTCAAATTAAAAAAAAAAGTCTAGAGTAACTTTTTCACGTCCTAAATAATACTAAAATTTCTATAATTAAAAAAAACAATAAACAGAAGCCTGTTGTTTAACATATTCAAAGTATATAAAAAAGGTTTGCCTTAAGACTTTGACCAAGTTTCAGGAGTGTCTTGGGCAAAAAAATGGTTAAAACCACTCCCATAAAATTTTAAAAATTACACAGAAAATAAAAATACCAAGAACAAGATATGACAGTGGGGCGTCGGTGGCGCAGTTGGATAGTGCGCTCAGTGATCGGGAGGTTGCAGGTTCAAGCCCAGCTCCGGGCGACACATGGCGATGTGTCCTTGGACAAGACACTTAACCCCAAGTTGCTCCCACTGCTGCGTCAGTGGCGTGTAAATGGGCATGAAAGGGCGTGAATGTGTTAGAGATACTGATGGATAACTAACATAGAAACTCAGAACCATCAGTGAGTGAATGGGTATGAATGGGTAGGTGTGACCTGCGGTGTAAAGCAGCTTTGAGTAGTCAAAGACTAGAAAAGTGCTATATAAGCTCAAGTCCATTTACCATTTACCATTACAGCGCCCAAATGTCCCATTTTTCAAATCATAAATGGCTGCAGCAGCATCTGAGGACTTAGAAAAACCAAAATAAATTTAACTGTCTATTTCAAAGCTTTAAATTGTTGAACTTTTGCTTTGGTTTCCTCTGATTCATTGGTTTAAAAAAACAGTGATTTAGTTTTTTTCCCATTGTTATTATACTTACAGGAATATTCTGAGTAGTGCTGCAAGTTTATTTTGCAAATTATATAAACCAAATATTCAATCTAAGAACAGGTATAAAGAATAGCGGATGTCATTTTAGTTCTAAGTTATAAATTGTCATTATTCAGCTTATCTTGACTACAAAGGTATCCATATGTGTTGATGTTGGTTTTATAATGTTTCTGAATGAATAAATCAAAATGAAGTATACATAAAAATTATTGGTAGATAATCTACTTTATAAACCAACATTCACCAAAAACACAAATGATATCAACCATCACAAGTCAGGAAAATGAGAAGATTCTTAAATCTACAACATAATGAATTAAATATCTTTTGGGATTTCCTAATAATAATATTTTAATTTATGGATTTATTAGCACAAGTTAAAATATTCTGAAGACTATAAAGTGTTGCTGACTGACAATAAATCCCCAAATTTTGAATTTTGTTCAAATATTTTGACAAGAAAGGTGACTGACAATGTCTGATCTTTTGAGGAAATTCTCTTCAATATTTTAATAAAGGAGAATTGATGGAATTAATGGAATGGAATTGGAAGTTTTTGCTTTTTTCCTCACCATTTATACTTCTTTTCTTTCTATGTTTAACTCAGCCCACTTTTTAAACCTATTTGAATTAACCAATCCCACTTTACTCACATTATTTTCCTAATTGTGTAATTTATATTAAAAAAATTGCAAAATATATAAATCAAATATTCAACAAAAGAATAGGTATAAAGAATAGAAGATGTCAGTTTAGTTAGTTGAAATTACGAATCGTCATTATTAAGCTTATCTTGACTACAAATGTATCCATTTGTATTGATGTTGGTTTTATTGTGTTTCTTAATGAAAAAATCAAAATTAAAAACTAAAAAAAATTCATAGAAGACAATCTACTTTGTAAAAATCAAGCCATCATTTACCAAAAAAAATGCAAATAATATAAAAAACACGAGTCAGGACAATGAGAATATTCTAAATTCTTAAATATAATGGATTAAATATCTTTTGGGATTTCCCAATAATAATTTAATTTATGGATATATTAGCACAAGTTAAAATATTCTGAGGACTATAAAGTGTTGCTGACTGACAATAAATCCCCAAATTTTAAAATGGGTTCAAATATTTTGACAAAGGTGACTGACAATGTCTGATCTTTTGAGGAAATTCCCTTAAATATTTGAATAAAGGAGAATTGATGGAATTAAAAAATCTCATCTTTGCTTTTTTCCCCTCACTATTTATATTTATTTTCTTTCATTGTTTAACTCAGCCCACTTTTAAACCTATTTAAATTAATCAATCCAACTTTACTCACATTATTTTCCTAATCGTGTGATTTATATTAAAAATGCACGTGAATTTATTTCCCACTAGATGGCAGTTGGAGCTCAGAAACTCACCTTCTCCATCTCCTCCTCCATCATGAGTTTTCCATCTGATCACGTCTGATTCTGCCGGGAGCGACCTCCCCGAGCATCGCACCTGCCCGCTGTCTCCACGCCAGGGGGATGCAATCACCCGCACCCACAATGCACTGCAGCTCTCCTCTCCTCAGCATATGGCACTTCCTTTAAGATAAAAACAAGAAAAAAAGTCTGATATGAAGCTTTACAATGAGGGCTGTGAGTACATACTGACAGGCAGGGGATGTTTAAGTCTCTAAGGCCTCTCAGGTGACATTTAGACATTTTTAACTTTGCCTTTAAGGCCATCAGGAGAGCGTGTTTTCTGATACAAAAGTGACAAATGGGAGTGAAAACTTTGAACAGTCACGAGAACAAAGGTGTTTCTTCAACCATCACTCCTCTGAGAGAAGGTCTGAAGCAGCAGTTAATTAACCGGCAGATTAATCTGATCTAATCTGACTCAAAGAAGGGTTGCATTACCTGAATCTTTATCCACAAGAGGGATTTTTTATGTTGTCTTAGACACAGAGGGTCTGCTGCTGTGCTCGAGTATTTTTCTGGAGTGCACCCATGTTGAAATCATGGTAATACAGTTTATGGTCCACAGGCCTGAACTCAAGCAGGAAACCGCATGAATTCAGTAACTTAAAGACTCGGCCAAGGGGGTTATGTTCATGCTGGCATTTATTTGTTTTGTCAGTTTGTTAATCAAATAACTAAAAAAGTTATGAATGCATTTTGATGAAGTTTCCCATAAACGTTGATCATGACACAAGGAGGAGATGATGCGAATTCAGATCCAGGATCTTTTTTAAGGATTTGTTTACACTTTGATTGATCAGGCTTCCATTTTTTCTGTAACAACTCTAAAACTTGATCAGATTTTGCGGACATTTTCAGAGAACATTGGTCAAGGCACAAGGGCGAAGTTATTAGGCTTTAGCAATGATCCAAATCAAGATGTGGGTCCAGATATCTTTTCAAGGATTTGTTAACAGCGTGAGTTAGGGCAGTGTTTCACATTTTGGACAATAACTCACAGCCAGTGCTGTTGGAGCACTTCTAGTTCATGACTAAACATGACTATGACACATCTACAAATGCACATCCTATTAGACGTTGTTGAAACTAAAATAGCTGAATAACTTAAGAGATGATTAATGTGTTTCTTTTTTCCTTTGTGTGTATTCTTGGCTGTACTGGTGATGTTTTAATCCCAATCCTGTCTGACTTATTTTGCTGACAAACTAAATTACGACATTATTCAGCCAGAAAAATTTAAGGTGCCATAAAGCCAGATAAAACATGTTATTTTCTATATCCTTGCCTCATGCAATTTGTTGAA
Organism: Scarus forsteni; assembly: GCA_036419115.1. Classification (NCBI taxonomy): domain Eukaryota; kingdom Metazoa; phylum Chordata; class Actinopteri; order Labriformes; family Labridae; genus Scarus; species Scarus forsteni. The sequence continues at coordinate 5,939,526 of JAZDUH010000508.1, forward strand.
ATGTTTTATGAGTAACTGTGCTTTTTAATTTGATTCAGCAACCCCTGTAGAATAGGGATGTACTCCATCCCTTCATTATAAATACAGATTTTCTATTTGATCGGATGACCTGAAATGTGTTCATTGTAAGATAAGATATGTAGCCAATATATGTACATCTTAGTTTGTTAACTAGATGGTAACGAAATCTAAGTGCAACGGATTTGGAGCAAGTGCTCACAGATTTAGCCCTGTGTTTGAAGTTTATTCAGTTTAAAGTTTGTTTTAATTTAATAGTTCTGAGTTTTATTCAACTTACATTTCCATTTAATACATGCCTTATAAGAATATTCCAAGATTTTAATTGACTTCTAATCGGAGAGGAGTCAGCTGTAAGGCTCCCAGTGTATTAATATCATCACCTATGAACCTAAAAACGCTTCATTCAGTCCGGTCTCTGCTTGTTTCTCCATTAATAAACAAAGATTAGCAGACATTATTGTTCCTTCTTACTAATGTGCTTATTTGGTTACATTTAGGACACCTGGGATGTAATTATCTGCTAAAATGCACCTGCTACTCAATTATGGCAAAATTTAGGACTGATATTACTTTGATGGATATTGAGTTTATGATACTCAAATACGATTACTTACTGGTAAAATAATTTATTTAACATGCATGCCATTGCAGTTGGCCCAACCTCCTATCTCCATATGTTATGATTTTCTTGGTTTTCCCTATAAAACAATTCTATTAGTCACCTTCCATGTTCATGAGTGGGTTTTATAAACTTTTAACCAAATCAAAGCACAAAAAACTACAAAAAGGCCCAAAAGTTAAAGATCTGTTTTCACTGGACACTTAAATAACAATGTTCAGCGACAAGGAGGTGAACACATCTGGCTGCATTTGTTTGACTTTTGACTGATACAGTTTATCTGTCTCACATGGTCAATTTTAGCAACACTGTCTTACTGAAATGGTGACTTCTCTTCCTTAATGTATTTAAGTCTTGTCTTCTGCATTGTTTGTCGTTTTATTTTATTTTTTTATGACTGTATGTGTTTGTCTAAAGCTGTTGAATGTGCTGCTGAAAAAGAGAATTGTTCATCTTGGTGTGGTATTCCTGGTTAAATAAATGTCAACAAATAAACAAATATAAAGCACAGAGATAATGTGTAATCAGTAGGGATGGGAATTGATAAGATTTTATCAATACCGATGCTGTTAACGATCCTGCTAATCGATCCAATTCTTTAACGATTCCCTTATCAATTCCAGCAAATTTTGCATGTGAGCAAATGGTCTAATTTTCAGTGGCAACAATGCCAAACATGCATCACAGTATAGATAACTGCTTCTGCAAGTTGCTGGTGTTTCCACTCACTTAAGGTTGTGTAGTAGGTGTAATTAAAATTAAGCCACAATTCTGATGCTTCTGTCAGTGGAAGGAATTGATAAGGGAATTGATAAGGAAAAAGGTTAATGATAACGATTCTTTGATGGAGCTGTTAACGATTCTCAACTGGAATTGGTTTTCGATTTCCATCCCTAGTAATCAGGACAAAACAATATACAATAATTCAGTAGAATGTTTTTTTTCCTTTTCTGAACAAAGCAATTTGTGTTGTTGTTTAACACTTAAAGATGCTATGAGGAGAATCTATTATCAGTGAAATAAAGACTCTGCTACCCATGAGCACGTGCGCCGACTGTCCTAATGCTGCGCTCCAGTAACCTCTGAACTGGGAGTGACATCATCTCCAACTTATCGGCGTTCCAGTTGAAGTCAGAAAAAAACATGTCAAACTACCAGGCTATTGTTAGCTGTTGTTAGCACGCCCTGTGTTGTTGTATGGAGAATGTGATTATCACCATGGCAGCATTTTTGTAAATATAAGTCTAACAATACTATGTATACAGCTGATCTAGAGCGACACACCCCAGTCAGAAGTGCAAATAAATTGATTATTACAGGAGCTAAATAACTGTTCACACTGGGGGCATCCATCTTTGATTATCAACTCGGGAGTGGCGAGGTTTCACAGCGTTCCCAGTAGGAAATTCCGACTTCAGGGGGAAATCCAGTTAAGTTTCCTACTTGGAACTCAAAATTCCTACTTCTGACTACAACTGGAATGCACCAAAAGACGTCTGCAAGCCAAAGCGTGTTTGTTTGTTGTTAAGCAGCTCGGACCTTCCTCAGAACCCTGCATTGTTTTACAACTTCTTTTTTCAACAACTTACAGGATGCAAAGCGACGAGGTAATGTATCTCTTTCTAGTTATGTAGCGGTAGTTTTTGATGTGTGACAACAAGCAATTTTTTGGAAAACTTATTATCGTAGTTGTAGTCGGCTATATATCACTACTTACAGCCCGGTGCTCTAAGACGTGTAATATAAATAATAAAATAATATAAATTTGCTCTAGTTTTAATTGTCTTGTTCCTGAAGTTGAGTATCCAGGCCAGTTCAGCCTTGTCCGACCCGACCAGAAGGCTAAGGAATAGCATTTATAGATAACCTATTTTGATGCTATCAAACTCATCTTAAAGTGTGTATTTCCATCAGGCATATATCTAAAAGTGAGACTTCATTCATTTTCTACACTGCTTAACTCTTTCAGGGGCACAGGAGGACTGGAGCCCATCCAAGCTGTCATTGGCCGAGAGGCAGGGCACACCCTGCACAGGTCACCAGCCAATAACAGGGCCACATTGAGACAACCATTCACACTCACATTAAAAGACAATTTGGAATCACCATTCAACCTCATGAGCATGTTTTTTGGTCTGTGGGAGGAAGCCGGAGTGCCCTGAGAGAACCCACACATGCACGGGAAGAATATGCAAACCTCACACAGAAAGGCCCTGCCTGGCCCGGGGACTGAACCGGGGACCTTCTTGCTGTGAGGCACGTGCACTACCTACTGCGTCTACCTACTGTTATAATATGTAATATTGATAAATAAACAAGGATGATTTAAAGGTGCAGTGTAGAAATTGGCATTTAAGCATTTAACAGTTTTTTCATTCATATTTATAACTATTTTTCAATAGATTATAGGTCAATGAAGATGCCACATGCCATCCAGGTAGATTTCAGGACTGGCGGCCAGACTTGAATTCAAAAATCCGCATTTTATTCTTTTTGTCCCTTTATAAATATAAAAAGCTTTTTCTAATTCAATAAAAAGAAAACAAATGTTTCATGGGGGTGACTGTACACCTATCTCAACAAACTTTACATACAAAAAGAAACATTACATCCTATATTTACTGTTTCTGTTCCGTGAAACACTGCCAACTTCTACACACCACACCTTTAACTGGTGTACAGGAATCTTGCAGTGATAAATTATAACTATACGATAAATTTGGTAATTACCCAGCACTATTGTAGTTCACTGACAACAGTAGCACTTTGACTATAAACTAAAACAAGTGACATCGTCGTCCCATGTCTGCAAAACATTCAGAATTGACAGTTTCTTACATTATCACCTCTTTTCAAATGTGGAAGACCCCATGAGTGCCCCTCTATCAGTACTGCCACCATCACCTGGGAGTCAGTGCAATAAATATCTGTGTACTGACAACAGATGTCAATGATGAGGTACCATCTGGCGCTGTAGACAAAGTTACTTAATTTTGAGCCTGGATGAACCTTTTTTCTTACATTACTGAAACACACTTATACATTTATATAGGTAAAAAACCCAACTTATCAAACTTTTCTCATAAGTAAAACAAAGAGTTGCTTCAAATGATGTTAATTATCTTTGTGTGCATGGATAGAGTTACAGTATCTTTTGTCGTTTGTCTCTTTTCAAATCCTCGGCCCTTTGTTTACTGCAAACCACGCAGAGCTGCATTGTTTGTCAGGCTGAGGGAGCCTTGATGGAATCAGAGTCCATTAACATGGAAGGCAGCGTCGAGGTGACTTTAGCTCCTAATTAAAAACAGATGTGTCCATTTAATAGTCTTAATACTTTGTGGGAGAGCGAGACAATCACCGCAGAAATATCTATTTGCCTCATTAAATCGGGAGGCTTGATCATGATGAGAAGCAGGGTAATGAATGAAGACAGACATGTTTACCAGGTTGTTTAAACAGTGTTTGCTGGGAGGAGAGAGGCTGGAATTTAGATGGACTGTTGTTTGGTGGCAGAGAGAGGGGGAGCTGATGGGATGGATGACACATGGAGTCAGGTAAAGATAAGGAGGAGGAGACCAAGGCAACCGATTCTGCCCTCGATATTAGTAGGTTATATATATGTGTTTCTATAGGTCTTAGAAGTTTTCACATCAACTCTGTCAATGACTTTGTTGAAGGTAAACTCTTCAGGAACTCAGCTAGTTCAAATAAAGTCAATATCTGTGTTGATACTGACACGTAATGGGATACACCAATATTCTTTTTGTTGTCATGTCTTCCCTCACTCCAAAGTCCATGACAAGCAGATAGACACCACTCTTTAAATTCTTGGTGAGTCCCAAATCGTAAACTTTCCTACTCAATACTTAAAATTTTAAAACTGAGAATACTCAGCATACTATGTATTCGTTGGCTCAGTGTGTGAATTTCAAGAGTAGTGCTGTATTAAATTGCATACTGCCATGCGATGTACTCACGAGATGACGTGATGTCGACCTCTTCTTCTTCTACACCGAATTGTGACGGGCTTGCAGCGCATTACCCCAAGTACCACCACCATTTGGACCCCAACAGCTGTTAGACAACTAGCATTAGCATTCCCCATACCGTTCATGGTAAAAAATAAACCAAACAAGTTACACTACAAAAAAATACTCAAAACAACAACAGCTGGCGGTGCATGGGGAAAACTACACATATAACACACAGCATTTATAACTTTCATCTGTATAGCACAGCCACATCCACTGTTGGAACAGCAGTCAGGGTTCCTGCACCATTTTAAAAGTCAAATTTAATGCTTTTTAAGACATTTTTAAGACCACAAAAATATTATTTAAGACCCAAAAATGTCATGACATTTTTTTGCAGGAAACGACGCGCTGTGTTCCCATCTCATCTGTGCCCCAGAACCACAAATGAAGGTCTGTTTGTTTAGTTTTAGTTCTTTTGTTCATGCTCTCATCAAACATGACAACTTATGTCTTCTCACTGACGCTGTGCGTTGTGCTGGAAGCAACACAGGAATTAGCCTGGCCCTGATAGCTGCTGCCACATACTGCTGGTGTTTATCTCCTCTCATGCCTGACTCGACAGCTTTGAGCCCTACAGTCCCTAAAGAAAAAGTCTTTTTGCCGAATTTACACATGGTATTGTGGTTGTTGTTGTTTTCAGCAGGGGCCAACCACCTCTTAAATAAATCGTCTTCCATCCGTTTTTCATTGAACTTACACTTCTCCATCTTAGCATCTTTCAACAACCAGGAATGGCGACACGTCCCGCAGTCCTACGTTGTATGATACGTACCGTAAAACACCTATTAATCGCTCAGAAGAAGTTTTACCACAGGCCACTCAACCTCATATTTACTGCACGGTAAGTTAATGAAACAAACTTAAACTATTAGATGTTTTGAGGCGGGTCACAGAGCTTTCCCATCGGCATTAAACGCGCCATCTGAAAATTTAATACCTCCAGAAAATGTGTGGTAAATTTAAGACAATTTAAGACCTTAATTACCTAGATTTTAATTTAAGACATTTTAAGACTTTTTAAGGATCTGCAGGAACCCTGGCAGTGCTACAGTTCTCCGCCTCCATTGTTGCTGAAGAAATGAGAACAGTGAGACTCCAGAGTTACATACTCAAAATCTTGACCAGTTCAATTATGTCATCTGGGTACTTTTGCATTTTTCCCAAACTTTCCACATGTTTTTTTCATTTTGGTGCAGTATACTCAAAATTTTAAGTACTGGGTATGGAAGTATGGGATTTGTGTGTGTGCAGTAACATGGAAGATTCAGGCAAAGCTCACCCACTGTGAATTAGCTTAGCTTAAACACTGTGAGTCCATGGGTAGCATTAGCCTGCCTCTGCATACAGTCATCAGATAAACTTTTCAGCAACTCTAAATGGTCATGTGTGCTTATTGTGACTCGTTTTATGTTTTCTGTGTGTTATGTTACATTATCTGTTTTTAGATTAAGATCAGCACTTCATGTAATTTTCAATACATACAAAACTAAACTGCACAGCACATGCACAAACCACCACTGACATGCTTTGTTTTGTTGACCCACTTACCAGCACATCTGCAGTGGTTTGCACATGTGCCATCTGAATGGTGTCTACCTGCTTGCGATGGACTCAGGTGTGAGGAAAGACACCAAAAGAAAAAAAAAAAGAGTTGGCATATCCCTTTGACATTTTAAACCAAGATGTAACCATTACTAGGACTGACAGATAAATGTTGTTTGATCACCTAAACGAGGAATTCTCCCGATTTGGATCAAAAGTATCAGATCAGGGTAGATGCCAGTATTTTAAACTGACAAAGACATTTTTACTGATCATTTCTCCGTGATTGTTGATCTTAGCATACTTTACAGCAGGCTATAAAGGCAACATAAATTTAGGCTGCGAAAACCTCAAACGGCCGCTTGCAGCATAAGCAAAAACTGCTATTTCATGTAGAGGTAGCAGTAGATCTGATGCAATTCAACCAGTTTGAAATGGCATTTAAAACAAAACATGCAGGAAAATGCAGAGCATTTACTAAAGCTCATCAGGAAAGGTTAAAGACCATAAACTTCAAATATTGAAAAGAAAGATTTTTATCCTAGAGGCAGTGTTCAAACCAAAGATACTACAGAAAAGGTGGTTGAACTCATCATTTTAGACAACCCGGCCACCTCTGTGTGGAATATGTAGGTTGTTATCATCTTTGGGATTCTTTTGGATCCGCAGTTTCTGCCTTAAGCAACTACACTGCAGACACAGCATTACCAAAATTAGGCATTTAGTTATACATCAAGACAATTGCTAAATTCCAAATAAGCAACAACTCAACGAACAAAAACTTAGCTCTCCTGACCATCAAACATGCGCCTTGAATGGTAAATTAATCAATTTTGACTTGTGTGGTGTCACGGATCCCTTGCTAGCTTGTCCCCCCACCACTATTCCATATGTCAAAGGAAAACCATGCATATATGAAGATATTTACAATCTGTGTGACATTCTTCCAGTGCTTTGTCAACTGTTTAAGCCCACTGGCTCAGGATAGCAAGCCCAGAACAAAACAGAGAGGTTAGAATGAATGCAGAGTTGTTGACAACATGGAATCAAATGGCCTATCAACCAATCAGAGCAAACTGGGCCCAGCAGGGAAGGGGGGTTTAAAGTGCCAGGAGCTCAAACATAGTGTCTCAAACAGAGAGAGAATACAGGTGTATCAGTGTGACCATCATCACACTTCATTCCGTCAAAAATGTCCAGCATGTTACTATTTTACATTACATTACATAACTATTTTTTGCTGTGTAGTGGATGATACTTTATACTTTAGCGCAGGCCAGCTGACAGTCTTGGCTGTGTCTGGGACAAGATATTCTGAGGTAAAGTCAAGTTTCCTAAACTTTGACCTGCATGGGGTCAGAGTTTACACAGATGCTGACACAAAAAAATGAAAAACTGAAGATGCATGTAAGTAAAATATCCTCATACAATGTAATAAACTGTGATTAAAAGTATTAAGACCAATCAAAAGTAAAGAAGTAAGCATAAGGTGTTGTTAACAGCCTATTATATGTATAATATTTATTATTTTTTATGAAGTAATAACATTTTTTATTACTTCACCTCTGCAGGCCAAGCCTCTTTTTTGAGCCTTCTGCTTGGAAATGACATATTCATAAAGAAAAGAAAGTTTCTCTGCAACAAAAAGGTCTATTTTAAATGCTTGTGTGTCATACTAAAAATAACACTTGAAAGATTTGTCAGATGTGTAATTATCAGTATGTGTAATCAAATATCCTTACATCATCTCTGCAAAGCACTGTTGTTATAAAGTGATGCATTGCAAAATTAGAGAGGTTTCATAACAATATGGTCAGGCGAGGATTTTAAAAAACAGTTTACTTTTTTTTACATTTTGTTAGAGAATGGCAAGCATGACTGAAAACGGGTACTTTGGGGCTGTAGAGGTTAAGAATATTAAATCAAGCAAGCAGCCCTCCACAATACTCCTCATCTTTAGGGTAGCTCTGGCTCAAAAAGGTTGGTGACCTCTGTTTTAGTGGCTCAGAAATGCATCTCCACAGTAATAATTGACTAAATTTGATGTTCTATCTTTGATGAGTCTATCCTGACAAACCTTTAACTGAGCTTTTATTCCTTCAACCATGACACTTCCATCACCTAAATATTATTCTACTGCATGCTGCTCATGCAATACACCTATTCCATAGTTTTTATTCAGCCTTTTATTTGAACCCAGGTTTGAGGATATTTTGGTTGCAAGACAGCAGCCATTATGTGGATCTACAGAAACTTCCTGTGTCAGTTTAGCTGATGTTTCAGAAACAGAGTTGACAGACAGCCTCTGTGAACATAGCTAAGATGACCGTGATAACACAGCTTACATGCTGATTCATGTTTAACTTGGTACTATTAGCTAACTTAGTTAAGCATGTTAGATATTTGTTCAAACACAAACATTTAAAAGGAGAAAAAACATTGAAAAAGCCTGAAATTTCAAGAGGCTTGTCTTTTTACTGTTGCCTGATACCGATCATGACATTTTTATCTAATTTGGCAACAAATTTGTATTTGCTTGAAGCCTGAATCAGTTTAGTTTCTGCTCTTTTATCAATAAATGACTGAAATCATTCTTCAGTAATCAAATAGTTGCCACTTCGTGTTGAGTCTGTTTCACTAAACGATGAACAAGCTAAAAGCAGGGGAAGCCCCCTCGTCAACTGTTACAGGATCATCAGGATATTAGAGTGCATAATATGCCCGTCAAGTTCATTTAATTCACCAAACATCAAGAATTTAGCGAGTCACGCACCGAGAAACACACACACACAAAAGGCAGCAGCAGTGGTGTGCGGTGACTGTGCTCCTGTGTTTATGATGGGGACAAAGATGTGTGTGGACACTTCAGGCCGGCTCAGGGATCTGCTGTCACATCCCATCATCACAGAGGTGTGTTCACACCCGCCGCTGCGTACGACTCCTCAGTGAGGGGAGGGGGGGGTCCAACAGGCCTAGTGCTGCTCATTTAAGGATCAATGTCAGTTTTGACTCTGCACTGGGACATAATCTGCAAGATTCAAAAGCCTGAATCAAAACAGGTGAATCATTTTTGTCTCCTCTAAGGCGGAGTCCACAATTAAGGATTTTCTAGATCTAAAAAGATTGTTTATCGCTGGAGACCCCACGCATGAAGATAAAAAGTCAGTAGGGCCCTATAAATTTTGTTTTTTTTTTCCTCCAAAATTTCATTTCAGTTTTTTCCAAAATCTGTTTTTTTCTATGTACATTTTTTGAGAATTAATTTTTTTAGTATTTTACACTAAATTAACCCAGAGACACTGTGTAATAATGAACTATAGACACTCACTCTTTAGATGGTCCTCACATGTATATTTACAGGTCCAGTCAGCAGTATGTTGACAAAATTTTCAGAACATGTGATTGTCTGAAACAAAACAACTGCTAGAGGCAAACAATGTGAACTAATGGTAATAACACTAACACTAGTAATAATAATATCACTCTTTAACTGACAAAAAAGTAACTTCAGTCATGCATACAGTAAATGTAAATAAGTAATACTGATAAAAGCAAATAAGTCAACAACCAAAAGAGTGAGCACTTTCTTCTTTTTCATTTATTTATTTTTAAATTTATTTTTAATTTTTTTTGTATTTTTGTAACTATGGTATTCAATTTTACTGGATTTTGAACTTTGACTTTGTATAGGTATCTATGCTAACATCGTCTTATTTACTAATTTATTTATTACAATTTCCATTATTATTCATTTAAACATTTATTGTGGTGTTTTAATTTATTATGATGGTATGTCTCTTGATTTGCTGTATTAACAATGTATCACAGTGGTGTTGACAATTGGGAAAATAAAGTTTTGAAAACAAAATAATTGCTGGAAACTGCTCTGCCCTGTACTTTAAAGTTAGCCCAGAGTTTCTTGGCCTCATTGCCAACTCAGGCGGCTGCTTCTACACGTTGACATTGTTAATGAGGGGAGGAGGAGGAGGGGAAGTGAAGCGTGCTTTGTCCCCAGCCTTAGTGACACCTGGGAGCATTTTCCCAAGAGAGACGTTCCTTTATAGTCAGAAAAAAAAGTTTTTACGTACATAAAACGTTGGCCATTTCCATTATATTCTGTGTTTATACCTAATTCAAAGTAATGTCAAATTCCTGAATTGTGCAGTTTTGATCATACTGTGCATGGTGTGCTCAAATAATCTCAACACAGCGCACCACATAAATGATAATTCTGTCCCACCACAGATCAAGGATCTGGTTGTCCAAGCCAGAATCATCAGAATGATCAAACTTGACTGAACAAAAATGAAGAAGAAACACAGCAACAGCAATAAATGTATGTCTATGGCAAAAATGAGAAAACAGAATGTGCAGCATGGGAGAAGAGGGGCTGATGGTGGTCTTGGGACTATTTGTGACAGAAAAAATCATAGAACTAAATAAAAGAGACTGTGGAAAAATCCTGGAGACTGTGTGAACACATGAGCTGGTCCTCTGTTTCTGAAGTCCAATGTATTTCATGTTTATGTTTCAGGTTGGCCATGCTTGTTTTTATAAGCGCTAGCTTTCTTTTTCTTCAGTCAGCTCACTTCTTGATTGGCAACATTCTTATAGGAAGGTCTTCTAAAAGATAAGACAATCTGGTGTTTGGCATCCTTGGTCGGAAGGGGGAAAACCAGGACGAACACAGCCCGATTATCTTTGAGTGTACTCTGCTTTACATGTTAATAATACAGCTTTCACACTAAAATTAGTGGGTCAACACAGGTTTTTGAACGTGGGTTAACCCGCTACCAATCGGCAAGTGACTCTTTTCCCACTGTCAGCAGACTCAGGTCTAATCAACAGCAAACGTGCTGCACTGCTTTGTCTATTCCTCTGGCGCATCAAGCTGATGTCATCCCGTTGATGACATCATTAGCACGACGTAGCCCCTCCAACAATGGAGAGGAGCATGGAGGCCATGGACGCGGTTTTCTTTACTCTGCACTTTTGTTCCTTTTTTAATTAAAGGAATTAAACCCTTTCAAACTGCTGACAGGAGACAATTGTTACCATGTTTAAACAGGTTTTTGGTCAGTCTGAAAGGGGTATAAATCTTCAAATGAAAAATCTGAGTGATGATTGTCAAATACTGAGAATTAAGTGAATAAAAGTACAAAGAGCAGACCTGAGAACAGTTTTTCAGGATAAGAAAATCTATTTTAACAAGGTACAAGGTCAAGTGAAAATTATTTTATCACTTTGGACAACCAGGCCACCACCAGTAGGTTGTTGTCATCTTTGGGATCTTTTGGATCCACAGTTTGCCCTCGAGCAACTACACTACAGACACAGCATTACCAAAATGTGTCATTTAGTTTTGCTTCAAATGCAAGATTCCTTAAATTTCAAATAAACAACAACCCAGCTATTTAATCCCAAAAATATGCTTTTAAAACTTTCATCCCTGTGGAGACCCTATATCTATTATTTATTAACTTGAGTGTTACTGTTAATTTCCTTCTTTTTTGCCAAAACATTTGTCTAATTTAAGTTGTGTAATGTGGAATAAAACATTTTTCACACAAACTTTAATTTAAAAAAAAGCACTTTTCAGCCTTTTAAATTATGGATTTATATTGTTTTATTTTAGCTTTGCTGTCTGATAAAGTTGTATGAAATTAAAAATGATTAATTAATCTGAAATCTAAAAGAGTTATGAGCTCTCCTGTGAGGTTTCATGTCAGTCAGTCACGAGTGCTGAGCTTGTTGGTGAAAGTTGTTAGCATAGATAATGAGATAATCGGCACTGGACGGATCTGCTGTGTGTGCTGGAAAATAAAAAGATCCCATGGGACCTGAACTCACCTCCAGTGGGGGGAAGTACGGGGAAGGTGTGTGGAGTAGAGTAGGTGTGTTTTCTCAGTGGTATAGTTGCTAATGTAGCGGAAGCAACTGGGGGAAAGGAAGAAACAGACACATTAGTAAAGGTCAGGTGGAAGGTCAAAGAGCTCAGCGCTGAATATACATCCATGAAACTCAAGACAGATGGCACACTGACTATGACGATTTTAAACATTATACAAAACAATCATACTTTGTAGACTAAACAAGGTAACACAGCTCATGTTTGGTTTCAATATTCCCTGTTTTCATTTTTTTAAATACATTTTTTGGGCATTTTGTGCCTTTATTGGTAGGAGATAGACAGTGGATAGGATCGTGAAAGGGGGCGAGAGAGTAGGGGAAGACACTCTGCAAAGTGGCCACAGGCTGGATTCAAACCCGGACTGGCAGAAGAATGTATATGGGACGAGCATGGTTGCTAACCACTCCACCAAGCCAGCACCCCATCAATATTCTATGCTTTAAACCTCTGTAGATGCATGAAAAGTTCCTGAAATTAGATTAAAGAATCCTAAAGAATTTGGTAAATAATTTTAGTTTCAGTTTGATCAAGGTGTTTGCCTTTATGGAGATGATCGAGAAAAAGAATTGGTATTACTTAGAGTGGCATAAATGTAGAGATTTCTCACCCTGGCTATTTTAATCTATCAGTTATTAAAATGACAGACTGTGTAGATTTAAGCCAAACAGTATCAAGAGGCATCTACATCATCAATCTGGATGCATACAGTCCTGTTTATTTATCAATAACTATTTTTTAAAATGTTGGTTTCAGCCTGCAAATAAAAGCAATCTGATGATTTCAGATTGGTACTTTTTTTCTTTTAACTTGTAGTTTTCTGTTTTGTCGAAGCATCAACCACCTGTTTATTTTAAGGCCATGTTAAGGCCCTAAAAGGTAAAGGAACCATCTAATGAATCAAGAAAAACAAGCTGCCGATCTGTTGTGAAATGTTCTTCTTTGGAAGACACAATTCTTATTTTCATTATTACCTCCACCAAGGCGGTTATGTTTTGCTGGCATATGTTTGTTTGTTTTCTTGTCAGCAAGATTACACAAAAACTACTGGACAGATTTTGCTGAAATTTTTAGGGGATGTTGGTAATGGTCCAACTTAAAAATTACTAGATTATGATGGTGATCCAGATAACCCCCATTAGAGAACAATCATTTGTGCTCAATAACTGTCTAACTAATGAAAATATCAGCATGAATCTGAGTGCTAGGTGTGGGTTTTCAGGGTCAAGGAATCATATTAAGATGGTATCTTTATCATGGAACTATTGCTTATAGATGTTACGGCAATATGTGAGCTAGCTTGGCAGAGGTTTGCGCTCTCCGAGTGTTTTCTAGTTTTCATTTTCTATTCTTGTAAAATGAATTGTAAATTGTTTACATTTCTTGTTTTTGACCAAACAGAATTAGACTGGCATTTACTTGGAGGACATCTCCAACAAATAGTTCATTCTTAGCGCAGATAATCACATTATTAAAACTCTGGTAATCTTAGTTTATATCCTACAGCTCAGTATCAGCACCTTGATTTTGATCCAACTCTAAATGTCAGCCATCTCCTGAGTAAAGCCTTATTAGTGCTGAGGGGCCCTGATGGAGTTAACAGTAAACATGGCCGCACGAACAGGGACACAACTGTCTTCAGAGGGGTGATTATTATTATTAGCACTCCAAGCTACACAACAACCCCCTGAGATCCACAGAACAAAGAGCGTCCACATGGGTGCTGTGACAAACACTCATCTAGGTATCAGAGTGAGTCAGCTCGACGTTAATACCCAGGCTAATAATGGCTGCCAAGTGGAGCGAATGCTGAGCTAATAGCAGCGATGAGGGACGGGCAGGTGACACCGCGGGGACACTCCTCACTCAATCTTGGCCATCAGGAGGCCTCGTCCTCAGGCTGTAATTAGTAGCCGGTGACAACAGGGCTCGATGGAGGAGAAGCAGCATGCCAAGCAGGTACACAAGGGTCTGTGCAGCAATAATAATTAACAGTCACCAAAACAAACAACTCCCACTGCTGATTTTTCTATTATAATCACTCTGTGTAAAGATTTTAACTACTCATTGATTCATAAGATCAACTACAGGAAACTTTAATATCTCAAAAAGAGCTTTAAGTTCTCTATTTTTCTTAAAGTGACTCTTAACCAGTTGAACATCAGAAATGAAATAACATCTTTTAAAGCAGGTTTTTCTAGTTACATTTGAACTTTAGTGTGTTTTACTTTCTTATCTAAGTTATATATCACTTAAATGCACATCAAAAAAAAGAATTAAAAAAAGGTTGGCAGTACAAGGATTAGGGATGGGAATTGATACGATTTTATTGATACCAGTAATATTAATCGATCCAATTCTTCAACCATTCATCTAAGTGATTCCTGCAGATTTTCCGTGTGGGTAAATGTTGGCCTAAAAATGTTCAGTGTCAACAATGTCAAACACACGTCACAGCATAGACAACTGCTTCTGCAAGTTGCTGGTGTTTCCACTCACTTAAGGTTGTGCAGTAGGCGCCTTTTGATATAAAATTAAGCCACATTCTGACACTTCTGAATCCTGTCAGTGGAAGAATTTGATAAGGGAACTGATTCGCAAAAAGACTCATGACATTGATTCTTTGATGGAGCTGTTAACAATTCCACCAACTTCAACAAGTCATTAACACAACATGCAAATCAGCCAATCACAAGGAACAACTTCTGCATTGAGCAGAGATGTCCTGACACCGACCAACAGTATCATAAAGGGGCTAATGCAGATTTTTTTTTATTTACTGTAAACTGGAAGTCTTAATTAAGATTTATAATTGTTGGAACTTATTAATTCATTTACATATACCCTCATCTTTGGGCATCAAAGAGAGTTTCTATGGCTGTCAGCTGGTCACTGTTTTAACTGCCTTTTATTTTCTTTCTCATTTTTCAGGCATTTGGAATGTCAGTGATGTATTGTGTGGATTATGTTTTAATGTGTGGACCCCAGGAAGAGTAGCTTCTGCTTTTTTACTAGCTAATAGGGATCTAAATAAGTACATAAAATACTAATCACTTGGGCCCGACCGATACATCGGCCGGCCGATTAAATCTGCTGATTATAGCCCTTTTCAAAGTATTTAACATCGGCCAGAGTTTTGCCGATATAACACAGATATATTCTTAATTTCTCATAAAACAGTAAACGCTGTTTGGTGTCCAAGCGACTTGATGAGCAACTTTCAGTGGTGCACAATGTCCCGCTGCTGCTGGACACAGAGAGACCACTGGGCTCTCTGCTCGGCTATGGATCAGCCTCACAGACAGACCGGGCACCGCCGAACAGTTTCCTGGCCGACGCCACCTCTGTCTTTGTCAATACTGAGTGAATTGGGACCTCTGATGGCAGGGGATCAGTTTATCCGTGACTGTTTTATTGTGATTATGATGGAAATCTGGCTTTTTCCGCCTGTTCCCGACATGGCAGCTAAGCTAACTAGCTAGTGCGCTAACCAGTTAGTGAGCTAACTATGCTAGCGTGAGCCTAGCCCCTCGGAGCTCTACGACGTCATCAGCAGACTCATCCAGCGGAGGCTTCAGCGTAGCTGGGGACTTTAATTAGCCTCTTTAAATAAGTTTGTGACATATGTGCGGTGTCCCATAAAATATTTTGATTTCCTCACACACATTACTTCATGTTTAAAATAAAAAAGTGGTTCTACCTGAACTAAAACCTGCTTCTGATGAAATAATGATGTGACAAAGAGTTCATAACCTATATATTTACATTTTTAATAACATAATTTATTTTTTGCAGGAATTTTCGCCCCAATTTATTTTGTGCTTGAAAGCTGCAAAGACAAAGAAAAATGCCTATGACAAGAATGTTACTGAAGTGTTTTTGTTGCTTTCCTCACACTTTGCTCACAGTTTTCAGTTTATAACTACTTAAAATGTGGTTCTACCTTTACAGTAACCTACCTTTAGTTTTCATCAACAAGAAGTACAACATACAGAGTGACTCTTTTTAAGGTTATATAATTCATGTCCCAGAAGTTCAATGCTTTTTTTTTTGCATGTTATTATACTTTTAATTTTCTGTAGTGTTTGCAAGACTATCATTTCACAATGAGGAAGGACTACAGCTGCTTTTAATACCAGTTTTATATAACATTTGTTGACAAAGCTCACAACAAAATACCAAGCATTTACAAAATCCACAGAGGAGCCTGTAAGAAAAAGGGAAAAGTTGCAGAACCCAAACAACAAACTTTGGACTTTAAAAAAGAGGTTAAGTCTCCGAGAAACAGACTAAAGGCATAAAATATGACAGAAAAGGAGGTTGAATTCATGGCTGTGTGTTTTTAACAATGGACATTTGGTCTGCTGTTTGTACGATGTCATCATCGAGTGTAACTGCACACTAGATTGATTTCTCAACTTTAGGGATAAATTGGCTAAACAGGACATCCAAACAGCAAATAAAGATGATTAAAGTGGCTAGATGTGGCATGGTTGTTGTTGTTGCACAAGCTGGTCCAAATATTTTAGAAACTGATGATCAACTGGGACTTTTACAAATAGTCATCTCTGGAGTTCAACTAAATGGCCAAAGAGAGAAAATATCCAGTTAGCTGAAGCTCTCTGGAAAGAAATATCGTGTTTGTGATGCCAGAGGTCAGAGGAGAATGGCTGGGTTGACTTGAGATGATAGAAAGCCAACAGGAACTCAAATTGTTGAATAAAGGTATGCAGAAGAACTTTCTGTTTAAATACGTTAGCATACCTGAATGTTGTTGCAGACCATATCCATCCCCTATATATCAGTGTACCCATCTGATGAATGCTACAAGTAGGACAATGTTCCATATCCCAAAGATCAAATTATCTCTAACTAGCTTCTTGAACATGACAAGTAGCCCCCACAGTCACCACAGCTCAATTATAATACATGTACATCCATGAGAAATGACTAAAGAGCAAATGTAAGAGCTTGAAATATATCTTCCCCAAAAAGAGAGGCTTCATACTGCAAATAACCTGATAATATATAAATACAAAATACATATGTGTACACAATGTAGACCTTAAACAAACAGATGTTTGACCTGTGAGTTTAATTCTTCTGTTGTGTTCGTCTTCATTATGGAAAGGAGCAGCTAAAGAGTACTTACAGTGCCTGTGAGGTAAATAGTGTGATGGTTCTGCCATATGCTGTATTAGCACCACTAAACACCAACTGCACAGTGTTTTAACAGGGCCTGAAAAAGCTCAGCAAACAAAACTGAACAGTGCTTCAAGGGCAATGTGCATCAGTTTTGACAGGCTCTGCTCCTGCCAGGACAAAACCAAAAGCTTTAAGAATAGCCAAAAGGTAAAGCTGCTCCTCCAAAAGCTCTGTCTGTGGATTTTAAATGAATTCTAAATAAAAATTTTCATTAAATTTAATAACAACTGACAACCCAAATGATTGTTGATGCCACTTTGTATGTGTCTTTGTTGACATATATTGAATTTGTTAGTGCAGGGTTCTTTTATTAACTTGAGAAATTTTAGATTTTCAAGGTTTACACTATTGAATTGAATTTATTTGATAGGGATGATGCAGTTTAACATAGCTCCACCACTGAGCATGAATCTGATGTGCTGCATATATATGTATATATATGTATACACATATACACACACATATATATATAGATATGTATATGTATATACATATACATATCTATATATATCTATATCTCTCTCTCTCTCTCTCTTTATATATATATATATACATACACATATATATATATGTATATGTATATGTATATGTATATACATATATATGTACGTATGTGTATATATATAATATATATATATACGCATATATACATATGTATATGTATATATATATATATATATAGTCTTGAGATAACACTTGTTATGAATTGACACTATACAAATAAAGATTGATTGACTGATTGATTTCAATAACAAATAAAAACAAAATTTAATTAAATGAAAATGAAATAAATAAAAATATAATATAAACATAAAACATATTCCCCACAACACATTATGATCATCTCTGTCTTGTAATGAGGATGTTAATGGCGTCTTGAGAACATCAAATAGGTTTGAGCATAAAGCAGACGAGATAGGTAAAGGGTGTTTAGTTTAACATGATCTGCATCTTTTTCAAATATGAGCCTCCTACCGTTTCAGTGGGCATTCAACATCGTTTCTTAAAAATGATTTTATTGTGAATCATCTGCAGGAAGGTGTTGTGGGAAAACTCCTTATATTTTCAAGGTTCAGGTTAAAAATTAGAGGTGAAATTTGAGTTTTACAAATAAAGATGAAGTATAACAACACCACTGACCCTACTAGATTGAAAGGGGGTGGGGGATCTTCAGGGCCGCTCAAAAATATACAGGAGGTCCAGGAACCCATGGTTAAGAACCACTGCCTCAGGGACAAATTTTCTTTGTTTCCTGATTACTATTTCTGTTATCTTGGGGTTCGTTCTTAAAAGCCTCAGTGAACTCTCAACATTAACTTTACATTTGTACATCACATAAACAGCATTACCACCTTCAGCTGGCCCTTGTGCACCTTTATATATTGGGTGACGTTAAAATTCTGGATATTTTATCTGTTCATTTGAAAGCTCTGAGTCTTGTAAGGCCGCGCTAGACAAAAAAAGGATTTGTAAAGCTGACAAATCTGTGTTTTCTTTTTTAGAAACTTTGTGTGCCTACACTTCATTTTGTCCCTCATTAAACGCAGGACAAATATACTTTACAAATATACTACTGACTTCTGAAAAGAACGTTAGTTGATGAAGCTCTCTGCTCAGAGACCTCCCAATGCGGCTGTTGCTGATACACAGTATCTAAAGCCGACCCCTTGCTGCACCGAGCCCAGGGGCTGATGGGAGTCCTCGGGGGAACCATTAGCAAGTGGATCGGCAATGTGGCGCGCAGGGAGCGAGCACAATTCATGGGAGAGCGCCGGAAGAGCTCACAACACTCTAACAACACCTGTCACCCCTGCGCCTAATGAGAAACACAATTAGCAATTAACAGTGCGATCTGTCAGGGCTAATACCTGCCTCCCCGTGCGCACACACACACACACTAACACACTGCTGAGGAGAACTAGACCCCCTTCATCAGCACTTCCTCGCAGGTATGAAATGAGCCCAAACAAACGGATCAATTAGACGGGTGATGTAATGTTGTGAAACCTAAGCTGACGCCTCGGTGGCAGATTTTCCTAAACAGCGTCGTCGCTGAAGCTCCACAGTGACTTTTAAGACAGAAATAAAGCTGATTTTATCACTCAGGAGGGAACAGAGCCGGACGCACCTCATCCTGTCCATAGATCAAACTACATGGGCTGTTTAACTATGAGTGTGAGAGCAAGTTTGTCAGATGTGCTCTCAGGCTAGATCTGCTGCTCTACTCTCCTGTAAAACAATGGCCGCTGTGGGGATTAAAGAGAGGAGATGAAGTGAAGAGAGTATAAACAGCACAGGCGGTTAAGTTCACTAAATCTGCTCAGTCTGTCTTTATGTGGATGCCTGTTTGCTGCTGCCTGAGGCTGTGGACACCAACTTTAAGATCAATACAAAGATGAAACTGACCCCAAATAAAAAATCAACTGATTATTCCTGAGGGCAGTTTGTGGACTTCAAAAGCCAAACAAGAAAGGTGTAATTAAAAGTAAAGAAATAAAAGCATCTTCAGTGATTTACAGTTCTAACATCCATCACTCAAATTAACTTGTGAACTATTTAAAACATACAGGTTGGTGTAAAGTCACACTGGACATGGTACCTGTGGAATATCTCACAAGTACATGCAAAAAGAAAAGTTTTTCAAAGTCTGGCAGCCATGCTTGGACTGCCTCGGGCCTCTCCACACTGGGAATATCTTAAAAGGAGTCTCTTAAACCTGGACTGTTGATGAACACTGTACCCAGATTAGGGCTGATCGCAATCGCAGTTTCAGATAACGTGATCATGTGATCGACAAAGCTGCAATTTTTTGCAGCGCTCCTGATTGACCCAGGAGCTGTTGTGTCAACTAGTTTACACATACTTTTTACAAATTAGCAGGCAATTTGCATTTAAGAATGGCTTGCAAATGAACGGCTTACTCATAACTACGAATATCATTGTTTACTGAAAAGGGCAGTTGAAAGAGTTGACTTGTCCAAGAACATCAGACGTCCACCAGGCTGGTAAGCAGGCCAACAACACAAGGTCTCTGTTTAGGAGTACTGTCTGTCTGTCTGTCTGTACTGTAAACACAGTGAAGATTCCACTGAAGCTTAATATGAAGAAAATCACGAACTAAATCATAATCGAAATATCTGCCAGAAACTCACAATCAGATATTTTCCTGAAATTGTTCAGCTCTAGTCAGATACTGTCAAACCGGTTTCCTTTGTAATTGCTTATCTGAGCTGCTGTCCTTTTTTTTTTTTTTGGCTTGTTTTCTTGTTTATCACCGGTCTCATTAGATTATCATGGCTTCAATATATTTTTTCACCAATATAAAATATGAAAGTTCAATATAGATACTGAAACAAGTATTTTAAAGCAGCAGAAATTGAGCAGAGTGCTGTCTATGAAAGACAGCGGGTTTGGTTGTTTCATGCAAGTACAAGGTTATGTTCTGAAGGCCAAATCACCCAGCCCTAATTGTTCAGGTCATGCTTGTTGCCGACTAGAAACAGCACGGCAGGGTGAAGAACAAAGAAGAGCAGGATGTAGAGCATGGGAGTCTGATGGTGCAAGCTACACACACTGGAGCGGCACGAGAAAAATTTAAATACAATAGTTTCATATTTTTGAACAAATACCAGGGAAGACAATATCTGATAAACTCAAGATGCTTTCTGTAAAAAATAGTTCACCACAAGCTGACATTTTGCCTATTTCTGTGACTCTGTTTCTCTTTTTGACCTACCCTACTCTCTTTCCATCCTGAACTTCACAAAGCTCGAAAGCCCACCCGTACAGCAACTCAAGATATGGAGGCTGCCAACACCTGGAGTAACAGTGCCAAAAAGGAGTACCTTGGTTAAGAAAAGAACAGTGGCTCCATTATTGAAATGGTTTACAACATTCAGACTCCGTAATGATTGTCTTGGAGACTGTCAGGAACAAGTTGTATCTAAAGCAGGAGTGTCCAAACTATGGCTCAGGTGCCAAATGCAGCCCAATGTTTCGTTTGAATTGGTCCCTGAAACAGTCGAATAAATAAAGATCATTTTGATTGTAGCAGCAAATACAATCAACAATGCACATTTTATGCTATATTTACTTTGTCACAAAGTTTCAATTACCAAGCATACTGCAATTTTCATCTTCAAGCACCAACTTCCTTGCAGTTTACTCTTGTTTTAAATCTTACAGTGAAGATAAGCCGTCAGTGTTTTCCTAACTCTGCTCCTCAGAAGGTCATTCTCACCCTGACTAGGTGTGAATCCAGTTCTAGCTCTTGACAGATGATAACCCACCCCTAAACATTGATACTTTAACTTCAATACACCACTGAAGTGAGGTTCAGCAAGTGGCTCAGCTGTCCATGTATTCCTCTTTATGTGGCCCTCGACGTAAAAAGTTTGGACGCCGCTGACCTAATCGTAGGACTGGGCAAGATGGCCTAGAAGTAAAATCGCAGTTGTTTTTTTTTACAGCACTCAAGTTACAATTAAAATGTTTATTTCCATGATAAAAAAAAATACAAGTGTCACAAAAATGACAAGAATCAAGTTTTGTCTTAATATTAGCAAAATATATTCCCTCAAAAAAACAAAAAAATCCGTCCTAAAGTTTAAGTGTGTCATAAAATGTTTTTTTATGTCATTCAAAGGTAGGCATGTTTGTCTACATAAACACTAAAAGCTGAGGTATTTTCATTCATGAATACAAGCCTATAAAAGTGGTTGGGCGAAACCTGACAAGGCCTACCATCATGAAAACCATAAATTTTCAGTATTCATACTTTCAAACATTGCAACAACTTACGATTGAAGTAAGACAAGGGAAAAAAAGGATTTTTTAATTTTTACATTTTCTGCAGAAATAATGAAAATTAGTCTATTTTATCGATATACTGCCCAGATCTAGTTGGTTGCTGTAATTGTAACAGTGGAAGGAGACATTGGTCTTTTGCCATTATTCTACCAAAAAGGAACTCATAATGGAGACTTGAAATGGAAAAGAGTGAGAACATTATTGTTGATGTGTAAAAGAATATAACATATTACGTGTTGTTCTAAAATTTGACTTCATTGAGGACTTTAATGACTGCTTCACACAAGTAAAGAGTTCACCTGATATCTCTATTCCTGTAAAAACATTAAATTTAGTTCATGTCTTATTCAAACATAATCCAATTTTACCATAAAACATTTTGCTTTCAGGTATGAATTTCTAATAAACTGCCTCTCTGACACACACACCAGCATTAGCACTGGCTGTGTTCTAATTGGATTACACCAGTGTGTGTGTCTGTGTGTGTGTGTGTGAGGCACATCCAGCATAGTAATTGTGTCAGCCTTGTTGGTCAGTGGGGAATTGAAGTGTTAAATCCAATTCTGAATTTGTATCTGCGGTACAGAGGAGGGGGAGATGTAGCGTGAGTACCAACCATATGTCACCGTCCCCAATTCAGAGCCACTGAATATGGATGAGGAAGTACTCGGGGTCCTGGCGTCGACACTGGAAGCAGGTTGAGGCTTTGAAGGAGTGCACTCATTTGTTATCAGAGAGAGGAAGTCTGCAGGAACTACCACTGCAAAACTGACTAAGTTATACCTTAATAGTACAGAAACATTCAGAGAAACTGGCAGTACTCACCACAGACTGTTTAGGACAAGTACACCATCAAGTCAAGCCTATACTAAAAAAAGAAACCGGGAGAGTAACAAGCTGAATACCCGGACAGAGATGAGCATTAGCCCGGCGTTCACTCTTCAGCGTGCATGAAGATTTATTATATAAACATGATCAGATTGTATCGAAGAAGTTTACATTGTTTATTTGTCTCTTGTCGGCTCACTTCTCCTCCCTCTATGTGTCAACAAATGCACATTGGTGTACGAGAGTGCAGTTACACTCAACGACCACAGAGGCCTCTAGAGAGCTGAACACCGGAATCTTACATTGTGCTGTTTTAAAAAGAGCAGTCAGTCCAAGTGCTGTACACAGGGTACAGAAAAAAGGAGTAAAATTAACAGACAGATTACGAAAACATAAATAAACAAATAAATTAAACCAGTGAAATAAAAACAGTAACCCTGCAGCGCAGATGGTCCTACCTGATTCATTGTCTGAAATGTCTCAGATCCATCTTGCCAAGTTCCTATCTCCAATGACTTCACAACCAAAAGCCGGACAGCCCAATCAGAGAGGCGCAAGCTGAAGACTTAACAACAGGAAGAGACTCCATGTTTGAGAACAATGGCGGCTTCTGAAGTGGCAATATCTGCGGTTTTACAGGAAACTCAATTTTGTTGAAAGAACAGCAAAGAACACCACAAAGCTTTTCCTACAGGAAATCATGTTTTTTTTTTGTATAGAGGATCAAATCAGAGAAGCCGGGAAGCTGGGGACCACTGCTGGGACACTGGGAGAGATGCAGAAATGCAGCACGAACAATGTAGCTAGTCTATGTTAGTGATGGTTACTCAGGAGAACATGGTGGAGACTGTTGTTGATCAAGTTCATGTCCCATATAAACGTGGGAAATAATCCATCTGTGTGGTATAATTTAATGTAAGATGATATTCTAAGGACTGAAAAACTGAAACCTAGTTTAGGCTAACGGCTAACAACGGGATCGAGTTGCTATATCATACTGTGGCTTGACTGGCAGAACAATTATCCAATCACAAGCTGCTGTTGTTTTTGAAGGTTCTTCCTCTGAAAACATTTTCTCTGGGCTCTTCTCCAGATGGACTAGTGAAATATTTCCATGACAGATGTGTTAGGTTAGTGAATTGTAGCCTCATTTTCCTGCAGAGATTTATCATCTTGTGAATTCAGAAATGGTCTCTGTCTCTTTCTTGTAAGTAGTGATAAATCGATCAATCAGTTCATAACAAGCGTTACCTCAAGGTACTTTAGAACTGATCAGGTTGAAGACAAAATCTTCATTTAATAGATACACATATATACAGATACACATAAATATATTTATATATACATCCAGAGATGTTTCCATTCAGGCAGAGACAACCCGACTAAGATCACTCATCTCTGCTGAGTATAGATTCAATCAATCAATCTTTATATTTGTATAGCACCATATTTGTCTCTTGTTGAATATATATCTATTAAAGGTAAGCTTTTTGAGATGTGGCATCTCATGTTCAAAAGGGTCCTCGAGTCTATATGGCTGTAAAGATAGTAACTGTGGATGTATAATCAATACAGCAGAGATCAACATAATATTAATCTAATTCCTTCCTGTTGCCTTTCTATCATCTCAAATCACCAAACCACTCTCCTCTAGTACCACCAAGGCATTATTGCCCAAAGTACTGCCCCTCACTGCATATTTTCTCTTTTTCAGAGCGTTCTCTTAAAATCCTGATGATGTTTCTGCATGGCAATGCCAGTAGATAAACAGTTTTTGAAATGCTCATACCAGCTTGAATCATGCCTTTGAATGCAGGGAAAATACACCTTTAATGATCATTTGACTATTTCAATGAATTGTAATGAATAAAAGTAAAGGTCAGATCTACAAAAAAAAAGAAGAAAAGAAATAGCCGGTGTCTCTGTTATCCTTTTAATGTAAAGCTGCTTGTGTAACAAGTTATTACTGATGTCTAAAGCTTGAAAGCCTCCAAATCCAAATCAATTCATAATTTTTGTTAAGGATGTCCTTCAGTTGTTTCTTCACCAAAGCTCAAACTGGGTCCAATGTGTGACATTTCCTGCTGTTTTCTAATTTCATTGAGGCAATGCAGCAGCTTTGTGTGAACGATGCAGGATTTAATTTCTTCTATGGCAATTTATCAAGCTAAAGGTCTGGATTACAAGTAGCATGTAGGTTGTGTGCCTTGATATCTGATTCATGTGACGTGTTTGTGTGAATTCAGTCATCCAGTGTCACCCTGGAAATATCAGGTGGCTAATGGCGATGTAAACTTACTCCTCATTGGATTTTCACATTCGTTTATATTTTCTCACTTTGTTAGTAGAAAAAAAAGACGCCTGTGCGTGCCAGCGCTCTCAATGGAAGCAGAATCTCTAGCTGTTTGATTGACAAGAGATCTGCAGGGAAACAGTGTGACAAAAATACAACAGTAATCAACACCTCTCAACAAACATGCTGCTGTAAATACCAGGTCAAAACATAAATCCTGCAAGTTACCAGTTTAGGCAATGTGTTAACAACAACAGTGTTTCATATGTTCACTGTTCTCTTCATGTTTCAGAGTCTCATATGTGTTGGTAATATCAGTGCAGAGAGGATGAGCAAGATGTTCATGTCAAGATCATGTCTTTGCTGCTTCACTTCTGGAAACCATCAGAAGTACTTGTTAACAGGAGGTGATCATAAAAGCATGGAGCACAATGGCAAAGTAGGAATGTAAATAGACAGGCTACATTTGGCTAATGAAACATCCATCACCAGATTTACAGATTTACAAGTCACATAAAATCCTTTCTTAAAGAGATAATTTTAATACAGGTCAAAAATTCTGGTCAAATCCTTTGTCTGAACTGTAATAAACTTGTGCACTACTAGTTAAGACCACAGCTCTGTTTGACTGCTCCTGCCTCACTGCTGAAAACTGCATGGAGAAAATGGAAATCAAGTTTTATTTAGACAATTATCACATTTAAATGACAGCTTATATTCTCCTTTAATCCCAAATCAAACTTAAATCCTCTTTAAAAAACAAAAATTGATGACGTAAACACCTAATTCCAAATGAAAATGATCATTTCGAATAAACCTTAATTCTGAAGTAAGTGGTTGGTTTATATTGATTTTAAATCCTGATTAAGTTATTGCTCGATCATGTATACATTCATTCCGCTTTAAATAAATTCTGTTCGTTCTAGGCATGCTCATTCCCTAGTCCTGTCGCTATGGTGCATGGCACGCTGTGGCAACAGGAAGGCCGTCCAAAGCAATCGTTGGACTCGAGACAATTGAAAATATTTGGAAAAAATAAGAGTGAATGGACGTTAGCATTAAAATGTGAGCCTTTTAAAAGCTGTAGTGTCCAAGTTGGATGAGATTTCCCTGACAGATACGCTGCAGCCGCTGAACTGGAGTTTCTCTTCAAAACCATTCCCAACCCCCAGGCCTCAAATAAAGGCGAATAAACTTGTTTTCCATGTAAACCTCCATTTGGAATTACTAATTTCCATGTAAATACAAAGGAGAAACTATAATTCCGAATTATTTAATTCTGAATAATTAATTCAGAATTAAAAAGCATAATTTAACTGTGGCCAATGTTAGGTTGACATTAGGATATTACCAAAAGGGCCAAGCAGCAACTGATTATATCAGAAGAGCATTACAGACATGAAGGTTAAAAGAGGACTACAGGACAGCAGGACTGGCAGTGCTGATAGAAGTCTAATGCTGCGTTCACACCGCAAGCGACCCAGCTACCAAAATCGCGTCGCCCACTGATAAATACCTCATTTTGGTAACAGCGACCGTCGGCTGTCGCACGGTGACGTCACGTCCGGTCGAGTTTCACCGCGATCATTTCATATATCATATAATAGGATGTATAAGTGGACATTATTCCAGCTGTATCCTTTTCACTCACTTATCAACCACAAAACACTGCAGCTGATGCCCTGCAGTAGCATTATCTGTGAGTTTACCACGGTTTGTCTCGGCGGAACTAATGTCCTCACTGACATTAGTTCATGTCAGTCCTCACTGACATTAGTTCCGCCTAGACGGAACTCATCCGCCCTGTAGTCCGGATGAATAACCGTCTGTCTCGGGTACCGTCACACGTACACACACCACTGATTGGCTGATGCTGCACAGCCACACATGACATCGCCTGGATGGATCAACTTTTTTTTAACTTTGACATCGCGCAACGAGTGAAGTGATTGTCTTGTACGCGGCTGTCGCATCGCGGGAGGGTTAGCCCTGCCCCATCGCGGCTGTACATTGACTTTGAATGGAAAGTGATCGCCGAGGTAGTACAAGTAGCGTCTGGTGTGAACGCAGCATTAGTCAAACTCCACTATGCAAACCAGCCTCTCATCAATAACCTCATAATGCTGAAAATCTGTGATCAATAAAGACGGGTTTTTTTTTAACACTTTATTCATTTTAGTCTCATCAGATGAATTCAAGTTTTAAAATTATCTGCATGGCAGCATCACTGTTAGGATATTTTTAAATGGGATATTTAAATTGATTTTGCAAAAATACATTTTGCAGTACTATTATTTTAAGCAAGAGAAGCGCAATCTGCTTTGGCTTCTCTCGGTGGATTTTCTGGCATAAAGACAAAGAGGAAGCGAAGGTTTTAAGATGAAGAGTATGCTCTGTATTAAAGCAGCTGTGCTGATGTTAAGAGAAAGATGACCATACATAAACACACTTGCTGCTAGAGGCAATTTAGAGTCACTATTGACCTTAAAGCTGGTGTCTACGATTTGAAACCGCAGCCTGCCCCTCCTTCCCTCACCTCTCCCCTCCGTGTTCCAAGATCCCGCCCCCAGCTCGTGTTGGCTCATATAAGCCCCCTCCGGCAGAGCTACGAGCGACTAGCACAATATATCAGCAGCAAACTCAATCAAAAACAGCTCAGCTCAACTGAAAGTATCAAACACGACAGACATCTCCCTTATAACACACAGCAGTAGCCATTTCAACTGGACCAGCGGCAATGCGGGTTTGGCGCCGCCAGAGCGGAGTGTGGGGGAGGATTTATCTTTCTCAGCCTGTCCTCCCCAGCTCAGCTTACAGTGCTAACGATTAGCGGCTAACAGGCTAACCCGCTCCCCTACAAGTTATTAGCCCGTACAGGCACAAACTAACCAGAGTTATTCAGCAGACATCTCCCACTGTAGTAAACAAAGCCATTACCTGATCAACCAGGGGCGAAACGGCCGATGCTGAAGGTCTGACGGCTGAGGTTATTCGTTAGCCGTTAGCCCGCTAACAACCTCTCCCTCCACCCGCTGGCAGAGCTCCGCTGGGCCCAAGGGAGAGGGAGGCGGATTCCCGGTTCGGGCGCTAGGCTTTTCCACTTCATGATAGTTCAGTAGCTAACGCTGCTAGCTGCTCACCGGAGGTAGAGGGGAGGAGGCGGGACCATGGGCAAGATGTTTGAGTGAGGGAGACGAGGATTGGATGGACTCATGGACTAACTCACGGACCAATTAATAGTTGCAGGTTCTTAGGCTTGATTGGTCAGCTAGTATGCAGCTTTTCAGCGGATATACTGAATGGATTTTTTTCATTCTTTTTGGTCTTTATACTGTGTAGATAGGACCATAGGACTATAACAGCCTTATAAACGGTGTTATTAATATGTACAAAGCTTCCAAATCGTAGACCATAGCTTTAAGAGCATGTTTTTGGTCTATAAGAGAAAACCAGAGTGCCTCCTAAAAAAAGTACTAATGTCAAAGGAAAACATGCCAATTCCACACAGTAAAGATCTAAGCAGCACCTACTGTTCATATTTTTAAAAGGAAACTCAAAACATACCGTTTTAGTCTGGCTTATAGCTGATGATATTTATCATTCTCATTTAATCTTATTTATGCTTTTATTTTAACCCTCTCAATATGTTTTCTTTCTCAATTTTAGCTCAGATTTATTTTTCGGAATTTCATTCGTTTATTGATTTTTTTTTTCCCACTATCTTACTTCAGTACATGATATCTCATATTAACATACTAAAAATCTAAAATTTATTTATTTTAATGACCTATTTTCCTATAGTATGCTTATTTATTTATTTTCATCTAATTTCTTATCAGGATTTTTTAATTGTTATTTTAGTCTTAGCTCCAGTGTTCCCTCATTTTTAATTAAATATGGCATTTCCTGTCCTCTTATTTTGTTTTCTGTTAGAATCTCTTCCTGTATTATGTATATGTATGTATTAAATTTTTCTACTTTTTATTTATTTTCATTTATTAAGTGTGTTCATTTCTTTGTGAAGCACTTTGTGCTACAAAATGTTGTATGAAAAGTGTTACACAAATAAAGTTTAGTACTGTGGGGCAATTGTAGTGCATTCTGTATAACGATAGTTTTGGCTAATCTCTTCACAAGCTGCCTTTGTCTACAAGCCAAGAGCCACAGCTAAACTTGCCCATACCTTCACCTGGAGAGTGGCCGGTTCAAGTCCATTTGGAAACTAACTTAAAACTTTAAAACACTCTTACACCTTTAAACTTCATGACCGTAAACCTCTCTGGATAAAGTTGAGTTGACGCCGCTGGTGGTGCTGATGAAAATTCAGAACATGCCAAAGGAGTCACATCAGAGTCCAAATAATTTCCCCCTCTACACAGTCTACTAAACGTCACCCGAGAGGCAGCCTATTGTCCTCTATGCACACTGATCAGCAAAATCAATGTGTCACATAACAGCGTTCATTGTTTTATGGAGTAAACTTGGTTTTATGTTGTGTCTTCCTTTATGCAACTTACTTCCTCCGACGTTGTCTCTTGACTGTGATATTTGTGTCATTATGGCAGATAGATGGCTCCTCTTGGTTTTCTCAGCAACCCGCTGAAAGCTTCATTTCTTGTGAAAATGCCACACTAACCTTAGCAGTGTCAATTTGAACAGAGTAACAGCTCCTCCGTGTCTAATATCAGCTCTTAAAGACATAAAAACAACCCTCTGCCTCCAGTCGACTAATGTTTAAACTAAAGGTGACACTGCCAGAAGTAGCTGGTATTTGTCACAAATGTGGTTATTGTTTTTAATTTTTAATATATTGTTTTAGTGGAGGATTATTCTGCTGATAAATCATCAGAGAAATGCTTGGTTTTACCATGTCTATGAATATTAAAGTCTACAATAAGGAAGCACTTTTTATACAAAAGACTTGAAGTGTTTGAAAGGGGAGCTGGGATTTACAGGATATGATATATTATTGTTTGTTAAGAGATTTGCCAATATACCAGTCTGAAAAGCCAACTTGGGTTAGTATATTTCTTTCTTTAACTTAAAAAAATCCACATGTAGTTTCCATATTTCAAATACCTGTGGGGGAATGAGCAGGTAACTGTGGCAGAAATAATATATATATATATATATCAGAACAGAGAGAAAGGGTAAAAGAGAGCCTTAAACACTAAAGGTGATGCTTAAAATGAGCAAAAAACAGGAGACAAAAGCCACCTGGTCAAAAAGGTTCCATATATTCTGACGTATAAGTCCTAAATATTTTACTTTAATCACCTCTTTTTGAGTGGTCATAGTCCTGTCGCTGAGCCACTACTCATTAGCCTTCAAAATACGTAAACATGCAAGGTCTTTTCAGTAAATGCAGCTCCCAGCATCACACACTGCCCACAACTTGTACAAACCAAAACATGATCCAATTCATTTTGTATTGCAATCAGCTTCTTACTACGAATACTGGCAGAGATAAACGGCAGGGCAGCCGAGGCAGGTCAAGTCCATTTTTTTAACAACCTTGCTCGATGCATGAGATCAAACCTATTTAAAAAAAAAATGAAGGTAAAAAAGATTAGTGAAGTGCTTCTTTAATGGAAAATAATCTTCTAAATTAAAGGAAGTCACCAGCAGCTGTGGTAGGGCTGCTTGATTATAGCCAAAATTACAATTGTTTTAATAGGTATTGAGATCACAATTCTAAAACATGATTATTAGCTGATTTTAAAACACTTTTGCTTTTTTATAAAAGCATGTGTGATGAAGTATACTTTAAAACATAAAAATACTTTAAATATACCAATACATGTCATGTGGCACAGCAATCTTTTAACCTACATTTTTAGAATGTGTAAGGCATAAAACACAGTTAAAATGTGGTTATTATCCAGCTCTAGGAGAAAAGATTGTAATGTGTTCAGGTTGGCTCGGGGAAATGTAAAAAAAAATCTATTTGAAAATGTATTTCACAGTTTTGGCAATTTATGTGGCTGTTTGTGGGAGGGTCTTAGTCAATTGTTTAAATCAGTGATCACCAACTGGCAGCCCGGGGGCCACATCAGGCCCCTCAGAGCTTTCCATCCCCGTCCCCCCCTGACTATTATTTTTCAGAAGAGGAATTGGGCCACTGCAAAGGAAGTTTTTGAGGAGCTATAGCTTTTTCCTTGACTGTGAAAAATTAACAATATATGCAATGTTAAGTAAGGATAAAATCTCAAAGTTCTTGCTTTTCTCCTCATAATTTCTGATTAAATTTCAGAGTTCTGATTTTGTTTCTGCAAAATTTTAAATTTAATCTTAGATTTCTAAGTTTCCCCCCTACAATACTAAAACTAATCTCAGATTTAAAAAAAATCCTTCCCGAATTCAGACTTTTTACAGACTTAAAAACAACTTCAACTTTAATTATTTTTTCTTTTTTTAAGGTTTGTTTGCCCTTTTGGAGTTTCATATTACTAAACACGAGGGAATGTGCAAAGTAAAAAAATATTTTGTTTTAAGGACAGCTTTTCGTCATTTGATACCATCAACTATTAATGAAACCTCATGCAGCTGTTTCAGGACTGTTGGCAGAACACTTCATTATAACTGTGTTCAATTATTATAAGTGGTTTCTTAAATCTGGCCCCCAGAACTTATGCAAAGAAAAAACTGGCCCTAGTATAACTGTAGTTGATGATCCCTGGTTTAAATAATCGAATAATAATAATAATAATAAAATGTGAAAAAAATAAAAGATCACTATCATCCAAGAAAAGCCTGATTGGGGCATCACTGGACATGTGTCTTGCACATACTCTGTCTTTAAAAAAATAAAAATAAAAACAGACTGTAGACAAAAAATATGGACAAGAGAGCCATTTGTCAGGGAGCTTATTGATACTTCTGGAGCTGACAAATCACATACTGGTACAAAAAAAATATCTAATAAATATCTAATAATGTAGGAGAGCAATGTTTCATAATTTAACCTCCTTGCTTTCACAACTGTTGATGCAGTAAGATGAAGCTAAAGCTAGCTAAAAGCTACATTTAGGTTTAGTTGTGTCAGTTTAGAAAAGACTGGATTTCTTTTGGAGTCAGAAAAAGCATTCTGCAAGTGAAAGCTGTGTATAAACCAGGGAAAACGGCACATGAGGGGAATTTTTTAACTAAAGAGGGCTGAATGATTTGAGAAAATAATCTAATTGCAATTTTTTCCCCCCAATATTGCGATTTACTTTACAATTGTTTTAATGTTCCTCATCTTATGTATTCTTAAACAAACATAAGCAGTAGATCTTTTTATAGTAAAACCAATTTGACTTTAAATTAATCTAAGGATAAAAGATTTGAGAAAAAGTGGAGAAGTGAAGAACAGAAGCAAAGTATGAAATTGTAAAAACTGGGTAAAAATGGTATGAAAGTGGAAAAAGGTTCATAAATAGATGCAAAATAGGTATGAAATTGCAAAAAAAAAGGGAGAAAATTGGCAAAAAAAAATCCAAAAGCGGCATAGCAAATTTGATTATGGCAGCAAAATTGGGAATTAAATTTGAAATTAAATTTCAAAAAACATGTAAAAATTCCAAGAATGGTTCTGACAGTGACCAAAAAAAAGATGAATGGGGGAAAAATAGGCATAAAGTTGTAAAAATGGTCCAAAAGTGGAAAAAAAAGTGTATGAATAGAGGTAAAAAAAAAAAATAGGCATGAAATTGCAAGAAACTACATCACAATGCCAAAATGTTCAACACATTTTGGGCTTAAAATATTGAACCTTCTGCGATTTGAAAATTGCAACAAGCCATATTGCGATTTAATCTGATTTGCAATTAATTGTTCAGCCCAAAAAACTAAATATCAGACTTTTCTTTTCAGAGCTCCTGAAATAACATAAAGGAAGTGCAGAGAAATGGAGACGCATACCGACTGACAGATGAATGGCTTTGTACAAATTTTTTTTTTTGACCTCTTGCTACAGCTGGCACAGGCCCAGAGGGGGAAGGAAGTTATCGCTAATTAGCTATACCTACAGAAAAACACCTCAGGGAACACATATTTAAAGCAACAAGGTGACACACATTTAAGTACCAGTAAAAACATGCTATATTCTTCTGTATCAAAGGCAGCATATTTTAGCAACAACTGTCACAACATGCTGTGAATTACAAGATGATGTTTTGTAGAAAGCTGTGAAGTTAATGAATGTCCAAATTAAACTCAGAGCTTAAATGACCCGTCTTTCTGCTAAGAGCACGTTTCCTGCAGTGTCAGGCATCAGTGTTGAGTTAATTAAAATGTGAAGTGTCGGTCTTCAGTAACTGTAATGCATAAAGAAATGTGTAAGAGGATGTGAGATCAAAGAGACAAAACAACAGCAACTTATTAAGATTAAATCACATTGAAGTGACTGATAAAGTGGCTTCTGCTGCAGCGGGAGGTTTCTGAACAAGCGTGTGCAGACAGCAAACACACAAAGAGCACACACTCACCTTCCTTTCCTTTCATTAAGACCAAGGAGTGTAAGCAAAGTTTGCTTTTGTAATTGCCCTTTTCTCTCAGACTGTTTGACAGGCAAACAGCGGTGTGGTCTGCCTCTTCAATGTGCCAGAAACTCTAACAAGCCGTGATTAACCAGAGCAAAGGCACAGGCTAACCGCACACTCGATGTCAAGAGGAAAGAAGAAGAACAACCTTTCCTTTATCCTGTCAGAGGCAATAAAGGAAGGTAAGGCAGAGGAAATGACCATTTCAGCTGGGCAATGGAGAGATGTCAGTGCCAGACAAAAGCCTCGTCTCTGTCTGATGGGATCTTTTATAGAGAGCTGTTAAGAAGTTGTCTGCCAGATTTCATAATCGGAATCGGGATGTTTTTATATTAAAAATAAAGCTTTGGAGTTCAGAATCAAGCTTAACAAGCAATGGAGGTTGGAGACCCAAATCAGTTTGTAGAAAAATAAAGAAGCAAGACAAGAAGGACACAGCGGAGGAGTGTGATTTGAAAAACATAACTGACCATCAGGTTTTTTAACTAATATACTGGATGTGGATACAGGAGTTACTAAAAAGGTTTGGTCACATTGTGGAAATTTTTCCAGATTTATTTCTATATTCGGAAACACCTTGGTGGTGGTTATCTGTAGGGATGGGAATCCAAAACCAACTCCAGCTGAGATTTGTTAACAGCTTCATCAATATCGATATCATGAGTCTTTTTGCAAATCAATTCCCTTATCAATTCCCCCCACTGACGGGGTTCAGAAGCGTCAGAATTGTGGCTTAATTTTCTACAAAAAGTGCCTCTTGCACAGCCTTAAGTGAGTGGAAACATCAGCAGCTTGCAGAGGCAGTTATCTATTCTGTGACATGTGTTTGACATTGTTGACACTGAAAATCTACAGACCAACATTTGCCCACAGGGAAAATCTGCAGGAATCAAGAAAGGAATGGTTGAGGAATTGGATCGATTAGTAGTACTGGTATCAATAAAATTTTATCAATTCCCATCCCTAGTAATCTGTGCTCTCTAAGTACTGCTAGATGATCATCAATCAGAAATAGCATCATGACAATCTGCCACCCTGACTTGTCTGCGTCTGAATCTGCACCATATGCAATGCTATGTGAAGTCTGACACCTCTCTATCAGAACTGGTACTTTGAACATCAATTTTAGCAACAGTAGCCACACTGACCAGCCTTCATTCCCTTTATACATCAATCCATCCATGGTCCTGTCACTAGTTCACTACTATTCCTTCCTTGGACCACTTTTGATAGATAAAGACCACTTCAGACCAGGAACACCCGACTTTCAGAGAAGCACTGACCCAGCCATCCGGCCATCACAATATGGCCTGTGTCAAATAGCGCTGAACGATTTGAGAAATAATCTAATTGCGATATTTTCCCCAATATTGCAATTACAATTTACTCTGCGATTGTTTTAATGTTCCTCATCTTATGTATTCTTAAACCAACATAAGCAATAGATTGTTTTATAGCATAACCAATATGACATTAAATCAATCTAAGGATAAAAGATTAGGTATGAAATTGTAAAAACTGGGTAAAAAAAAAATGGTACGAAAGCGGAAAAAAAGTTAATAGATGCAACATAGGTATGAAATTGCAAAAAAAGAAAAAAAAGGGCAAAAAATTCAAAAGTGACTGAGGAAAATTGATCATATTGAGATTAAATTTAAAAAACATGTAAATATTCCAAACATGGTCTGACAGTGGCCAAAAAAAAAAAAGATGAATGGGAGCAAGATAGGCATAAAGTTGTAAAAACTGGGTTAAAAAGGTTAAAATAGGCATGAAATTGCAAGAAACTACATCACAATGCCAAAATGTTCAACACATTTGGGTTAAAAATATTGCACTGTCTGCAATTTGAAAATTGCAACAAGCCATATTGCGATTTAATCTAATTTGCAATTAATTGTTCAGCCCTAGTGTCAAACCTGCTCAAATTCTTACATTTTCCTGCTCCTACCATAACTTTGAGAACAAAATGTTTACTCGATGCCTGATATATCTAAAAGGTGTTAGGATGAAGGGATTATCACTGCCATCCACTTCATCTTTCAGTGGACACAATGTTACATCTGATCACACTGAAAACAGCAAACGAGCTGTGACATAATGATATGAACCATCAAGATTTAGCTTACATCTATCATTCATAAACATACATAATTATGGCAGGTTGTTAAGGAAGAGGACAAAAGTATCTGGTCAACAGGGGGAGCTGGGATGGCAGTCAGATTTCAACCATCAGTGTTCTTTGCTGCATATCTCTATAGATCTGTCCACTGTCAAAAATTGACAGAGACATATTTAAAAAAAAATGTAAACAGACATAATTTAAATCATGACCTGAAATTTTAAGGTGTCAACCAGTAAATCATCATGCATGGAAAGCCATTTGGGCATAAAACTGATTGGTGATATCAATCATGGTTCAGCTCTACTAGTACTCAAAGTTGGAGTGTATGTACTTAATTTTGGTCAATAGTGAACAAGGAGACTTTACCAGTGAAGCAAATATTGCCACTAATATGACTAGAAGATGCTAGAAGATTAAAAAAAAAAAGTTCACTATTACTACTAGCTGCCTGTTTTGGGTCTACTCGTACTACTATTAGACTTAAAGGGTCACTATAGTTCTTGTTCACTAGCTTAACCTTCCCATTGGCTTTTGAAATTTTTACAACCAATCAGGGTGCTGGGTTTGGTTATCATCCCTCTTACTTCATTTGAATTAGGTCTAATAGTACTACTAGTAGATTAAAACCATCTACTAGTAATACTAGTGAGATATTTTGAGTTTACTCGTAGTACTCGTAAACAATTTTAATTTTCAGACCAGCAGAGTGAAGCAAAAACGTCTTCTATGAGACTATTTTTTAATGCATTTTTGGGCATTTTGTTCTTTTATTGATAGAAGAGACACAATAGATAGGCTTGTGAAAGGAGTGAAAAAGAGTAGGGGAAGACACTCTGTAAACTGGCCACAGGCTGGATTCTCGTCCGGGTCGGCAGAAGCATATTGGATGTGCCTGGTTGCTAACCACACCGCCAAACCAGCATCCCTACTATGAGACAATTTGTGTCACTAGTTTTACTGGTAAAGCTATACATTTTTACTAGTAACATTTTAACCTCTACCAAGGAGGTTATGTTATTGCCGGCATCTGTTTATTTGTTTAATACGTTTGTTTGTTTGTTTCTCTGTTAGCAACATAACTCAAAAAGTTCTGGTTGGATTTTGATGAAATTTTCAGGAAATGTTCGGACTGGTACAAGGAACAAATTATTTTATTTTGGGAGTGATCTGGACCAGCATCTGGATTCTTTAACTTTGCGAAATAGGACCATTTCTGGCATTTGTGCATTTTTGTATGTTTTCATTCATTTCATTCATTCATTCATTTCCTTTATTTGTTTCGGAGGGACATTGCACATTAATAAACTTTTTTTAAAAAATGTAAATGCACCCGAGTTAGCCAAAAGGCTAGTTTACATCGACTGTCCCCCCTGCCAGAACAGAATAGGCCAGTACCTGGTAGGGAAGAAATATAAAAGATATACATTATATACAAATGCAAAGTGCAAAAAACCATGCTGATCAACAATAAAATACAAGGAGATACACATTAAGTAAAAAACTTTATGCATAGTTTCATACTATGTGACCCAGTCTCATACTCAAACTCTCTCATAACATATAGAAATAATTTACACCTTTGGTACGCTAAGTTTCTACCTCACATATATCATATACATTCAGTTACTGTCATACACAATGCTCAGGATTGGAGAAAAGGAAGACGGACTCAAGCTCTTGCGGCTGCAGGTTTCAATGTTCACATCTTTGGTTATCGATTAACCAATTCTTAAGTTTGGTTTTGAAGGAGACGTATGAGCTGGACTCTCTGATGCTTTGTGGGATCTTATTCCACTCATGGGCTGTCTTGTAGGAGAACACAGACTGTCCAAATGAACTCTTTCGGAGAGGGATTTTACAGTCACCTCTCACTGCTCCTCTAGTTACAGTGGCTGTTGTGGATCGAAAGTGTATTAGGTTGCAGAGTGGGGGGGGGTGCAGTGCGCTGACGAATCCGGAACATTAGACAACAATTTTTAAAAATAATGATGTTTTCCCAGCTAAACAGCCTGTATTTTTGTAATATACTGCAGTGATGGTATGCTCTAGGTTTTTTATCCAAGACTTTAAGAGCTTGTTTATATAGAGACATGACGGGTGTTAAGGTAGTGCTGTTAGCAGTGAACCAGGTGGGTAAGCAGTAGTTTATGTGGGATAATATAAGAGAAAACATATACATTTTTGCAGCTTTGGTGGTCATATGATTTCTAAGATGATGGAAACTTGCCAAAGCAAACCTTACATTTTCACAGATCTTAGAAATATGATTTTTAAATGTGAGATTACACATGGTCAAGGAATCTAAATATTTAGATGAATAGAGGTAGGATTAATATTTATGGTGAAAATCACTATATGGGTGAGGACGGTGGTGCTGGCGGAGGTCTGCACTTTCAGAGTGCTTTTCTAGTTAACGTCTGCTACTACTCCCATAGGACTTTGTTGTACTAGTAAGGTCTACTTGCCTAGTGGGCTGGAGACCTTTGCCAGTAAAATAATATTTTCTTTACCAGTACTACTCAAGGAAACACTGAAGCATGCTTTTATGTTTTATGTGGGATCATTTTCAGACCTGGACAGTTAATTAAAAAACTCTCTCTGCTTCAGGCCTTTAACAAGCAGGATCCAGGCTTACTGAGTTACTGAGTTCTTTAGTTTTACAATTTAAGCCAAATGTTCCTGACATAATTTACAAAGTCCAGTGTTTGAATGAGACCCTAATTAATTTATCTTCCTCAGTTTTTGATTTTTTTATCCTTTTTCTGACCAGCAGTAGTCTGACGAGAAAGCAAGCACTCACTCAGAAATGCCCTCCTGCACACCTGGGATGTGTCCACAGTCCTCCAGTGCCGGCCACTCAGCAGCTCACAACAGTTAATTGGAGCCTCGAGTTGTCTTTTAAGTGCCGTGATCGAGGGCACATGTGAGATAATTGCTGAGGGAGAGCACAGAGTTGTTCATTTCGTTTCTCTGCTTGGATCTGTGCCACTGGACAAAGGATCTAAACCAAAAGGCTGCTGAGCTCTCACTTCATCTGTTTAAGATGTTTAAGGTATATGATGAGGCTCTTACTACGCAACAGGTGGGAGGGAATCTCAGTGGGGTTAATGCATAAAAGAAAGAGGCTTGTTTTACTTAAAGGGACAGTTCAGCATTTTGATATGGGGTTGTCTGAGCTCCACAAGGCCACTAAGTACAGTAGAAGAAGTGGAAAGTTCTCTCCTTTCCCTCATTAAGCCCCAATTTGTACAAGTTTGTGCTGCAGAACCAGCCACAAACAGGGAAGTATTATACCAAATACAGAGGGTATTTTCTCCACCTACAAAACTCCCATCAAAAATTAATACCACAGTTGAAGAGTACACTACCTAGACATTATTTTAAGTGCTAAAACTTTTTGGAAAATGAAGTTTATCTGGCACTTGCAGCAGTGCTGCGTTGAGGAATACGTTACATAAGTCGCTGAGTTAGATAAACTTTCTTTCTCCAAAAAGTTAATGCAATTAAAAAAGAAAATCTAGGTAGAGTTCTCTTACACTGTGGTATTATGCTTTTTTGATGGGAGGTTTTCTAGGATACTTTCCTGTTCTGCGTCACAAACTTTGACGTATTTTGGCTTACTGAGGGAAAGGAGAGAACTTTCTACTTAGTGGCCATATGGAGCTCATACAACCCCACTTCAAAAAAATAATTTTAAAAAAATAGTTTTTTCAGTATTTTCTGTGAAATCAAAAGGGGCTATTGAAAATAAGGTGGTCTTAAAACCAATAACATACAGCCATCATGACAGAAAAATGTAAGAAGCCAATAAGTGATATTATTATTTTTAAATTTTTACTTTGTAAGACTTTCTGAAAGTAGAGAGACAGTAGAAAAGATATGGAGAGTGGGCAAGAGACCTACCTGGTCCGTCTTGATTTTGACTGCTTTACTTTAGGCAAATATTTTTTATTATTCGATTTTAACTTTCTTGTGTTTTCTTGAATAATATATTTTAAGGGAATGTGAGGAGAATCTGTTTTCAGTGACATTAAGACTCTGCTACCCATGAGCATGCGCGGGGCGACTGTCGTAATGCTGCGTTCCAGTAACCTCAGAACTGGGAGTGACATCATCTCCGACTTATCGGCGTTCCGGTTGAAGTCGGAAAAAGGCATGCCGATCAACCAGGCTATTGTTAGCTGTTGTTAAGATGCTCGGTGTTGTTGTATGAAGAATGTGATTATCACTATGGCAGCATTTTTGTAAATATAAGTCTAACAATACGATGTATACAGCTGATCTAGAGTGACACACCCCAGTCAGAAGTGCAAATAAATTGATTATTACAGGAGCTAAATAACTGCTCACACTGGGGGCATCCATCTTCGATTGTCAACTCGGGGGTGGCGAGGTTTCACCGAGTTCCCAGTGGGAAATTCCGACTTTGGGGGACGTTCCAGTTGTAGTCTCCTACTCGGAACCCGGAAATTCCTACTTCTGACTACAACTTGAACGCACCACAAGCCAAAGCGTGTGTGTGTTGTGATGCTAATAAAAATGCAGCTCAAATCTTCCTGAGAACTCTGCATTGCTTTATAACTTCTTTTTTCAACAACTTACAGGATGCAAAGCGTCGAGGTAATGTATCTCTTTCTAGTTACGTAGCGGTAGTTTTTGATGTGTGACAACAAGCAATTTTTGGAAAACTTAGGAACATTTTTGGAAAACTTAGTATACCAATGCTGTTTTGTAGCCAGTTATATATCTCTACTTACAGCCCGGTGCTCTAAGACGTGCCCAAATAATATAAATTTGCTCTAGTTTTAATTGTCTCGTTCTCGAAGTTGAGCATCCAGGACAGTCCAGCCCTGTCCGACCCGACCGGAAGGCTAAGGAATAGCATTTATAGATAACCTATTTTGATGCTATAAAACTCATCTTATAGTGTGTATTTTGATCAGGCAAATATCTAAAAGTGAGACTTTTTTGTAATTACTTAGAAGCTCCTCACAGTCCCTTTAAGCTTTTTAAATTGTAATTTCTAAAAATATTTTTATATTCATCTCAATCTATGCATTTTGTGAAACATTTATAATTATAAGTGTCAAATTTCTCAATGCTTTATTATCACACTTGTGTGTTTATTGGTTCACTGTTTTTTACACAATCAATAGTTTATATCGTTTTATATATGTCTTCTATTCCTTACTTATTTATGTATCCATAGTAATATTAATATATTAATTTGCTTTGACTCATGTTTGTATCTTGTTTTGTTGTTTTGAACATAATCTAAAGTGTTTTTCTTATTCTAAACTCATGATAGCCTTTACAGTTCCTCACTCACACAGTTGTGTGTAATCATGGTCTATAATAAAGTTTATTTGCTTGTTTTTGTTCAATTAGGGTTTATTTTTCTCCTTGACTTTAACACATTTGTCAAACATGTTTTCTGTGTTGTTGTTTCTGTCCA
Source organism: Scarus forsteni (assembly GCA_036419115.1). Taxonomy (NCBI): domain Eukaryota; kingdom Metazoa; phylum Chordata; class Actinopteri; order Labriformes; family Labridae; genus Scarus; species Scarus forsteni. Next base: position 5,980,887 of record JAZDUH010000508.1, read on the forward strand.
TGTAACGCACATTGTGCTTCATTTCTTTGGATGATAAGTGCTATACGAATAAAGTCTGATTGCTTGACTGATGCAGAAAACCAACAGCAGGTTGAAAATAAACAAAGGCAACCTGCAGAAGGCACTCAAGCAGACTTTTCTGAGCAGGGCTGAAACAGAGGGGTTTATACACCTACAAAAGTCAAATATCTGAATGGATTTTTAGGCAAAAATAGGTTCAACAGATATCTGGGACCACTGTAGACTTGTTAAAATGAATAGAAAGTGTGAAAAAGAGCTTCGAGATACTGGCCATCAGCCATTCCTCTTACTTTGCAGTTTCTTTTTCTATTGTAACTACTGGCATTTTAAAAACAGCGTGTGTATCTGACGGCAGTTGGTTGATCTTCCCCTTTTGGCCTACTTTTCAAAATTAGATGTGGCCACTTCTCTGTTTCACACATTAAGAGAAGTTAAAGCATCTAAAATGAAATAGTTGAACAAAGTTAGGCCCCTCAAGTGAGAAATTTTGTTTCGGGGGAAACTAGATGTGATTGTTAATATTCCATCAATAAAACAACAAAAAACTCAGTACTGGATGACAAGGACTTTGTTTTTTTTACCAAGCCATCAATTCAGAAAACGATATCTTATACCTACTTAAATCACATCAGGGTTAAAGGTCCTGATATTGTAACATGGTGATGTCTTGGTTCTAGTCAAAGTCTGCAGCCTTTAGCGTTCGCCCTTTGTGCATGAGCAGCTGAACCACAGCTAAAGGGAGCAAAGATAAACATGTGCTCGATTGTTTGAAAGAACTTTAAAGTTACTTTTAATTCATTCATAGCTGACTTTTGGAAAAATGACAATGTGTAAAAAACTTCACGCTTCAAATATCAAAAAAACAAATAAAAAACAAGAAGCACTCTTCAGTCAATATTATGCATTAGGGTTTGTTGTCTTCCAGCAAAGGTAAAATGGAGCACTAGAAGCTTTGTTTGTTAAAACAAAATGTTTCTCAGCTGAGAAAAGGCCCTCAGACGTCCACTGAGAAGTCAGATGAAATCAGCATCTCAGCACGTTCCCTCTAAGAGAAATTCAGAGGTAGGATTTGTGTTCTTTTTCCTAAAAACAGTTTGAGCTTTTGTTTTGAGAACTAAAACCATCAGTAATGCGACCAAATGATGTATGAATGCACCAAAACTGACTGGAAGAATGTCATATTTTTATAGGTCTATTGATACATTTACAGAACACAGGGTAACAAAGACTTTAGATCAATCTAGATGATTTTTAATATTCATCCAACAAAAATAGAACCACTGACATGCTTACCAAATGCAAGAAAATATATAATATAAATATATGATATGATGTTTATTAGGGGTGAAACGAAATTTCGTGCCACGAAATTTCACGAAATAAAAAATTACGAAATAAAAATCAAAGACGCTCGAAATAAAAGGACGAAATAAACCCTCCTCACCTCCCGTAGCAAAACACGTTGCAATACTGAGGAGGACGAAGTGGGGGAATTAGCTGACGCTCCTTCGTCAAATAAATCGGTTGTGTGGACCTATTTTGGCTTCCCATGTAAAAGACGACAGAACGGTGAGAAGACTGAGGACAAAACAACAACTGTTTGCAATATATGCCGCTACAGTTCGCCGTATACTGCGGCGAGAACAACCACCTGCAGCTTGCAAATATACCTGCTTTTATTTAACAGTCACTGTTGGCTGTGACCACGCCAACTTCAATTTTAATTCACGAACAAAGCAGTGAGTAGTATCTCTACACCTCCTGCTAACGGCTCTCTACCACCTCGCTAACACACACACACACTAACTCTCCCCTTCTGAACTCTGACCTGCTTGCCCCGCCCTCCTGCTCCATTCACTAACCGTCAACTCATAGGAAACATTAAAATCCACATTGAACACATAACAAACAGCAGAACTGCTCCACTTTGTTTGCGTAAGTCTGCATAAAAAACAATATTTGATTTTTGCATCTACTATTGAGCTGACAGAATTTGATCATACTTGAAGATCAGAAGTATATGCACTGTTATAGGCTAAATATTATAGTTCACAGTTCAGACATTTATAGGTCTAAGCTGCAGCTCTGAGGACTGCTATTTGTTTTCCTTTTCAATCAAGAATGTAGTTATCCTGATTGTTACAACAACAAAGCACTTTTTATTGAGATTTTATGTTTGTATTTGCACTGTCGTCTAAATAAGGAGAAAAAAACACAATTTTATTTTTTTTTCAAAGAGCATTTATTTTGTACTGATGCTGCAATATTTTTTGTATTGTATTTTTATTTTTTTGCATTAGGGAGAAAATAAAGAAAATGAGAATTTTTGCACAACTTCCTACTGTTGGGGATTTTCCTTAATCTTTATTTCGTATCGTGAGTGTTTCGTATCGTGAGCCCTGTTTCATATTTCGTATCGTTTCGTGAGTTGACCATTTCGTTACACCCTCAATGTTTATTCATCAGTGTATAACTAATTGGTAAAATCAGAAAATCTAAATGACTTATGATCCTGTACCATGTGATGTCAGATACTTTAACCAATTCTAGTTATGAAATTTCTCTTTACAAAACTATTTCACAAATATGAGACAAAGAAATTTAGCATCTGAACCAGTTTGGTGGTTAAGGGTTCCTTCCTAAATTATGTTTGTCTATTTGTTAACATAGCAGCCTTGAGGGTCCTGTAGCATTGCATCATTTGTGTTCGGGTGCAAGTACATTCATCAGGTTTTGCTGGGGAAACATAAACTCTAAGCGCATCAGCACAGTGCATCACATTAAGCAAATGTTTTCATCCGGTCTTGGAAAAAGACCTCTGGTTTCTGCAGAAGAAAAAACATGCTCAAAACATCAAAACAGCCGTAAACATCACACCCAAACTTTGTTGAAAGCTTAGAAATTAGTCACAGTAATTAATTTGAAGTCAAAGTTAGCAGTATGACTGTTAGAAGCAAACTTAGCCCTTAATGAGCTGAGAGCAAACAGAGAAATAACGATAAAAAGGTGAAAATTCAAAAAGAAGAAACTTTTGTGCAGAAACTTTAATATTAAAAGATACTTTAAGTTCAAATGCATTTGTTTCAACTGTATTTTAAAAAAGATTTAACAGCTGTGAGCTAGGGGGATGGAAGACTTGAAAAGGTGAATTTATTAATGTGTTTCTTCATTAATAATAAACTGCTTCAAGGATAATTATGCTTTCATTTGCTTCAACAGAAAATTATTAAAATGTTAAGAAATGGAAATTGAAGCTTTTTTACCCTATTAATCCCTTGCTCTACTTGTTTAGGATGTCTTAAAACACCTGAGTATAGAATAGAATAAAAACAAACCCTGATAGCCAATATTTTAAAAACCAAACTGAATCAAAAATCATGTCCAAAAATTGAGGTATATCCTGAAACATGAGCTGAGTGTACAGCTGCACCCCTCACCCATTTTAGCCTGGGGAAAAACCCTGCTACATTATATATTACCCAGGACGTATTAGGACTTTAAAATGTGTGAAGGCCGGTGCAGAAGTTCCCACAGTGATGACAAGAAGTGTAACTACAGTATATCAGGAAGCTCAGCGTGTCAGTTCCTCTCCACCATCATTATCTCTCATCTTTTGGCAAACTGAAGCCATATTTATCAAGTCTGCAGCAGCTCTTTACCGTCAACACTCATCCTCGCCCCGCTCCCCTTCTTCTCTTCCTCTCTCTCCCTCCTCTCTCGTCTCCTTTCCAGCCTTCCTCTTGTCTTTTTCCAGCCCCACTGAGGAGACACGGCCATAAATCTCAGGGTAGCTAATGAACTGCATTTAACAATAAAATGCACTGGAAATGGAACATTTCATTTACAAGAAGATCAATGGCAGTGACAAACACCCTTCTCGGAGTGACTAGTTAGCGGGATGATGTTCCGCAGGCAATCTAATCAATCACCACACACCGACGCTGAGATCAATCACAGGAGGAAAAAGAACTGGGAGAAAAGAGGCTTTATCTTTATACTGTATTCACGCTCTTTATTGAAATAGGGCCACTAATCACGCACTAAGAGGTCCACCTTCCTGTCCTCTTATTCCTCACACACTATGGATATTCTTCTCCTTCTCTTTTCTTTTCAACCATTCTCTTTCTCCCTCTTTTTCCCTCCGAGCTCTGGGGAAAGCAGTCGAGAGGCGAGAGGAGGAGAGTGAGTGATAACCATCCGGGGAGTCAAGTGCTCCATCACCGCCATCCCCATCTGCGACCCGACAAGTTCATAATGCCAGGCATCTGCTTTCATTTATAAAGGCCTCACTTAGCCCTCATGCACACTCACAGTCACTCCAGCTTTTTTTTCTGCTACGCCCTCCCCTCTTCTTCCTTTCTCTGCCCCATCCGGCTGGCTGAGAAGGAGAGCGCCTCTTGTCCTCCTCCTCACCTAATCCTCCTCATTGCCACCTCTTCTTCTTCAGCTCGAGGCCTCTCATGGTTTCTTTCCCCCATTTTCCTCCCCAGCTACATCCATCTCCTCCTTGGAAAACCATCACACTCCGATCCAAAAAGTTTTAAATGTGACAGCAGGTCATGGTCTAGTTTCCTGTTTTTAGTTTTTTACATTCAAGAACAGTTGAAAACATGTCCAAGGTCAAAATCTCAAAAGGTGTAACACATGGGGCAGGAGGATATTGATATGAAATAATATTTGGGTATTTTTAGCTGAATTGAAATGTATGACACAAATCTCAATTATCATTTTTGCTTCTTAGAAAAGAAATAAGGGATTGTCACTAAATCAGGAAAATGAACCAGAAGTAGGGCTGGACAATAAATCAAAAATAATCTAAATCAACGTTTAGACCTTCTAATCTAAGTAATTCTACTCATTATTTTCCCTGTGTAAGTCACAAGACAGTGTCCCTGACAGTTCTGAAGAAGACAGCAGGGTAACGTCGAAAACATGTCAAGGTAAACATACCTTTTGTCTTAATAGAAGAACAGGAAAACATGGAGGAGACAAGGCCCAATCTATCAGAGGACCTTGTAGCCAAGAAAAATGCAGTCTCTGTTGTTTGGGTACATATTTGATTCTGTGCAGAGGACATCAAGCAGAAAGAAGTTAAGTGTAAATACTGCAGGAAGACCATTGGTATCACAACTAATTTGTTCCACCATAGCATAAAATAATCGTTCATTAATCATAATTGGGGTAAGAGCTTCAATTAACCAGGTACTAAGATTAGGCAACATCGCCCAGCCCTAACCAGGAGTGTTGAAAATAGTCTTGTGCATTGTAGCACTTTGTTCTGTTAGCCTTGCAGAGCAGACGGACCTGCCTGATTCATCATCTGAAATCCTGCATGTCCATCTTGCCAACCTCTATTATCCAACAACTTTGCTCGGCTAAATGCTTAACGGCTCGATCAGAGAAGAGAGGCATGAGTCGCAGACTGGTGACACCAGAAGTGACTGCATGTTTGAAAACAATGTCGGCTGAAGCTGTCTCAATGTCTGCATTTTTTGTTAATCGGATATTGACTCAATTTGTTCTTTGAAAGAGGAGCAAAGAACATCAAGTGAAACTTTTCTCGCGAGGAATCATGTTTTTGCACTTCTCCTGACTGGGGATCACTTGTGGGAAACTGAGAGAGATGCAGAAATCCTTCACGGACATGCCGGTTAGTCTGCTGAGGCGTTCATATATACAACAGGGCTTTGTATGTCAGGAGTGTCACTTATTTGATGTTATGCCAATGAAAGTATTGGATCAATATGTAGAATCACACTGATATTAGGAAATAGGGATGCAACAAATCGTCAACATGAGGACTGGGAAAAAAGAACCTCAAGATTTGATTTGATTTTGGTTCTCTAGGATGCTATTAGTCGATTCAGTAAGAAGGAGAAATACCTAAATAAATAGAGTACCTGTTGACAGTTTTTGATTTTTTATTTTCATGCCGGGCGGTACGGTGGTGCAGCAGGTAGTGTACGTACCTCACAGCAAGGTTCCTGATTCCATTCCTGGGTCTGACAGGGGCCTTTCTGTGTGAAGTTTGCATGTTCTTCCCATGCATGCGTGGGTTCTCTCTGGGTACTCTGGAACCAAAAACATGCTCATTAGGTTAATTGGTGACCCCTTAGGTATGAATGTGAGCATGAATGGTTGTCTGTCTCTCTATGTGGCCCTGCGATCAACTGGTGTATCCCGCCTCTCGCCAACTGACAGCTGGGATAGGCTTCGGCCTCCTCCGATCCCGAAAGATATAAAAGGGAATAGAAAATGAATGAATGAATGAATATTTTCATGCCAATATGAGCATACGGTATGTGGTATTTCAACTCACATTTTTGAACAATCAAACATCTGAAAATCTGTTGGAATTATCTGGATAGTGTTGATCCCAGAAGAGTTACAGTAATTTGATTCATGCATGTGTTTTTCTGTCGCCTGCAACAACTTCGTATTATAAACACTGAAAAACTGCACACTTACTGACCAGGAGGTGAATCAATTCAGAGGATTTGTTGAATCAATATTGAATTGTGGGGGAAACTGTGATGCATTGATGAACTGATATTTACCTACCCCCAGTCAACATAGTCGACTACCAAATTGGTCAATGACAGATTTGATTGCCCAATATTTGTTAAATGATGTCATAACTTGTTTTTATTGTAATGTGCCGACATTAAATTGTTTTCTCTTGTGGATTTTACAGAGGAGTGAGTCCTCTTACTCCTCTTTCTGTTGTTGACCACAGAGCATCAGGTAAATAACGTAGCATCGCAGCAGAATCTACAGTTATGCTACCACGTCCTATATCTTCTATTATTATTGACATATTTAATCCTCTACACTGACAATGAAAAAAACTGGAACATCCTCACATTAGCCTCTATGTGTCAAAGGTACAATGGAGATCTATTTTTCTGCACCAGAGCTCAGGTTGCAGAAATAATGGCACTAAAGTTGTGTCCAATTTAAGAGCTAACCCCATCTACAGCAACCACACGCAGACACAAGCGCTAACCTCTTGTACAGCAGAGTGGAGGCTAAGCTGATTGCTATATATACTTATTACTGTAAGTGACCATATTATTAGCGCTCTGTATGTGTCAAACTCAGTCTCAGCTATCTCCACTCTGTTCTCACTCAGCTGCAGTTTAACAAACATGTGTGAAAGGATCGCTTTTCATCATTAATACTTTGATATTAGAGTATGTCAGTGCATAAGCATTAAAGAAGAAGAAACCTTGAACATCAAATTAATAAACTAGAAAAACACTTTGTGAGCGCAGACCTCCTCCAGCGCCACAGTCCTCACCCATATTGTGATTTTCACCATAAATATTAGTCCTACCTTTACTTCATCGAAATATTTAGATTCCTTGACAATAAAAACATCCCATAAGCAACTGGATTCCTAATGATATCTATTTTAGTTCAGTTGTTATTCACAAAAATCAAATTTTTCATCATAGCGGTCTTACGCTGAGCCGAAACACTGGCAAAATCTAATGATTTATTCCTTGCCCTAATCCAGACATTTCATGAATATTTTATTGAAATCTGTTCGTCACTTTTTGAGTTATGTTGCTAACAGAGAAATAAACAAACATACAAATAAACAAACAGACGTAGGCAATAACATAACCTCCTTGGCGGAGGTAATCACAAACAATTTGTCTTAAAAAGCCAACATAAAACCATGTAGTCTTTTATCCATCTTACTTTGTAGTTATTTTTCTTTTTTCCCCTGACTCTTATCTGATTGTCTACTTGAATGTTCAGCACTTTGTGCAAAATTTTATGTATGAAAAGTGCTTTATAAATAAAGGTTGATTGATTGACTGATATTAAGCAAGTTATGGCAGATGTAAAAGCAGCTGAAAGAGCTGCATTAACACCTGTTCCCAAACCTGAGCTGGCTTACATCTCTGAGCTTCCACTACCTCAATAACCTCAAATACCAGGATGGACTGGTTCACATAACCATGGAAATATCCATCTGGGACACATCTCATAGAAGGACTTTAAGATAAACTGGGGGAAGACTGTTCTTTATTTTGAACTATTCAGAGGCTTGAAGTCACTTCTTAATTTTGGCACAAGAAAACAGGACTTTCTCCTTAAAGGACACTAAAAGGCCTGATCATTATCTGACGGGTACAACTGTTTCAGGTTAAAGCTTCGTAAGATGGATCCGCCTGTGACAGACTTGGAATCTGGTAAATCCAGCTGCTTTGTTATGTTACAAATATCAAGCTCTAGACACCCAGTACTAACAAGTTTTGTCTGTTAATCATCACAAAATGCAGAAAAACTTAAAACACTGTCTTAATTGTACAGAAACATACACAATTGTGTGGACCTGCTGGTCTACCTTGCTCGCATCAGGCTGGGCCCCCTCTTGCCTTCAGAACTGCCCACCTACACCAAGGGACATCTAACTTACTGATGTCTTCTGTCGTCCTGAACCACTGGTCATTCTCCTCTCACCTCTGGCATCAACAAGACATTTTTGCCCAGAGAACTGCCCCTCACTGAAGCCTTTCCCCTATTTCAGATCATACTCTGTAAACCTCCAGAGATCTTTGTGCTTGAAAATCATAGGCCAAGTTGTCAGAAATTTCTGGAACACTCAGACCAGCCTGTCTGGCACATCAACAGTGCCACGTTCAAAGTCATTTGAATCACCTCCCCTTCCCATTCAGTCGCTCAGTATAAGTCAATGTAGGTTGTCACACCAAAAATGCACTGAGTTGCTGCCATTTGAAAGGCTGATGGAGCTATTTGTGTCAGCAGTTGAATAAGTTTACTGTATGAAGATAAAGAAAACATCAGAATTTGCTTAACTGTTACATCATGTATTTAAAAAAAGACAGTATATGATTTTTATGATCCATTAATGGTGGAATTGGCAAGGTTGTTTCTCTGATTGCCAGCAAACTTTTGGCAGTGTGTTGAATTTTTTAAGCAATATTTAGTATCTGGAAGCAATTAATTGCCCATTATTTGGTTTCTGGGACATTTTTATTGGCATTGTTTCAAACAGGTGTCTATATCATTAGATTTTGCTCCAATTACAAAATTACAATTAAAAGGAAACCCTCATCAAGTCTTGACACTTTAAATAGACTATCTTTTAGTTAATTAGTCTGTTTCTATGACAGTCAGTCTGTTATCATATTAATTCAATCAAGATACACACACCTACAAGCCTGACAAGAAAGGGGTAATGAAGTAGGTGTCAAGGCCTAGTGGTTTGTTTCATTGTTAAGTTTGCTGGCCTGTTGAAACATTCTTGAAATAAATTGAAATGTAGCCCACATTCAGATATGATACATGTGCTTGTCTGTTCTGTACCAGCCTGTGTTGCTTCATCACCACAAGGGATTAAAACTGAAAACCAAATGAAGTTTAAAATCTATAACAGCTTCCTCAAAGGATCAATTTTATTAGTTATAGCTCATCACTTACTTCCACTTTGTTCCACATGCCTTGTAAATCAAGTATGCTGCAATCATTAAAGGCAGGCAGCAGAAATGACCACAAAGACGTCAAAAGATACATAGAGGGGCAGACATGGGCAAAATTTTGGCTTGATTTTTAAACAAAACACACTTGCCACACACATTAATGTGCAGAAAACAAGCATTTAACTATGCAGCACAAAACAATAAGCAGAGTCATGTTTTTGTCATAGCAGCCACTAAAAAAGGTGTATAGTCCAGCTTTTTCCCACACAGAAAATCAGCAGAAATCATTAAAGAATCAGATAGATAAGCAGAATTTTTAATGGCATTGATAAATATGGTCTCATCAATGCCCATCCCTAATCTCGACACTGAAACTCCATTAATGTAAACATGCAAAATTCTAATTCAAACCTGATACATAACAACCCTCGATATAAATATAACTATATATTTCAATAAATAGGAAAGGATTTCAGCAGCACAAATGGGTTTATTTGCTTCTCTATCAGTTCAACCACAAGACTGTTTTTTTTGGGGTTTTTTTTGGCTAGTCTTATCAAGCACCAAAACTCAGGTTAAGTTTGGCAGGGCAAGCAGTTTGCTCTTGTTTTGTGTCCGAGCAGAGATGAGCTGTTAGCATCTCCCCTCCCTGCTTCTCGGGGTCTTTTTCTCATTTGAGCAGAAGCTGATCGAGCAGTGGCCGGGCCCTCACGTTTGACTGGCCATCCAAAATTCTTAACTGATAATCAGGCGACCTTCTGAGGCAACAAAAAGAAAACTTGCAGGTAAGTTATTTCCTTTTCCTTTTTTTTTTTTTTGATTACTACGGTGCCTCAATCATGAATCGATCATATCTGGCAAATGATCAGCTGATTAAAATGAATGCCTGTGGTCACCTGTGGTTTAAGTCATTGCTAAAATCTGAACAAATCCACTCATCCACTCCTACTGTTTTTCTCCTACATAAACTGTGTTGTAAACCCCAAAACTTTGTTTATATTCCTTGTGTTTGACAAAGGTAAGTATTTGATGTGTTCAAATGTAACTACAAAAGATAGAAATGTAAATTTTGGCTAGAATCTTGAATAAATAATGTTCAATGTGGGTTAAATTAGTTTGTGCTCTTAGTAACAAAAAATTGTGCTTGTTCGATTTGCATTTTTCTGTCTTTACTTGTTAATTTTTTTAGTTTTTTTATTGTTAAGTTTTATTTGATGAGAGGCTCAACTAACACGGGCATTGTAAATTAGCTCAGGCTTTGAACATTGTTATAGGCTGCGACACTCTCTTGCTTCATTTTGCCCCTTTACAAAAAAAACCCTTGAAATAAAATGACTATTTACAGTGTTTAGCCTGTTGGATAAATTCCCTTTTTTCAGTCCATCTACTAATCTGTTAAAATCTTTAGTTCTGCTTAATGTCATTTAAAATTTTTGCACAATCATTTTGTTAACAATACTTCAAATGATAAAAATCATTAGTTTGGTGCAGACTTATATTCTAGAGTGTGGATTAACTGAATTAGATGTCCATCTCTGAATAACATTTTTGTGTCAGGGATTCAATTTCACTAAGAATGCATTTTTAACCCTATAAAGCCAATTGTATCATATTTGATACATACTTTTATAATACCTCTATCTACTCAATATGATCAGCAAATAACAAAAAAACCCTGAACAAAATCAGATAAATGATAAAAATGTCCTCAAATGGATTATCAGTTGTCAAAAACACCTAATGTATCAAATGTGTTATGAAAAATCTATATATTGAGTTTTATGGACATTTTGATATTTTTTTAGGATTTTAGCAGAAAGTGAAATAAACATTTCAGCTCCAAAAAAATTATAGTCTTGGGCCTTAAAGGGTTAAAGACTTTGTTTGTGCATTTTACCTGCAGCCCTAAAACGTGTTTTCTTCGTATTTCTGGACATTTTGAGCATGAATCAATGCACTGTGTCATCAGCTGGCTGTAAATCGCAGTACGCAGAGCACTAAACATACCTTCACTGCGGTAATGTGACCTCAACAAGTGTTTCAAACTGTGTGGGCAGACACACAGTGATCGATCTAATGAAGGCCTAAGTAAAAGATAATTTATTTTCCAGAGTAAAGACAAACTGTGAAGCGAAAGTTTGATGGAGTGAAGTCATGTGCAACCATTAGGTGGAGCACTTCTCTCACTTAACATGCCAGAGAGCTCAGAAGAAGACAAAAAAGAAAGAGAGAGAGAGAGAAGGAAAACTTGCTCTGCCCATTATGAAGTAAATTTTCTGAAATGGGTTTTTATCATGAAAAATAAAATGCAACATCTGTTGTAAATATATTTGGATACATTAGTGTGTCCTCTGAGGGCTGCATGGAAATCACTGGCAGTCAGCGTGTAAATGTGTGTGTGTGTGCGTGCGCTCCAGTACTTGTGTGTGTGTGTGTGTGTGCTTCATTTATGCAGCGAGGTGGCCACACACACAGTTTAGAGCAAAAGACAGAAGAGAGCATTGGGCTGAGGAGTGGACTTCTCTTTTCCAGAAGGCTTTTGTTAAACACCTCGTGAAGTACCTTTGATGGAGCACTTCAGCTTTAAATCTCCGTCTGAGAAAGTAGAAATGGGCAATGCAGCAGAGAGGGAGACAGATCCTGAATGTAAAGAAGGCAAACCTGAGAAAAAGGGGCTTATTACGGTCCCAACACTTTCACATAAAATAAATATGAAGACAGAGGCTCAAAAAGAAAAAAGCTGTCCTAGACGGGTTTTCAAGGACTTCACTTCTACTTCTAAAGACAGTTAGTTGGTCTCATAGTCGAAATTATGTCATATTTTAAATCATAATCTTATTAAGTGGCATATCTTTCAACTTGTGATGCTTTAAATCCTCAAAAAAAACACAAATTAAAAAATAATCAGTTGCATTGCCAGGTTCCCTGTATTACAATCTGTGATCCACACAATTTTCCTGAAGTAATATTATAAACGGTGTAAAACTGACTATTTCCTATTGTACAAAAAGCTTTAATACTTTAAATGCTTCATGACATAACTCGACCTGGTCACAATTTAAAATCAAGGCTTAAACTCCACAGTTAACAGGCAGTAACACCTCATGTTAACTGCAGTTGGTGACTCTCATTCATGTGAAACCTGCTGATTTTAATACAATGCATATTTTCTTTATTTTAAAGTATATAAAATGAACCCTGACTGGCAACCCCTGAATAACAGAGGTTAAAAGAGAAGCTAGTGTCTATGCAATTATTTGAAATGTATTAAAATGCTGCAAGTTGATCAATTCAGTGTATATTTTTAAGGCACATCTGAATTTTAATTTAATATTTTTACATTCTAGTCAAATACAGAAATAAACTTAAAAAAACATTCTGAGGTGGAAAGTGACGCTGATTTTGGTTAAAAGATAAAGAGTTACTGTCAAGATTATTCTTAATGTGAATAGGTTAAAAAATGAAGTATTTTAGAAATTCCCATTGAGCGAAAAATCTAATAATATGTGAAAATTTTAAGGCAATCTTATTGTCCTGAATTTGTAACTGTAAAATGCTTATACTTAGTATACTTATTTAAACTCGGGGTCAGAAACTAACGGAACCTTAAACATTTTCCATTCATGCATGAGTACAAATAAAGAAGAAAAATAAATGCGATACATTTACAGATAAGATATTTATTAGCAACAGATAAAATCATACAGACAGGTTAAATCCCTACTCTGTTTGCGTTCTCTCCTTTTGATTGTTATAAAATCAAAAATCATCCAATTAATAACTACGAACATTGCTTCATTCAAATATCGGTTTGAAATTCCTACTTGGCTTTCTCATCTTTTTTTCTGTAATAGTATATATGTGAAAATTTTTAAATCATGATCCACAGTATTTTTGCTAAATATCAATTAGCTGACTAATCTTTAATATTTCCTATTTTTAATATTTTCCCACACAAGCGTTTTTGGCGTGAGCAGGGAATATTATGGATATTATGTGGGTATCTGTAAAATATGTGTCAATACTTGTCAGGACCAGATGGATAAAAATTGGTGAAACTTAGGGCTGGGCAATGTGGCTTAAAAAAACATCACAAAACTTGGAACAATGATTGCAATAGTTTTCTCCCCTTTTAAGTAAAAAGAACATAATGACACAAAAATTGCATAAAACAAGTTTTGCCTGAATGTTATAAAAATCCATTTTAAATCTCGGTTGTCATTTAATGTTCAGTTTGCAGTTTGGATGCAGGCAGGCTTGTCTACATGAACACTGAAAGCTGGACTATTTTCGCAGTATAAAACGAATAAAAACAAATGTATAACTAATGTGATTGTGCAAAACTGGACAGGGCCTATAATCAAAAGAACTGTGACCATTTGTCAGTATTTGTATTTTTAAGCAGGGCCACAACTTAAAAGTAGAGTAAGGGAAAGTCAAGTAAAAATCTCAACTTTTAATGTTTACATTGTGTGTAAACGAGTTCAAATTAACAGATTGAAAGCCTGTCCCCTAAATATAAAATATTAATTGGTTGATGTTCTAAAATGAATTAATTTCAAATTGAACTATTCCCTTCAAATATCCAGTTGGAATTTTTGAATACAGTATTTAATCCTTAACATTGCAAAGCTACAACACTAAAGGGACTTGGGTTGTTTTTTTGGTTTAACTGTGATAAAAAGGTTATTTGGACATCCTGCTTAGAGAGGTACACACTACAAAATAATCAGGCCTCGGTGCCCTGCTTCCATGCAAAGTCAGCAAATGCCACATGATCTAATGGCTCTAATATTATCTTGACAGATTTTCCTGCTATGTGAAGCCTGTTCAGAGTGATTTTACCATTTTCAATCTGTTCCAAAAACAATCCCAGCTGTATTAATTTGAAATTTTTCATTTAAAGCATGTTCAAAGTGTACATTAAAAAATCCTGCTGTATAGGAAAAACTAACATTGCAACCAAATAACTGCATGGCATAAAGTCATAAAAAAAAGCTCAAAACAAGCAACATCTAGCTATTTTTCTTGGTGTGATATATTACTTATTTTAAAAGAGAAATTTACATATAGCATGTTTGATTTTCACCTACACTTTCTTTTAATTTACTCATTAACATCCTTTTGTTTGGAGGTGGAACATCCTTTTCTTGTAACAGAAGAAGAGGGAGGGGTTGCTGTTATTTATAACTGGTGTATTGCTAAACAGTCTGTCTTACCCTGATTTTTAAAAGCAAACAGACATAGTCAGGCTTTATCTGTTTAATGTTGATCCTTTACAGCTTTATTATGGTGAAAACAGCTATAGCTACATTAGAAATAAATTTCATCCTGGATGTATGGGTCTTTTTGGTGGAATTATCATTTACAGTAAAATTTACATTTGTGTTTAGAGTGGGAGAAAAAAAGCTGATGTAACTTTTGAATTGAGTTTGTATTTGTTGGTAGAGTGTGCATAAGATCCATCCTGGGTTTGGGGGTACAACAAGTAAGCAACTGCACTTTCCAAACAAGTCTGAAAAAACACAACCCATAACTGCTATTATTTACAAACTTTAAAAAAAAAAGAAGCTCAAAGTTGCTTATAAAAAGCCGACCTGGCAACTATGTTTGACATCTCACTGTGCACAACACAACAGCAATCTAATAGAGTCTAAAAAGGCTGCCACTTCTACCACACTGTATCACAAAGTCCCCTCAGACTCTCCTTCATGGGCTCTGCTGCAGCCGTCTGCTCAGGTCAAGCGTCCTTGTGACAGTGCTGCTGACATTTGACAGCTCCCTCCCTCCGTGCCCCGGTCTCCCCCCAGCTGGACGGCTCTTACAGTAATGGCCGCCCTCAGTAGGAGCCGGAGGGTCGCGGGTGTCTTTGCCGTCATCATTAAGCACCATTGGTTTAATGAACACAGCGTTTAGGAGTGCTTGGACCTTCATGCTCCGCTGCCTCATTAAGTGGAAAGCAAACTAATATGGGGAGCAACCTAGAGCTCACCTCTGTGGATGAGAGCGAGGGAGAGAGAGAGAGACTTTGGCGTTTGGAGGAGGTCTTTGAAGGAGAGGGCTTGAACCTCCCTGTAAAGCTGAGAGAACAGAAAGTGTTGCAGCTTTGAACATGCAAAAACAGTTGATACACAACAGTAGTCAAGAATACCGAGCGGGAGGACGTTTGCTAACAGTGCGAATATGTAAAGTGTGCTTTTGTTAGATAGATAAAAAACAGGAGTAAGGGTGAAGAATACATTGATTAGACCTGGAAAACACATTTTAAAGAGTTGATACGCTGATAGGAAAAACGTTTTTTACTACAAATGTATGTTTCAAGATTGTATCAACAATCTTTCAAATTAGACGGATGAAAATATTTTGTGAACACTCACTATCGTAGTTTTGGGTCTTAAGGATTTTTTTTTAAACTGCAAGTTTGTTACCTTAAAATTCTGGAAATTTTCATTTTCATGTTGGACAATAGATTGGTCAGAAGAGCACTTTGCACACCTTACTCAAGAGACTGGTGTGCAAGAGGAAAAAAAGTCAATTCCATGTGAATATAGACTCCTGCACACTATCTAACTTGTTAGAAATTCATTTATTTGCAACATTTCGGTCTCAGACCTTCATCAGGCAAACCAGTTTGTTGGAGTCTATCTTCACATGGACATTAGATTGGAAAACTGGTTCATGGGGAAATTATTAACAGGTTGATCAAGGTCTCGGCAACTTGTCTGAATATTACATCCATTGCTTTTTTTTGCTCTCAGTCTTGTGATGATGTGTATTAGGTATTTTTTGTAGGGAATACCAAATCTAAAGGCATCCAACATTTAATTGTATGGCCAGATAAATGCTGTTTTATTTTTAACCTTACACCATTTTTTGTTTTAATTTTGTTGTGAATTTAGTTTTTAGTATTCTACACAAATTTAACGCAGAGACACTGTATAAAGCAATGAAATACGATCCCTTGCTCTTTAGGGGTTCCTCACAGGTATCTTTACAGGGCCAGTCAACAGTACGACTACATTTGCAGAACATTAGATCTCCTGACACATAATTGTTGGGAAGCTTCTCTGCCCTGTATTTTAGACTTAGCCAGGAGTTTCATAGCTTCTTGCCAACTTAGCCGGTGTCTCAGGCGGCCGCGTTGACATGTATGCATCATTAATGAGACACTGGGACGAGGACGAGGACGAGGATAAGAGAAGTGTGCATCGTCCCCTGCATTAGTGACAGAGCATTTTCCCCAGAGATTCACTCCTTTTTATTCAGTTTTTAAAAAACTTTTAAAGTAAAATATCAGCCATTTCTGTGATGTTCCTTGTTTATATTGAATTCCGCTTTCAATGCCCAATTCTGTTGCAGTGACATTTTTTGTAGGGTATACCAAATCTAAAGGCATCAAACATTTAACTGCTTTACCAAGCACAACCTTCTTTTTTTCTAAAACAAACTTGTAATGTGATACTCAACACAACACAGGTTCTTACTGACTGAATACCCCTGATCCACCTCTATTCTCAGTCTATTGAAGCTTGTTTTACTAGAAGACCTCTTTCCCAAGTGGGCCATGTCTGCTGTGATTGACAGGCCAGTCTGCTCTGTGGTAATGGAGGTGTTCAGGGATGAGGTACTGTATGTTGTAAACCAACCAGGAAGTTAGCAACACACTGGTTCCTTCACTAAAGACTTGAGGGATTTGATCATGTGTTTTTGGATTGTATCTAAAAATAAGGCCTATGGTTCAACTGAACAGGATTCTGCCTCATATTTTAACAGTTCTGTTTTCTTTTAACAGTCATAAATTCCTAAAATGAAAGCCAATGAAGAGACAGGGGTAATACGTTCCCATATTTTTGTATCTTTTAAACCAACACCATGTGTTTTTTTTCCACCATAATACATTATCAATAGTCACTGTGATGGTACATCACTTTACAACAGGTTGAATGACTCCTCTGTCATGGTCTGAGGGGTTCTGTATCACCTTCACTGGCACTATGTAACTTCAGTGTGGATAGTTAGGAACTTTTCCACACTAAAAAACTACAGTTTTTACTGCTTTGACGGCATTATGGCAAATGTCACTTCCCCCTCGAGGGAAAAGCAAAATGTTGGGAAAAGGAGAATATAAAGCAGTGTTTGAATTTATAAAACAGATTTAATGAACAGAACTTAGTTTGAGGTACATACGCTTTTATTTATCTAGGGAAGTAGGGACCTCTGGCTCACACTCCTGCATAGTAGGTGGCGGTAATGCTCCTCTGACGTTGTTAACAGGAAGAAGAAGAAAGCTAAATGTAGCATTGTTATCAAGGCGTACGGAGTAGTTTTATCAGAGGAGATGAAAAAGGAAAGCAGGAGAGTAACAAGCTAAATGTCCAGACAGGGATAAACTTTGGCCTGGCGTACACTTGCTGACGTGAGCTGAAAGCTGAGGAGGGATTTCCGACAGATTCTGATTTTGTCCTGGAACTGCTTGGATTTGTAAGTACATGAAATTTTATTCTAATGGAAACATTATCAGACTGTATCGTATCAGTCCGCATGGTCTATTTGTCTTTTGGGGACATCCTGTACATTGGTGTATGACAGTGCAGTTACACTCAATGACCACAGAGGCCTCTAGAGAGCTAGTGCCACTTTAAAAGACAAGCAGCAGCATTGTGGACTGACAGTGCAATGTAAGTCTGAGTTACAGTGCCGTAAAGTGCATTATAGTTGCCCAAATGTGTTGATACAAAAATGTGACAATAAACAATTGACATAATAATATCTAAAGTATAAGACAAATGTCATGAAAAAACTTTTACCACTTCATTCCCTTGTTAATACATGTTTAAAAGAATGAAACTTGATTGACAAGCCTTTCTAAGGATTAAAATCTATAGAAAACTCGACTGCAAAGCCAGTCAAGATTCACAGAAATAGATTTCACCATAATACTGGTATCAACTACATGTTTGCCTTCCTAACATCCACTTGTAATCTTAAATTATTTCACGTTTATACACAATTAAACTAAAGTATGTGTGCAGCATTTATATCAGAACTCCAGTTCCTCTCATGACCCAGTTCTGATCTGCAGCTCTCTGCTTTCACCGACGAGCCTCCTCAACCTGCCGCCCACTCCATCAGGTGGCTGTGCCAAATCTGCCCACTCTTCGCTATTCATCCTTCGATTTTGTCCATCTTCACATCCCTCCTGCCTCCTCTTCTCTCCTCATCTCCTGGTCCCTAGGGTGGGCCTGGGTGAGGATTATTCCCCCTCTACTCGGGGAACTATTAAGGGCCCTGCTCCGGGGTTTATGGTCAGAGGAGCAGCTGCTTTTTGTCATTTCTGGGACCATAACTGTCTGAAATGACAACGTGGGGGGAGAAAAGCATCCTGAGCCCCTCCTCCTGAAGAACCATAATTCTTTTGTGTCTATTCAGCGCATATCAAACACGACTATGAGACGACTATAAACAGATAACGTCACAGAGTTATTTGATGTCTGCGTGACAGATTGAACCTGCAGTGAGGCCATAAACATATCTGGCAGGCAGATGCTGAAGAGAGACAAATAATAAGGACGTTCCAGAGAACCTGAGTTAGCTGAACTCGTGAACGACGGACGAGAGATGTGGGAGGACAAACAAGTGATAAAGTGGTAAAACAATTTTAGTTCAGGTCCAACTAGGGCTGGGAAATACATCACTACGTCAATTAAGTTGAATTATTTCCTGCAGATGATTAAAGACTAAAAATCAAGATTTTTCTTTACTTATGTTGGGGCAAAGATTGGGTCTAAAATCTCATTCTGTTCTCAGGTGAAATGTGCTACGGTCAGCTTGCCTGGAAAGGAAGAGCAGCATATAAATGTAGTTTAGCCAGGGGTCCGTCTAGCGAGGCTGTTCAAAGATGTTTTCTTTGCTGCATCTTCCATAACCCTGCAAGAAGGCTGGAAGTTGGTTCTGTCTTCGTGTGTTCATTTTTAGAGACATGCGACAGTTTTGCCTCAACATTTACGACAATTAGGGATGGGACTTGAAAACTAGTGGTGACAGAAAAAAAATGATTGTCATAAGAAACAGGATTTTTTGTTTGACAATTTTTAAATAGATCTTTTTGTTCAAATATCATTTTTTTTATTTAAATGCCTCATTTTAGTATGTGTTAATAAGCCGGACCGGAAAATAGTTACCACTTTTTCCAGCAGAGGGCGACATGCTTTTCTTTGTCCATCTCTACCATCATTCCATTTAATTTTGTGAGAAGGGTTTCAGAAGTTTTCTATACTGATTATCGCTACTTTTAAATGCAGTCCAGGCTTTTAAAGAGAAAGTATAAACAGCTGGTTAAAATATATTGCTGAATAAATCCTAAAAACTGACCCACATGTGATGTGGATTTTTACTAATATAGCCTGTAGGCATCATCATTGTTCATCTTTTTCACTGGTGTTAAAAAAGTTAATTAAAGATTGAAAAATCGGCAATATCGTAGAATCACAATTTAAATCGAATTGGCACCTACAAAATCGTAAAAAATTGAATCGGGAGAATCGTCCCAGCCTTATCGAAAACCAATTCCAGTTGAGAATCATTAACAGCTCCATCAAAGAATCGAAATCATGAGTCTTTTTGAGGAATCATTATTAATTCCTTCCACTGACAGGGTTCAGAAGCATCAGAATTGTGGCTTAAATTTTTACGAAAGGCACCTATTGCACAATCTTAAATGATGGAAACACCAGCAACCTGCAGAAGCAGTTATCTATGCTGTGACGTGTGTTTGACATTGTTGACACTGAAAATCTACAGGCCAACATTTGCCCACACGGAAAATCTGCAGGAATCAATAAGGGAATCATTAAAGAATCGGATTGAGTAGCAGGATCGTTAATGGCACTGGCATTGATAAAATCTTCAATTCCCATCCCTAACTACAATTACAAGTTGTTGCAAAAGTTGAAAATATAAATACTGAAAATATTCAGTTTTTATTATGCGAGGCCCTGTCAAGTTTTGAACAAGCACATGCTTGGGGTAATAACTGTTTATTAAATGGGATAAAATATTGATTGTGTAAATATGTGTCAGTTTTTACATAGACAAACTACATAATCAGCATTTTATGACATGCACTTCTAACTTTAACAGGGAAATTCTCTTCTGTTTGGGAATGCATTTCAATAGCAAAAAGGCAAAACTTGATACATGTTATATTTACGCCACTTGGAGTTTTTTATGTATTTATTTAGAGAGGGAAAAAAATAATTAAAATTGTAAATCGAGTGTTGTTGGAAAAAAATGGTGATTTTATTTTTAGGCCACATTGTCCAACCAAATAATATTTGCTCCTGTTAAAGTACACAGAAAAATGTGAACTCTAACGTGAGACTGCTGAAGTGCGGGCATCTGTGCTCAAGTCTTTCTGCATGTCTGTGTGTCACATATCTATGTATGACAGAGTGAGAGGATGATGGAGGGAGAGGGAGCTGTGAAAGAGAGATCTGAATGAGTGGGAAGTGTGGAGTGAAAAAATAGCTTGGTCTTTGGCTGTGTCATGTGAAGTGTTGATAAGCGATAGTGAGGGAGGTGTGAATGGTGTTAACAGGGTGCCCCAGAGAGGCTAATTGCTTAAATGGAGAGTTTAGTCATTATGAAGACCCTCAGAGTGATTAGAGGAAACAGTGAAATGATAATATACAAATAATGACTGAGCAAAAATCATCAAACTTTCCCAGAAAAAGACAACAACACCCTGTAGCACAGAATTCATAAGGCAATTCAAAATGAGTCAGATTAAAGCAAGACAAGAAACCGATCACAGATATCAGTAAAGAACGGTGATTAGAGGTTTTTCTTTATCATCCAGAAGATGAGGATATGTATGCGTGTAGACGGTGGATCAGTGAGTTTGGTCTAAGGCTGGGTATTTCCAGCAACCCCGCGATACGATACGTATCCCGATACTGAGGCCACGATGCGATACGCATCCCGATACACGTAAATTGTGAATATTGACTGCGCTTTTAACAGAATTCCCAGCAACTTTTGTTTTTATTACAAGAAGAAAGAACAAGCATGAGTTTTTGAATAATTCTTCAACTTAAGAACTTAAATTCAGGTCCCCAAGAATCGTAGACTTAAGTTTAAATTTGGAACATGTGTTTTATCATGTAGTTTGGCTTCTACTTTGAACTGCGCCATTTTTTACATTACAAAAAGTGTATTTACAACAACTGCTCAAACATTGAGGCCGTATCGATTTTGTAGAATCCGTATCGATACACGTATCCCCAAGAAGTGCATGACGATATTTTGCCGTATCGATATTTTGAGCATAGGCCTAGTTTGGTCACAGTGCCAGAAACAAACTACAAAGCCCAAATAAGGTCATCAAAAGTTGCTCCAGTTCTGCTCTTAATGCTGGAAATATTGACATTAATGCTGACTCATCTATCATTTTTTCATCACCAGTGAAATGTTCACATGTGCAACAGTACCTGCGATGTTGGTCATTGTTTGTCTGTTTGTTTGTTATCAGGATTACGCAAAAACTACAGGATGGATTTTGCTGAAATTTTCAGGAGATGTTGGTAATGCCCCAACTTAACAATGGTTAGATTTTAGTGTTGATCAAGATAACCATAATAAGCAGCAATTGTTTTTGCTCAATAACTGTCTAACTAATAATGAAGTCAGCATGACTCTGAGTGCTAGATGTGGGGTTTTAGGGTCAGAGAATCATATTATGATGGTAACTTTGTCATGGATTGCTTATAGATGTGAGCTACCTTGATGGAGGTTTCCAGTGAGTGTTTTCTAGTTTTTTTCTTTCTAAATGAGCACAGACTAAACTGAAAGAATTACAATACTAATTTTAGGAAAATCTGTCTCATTTAGTTTAAAAGTTTAAAAAGATTTGACTGATTATTTTTTAAAAAATTATGATGCTAAGGTTTAATTAACAATCTTTCTTGCAGAGCTACAACTAGTTTCTAGGGCTGTGTCATACTGCTTGAAAAAATATCTCAGACTATTTGAAACAAAACGAAATATCTCAGTTTATTTGTTTGATTTTTTTCCAAATACATGCCTAAACTGATTCACCCTCTTTGAACTTATGTGGTGTCATTTTATAATGTGGGGTACACTCTGCAGTTTTGTCTGAATTCACACTGAACCTGCACTATTTTTACAAAACCCTGACATTAAACTATCTCATAATTATCTAACACAAACAATCCTGCGCAAACAAAAGCAGGCCCGAGTAGTACTGAAAAATGACAACTTCCATCTTCAAAATATGCCACAAATATTAAGTTCTTGTACCTAGGTCTTGCTGGTCTAGACTCAACTGCCTGTCCATCATTACAGGTTTCCCTTCCATTTCTCTTCTGTGTGAATGCATTGTTTGAGTTTCTAGTGATGTTTATGTGTTTTCATTTTAACACTGTATCAGAATGGATATTGCTTTTTGCTGTCTGACAAATAAACAACCTAACTTACCTGTTAAATGGGTTGGTGCTGTACACCATTATCTGGAGGAGCATGGGGGAAGTGAAAATGAGCTGCAGATCAAGTTAAAGGGGAAACCTCACTTGTTGTTAACATTTTCTGAAATGCTAAATTTTAATTAATTAAATTGCTGTATTGCCAGGCCCTTACAAAACCAAAACACTTCAACAATTAATTTGGTTTTTAACTTTTGCTGTAAATATTGAAATATGCCACCATCCCTATCCTTTGAATAGTTTGTGGGACATTCGGTGGTTTTCATACCTACAGCTTGATTACTTTGTTATGACTCAGTTGAAGAACTATAAATTTGCAAGCATCCATTGGATCCATTCGTGTTCATATTGCTGCATTATGAAGTCATGCTGTGAATTATTGGGTAAATCCTGCTTAACAAAAAAGTGTTTGATTACTGTAAAATACGAAGTAAAAGCCGGGCTCCAAAAATTACTGGGTCCCAAATATAAACGCTGGGTGTAGCAGTACATTTTGACAAATAGACGCCAGTTCCAAACAAATGCCGGGTGTAATTTATCCGGCGCAGCCTACAAGCTACGGTCGAAGTTTACAGAACACGCATGCGAACACTGAGATCACAACTGACATTTCACGCTTAAATAGGAGAATGTTCAGACTGTACCTTAACAGCCTGCATGGTTTATTTGTCTCTCTGGACGTCCTGCGGCGCTATATGTCAAGACAGTGCAGTTACACTCACCGTCCACAGAGGCCACTAGAGCACAGAAAGCCATAATCTTAAAGACTAGGGCTTCACAAATCCAAAGTAGTAGACATCGCCACTGCGTGTTTTTTGCCTTTAACTAACATCATGAAGCCAGTCACATCAGTTAGGCAGGGCTTCAGAGTGCAACCATTTTGAGCGCACAAAATTTGTGAGAGTGCACCGAACATTTTTGCTTGAGTGTACTGGTGCACCAAGAAAAAATGTTAGGTGCACTATTACAAATTTAAGTTGACAAAAGTGACTGAGGTAGCGGAAAAATCTGCTGAAAACGGACAAGACACAGCACCTGCTTCCTCTCTTTTCTCTGTCCCTGCTGTACGCCCACCCAAACACATGCACACACAGGCACGTACACACACACAGCCCTCAGTAATCATACATTCAGCTGTTAGTATGCAAATGAGCCCAGACGGAGCCTGACTGTGATGTCACGTTTCAGCATGGAAAAGTAAAAGTTATGGAGAGTGATAAAATGGTGACCTTGTGCCATTAAAGGTGACACTATATAAAATTTGGGTGCCCCTAATTTTTGTGCTAGTGCACCTCAACAATTTTTTTTGGTGCACCGTTGCAAGCAATGCAAAAACTTAGTCTGGAGCCCTGTTAGGGGTACATTGCTGCTTATCTCTATGGTCCCGGTGCAGAGAAAAAAGAACTACGACCTTAACTCAGCTCTCTCTAAGCACTCCTTACTAGTATCAAGAGTGTTTAGAGAGCTGAGTTGAAAGAAGACGAGAGTGTAACAACGGTACAGTAATCTTGCCTTAAAAATGGAAAGGTGATATTCATACTGGTGTAAAAAAATAATTGTATTCCATTTACCGTATTTTTTTCATTTTTGCTAAGCAAGATTTTTGTGGGAAAGGAATTAAACGCCTGTCACAAATAGTCGCCTGGTCCGAAATAAACGTCTGGTCTGCTTAGTGATTGAAACAAATAAACACCCCGGTTATTATTTGGTATTTTACGGTAAATCACCATATCGTCCTGGCCTACCAACACCAGACACCTCAAGGCTTGTTTACACAACTCCAAAAATTACGGTTAATATTAAAATCTAATTACAAGTGTTCTAATACACTACATATTATTTACACCCTCAAGTACCCCAGCTGTACCACAAAAACAGCAGATGGTCTTTTTTACTGTTTACCTTACCATGATAACTCCTTCCCATCACTGAAGATCCCCATGTCTGCCTCTCCTCTGTCCACTCATCATTTCTGTATCCAGGTCAAAAACAGCTGAAGATAAAACCTCCATTAAGCTCTGCCCTTAAAAAACTTCTCCCTCTCTGGCAGAGCAGAGCAGCTCTCTAATGCTACAGATGTCCTATTGATTGACTCGCTGTCAGAATCAATAAAGTTGGCTTTCCAAAATGCCTGGGCTATCGCTGAGACGTTAAGGTTGCTCATGGATAAACAGGGAGATTTATGGGCCAAACAGCAGAATGAATCACTGAATAGTTAATCACAACCCACAGGACTCTATAAAGGGCTGCTTAAGGGCTGCTCATTAAATTTGAAGGCTGATTTCATACAATTTTTAAAATTAATGAATTTTTTATAAACAGGTCCAGCTGATTACATATAAGTATTTCACACCCATTTTACTCACAAAGGCATTTAAGATTCACCGACTTCCTTTACCCACTGACAAAAACTGCAACTCTATTCCACCATTTTCAGGAGAGTCAAACAAGAAATGAGGCAAAACCAAGATACCAACAACAGTATTACAGGAGAAGTAATTCCTACCAGTCATTATAAATTCTGCCTATTGACCCAATTCTTGTGGACTCCTATGTTTAAACAAAGACAGCCTTCAGAGGTTTGTAGTCTCAAAGACAGTTTAACTCATGGCAGTCATAATGTCTCATGCCATGCTACATCAGCGTACTTCTGCAAATTGCAAGTGTTTCACCTTGTGCTTAAAGTCACACCAACAGGTACTGCACACTTTGCAGCTAGCATCATATGATGTGAAGTCAAGCCACAGTTTGACACCTCTGTCTCCTGTCTGCCATGACTTGTCAGACCTCGTTACCCTCCTTGATGAATGCGAGACATCCTTCATCTACAAAGGTACTGATAAAGCAACTGTTCAGCATAAAGACAAATAATAGAGTTTCTTTGAGCCTGTTGTTATCGACTCTTAACAGGAATTATTTTGATGATTTACACCCCAATTCAGTTCTCAAACTGAACTGTTCAATCAGGCACTTGAGAATGTGCCACTTTATTCATTACACTTGTGGTGATGCAGATGAGGCTGGCAGTTTAACTTTTTAACAGCTTTCCCCCTCACTGGGACATAATCCTGAGGCGACAGAAGACAAGGGGTGACTGTTCAGTAAACACAACTTCTGGAGCAGGTTTGAGGATTGTGATGCACATTTTAGGTTCTTAGTTCTCTAACTTTGGCTATGTTAATGCAAAAAACATGAATTTTGACAAGACTATGTATTGTGTGTAGTTCATCCTACATTAAGTCCAAAATAATGTGTTTGCAAACAAGTGTCTCTTATGTACTGTTAAATGAAGGTGCCATAGAAACCCATTCAAACTGCAATTTTTGATCTCACCTCCATTAAAGCATGCAATTTCCATTTTATTATACCAGGATGTTAGTCCTTGCGGTTTTCTTTTTACTCTTCTCCACCAGATGGCATCATTTTAAACCATACAGAAATGAGTGCGAGTATTTAACAATGCACAAGAAATAATGCATAAAATTCAATGTTGCTTCTCATCATTGACTTATTTCAGGACATAATAATTTGACACAAAAAATGATTTTGCATGTAGTATAATGCAAGTATTGTGTTTGTGTGTTTTTTTTCTGCTGGAATCATGACAAATATCTGGCCTTTAAAAGACTAAAAATCTTTTTTTTTAAATCATTAACCTTTTATGGGTATGATAAGGGTAGCTGATAGTTTAAATATCAGGCTTAAAAAAGATGGAAATAAAATATATGAATAGTTTACAGCCACCCTATGAAAAGTGCATTTCTGTGTTTAGTTTTATGACTGTGAGTATTTGACAGAGAAATAATACTACATACAAATCAGTGTATGCAGGAGGTGTATTCTTTATAGCTTGACTTTAAAAAGCACATTCTTTGTGTTTAGCAGTGTAAGTGTGACCATTATTAAACCTGCCTTTAAATTACATACATCCTCAATGTTACTTTTATAAGATGTTCTTATTACGATATACTGAAAGATATACTTTTGTTTTCCACTTAGACTAGAGGGGTAAGAAAATATTGACACATACAAATACCACAGAATTCTACAGGACTATACTGTTTCTGCATTTAGAGTTAGTTTTGTTGTTGTTTATTCAATTAAATTTACTGGTGACCATGTTGTGTTTGTATGCCTGCAATATTGCAGGCTACTAATATCCTGTAAGAAACGACGAGTAAAAAAAAAATTGCTGTGCTGTGTTGTCCTGCAGTACATTGAGATAAGTCATACTGTCCTCCTGACATAAATCATGTTGTAAAATTCTAGCCGAGACAACTATTTGTTCACATCTGCCTGTCTGATTTGTATTCTGCTTTTGTTTTCCTCTTCTTGACCTTCTGAACTTGCATTTTTTCTGCCCTCTTGTTGCTCTTACCCAGAAGTTTCTCTGTTTAGCCTGTTAGGTGATCTTCATTAAAATATTCTCTGAGCTTTTGTATTTGATTCATCTGTTTAATTATTTTTTATTGAAGGAGCAGGCATAGCTCATTTCTCTGTTAAATGAGAATTAAACAATAGGGGCTCTAATTTCGTGGCGTAGCGCAGGGGGCGCATGCCTGGCGCACCCCGCGCAGTGTTAATTTCGTCCAGCGCACCGCCGTGCGCTGCCAATTTGACAATTTGGTAGACTGTCTGCGCAGAGTTGGGTGTGACGGCGCACCAAGGGGAGGTGATGGCGCACCGGGGGAGGTGTCGGCAGATTCATGTTGGCGCAGTGACAATTTCGTGCCAAAAACAGTGCAGAAAGTGCGCTGAAAGCTCGCCAGCTGCAACCTGGTCTAACCTCGGCGCAGGGCAGAGCGCACCCTCCGCAGCTGTAATTTGGTGACAAGCTCACATGTGCGCACGCCTCAGAGGCAGGTTTCCAGAGTGTCAGGCACATTTTAATGCAATAAACAATCACAGCAATCACTATCAAATGTAACCGTCTGAACCAGCATATACATTTGTATCTATATTAACTTTCCCGTCACATCAGATGTCGGATTAAAGCCGTTTGTCATAATGGAAACTTAACCTGATGGCAACTGGAAGTTTGATGCACATCTTACAAGTCAACAATAAACAGCCTTAACATCTGATACTGAGTAAATATCTGGCTTCTCTCATTTCATTAAATTCAAAGAAAAAAAGGGGAAAAAAGACGAAGAAAAAGGAGAGAAAATAAATGTATGTCACTCAGGATTTACCTGTTATTTCCCATATTCCTCTATTTAAGTCTTTATTTTTAACGTGCTCTAAAAAGATGGAGAGCATTATTGCAAGGAGGATGAGGGGGAGACACCAGGAGAGTATACAGTTTATCACGAAAGGCTCTGCTATTTGGCGATGACACACCAGGAGTGCAAGTGGATCACAAGCATTATGAATGGATAAGCCAGCTGTGGTGTAACTTTCTCTTATTTTTTTTACTCCTATTAATGACAAAGGAACAGATTACATCTGTCCCGGGAGCTGGCCCACACGGTGACGCGCCCTGCTGTCCATTCTCCTGCTGAAAGGACAGCGTCTCCACTGCTTGGTCTTTCCAGCACACTGTTTCCGCGGTGGCGGGGATAATTCAGACCAATCAGACGCTGCGCCTCAGCCGCAGCGCATTTAAAGGCGAGGAGAGGCTCTCATTTGATTGGGGAAGACAGTGATAGGCTGTGTTAATTCCACTCCCGTCTATTCTCCTCCTATTCGGACATTTGCGCGGAGAGGCAGAGACTTTGGCGTGGACGCGCAACCTCTGCACCCCTGTGCACCATGAGTGCGCCTCGCTTGGCACTGCAGGAAACTTGCAAAGTGCGCAGGTCACACCCAGTCCGCGCGGTGAAGGCCGGCGCAGGCAGATGCGCCTGCGCTTGCGCCTGGTCTACGAAATTAGAGCCCAAGGTGTCATGTTCTGCTCTGCAAGTCGCTTCTAACAAAATTAAAAAGTAGAAAAGCACTCGGAGAGTGCAGATCTCTGCCAGCGCCACAGTCCTCACCCATATTGTGATTTTCACCCATGAATATTAGTCCTACCTTTTTTTAATCTAAATATATAGATTCCTTGACCATGAAAACATACAAATACCCAAAAATGCAGAAAACCTCGCAATGTTAAAGAATTCTTTAAAAAATTCCTGGATCCAAACAGTGATCCGGATCACATCATTCCATTTTTTGAATTATGTTGCTAACAAAGAAACAAACAAACAGAAAAAACAAACAAAAAGATGCCGGCAATAACATAACCTCATTGGCGGAGGTAACAAAGACAATGGATTTTTGCAGGACATGGAACCTTTAATATAGTTTTTAAGATAACAAATGATCAACGAGGTTGACTGCATAGCCTCACTTTACAGTTATCAATAAAATAAGATAAAGTTAACCAACTGTCATCCAAGTAGCTTGCAGAATTGCAAACCATAGGCATCAACAGATTGTACTGTAAGAGCTACACAAATACACAGAACCAATGCGTAATGGATTTTGTTGAACACAATGAAGAGTGCTGGGAGCGTTACAACAAACAGTAGCTGGCGCTCATGGCGTTGTTGAGAATGCTGGATTACATTGGTTTTAAATTAAAAATAAGAACTGTACAGAAAACTTGAAGAACCCTGTGCCTGTTAATAATACATTTCCCCTTTGACAGCAAAAGTCCAATTACTTTTTTCGAACACAAGTTCAGGTTCTCGTTTTCAAGATTTTAATAATTTACTTCTGGGGCTGCCCAGATAAAATAGTTCATGAAGTGTTAAGCAGGCAACTGAACAAAAACTGCTGAGAGGGCAACACCTGGCCCACAAAGGGTTAACCCCAAACACTCATTGTTCAGGCTCAGTGGGGCATGTGGCCTCATTCAGCTACCTGAGATGCCCGCACCACGCCCCAGAACTACTCCCTGCCAAGGTCCCCATGTCGCCGTATTCATTAATTATCAACTTCATTTTTCACTGAAAAACTGTAAACAAGATGGGGAAATGGGGAACTGGAGAGCGATTAGTGAGGCGAAGGAAGCAGAGGGAATGAGACGATACAAAAAAAGAGGAAGAAATGAGAAGCATGAGGTAAAGGAAAGGGGAAGAAGGTGTGTGAGTGCTGTTGGGCAGGGGGGAGCACCAAACGTGGGGCACAAGGAAGGTAAAGCGACATTTTTTGCAGGGTTTGTGTTTTTTCTCCAAGCAAGGGATGTAGCAGAGGCATCCCAGCGCCTGTTCCCCTCCTAATTATTCCAATTATCATGGCACACTATGAAAACGTGATTAATAACACAGAGGATATTGTTGTGGCAATTAGCCATATGGTGGTGGGACTCTGCTCTGTCACGATTTTGCCATTAGCATCTACTTATGTTTGTCAGAGGCGTGCAGCCATGACAAGCTCAAGTTCTGCTCACCTTGCACTCCCCACTGAGAAGCAGAGGCTGAAAGGTGGGACGGGGGGGTGGTGGGGGAGCTGGGTATTCCTCCCGGCATCTCGCCTGAGTGAATTTTTTATGTGGCATCCGGTCGGACTGGGGACGAAATGTCAACCGGCGTCTGGGATGGCCCATCAAACTCTGGTGCTCCTGGGAGAGTGAGGAGAGCAGAGGAGGAGGGAGACGGCGCAGGAGGAGGATTATTTGTGCTTGTTTGTGTGCTATTCAAACACAAAAACAAAATGTAGTGAGGCATATATAAGCAGACTCTCTCTCTTAAACAATAACTCGCACATGCACAGGCCCACACATGCACATGAGCAGACACTGGGGCATGAGAGCACACGCATTGGGTCACAACCAGTCAAATGAGTCGACTCTGAGTCCGTCTCCACGGTAAGCAGTTTTTACAGCATGAGCCCCCTTGTTAAGACCTGTTGGTATTCTCCAGATGGCAATAAAAATGCATGAGGTCTGCTGGAACCGTGGAGAAGAGCTCAGCCACTTAAGTAGGAAAAACAAAACCTCAGAGAGAGTGGAAAAAAAAAAAAGCAGGTAAGAGTGTGTCGCCAAGCTGATACTCCAAGGACTGAGGAGAGAGCTTCAGACGAGTGCAGCGCCACTACGGCTGCTGCTGTGCACTTCCGAGAACTGAGGATGTGCATCTTGTTATCTATCTTATCAACTTAAGATAAGTCATCTTGTTATGCCACACAAGCTGGCATTTGACTGTCAAGAGTAATGCTCAGTGGATGTTTGAATATCATTTCCATGAAGCCAAAGTGAGAATGATGAGCGGGGCGCAGTGTTACAAAACTTTTTGAAAGAAATGAGATTTGAAAAGCAGGTTAGCCTCCTCTGAAAAAGTGACAGCCTTCACTGAAACTAAATGATTGACAGGCAAGTCAGGCTGAAGTGGAATCAAAGTGTTGATACGATTTGGCTGAACAATTATCCAAAAACTTTACTCTGCAAACTGAATCCAGATATGTGGATTGTACAGTTGCAATGTTAGTTAAATATTCAATTGTATTAACATAAGATAGTTGATGCAGCTTAAGTGCTGAATATGGAACATAAGGACAAAACTGCAACTCTGCTATTAACAAATTTACAAGAATATGACCCAAATACACCAGATAGGGCTGCAGATATATCTGATTTTGACAATAAGTCAATATTTCCAAACTAATCTGAATTGACAGAGAGATTACCACGTCTGCAGATCTGATACTCTTGTTATAAAAAGAGATAAAACAAGATACGCATTGGATTTTTAAGTCAAGCTATTAAGACAGAGATTCAGTGATGGGGAAAAAAAACTTAAAAGATGTACATTTTAAGATAATATATTCCTAACAGTTTGCTGTACAACCAGCTATATTTCCTTTTTTTTAAAGTCACAAACGCCATACGAGCAACTAGTGGTGAGTATGGGCAAGAAGCTCACGATACGATAGGTATCACAATACTTGGGTCACGATTAGGGATGTAACGATATGAAAATTTTGTATCACGGTTATTGTGACCAAAATTATCACCGTTATCATTATTATCACGGTATTGTTGCAGTGTGCTCAAAATGTTCAAAAAGTACTTTTACACACATTTTAATCACTTAATCCCTTCAATATTATTATCATAATGGTTCTTTTTTGTCTTTTTTATCAATAATGTGTCAAGAAATGCCCTTTGACTACATTTTTATCCTTCTTTCATGAGAAATAAAAATAAAGAATCCTGGAAAGTATTTGTCATTATTATGTTATTAACGGTGTGATTACAAGAACATAAAAAAAACTGATATGAACTTTAAACAGGACTCTCTTTATTAACAATTTTAAATGAACATGTTCAAAGTTTTGAGATGACAAAAAATGAGTTTAAACTATTTTATATACACTCACACATTTTTGTTTGCCTGCATTATTAGTGTCCATGTTACAGCTCCTTATATTAGACCATGTCCAGGACTTTTTTTTTAAATGATGATAGTCCCTGAAGGAATTAACCCCCTTCATGATTCTCCTCTGGTCTCCCCTCTCCTCGGTAGAGCTCCTCGGTATTTGCTCCTCTAAATATTTCCAAATAATGATCGATGAAATCCATTAAACACGAACTTTGACGAAAAAAGACGATCTATGTCAAAATACGACGAATACACGGCAAAACGAAGGCAAGAACACCCTCCAGAATGATACTAATTCTGTTATTTATAAGATTTATACATTTTTGGATAGAATTACTGAGAAGCTACCTGTTATTCTCTCAGGTATGGCTCACTGAATCCTCCCTCTCTCTCTCTCTCTCTCTCTCTCTCTCCCTGCGGATCCGTCAGTTAATTTACTCGAAGAGTTCCTGCCGTTGAAATCACACACGTCTTTTTCTTTCGCTGCAGCTTTGTGTGAAGACAGGGAGACTGTCATGTATCAGTTTCCCCTCAGCATTCTTGTAAAAATCCAAAATTCAACCAGACTTCAGAGTCCGTTTCGAGAAAACTCTGCTGTGGCTCGAACTTTGCTCTCAGGCTCAGAGGCCAAACAATGCAAACTGCGCATGCTCACACCGGTTCAGGCTGCTTAATCGAGGACAGAGACATAGGTCTGGCTTTTCCAGGCAAACAGCAGCATCACCGTGCGTTATTGACACAGGGTGGTGAACAAACACGGTAAAACGGTAATTTTAAAAAGACACGGTAACGATTACCGTGGGAAATTTTACCGCGTTTTACCGTTTTACCCGTAACCGTTACATCCCTAGTCACGATACGATAATATCCCGATATCACAAAAATGTGATATATTGTAGTATTCTACAGTGAACTAAGAAAAAAACTAGAGATAGTGTATATGTAAATCACACAATATTCCTCAAAACTGAAAGTACAAATTAAGTCAAAACTATTTGATTAAAAACAACTGTTATATTTCACTGTTTTTGAAATATGTCAAATGAAGTGTTACATACATACACTTAATCTGAAAAAATAGAGTGCATAAAGTCACTTAAACAAATGTTGCAAAGATTTTCTTTTCCCTTTAACAATGTATTAATAGCACCCTAACCTGCAGTGCGGCTCAAACTGTTATTGAACACATGAGGAACAAAATGCTTTGAGTTACTGACAGCACAACAGTAAAAAAAAAAAAAAAAAAAAAGTCACATATTTCTCTTGTCACTGCCTGAACTGAATAGACTGCATGAAACAAAACCAGTGCATACATACTTATAAGTTGTTTTTTATTTCCAACTCTGATCAAATATGAGTTTTTTTTTCTTCTTTTTTTTTTATAAAATCGATATTAAGATTTGAAATATCGATATTATATCACAGGTCAAAATGTCGCGATATATTGCTGTACCGATATTTTTTCACACCTCTACTAGCAACCTGGTGACAGACAGATAAATAGCTCTGTAGAGCACTCAATGCTGATGAGAAGATTTATTATGACGCTTCAACTCACAAAAAAATAACTCAACAACAGGACTACAGACTGAGTCATTCAAACAACTCCGACAAGATGTTTGAAATAATCCCTGAAGTAAACCATGATAGTCTCTGTCATTTAAAAAAGTAAGAATAAGACAAACTATCAGGTTTTGCAAAAGAACATGTTTACTTTTTCATTGTATTTCAAAGTGGATTAAAGATTTAAGGATCCATGTCAAAATAGTGAAAATAGCTCAGTCAGTGTTGATGTAGACAAACCACACAATCAATATTTTATGATTTTTTTTACTTTAAGTGGGGAATATATTTTGATCACATAAAGGCAAAACTTGGTATTTTTTTGTATCACAGTTCCTTTATTTTGGAGAGAGAAAAAAATCACTTACATTGTAAATCGAGTGTTGTGAATAGGGCTGTTATCAACTAAAGAAATTGTTGGTCGACTAAAACACAGTAATTGTCGACCAAAAACCGACCAATCGACCCCCCACCCCCCGCGTTTCTCCCCTGTGTGCGCCTCTTTCCCTCCTTTCTTTCTCTCAACACAAGACTCTTTGCTTTCCAGTCTTCATCAATGAAATGA
Source organism: Scarus forsteni (assembly GCA_036419115.1). Taxonomy (NCBI): domain Eukaryota; kingdom Metazoa; phylum Chordata; class Actinopteri; order Labriformes; family Labridae; genus Scarus; species Scarus forsteni. The sequence continues at coordinate 6,015,295 of JAZDUH010000508.1, forward strand.
ATGGACAGTTACTTTCATATAGGACTCCATTCAAAGAGACGTACACATCTGTTATCTCTTTCTATTAACTCGGAAGCTTTCTCTTTTTTTCTCCCTCGTATTTTGCCGTGAGACCGTACGTAATTGTGAGGCGCGCTGGCACTGAATATCCAGAAAAACATTGGAACCTGGATATTCATGAGACTCTTTTAGTGTTCCCACAGAGTTTCATATTAACCACATTGTTCACTACAACAGACACTTTTCCTGCTGGAACTGAAGGCATCGGCGACTAATAATGGCGCAGCGATGCTTCTCCCCTGTGTGCGCCTCTTCTATTTTTTCTCTCAACACGACTCTTTGCTTTCCAGTCTTATCAATGAAATGGGCAGTCACTTTCATATAGGAATCCATTCGAAGACACATACACACCTGTTATCTTTATCTATTACTCCCTCGTATTTTGCCGTTAGTGCATGCGTAATTGTGAGGCGCGCTGGCACTGAATATCCAGGTTCCAATGTTTTTCTTGGCCTTCCAAATAAAACTGTCATTCGTTCTGTGATGTCGTTTTTGCATTTGGGTGTTAATATGAGGCATAAAATCCAGCGCGGACTGGGTGAGCGATGCCGCTGTTGCAGTGGGCAGCTGCGTATGCAGCTATAAAACGAATAAACGATTATTAGACTAGAATATAGAAATGTTCTTAAATAAAAATATTGAAATGAACGATAAATACATTAAAATGGTGTTCTGAGTAGGGCTGCCACGATTAGTCGACTAGTCGTGACTAAGTCGACTATCAAAATGGTCGACAACTAATTTAATAGTCGACTAGTCGTTTTGTTTTTTAGGTGTGTTTTCTCACAAAACTGCTGCTGTACCTCTGCTGTCTTGTCTGCCTATCTGTCCTGTTTTCTGGTTACCACACCTGCAGAATCAAACCAACACACCCTGAAACACACTCATGCATGTGTTGCATGCACAACTACACAGGCACCAAAGTTGCCAGGTCTGCTCATTGTAAGCGATTTGGGCCACCAGCTGCATGTTGGTGCAGTACGCTGCAGTTCGTGCATGAAGTGACTAGTCGACTAATCGCAAAAGTAGCTGTTGACTAGTCGACTATCAAAATAGTCATTTGTGGCAGCCCTAGTTCTGAGACATGATGGGGGTGCTCAGAAAATACCCCCATTTCACTTGATACGTTTCTCCTGATGAAATGAACTGCAGGGGAAAAAAATAAATTGACATATTTGGTCGACCAATCAGAATTTTGGTCGACTGAGCAGGCTTCGACCAATTAGTCCAGTTGACTTGGACTTTACAGCCCTAGTTGTGATCATCCAGGATTTTATCTTTGGACTATATAACCCAACTTTACAATATGGTATCCTTTATTGAAGAATTAAAGGCCAATTTACTCTTTTTACTGCAGTTTCTCAAACACAAATCCAACAACAATTGCAGGGAATGGTTAATTATTGTATAGTAAGGATATAGTGTTCTTTATATAAAGTCTATAAATCCGTATCAGCTATATTGACATGTCAGATATTGTCCAAAAACCAATGTCATGCATCCCTAACATCCCTAACAGCAACCAAAAAAGTAGCAGGAGTAGCTGACAGCAGCGTGGATGGTCACATTATCTCAGGGTCTTATTATGGGCTGAGGAGTGCAGCTGAAGAGGAGGGATATGGGACTTTTCATAGCCATAATTAAAACAGCAAGATAGATTCAGTAATTGAATGAAAAATCAGGATCTGAGCAACATCTGTGCCAACCACATAAATCATTTCAACGAGAGGCTTGAAATGCCATAAAACCCGTGTGACTGGGAGTCAGAGAGCCTGTCACAGGCATCTCAGGGCGGCACGGATGACAAGATAACAGACACTAGACCTGCCACTTTAATTCACTGTTTTAAATAAACTGTGAGGATACGACAGGCTGAGCACATGACCAGAATGGCACTACACAGGGCTGCAATACAATAACACAATACCACAGCATAAACTTGTATTATAGTTATACTTGTTCTTAAAATCTGCTCTGAGCCATACTCAACAAACACTCTCTAAATGACAAACATAACATGGGATTAAAAAAGGAAACTCATGTAATAGGGCACAAAAAACAGACTCTTAAGCGTGAGACTTCCTGTCCAAACACCGTGGCAGCTTGTAAACAGGTCACACTTGTCGCTCTTGCTAAAACCACATAACAAATAATGAAAAGGTCACTGTATCGTCTGCATTATTTCCTGATGTGCAGGTGCAACAAAACAACAATGATCAAACACAAACCACAAACTGCCAAATGAGATCTTACCATGAAAAAAGAGAGTTCAGTTAGCCAATAAGTTAAGTTAAAAAATGCAGTTTTGTAGCTTAAATTTGCCATTTTTTCATTTCAGTGACTTAAAGGCAACCATAAAAGATGCAATAAAAACATGCTCTGATGCTGAGTTTTGAGATACTACATACAAGAGGATTTCTGGAATAAAATCTCATTAGAAGTTTAAGGGCTACTTTTAAATTTTTCTATGTAACACTGATCTGAATTATCTAACCACTCCTGCCTTTTAACATGGACGTTACACCGTGTAGGCCTGCATCACATCAGTGAATCTGCATTGGTTAGTTTTCCGGTAACAACATGAAGAGACTAATAATGTAAGTTACTGACGGCAGATAATTTAAAGCCCAGAGTTTCAATGTTTGTATAAGAGATGTTCTTTATAGCGTTCTTAAGATTTAAACATGCAATATCAGTCACATGCCATGGAAAAATCAGGTGTTCTCGGACGAAGGACCATGGTTCATGGAAAATTGATGTATTTCCAGCCTGAGAAAAAATATATGCTCCAGACTATAAATGTCAGGGATAGAGCAGTGTTATGACTTCTAAGATATACTGCATTAAAGGAGGTTTTAGTTGAGTTTTAGCTTTTCAGCCATCTTTTAATCAGATTTGTAAAAACGCTCACTGTACACATCTCCATTACTTTATGAAGATGTTGAAAAGACATTTTTCATAAATGGTCTAACTGCAACATAAAGAACTTTAGTAAATATCGATTTTAAGTAACTGATATTCATTATAAGCGCTATAAGAGCTTCATATATTAATTATTATATTTGATAGCTTTTGTGCAAGTAAAGAATTAAGTCTCCTATAAGATGTTCTTTCAAATAAGTATATACGAAAACCAGGCTTACAATTAGTTAATTGGTTTCATAATCTAATTTAAAGGAATCGAGGTGGTGACAGTGCCAAAGCAGAAACAGATGGATCCCAGAACAACGTGGCTGTTAAAATATATTGTTGCAGATTGTACTGACAATAACAGAACACTAATCCAAGTGAAAACTCGACCAGCAATTACAGTCCTTCAAGTAATAATCATGAAATATATATTTGAATACAGGTTGGTGTGGCTAATTAGCACTGTTTTATAATATACGATGAAAAAGCACATACATTTAGAAAAGTAGAAAAGCTTTAATAACTCACCTCGGTGTATTAACAGCTCATTCATCCATTTAGTGGTCCCCAAGTTTGTTGCATCTCCTCTTCAGATCTCTGGCGGTTGAAACTGACGTTGTTCAGATTTTCTACAGAGAACAACAGCGCCAACGGTCAAGCTAACGTTAGTGGAACAGCTAGCTAACTCTTCAGTCATTTTCTATAAAGTCCTACATCATATTTAAATGATTAAGTAAAAAAGGTTCAGCTCTTCTAAGTAAAACTCGGCAAAGTTGACCAACTGTAAAGGTTTTATCCCTTACCGTGGCTCCTTTTCTCAGAAAATAAAAAATATACCGTTGACAGGGAAGAAAAAACGAAAAGCGAGCGCAGTTTAATTTACCTACGTCATCATTTGTTTGCGCAGCCTCAGATCTTAACTTCCGGTTGAGTGGTCAAGGCAATAAAAGCCGAACTTAAACATGGAAAGAAAAAAAAGTGAACACATAGCATAAGAAATTAGGCAATATATTTCAGTGTCGATGGAGAAAGGTAACTTAATAATGAGATCTATAAAAAAAATATTAAGTTTTTGTTTATTTTGTATTAACTATATTTCTTGTCATTAATGGATATGTCATTTTTATGTTTTTTGTTTTATCTTTTTTTGTACCCTTGCTTCTGTGTTTTCTTGTCCATTTTGCCAGTTTAGTTTGTTTATTTTATGCTTTTTGGTGGTTTTCATTGCCTTTGCTGTAGTGTTTGCACTTTGCACTTTTGCATATGCTGTTTAAATGTTCTATATAAATTAACTTTGACTTGACAATATCTTTTTTTTAAGGGGGGTCTTTATTGATAGTGGATAGACTTTGGGTGGACTTAGAAAGGGGTCTTAAAAGAAATGTAAGACACATTGCAACTGGGCCTCAGGTTGGATGGAGACAAGAGCCTCAATAGAAGTAAATGCGTCGTTTGCAAAGCAACTGCCAAACCAGCAGCCCATGCAAACTATTTCTATCCTTTTTACGTTTAATCATCCCAGACATTCTTCTATGTTTTCTTTTAATCTTGCTTTTTTATAGTTTTAATTCTTCATTAGTTATTTCCTGTAAACTGTGGATTTATTGCCAAGATTTTTCTTCTCTCATATTCTTTTATCCAACTTTTATTCTAAACTGTTATATTATTTTATTTATTTATGTATTTACACAGTTATTTAACTTACCCTCTCGTATTTTTGAGCATTTTAAAGTATTATTTTAGTTTTAGCTCCTGTGTATTTTCTTTAATTCAAGATAGCGTTTCCTCAGTCCTCTAATTCTGTTTTCTGTCAGAATTTCCTTTTTATGTCTTTGTGTGTTTGAGTAAGTGAGTGCGTATATTGAATGTAATTTGGGGGAAGGGGGATTGTTGGGGTCTTTTTTGTTCATTTCATGCAATTATTTAATGTTTCTGCTTTTAATTCCACTTATTGTCATTTAATTTTATCTTTTTCTCATGTAAAGCACTTTGTATTTCAAAGCCCTGTATGAAAAGTGCTATACAAATAAAGTTTGAATGATTGATTGATTGATATTAAATCAGTCTTTTTTAAATTGATATTTAACTTATAAATCCTTTTGTTAAACAGTATTTCTGCTCCAATGTATAGCATGCAAATGCACGTAAGAGTATTAGGGCCATTTTAGATAGAAAAAAAAAAGATTTTCTTCAGGTCGGGATTAAAGTCTAAATGACGATAATAAAGTCAAAATTTCAGATAAAATACAAAATGACGTGATAAAAGTTGAGATGCAAATAAAGTTGAAAGACAATTTTGTGATAAATGTCAAAATGATGACATTAAAATCAAATGTTGAGGAAAAACTTGAATGTCGACATACAATGTGTTTCAACTTTAACATGACATTTTAATTATTACCCAAAATTGTATTTTGACTTGATTCTTGTCATTTCAACTTCAATTTTAAAATCTCGACTTTAATCCTGACTTTCCAGAATTAGTTTTCTTCATCTAACATGGCCCTTATACTCTTCCATACAAATGCTATTTAATAAAGAACAGCAAAAAAAAGGAAATATTTTACGCTCTTGTGGAAAAACTCAGTTGGTCGACTTATAATGTCAATTAAAAATATCTAAAACTGGTGTAACAGACATAATTTTTAACATCAATTAACATGTAAGGCGTTAAAAGCCCTCGGTAAGTCTGAATATTATAACAATTAGGAAATAATCTTTTTTTTTTTTAATAGCAGATGCAACTGGTACTTTTTTTAACCTGTTTGTACCTTCGTTTGTCAATAAAGTTTGACCAGGAAAAAAAAAAACTCTCCTGATGTAGCCACAGCCCTGTGATTGGTGGTCCGGCTATGAAGATTGAACATTTCAAGGGTTTTTACTCGACGTATGTTAAGAAAATTTGGTTTCTAATGACTGTAAAATTAACTAAATACATTAACTGTCGTTGTTGGAGGACTTTATCAACAACTTTAAACCAAGTTCCGCCTGCCGGAGAGGACACGAAACTACAAGCTAGCAAAGATTTGCAAAGCTAGCTAGCTCTCTCCAACAGCTTTAGGACAGGTGAGGAGGACATGGCGGCAAATTAAACACCCAGGTCGTTTTCTAAATGGGCTTTTCGTGGATGATAAAGGAGCTGAGGAGGAGATCACGATCCGGCGTAGACCTCGTAAAGACTTTCGGACGTGAGGCCTCGTGGTTACCTGTGGACTTCGTTTTCAAGTACAGAAGACGTCAAAGGTAGGCTACCTATGTTTACATGTCTTAGGCCGCCGTGCCAGCTTTTGTTTACCTTTCCATGGCCGCTGCTGCCACTGTTTTGTTCATATTTATCTGGAAAACATGGTTGTAATGTGGAATTGCCGGTGTTATGGTTTAACAAGCGACCGTGCTATCAGGTGACTTTTGAATCATGGGTTAGATGGACAGAGAGTACAAAGCTATCCTGGTGACTGCCTTCTTCTTGATTTAAGACATTTTTGAAAGGTGAATTCTGCTTTATTATTGAAATCTCATTGAAGTAGCTTTCAGAATAATACACAGTTCTGAAATGCACAGGTCAGTTGGCCCCAAAATACCAATAAGTGATCATAATGCACTGTTATTCTACATTATAACATTTATTTTCTGATTCAATGTTATGCACACTTTGAAAAATGTTTGGTTACCATGTTAGTAGTTTTGTTGATAAGGCTACAAAAGTGCTTTCTCATGGTGTTGTGTGCTGAAATGTCAGAAACCCTGCTTTAATGGTTCTGGAGTGTGTGTTGTTTTTGTGGCTTCTTACTCTCTTCTATGATTTTTATTCTTTCTTGTTGCTTTATTGATCTTGTTTGGTTTATAGGGGTGGAGACTCCATCCTACTGTCAGCATATTTTGTGCATACATTTTGTGCCATGATGTGGTCGTTCAATCAGCTGTATTTTGATCAGCTTTTGCCTTGTTGTTGGATTTCGTGCATATATTCTTGCTCCAGAACTGGAGTTGAATTTCCCAGGTTTTCTTGTGGTTGAAAAGGCGCAGTTGGGTGCGATTACTTTTTTTTATGATGAACATTTTATTTCCATTTTTGCATCAATACAATTAAGAAAAGCAATGGAGAACAACAAGAAAATAATAATAATAATAATAAAAAAATGAAACCCCTACAACGAATCCCCCCCCCCCGCCTCCTAATATATATATATATATATATATATATTAGGGATGCAAATTATCGAGTAATTCATTAATTGATAGTTGTTTCATCTTATCGATTGATGATCGATTAATTGATAAGCGGCAATTTCCCTGCAAAGCTGAATTTCCCTCTGAATCAATAGGTTCCTTTCTACGAAAATACTATCTTTCTTATGAAAGAGAAAATGCAAATCATGTTCCTTAATTAAAGATTTATTCTTCACAGCAGGGAACAACACATTCACAAATGGGACAATGCAATAACAAGGCTACTTTGAGGCAACTTGAAACATGAAAATAAGTAAGTGTAGATCGAATATGGAGTCACACTTAAATGCAAAGAAAATTTGCTTTGGAAGGATTTTGTTCATGATGCATTGTAGTAAAGTGTAGTATTTGGCTGTGGGGACAGGCAAGAAATGCTCTGTATTAGTGTTTTGGATGCCATTTTAAAATATTAAAAAAATATATATCTGTAATTTCTACAAATATTAATGTGTATGGTGTTTAGTATAATAGTAAAATACAATTTGTAATATATTACTACTTGTGTTTCTACATTTAATATACAACAATATGCTGGGGACAGAAATGTCGCTCTTTTGGCGGAATCGCCCTTTTATTGGCAGCATGTCTGTCGTAATCATGTCACATATCCGCTGAGTAATGTCCTCTGCCTTCGTGGAGTCACATACTCGTCGTCCCATCGCTGCGGTGATTGTAGGCTGAGAGCTACTCGCTCCTTGCAGCACGGCTGAATGTGACGTATTGAAGTGATAATGTAGCTAAGTTGTGGAGGAGTTGTACTTTAAAATACTTCCACAGATGGTGCATTTGGCGTCTTTGTCGTCATTAACCAACTTAAAGTGGTTCCATACCGAACTCCGTCTTGTCCTCTTCATCCTGCCAGCTCACCGCCCCTCGTTTGTCTTGCTGTTGTTGTCGTCCTCTTCTTCTTCTAATAAAGTTCCGGCAGGCTAAACGCAATGAAGCGTAATGCTGCCCCCCTCAGGCTGGGTTACATCGGCTCTATGTTGTCAGAGGCCAGCTTCTCTTGTGTTCCCGCAAGTGTGTCAAGGATGTCTGGCGTCAAGCGCGCCCCCATGCGGGCTTGAGGGGAATTACGGGTTCAAAACGCAATTAATTGCAATTAATACACTTTCATCGAGTAATTTCTTATCGAAAATTAATCGATAATCGATTAATTGTTTGCATCCCTAATATATATATATATGTATATACACATACACACATACACGTACACATATATACACATATATACATATATATATACATAGACACATACATACATACATGTATCACATAATAGGACACACTATATTGCATTCATCCAATATCAGTAGATTTGCATCTCTCCACCATATGACCCTCTTCAGGACCCCTTAAAAAAATTACGGTAAGTATTTACCCCACTTTGCATCAAATAGATCCAGTCTATCCAGCTGTTTATATGACATTTTTTCAAATGCAGCAACTCTTGCCATCTCCACCGTCCACTCTTGAAAAGAAGGTACCCCCTCTGTCTTCCATCCTCTGGTAAGTATTTGTCTACCAACCATAATACTAGATAGGACATACCTTTTAATGTGTTTGTCATGCCCTGTCGAAACTGAGTGATCACCCAAAATCGCCAACACTTTGATGTGTGTAATAATCCTAATCTAAATACTCTTGAAGGTGTCCAGTAAAAACGATGTAGGATTTTAAATTGAATCAGGCGTACTCTTGCATCCCTTGAAACTAGTTTAACATTTTTACAAATCTTGTTCCAGTCCTCTTCCCTAAAAGTCAAATTCAGTTCCCTGTCCCATGTCTTCTGTAGAGCAGACATGGGCCCATTACCCAGAGTCTGAATTAACATAGAATAATAGACTGCTGCCTCGTGTCCCTTTCAGTTGGGTGAGATTTCTATTCACAGTGAGGTTCAACAGGAATAAGTGGTCAGCAAAAGCACTGAAAGAAATACTGCATTGTTGATCTTCACGGATGATAATTGCAGGGTTTCAGACCTGCAATTAGGTTTCAGAAGGTTTCAGAAGTTCAAGTACAAGATGAAGCTAAACACTATTGAAGTAATATTTTTGACCATAACACTCTGCCATTTTAACCTGTTGATCCATTTTGCTTCCTACCTACACACTAAACTCCATATCTCATCAAACAGTGAATACATGCTTTAAACAGAGGGAATAAATCCACTTCCCTCAGCTCCTTGACATTTTAAAGAAGATTTCTGTTTCACCTGGCCGCTGCTGCCAACTTAGTTTGCCATACTTTGGAAAAAAACAGAAAAATAATATGATGTTGACTTGTTGGTGTGCTGGTGTAACAAGTGATCATGTATACAAGTGAATTTTGGAGGTTGGACTGAACAAAGTGTACATAGCTGTCCAGGCGAGTGCCTTATCTTTGATTTAGGATAATTTTTTATCTGTATAATTCTGCTTTATGGTTGTAAACTTATAAAAGTGGGTTTTAGATTTGTAGATATTCCTCTTATACTCAAGTCAGTTGGCCTCACAATACTTAAGATTAATCGTGATATTCTGCATTAAGCATTTTCCTGATAAACTGTGTTATACACCACAAAATATCTTTGTCTACCAGGCCAATTATTTTGTTGACTTGACTGGGATATTGCTTTCTCACGGCGGGGGATTCTGAAATATCAGATTCCTTGTTCATATGGTTTAAGAGTGTGTTGTCTGTGTGCTGTTGTGTACAGTATTAATGCTTACTTAACATTGTTTTCCAGTCTTGTTTTGTTGGTCTAGGGTGGGGGACGCATCCCATTGTTAACATATTCCCATGAATGAATATATTCTGTAAAATGATGTGGTTGTTTTCAGAAGAAATTTGCGTTTTGCCAAAATATTTGTTATTCTGTTTTCTTGTTTTCTTTAATTCTTGAATAGTAATTTTCTAAGCACTGTTTACTATGATTTATTTTATTATTAATGCATCAATTTCTTGCATAGTTGATTACATCAGGGTCTTGAAAATTGCAAAATCTCCTCCTCACACTCAAACACACAATTTAAGTAACATTTTTTACAATCATACCCTGGCATTTTTAACCTTCTGTTTCCTTTTGCTGACACGCTGAACCACTTAGCTTCAGATTTCAGCAGCTAAACAGTTAATGCATAATCTAAACAGGGGGAATAAACCCACTTACCTCAGTGTTGCTGCTCAGTTGCTTTCAAAACGACGGTCCCTTGGCATTTAAAAAAAAGATTTCACCTGAGACAAAGTGCAACCTTCATTAATAAAAGATTCCTTACCGCCAAGAGCAACATAAGACTCATTTAAAGGCCCTGTTTAACTCAACAGGGACGTTACTTACAGAGATATGGTGACTGAACAGGGAAGCAGGATTCAGACAGTCATTTAAAGGAACAATATGCTGAATTTTCCCACTGAAAGGTCTATAAAATTACTCATCTTGTGTTTTATGTATTTTTATGTTTATATTACTTCTCTGCAGTTTTTAAAGCAGTAATTCAGTCAAGCAGTCATGGTGATAGCTGTGAAAAGACGTCATGTTTATTGTCAACGTAGACACTAACTTTGACTCTGATGCATCAGGAAGTGGGAACAGCAGCCCTTCTGTCTCTGTATCTTATTTATGTTTGGCTGCATGTTTGTTCATGCAGCCATAACTCTTTCTCCATAACTCATCCCTGGTCCCCCACGGTGGTCCAGAGACCTCTTTGAAACCTTGAGGTTCACACAGTGTGATTTCAGGCTGGTGGTGTATCAGTCCTGATCGAATGTCAGCTCTCAATGTGTGACTCAATTTTTAAAGACGCACATGAAGTTTGCACAATTTACTTGACTTGTATTTAAAGGGACTGTGAGGAGTTACTAAGTAATTGCAAAAAAAAGTCTCCCTTTTAGATATATGCCTGATCGAAATACACACTTTAAGATGAGTTTTATAGCATCAAAATAGGTTATCTATAAATGCTATTCCTTAGCTTCTTGGTCGTATCGGACAGGGCTGGACTGGCCTGGATACTCAACTTCGGGAACAAGACAATTAAAACTAGAGCAAATTTATATTATTCGGACACATCTTAGAGCACCGGGCTGTTAGTAGCAATATATATAGCTGGCTACAAAACTATGATACTAAGTTTTTCAAAACTTGCTTGTTGTCACACATCAAAAACTACAGCTATGTAACTAGAAAGAGATACATTACCTCGTCGCTTTGCATCCTGTAAGTTGTTAAAAAAAGAAGTTGTAAAGCAATGTAGAGTCCTGGGGAAGGTCTGAGCTGCATTTATCACAACAAACACGCTTTGGCTTCAGTCACGTCTTTGGTGCGTTCCAGTTGTTGTCAGAAGTTGGAATTTCCAAGTTCCGAGTAGGAAACTGCAACTGGAACGAACCCCGAAGTCTGAATTTCCTACTGGGAACTTGGTGAAACCTCGTCACCCCCGAGTTGACAATTGAAGATGGATGCCCCCAGTGTGAACAGTTATTTAGCTCCTGTAATAATCAATTTATCTGCACTTCTGACTGGGGTGTGTCGCTCTAGATCAGCTGTATACATAGTATTGTTAGACTTGTATTTCCAAAAATGCTGCCATAGTGATAATCACATTCTTCATGTGATATTTGTGAACAAGAACACAAGGCGTGCTAACAACAGCTAACAATAGCCTGGTAGATCGGCATGTTTTTTTCAGACTTCAACTAGAACGACGATAAGTCTGAGATGATGTCTCTCCCAGTTCCGAGGTTACTGGAACGCAGCATTACAACAGTCGCCGCGTGTGCTCATGGGTAGCAGAGTCTTTATTTCACCGGTAATAGATTCTCCTCACAGTCCCTTTAATTGAATACTCCATTCATAGAGTATTTGAACTGCCTTTCACGATCCATCTGTTCCTCGGGTATTTTAGCAGAGCTGGGCAATGCAACCTAAAAATAAAGTCCCAGATATTTTTCACAAAACTCAGTTGCGGATTTTAGTCGATTTTTCAGGTCTCATAGAATAAAACCTTCAAGTGGCATAGAATATGCATATATCAAGTTTTGCCTTAATGTATTAAATATATTCAAAAAATAAGCTGAATTTCCCTCTCGAAGTTTAAGTGCAGGCTGTGATTTTGTCGTCAAATGATCAATATGTAGTTTGTATGTTGGCTGGCTTATCCATATGAGCACGGATGATCCTCTGTTTTCACAATGTATGAACATGGAACTCCCTTTTTTGTAATTAATGTCACTGAAAAAGCAAAATGGAAGCCTACAAATGTGCCTGTGTGACAACAGTCAGTATCCTCAGTATTTATATTTTTAAACATTGCCAAAACGTACAAGTGGAGTAAGAGTTTAATTTTCCAGTGTTCTTAAAAAATTAATTGATTTAATTGAAACGTTGCCCAACCCTATATACGAGCTTTCATGAATAACTGTGCCTCAGTTAACCCCTTTTTATTATTAATATGATTACAACTTTGTGACCTGAAGGGCATTTCACAAAAACTAGACAGAAGATTAAGTGGACTTTCTTTAGTTATCCTGAAGAACTGAGAGAGTCTTTGTCCAAGTGCATCCGTCCAGCAGGACTGTGCCACATCCGTAAACTGTAAACCATCCGGACAGTCCCAAGTCATGTCTCCAGCATTTGATGAAACATCCCACACTAAAGTGGAGCAAACATATCCTTTTTATAAAGAAGTTTGTAGTGTTGGTGATTGTTTTTTATTTAATAAAGAAATACAGTCCAGATCGATATAACTTCTTCTAAAGCTGTTAGCATCTATGATAATCTCTTTCTTTCACCTCTTTCTGCTCTGAGTGACTCTGATTTAACCTGATACGCCAGACAGACAGTTCCACATGTCCGCCACAGAAATATTTCACTAATCGATCTGGGAAAGAGCCAAAAATGTTTTCAGAGGCAAAACCTTCAAAAACAACAGCAGCTTGTGATTGGACGGTCGTTCGGCTCGTCATACTCATCACAGACAAATCCATATCAAGCAGCACTGCTAAGTATGGCGTAGCATACGTAGCAGCTAATGGTTAGCCGTTAGCTTCTAACTACCTTAGACTATTGTCTTAAATTAGCTTATACCACACAGATGTATCATTTAACTCTTAAATGTGACTTTACAGGCGGACTTCACAGCAGCATGTCGTCATCTACATCTGCACGATAATACATCCATTTGATTCATAGTGTTTCTCAGATTATTCTCAACATCCCTATTTGGACGGCTCCCTGACTCATGGTTGGCTTTGTTTGGTATTTTCAATCTAACAGACTAGGCTAAGACATATTGCTCTGCTTTATTCAATTGAACCAACCTGAAACTGTCTCCAGCTTGTTTCTGCAACCTCTACCAAGTTTTCCTGGTAAACTGATTATCATTGAGTAACCATGATGACCATGGGCTAACTGGCATGTCCGTGGAGGACTTCCATGTTCTCTTCTTGTTTCCCAGCAGTGATTCCTGGTTGGAAGAAGAGCAAAAACATAATTTTTCCGAAGACAAGCTTCAAGTTATGTTCTTTTCTCCTCTTTTAAAGAAAAAAATTGAGTCCATTTCTGATTAAAAAAACACAGATATTGAGACTGCATCAGAAGCCACCATTGTTTTCAAACATGCAGTCACTTCCTGTGAATCAAGCATGTCTTCTCTGCAAGGCTAACTCTGATTGGACCGTCCTACTTTGTGCTGAACACAATTTTTGTCCATTGGAGCTTGCGTGGATCTGCCTGATCAGACTGGTCTGAAAGGTTAACCTAAAGCACCCTAGCAGTGAATTTTCTGCAGTGTTGTCATTTTTATGCAGGAGTTTTGTTCTGGATTCTGAATTAAATTTATCAAATGAAAAAGACGGACTTTTCAGTGTAAAACTTTGCTCTTTTTGCCTGGAGGATATATTCTGCAGCCACCACGCAGCCCTTTGTGATCAAGATCTCAGTCACACACACTAATACACTTGAAAGGCATGTTCTCCGGGAAGACATGATCCCTCCTCTAATTATTCAATAATCTAATGACACGATTGGTCATGGTGAGCACAACCACGCACTGACACCAGATGGTGGCTTTTGCGATGAAACCCCCCACACACCCTCTGTGCATCCTCATTTGGGTTGAAGTCAGAGAGAGGTCTCGTCTGTGCTCTCTCAACTTGCCAAAGACCGTTTTAGGAATTCATCTCAGAAATCCGGCATTAATTATGGAGTCAAAACACACCACCTTACTTTTAGGTGCAAAACGAATCGCAGGAAATGCTTGCAAATGGTCTTATTTTGTCAACTGAGAGTAATTTGTTGCAGCTTTTGTACCATCAATCATTCTAAAGCAGCAGGTGCACTTCCTGTCACCTCGTGTTTGGTGAGGGAAACTTGTCATGTGTGGAAGTGAGGTCTGTTTTCAGGCCTTACAACATTCATTGACTCTTTTAGCAGCAGCTTCGGGGACTGAGCGATGTGCTGACCTTGATCTGAGGCAGCCACCTCAGGGCTGCTCTGGGGCGGAGGGACAGGATGTCAGGAAAGGTTTGCGCAAGACACCCTGACTGGAGGAATGTGTGCGTTTGAGAGTGTGCAATGTGCATGCATGTGTGTCAGAGGAAGTGTACATATCGATATCCTGCTGCATGGCTTTACTCTGGAATGTCACCTTTTTCCTTCATGTTGTTTTCATTTGGCACCTGAAGACTAAACAGTGACAGAGCACTGCCCTGTTCTGTTTTTACCCTATCAGGTCACTTCTGCAACAAAAACACACAGAGTTTTACTTCTAATTGCTAAAAAAAACAATAACAGCATCCTGGCTAAAGCCACAGCCTCCTAGAATAACAGAATGGAGAGAAAGACTAAGGAATGTTTTGTTTATGGAGAAAATTACAGCAAGGTTACAGGGTAAAACTGAAATATTTTTTATGATAAATGGTCTTCAGTAATTCAAACAATGCACGGACCCTAGGTACCTCTATATTTATTTTTATTTCTTTCTTTCTTTTTTGATATCATTATTATTATTACTTATTTTTTATTTATGTATTTTCATTTACTGGTATTAGTCTTAAATACACTTGTTCAGATTGGGATGACCACTGAGGTTCATCATGTAGGCGAAAGGTATGTAGTTGGTGGTACTTCTTTGGAAAGATATAGTTCTGATAATAATCATAATATTGGTACTGGGATGATGTCAACTTGTACAGTTACCGTAAAATACCAAACAATGGCCGGGGCGTTTATTTGTTTCAATCACTGAGCAGATCAGGCGTTTATTTGGGACCTGGCGACTATTTGGAGCAGGCGTTTAATTCCTTTCCCACAAAAATCTTGCTTAGCAAAAAACAAAAAAATATGGTAAATGTAATCAAATTATTTATTTACACCAGTATGAATATCACCCTTACAGCAAGATTACAGTACTGTAGTTATACTCTTGTCTTCTTCTTTCAACTCAGCACTCTCTAAACACTCTTAAAACTGGTAAGGAACTATCTTAACAGTAGTAAGTAACTAAGTTAAGGTCTTACTTCTGTTTTTTGGCTGCACCGGGGCCATGGAGATGAGCAGCAATGTACCGCTACCCGACGTGTCCAGCCTCCTGATGTTAAGGGCAAATAACCTGCAGCGGCAGCGGCTTCTTCTTTGGATTTATGAAGCCCTGGTATTTAAGATTTAGGCTTTTTGCGCTCTAGTGCCCTTTGTGGTTGTTGAGTGTAATTGCACTGTCGTAAAACAGAGTGCTGTACACCAACGTGCCTTTTGTTGACATACAGAGGGAGGAGAAGTGAGCTGACAGGACGTCCAGAGAGACAAATAAACCATGTGGACTGATAAGGTTCAGTCTGATAATGTTTCTTTTCAAGCGTGCACTGTCAGCTCAGCGTTCGCATGTGTGTTCTGTAACTTCGACCATAGCTTGTAGGCTGCGCCAAATAAATTACACCGGGTGTTTATTTGGAGTGGGCGTCTATTTGTCTATTACTGCTACACTCAGCGTTTATTTGGAAACCGGAGATTAATTGGAACTCTGCGTTTATTTGGTACTTTATGGTAAGTATCTTACTGCAGTTGATAGAATTAACGTTGTTGTGTGTTCAAGTATCATGTACAGGGGCAAACAAAATGACCTATAAGTAGGTTGAACTGAGAGCTATAAGATGGACTTATTAAAAAAAAAAGGAATAATGTCATGGAAAATGTAAAGGTTGTTAAGTGTAATGTCTGTATTATTATTGTTAAGTATGAAAGCATCTCCTAAATATTATGTTTGTATGTGAATATATGTGTTAAATAAAAATTAAGTTCCAAAAAAAAAAAAAAAACACAATAAGCAGCATCTGGAAATTCATGATGCAAGATATTTTATAAGGAAGGAGGATGAATGAATCACAACTTGATGTTATGTTAGCATTTACAGTGACCACACCTTTGAACTTATATGTTGTTTTTTAATTACTTCTGGAACAGTAGCAAACCTTTAATACTTAATGTGGACTTGCTACTTGGTCACTGTATGTACGAGATGTCAGTTGTTGGAAGTTTTGAGACATTGTTTGTCATTCATTATCTGGCAAAGCAGACAATACAAATCTGAGCTTCAGTTTACTCTGTTGTAAATTATTATGATTTTTCCTCTCTTTTCATTTGTTCTATTATTTATTGTATGTAATTTTTTCGTTGTTTTCTTATATTTATCCTGTTACTCTTTGGCAGACTCTTTAATTGAATCATTGTGTGTATCTGTTCACTTTTTGGACTATATTTTACAAATGTTTTGAATGTATACATTATCATTTGCCCCCTGAAGGGTAAGGAAACATATGCAGGGTTCCTGCGGATCCTTAAAGGTCTTAAAATGTCTTAAATTCAAATCCAGGTAATTAAGGTCTTAAATTGTCTTAAATTTGCCATGCTTTTGGTATTACATTTTCAGACGGCGCGTTTAATGCCATATATATCTATACATGTGGACAGAAGGACAAAATGGTACAGAAATAACATTCTTAAATAGATGCTAATACCTCAACTTTGCTTATTTGATGCAACGTTTCTACACAAAGCCCCTTTCCTTACAGCTCAGAGGAGTCTAACTTTAGCTGCTTGTGTCTGCAGCTTCATTCTTAAGGTCAATATCCAAAGGTCATAAGGTGAGAATGTAGATAGCTGGTGAAAAGAGAGCTTTACCCTCTGGCTCAGCTCCTCTTCACTTTGTTGGTACATGGTTCAATGCCCTGAGTGCTGTGGAGGCTGCACTAGTCTGCCTGCCAGCCTCAGTGATTATCAGGACTTGAACTCCTTCATTTAACGCAGAGGCTTCCTTCCTAATCAAAGGGAGCAATCTGTCATTTTTGAGTAAATAACCATGACCTTGAACTTCCAGATGCTGACCGTCATTCAGTTTGCACTGAGCTTGATACTTTATGTCCCTTATATCTGCTTGAGGGTCTCAGTTGGAGCTAATAAAAGAAGGTATGGCATTGGTGGCAGGGCTGGGAGATAAAAAATATAAATATATTTTCAAAAAAGACTCAAGTTTAGAGAGTACTGTTGATATCAATTAAGTTGTTGATGTGCTCAAATAGCATTAATTCAGCCACCATTTTGTGTAATTCTCTTGACTGTGTTTGGCCCTCAATGCCTTTTTTCACTTCGCTAAAGCAACATTTACAAAAACAAAACAACCCACCACCTCCCCTGCTAACTTACAAGAACAATCCTGCCAGCTGCCCCAACATGGAGGAAAATAACAAACAAAAATACTATAGGAGAGGGGGAGGCTGGATGGTAAGTAAAAAATATACCGGCTAAATGATTCATGTTTAAGATCATGGATGAAGGGAATAATAGTTATTTTGGTTTTATTTTGGTGAGCTGCAAACTCAAACTTTTAACTTTTTCATCCCTCTGCATCATAACAGCCCTACAATAAGCTCATTTTAACCTGTGTTTTCAAAAATGACTTATCCTTAGAAAAAAATACATGTTCAATATCACCATCCAGCTTGAAAATATCAAAGGGATATGCCAACTTTTTCTTTCTTTCCACATCTTGCCTACTTTTTGTGGTGGTTTGCGCTAGAGATGTGAAGTTTCACGAATGACACGAGTCTTTGAACAGCTTTTTATAAGTGAACTTTGAGAACCAATTCGCAGTTTGGAATGAACAGTTCCCAAATTTGCAGCCAATTGGCATTTAAGAATGGCTAGCAAACAAATGGCTAACTCACATCTACAAATCAGTTCTCATTATTCACTAAAGATATGTTCAAAAGACTCGACTTGTCATTGAACATCACATCTCTAGCTCCAACCACCATGCTTGTAAGTAGGTGAACAAAACAAAGCATCTCTTTATGATCAAAAGAAGATGATGGATGGCACGAGAAGATAACAGTGCGGTAAGAAGTTGCAACAGGCACACAAGACGGTTTAGAGTGGCTGAAGCGTTTATCTGATGAATGGAGGCAGAGGCATGCTAATGCAACCCATTGACTTGCAGCGTTAGAGCAAAGCTAACTAGTGGTAAGTGAGTTTTGCCCGTCACTTTCTTGTTGCTGCATGCAGAGTCGAAAAATTGCTGTGTATCTGCTCGTCATGGAGTGAGGCAAGACACACAAAAGAGAAAAAAAAGTGTCCATATCCCTTTTAAGATTTCAGCTTTGGTCCATGTACATCTCTACTTGGCAGAGGCCTACATGCACAGGGTAGATATCTGACCAAGAATCCAGAAACAGCTTCAACTTTGTTCAGTCAGGGACCCAATAGCATGCTATAATGGTCCTGGGACCTCATATGCTCACAGTACCCCCATTGAGGGTCATAAGTCTCCTTTAAGTCTACAAAACACTTCCCATCCTGTCAAGTAGATCTTGGACAAGATCTCCAAGACAATAAGAGTCAATCCTCACTGCTGACTTGTCTCAAACATTTGTTTAGGTTCTAAAAGTCCACATAATTCACTGTTCAAAGTATGAATATGAAGCAATGATAAGCAAATATCCTAACATCTAAGCACATTAAACTGAGACTGTTAGCATGACTACAGTAGCATCTAGTGACTTAAAGCAGTTTGGATGAATTATTTAAATAGAGAAGAAAGTCTATTTTCAGGTGTCCTGCCAATCAGTTTGAAGCCCTTTAATTCCAGACCTCCTTTAACTTCTTTGTTTGTCCTTGGAGGTAATGTTATTTCACTCCAAACTTAATAATACATCACTATTTCCAAAACAGGCTCAGCACAAATTGTTTTTGCATTCCGACAAAGGACATAAACGCAGATAAAAACAAAAGGCGAGGCACTAAGACGTGCTCTATCATCAGCATTAATTGGATAGTGAGGGAGGATAGGAAACTTTGTTGCCATAAAAATCAAAATAAATAATTGCTAGGTGAAACTCCGGGAGAACGCATTCTCGATCTGGCTGATCATAAATCCTGGAATAATGACATGCTTACCCATAAATGACTAAACAAGGGGCCATTAAGGCATGCATGACTTCTCCTGATGTCTGTGTAGCAGATGTTAATAATTTTTCCATAATGGAGGAGGAGAGAGCAGGGGGAGGAGGGAGAGCTGTTCTGTTCGATCTTATCAAAGGAAATGTCAAATAAGGGTCAGCACAGAAGCACAAAGTTAGAAGTTTAACTCAATAGTTTAACAATTGCCTAATGTGTATGTTAACAGCCACATCGCTTTCAAATACATTTTAAATAGCTCACATCCATCCATCCATCTCTGTCTATACTGTGGTGACAGCAGGACAAGCACGTTGACCCAGACAACTCTGTACCGAGCAGCCTTCCCCTTTGAGGGACCCTGAGGCTGTCTATGGCTTTATAGTCCCTTCAGAACGTTCTGGATTTACCCCGTGGTCTCTGCCTATAGCTGGACAGCAAACCTGCACCAGGAGGCATCCTAATCAGGTTAATTTTCCTCAAATTGTCCACATATATCCACTTTGACTCAAGGATGAGCTGGAAATATTTTGATATGTCAAGAAGCTTGTTTTAAAACATGAACTAGTACACAAGTAAAATTTCCCACAGTCAATGTAGCACAAAAACTATCCAGCCGAACTTCCTGACCCTTTTTACTGATATGCATCTTTACTTCTCAGAGAGAGGGGAGTATATTGATTTAAAAACTGAGATTAAGTTGTATCTACACTGTAATAAACCATATTGAGCATGGACATACGGGCACCCAGTAGGACTGAACGATTTACTGTTTTTTGATCGAAAGAGTGATTTCAGGCAACGTAATCCTGTGATTGCCAAAGCTGCAATTTTGGCAGTGCTTCTGACTGACCCAGGATCTGTTGTCAACTACTATACACATACTATTATAGAAATTTGCAGGCAATTTGTTTTTTACGAAAGTGTTGGTAAGCAGGTCAACAATACAAAGCTCCTGTTCAGGAGTGGAAGTTGGAATATCCCTTAAATAATGATAACAGATTATTTATCACCAATAATAGATGATGGATAATAGGGCTGGGACGATACGCTTTTCTCCCGATTTAATATTTTACAATTCTTTAGGTGCCAAATCGATGTAAATTGCGGTTCTACAATATTGCAGATTTTTGCAGTCTTTAATTAGCTTTATGAACACCAGTGAAAAAGATGAACAATGATGATGCCTACAGACTACATCAGGAAAAATGCACATCACATGAGTCCGTTTTTAGATTTAGTCAGCAATATATTTTAACCAGCTGTTTATACTCTCTCTTCAAAAGCCTGGATTGCAGTTAAAAGTGGCTTATTAACACAGACGAAAATGAAGCATTTAAATTAGGGGGAAAAAATTACTTTACTTATATGAATTGATTTTTCTCCCACCCCTAATGGATAATGTGTTATGTGCTTTTGATCATTGATTTCCTTACTGTTGTCTACACTTTAAACATAGTGAATATTGCACTAATGGTAGATTTGAAGACAATCCTGAATTGCAATATCTGCCAGAAAATTGCAATTAGATCTTTTCCTTAAATCGTTCAGCCGTAGCACCCAGTGCTAATAGAGACAGTTCAGGTTGGATTTAATTTATCTGCCAGGGAACATCCATACTTCTATAATACTCATTTTATATCCAAACTTTTACTACAGTGCCAAGCCCACTGCTGTTTTTGGATTATTAGTTAAAAGAGAATAATTGCCCTAATAATGTCTGCTCTTGTTGTTGTAGCATTCAAATGGTGTCTGGATAGCTCATGCAAGCTGTTTAATACGAACACAAAGACAAGAATGAAGACTCAGCCTTTGGATGATTCAAAACTGAACATTCTTCATCAGTCCAGCTCTCATTCACTCCCTGTCTTCTAAATTATAAATTCATCCTGAGGTCTCCTCCATCACATATTGTCCATGATATAAAAACAATTTTTGAAGGATCAAGCGCCAAATACAATGTACTAGTGCTGCGCGGTTCTCAACCTGTGGGTGGAGGCCCATAAGTGGGTCTCAGAGCTGTTTTCAGTGGACGGTGTATAAATCAGGTGAAAATGTGCTACACGTGTCTTCAGTGTATGAAACAGAAGAGAGGATAATTCTGTCTAGATGTGGACTGGAGAACAAATTTCCCTACAGTCCTGATTATTATTCTTTTAATGTCTAGTTAACTGCATATACATTCATCCCTGTTGAAAAAGGAGTGGTTTGTAATCGACCAGTTGGTGTACGTATGTTAGGCCAGGTTTATAGTGGGGGGGGCGGAATTCTGGAGAACTTTGATGTCACAAAACACACTACTTGGTAACTTTTCATTGTGCTACTAAAAATATTTGTGTGCTACTACATTTTTCAACTTGGTAGCACCCGTGCTACTTGGGAAAATGCTCAGCGTCAAGCCCTGATTGCAGTTAAAAGTGGCTTATTAACACAGACAAAAATGAAGCATTTAAATTAGGGGGAAAAATTACTTTACTTATATGAATTGATTTTTCTCCAACCCCTAATGGATAATGTGTTATGTGCTTTTGATCATTGATTTCCTTACTGTTGTCTAAACTGTAAACATAGTGAATATTGCACTAGTGGTTGATTTGAAGACAATCCTGAATTGCAATATCTGCCAGAAAATTGCAATTAGATCTTTTCCTTAAATCGTTCAGCCGTAGCACCCAGTGCTAATAGAGACAGTTCAGGTTGGATTTAATTTATCTGCCAGGGAACATCCATACTTCTATAATACTCATTTTATATCCAAACTTTTACTACAGTGCCAAGCCCACTGCTGTTTTTGAATTATTAGTTAATGTGTATGAGTTTAAATCTTGCACGTCACAATTTAATGCCCGTTGGTACTAATTTAGCCAATCAGAGTGTCAGTATTTTTTTCTCGGCCGCTGATTGGCTGCTATGTATCACTTGACTTCCCATCTTGCAGGGAGGAGAGATGCTTCCTCCGTTCTCTCTATGCAGTGATCATTGTCCTCCATAACTTCAGTTTTTTGTACAATATTTTTGTGTTTTCTCTTGCTGTTGTTCTCTCAATATCCTTTTATGTGTTTTAATGTATTTCTGTTGTTTTTTAAAGTTTGTCGAAGACATTAAAACTCTTTTACAAGTACTGTTAAAGTTATAAACACATGCCTAGAGTATATTAAAATAGAGTTTTTCTATTTTGCAGATATTTATTTCCGAAACCTAACCCCTGGGATGAAGGGGGGGGCCATTGCAATTTTCTTTATGAAGTAGCAGATGTGTTGTTCCTGATTTTGATACCCACCCCTTAGTGCATAGGTAGAGAGGGGTTGAAAAG
The DNA here is from genome assembly GCA_036419115.1 of Scarus forsteni. Classification (NCBI taxonomy): domain Eukaryota; kingdom Metazoa; phylum Chordata; class Actinopteri; order Labriformes; family Labridae; genus Scarus; species Scarus forsteni. Next base: position 6,038,235 of record JAZDUH010000508.1, read on the forward strand.
CTGCAGGATGACAAAGGGATGCCACAAGCCAGATGTCTTTATTCTGTGTAGATTAATCAGAGTTCGTGGATCTGATATTTCAGTTCGTTCTGCTTTAAAGTATAAAAAGATGTAAAATGGCTTTACTTCCTTATTTCTGTCAGCTTAGCTCTAATATGATTTTCTACCATGTGGTTTCAGAAGGAAAAAACAAATATCAGCATTTGACCCAACATTTTAATAACATTCTCACACAAGTCAGGACATTTTTTGCCTCCTTCAAGATCCTGCACATTACACAGTCATGGTTTATTTTCACACCGTCTCATTAATGCAAAATGTACGATGTTTGCACACCTTATTAGTGTCTGATTTTTATTTATTCGGTTAAAGAAATTAACATGTTGTCAGATCAACTTGGTGAAGGTGACGAAACAGCTCAGAGCAGACCCAGACATTATCTCTGTGTAGTTTACCTCTTAATCTCTGCTTTCTCCTCACTTTTTGCCTCCTCCTTGTTGTTCTCAGATCTTATTGGCAGATATTCTCACATTGGGGTTCAGTGTCAGCTGATCAGCCCCGAACATGAGCTCCTTATCGCACTCTGATTGGTTCCACCAGCCGTGAGGCACCAGATTATCAGTCTATTAGATTCTTACTGGCATATGGCAGCGATCACATTAATGCTGATCTTGATTCACCCCACCTCAAACGTGTTTTTCTTAAGGCTTCACTGTTATCAACCAGACTGTCAGATAGCTTATCTGCATACAAAAATATCTGCCTCTTCTTTGTGATCACTCTTTATCTCCCTCATTGTCTTCATTAGGCACTTTGTCACTCTTTGTTGTGTTGTCATTAGATCGCCTTATACTGGGTTGAATTGTGTAAAATGAGAGAAGAAATGACTTTAAAATTCAAGTTTAGACATTGTTTTCTCTTCTACATTTAATACACAAATGATTCAAACATCATCGCTGCGATATTAATCAGAGGAATATTGTCGTCTTGAATGTTATGCTTTGTTTATATTGCCTTTCATTCTGACATTTTATGATTGCTGTTGTAATTAGAGCAGGTAGATTATTGGAGCATGTTATGAGACTTGCTGCTTTATCACCTGATATAAATCCTGAATATTTATCCTGCTCCTGCCATGAAAAACAATTTTTATTGACAGAGAAAATAAAAAGAATCTCACAGCTAAAAGTGCTCATATGACTAAAACCCTTTTTTTCCACCAATGATGGATAGAAAAGCTGAGAAAGTTTGTATGTTTAATGCCAAACTCTAATAGAAAAAAACCTTTTGTGCTTCAGCTTAGACAATCACGTCATATGACATTTATTTTTCCAGTTAAATCCTATAAAAATCAGACTGACTCCAGCTTTCTATTTCAAAAACAATCAGCAACCTTGAGACGTCTGAGCTTCCTTTAAATGACAAACAAGATAATTTCACAAACCTTAAATGTCCGACCATATGTGCTTTAATTTCCTCTGTTCAGCTGCTTTTTGTCTTTTTAACACTGCCAAGAAAATCAAACTCTGACAGCAAAAAACACCTGATATCTCATCCTGTAAAATATTAGTCACACTAGCTTGAAGTAGAAAAGACATTAAGCTTCAACCTTGTTGTTTTTAAGTGCATCATTCACTTCTAATGTATTAGATTTAATGGAGGCTTTCATCAGTCTTTGACCTCTGGTCTTTTTCACCTTGAATAAGCAAAATAAATACAGCTCTTTGAGGGGAAAATCAGTTTTAAGTGTTTTATAAAATAGCTGCAGGTGTATCCAGTGTTCAACAAACTTGAGCTTTGACCCTGACAATGTAATATCTTACTTTATTCTTGTTTTTAAATGTCTCACATAGACCTTGGTTTTTTGATGTTATAAAATGATTCAAAATCTAATTCATTAATTGGCATCACTACACTCAGCAGCTTCTAAAATCTCAGTATTTTTGATAGTAATAGGCAGCATTCCTGCTTATTTATTCTGACTTTGTGACTGTGACTGACTGGTGTGGTTAGACTTTTATCATTAGCAGTATAGATGCTGGTACTGCTCATCAATATGCTTCTGATCACTTTTTTATAGGGATGCATGAAATAGGTGGCTAGAGATAAAGGCAGCAACAGATATTTCAGATATTCTTTTCTTGTACAGCTAGGTCTGGACAACATGGCCCAAAAAATGAAATCCCAAATTTTTCCCCACAACTTCGGATTCACGATTTCAATTGATTATTTTCCCTTTCCCAAAAACAAAAACATAAAAAAACAATACTCCAAGTGGCACAAAAATGCCATGAATCATGTTTCGCCTCTTTGTCACCAAAATATATTCCCAAGCCAAACAGAATGTTCCTCATTAAAGGCGCTATGAGGAGAAGCTATTTCTGGCGACATAAAGACTCTGCTACCCATGAGCACGCGCAGCGACTGTCGTAAAGACGTGACCCAAGCCAAAGCGTGCGTTTGTTGTGATGCTAATAAACGCAGCTCAGACCTTCCTCAGAACTCTGCATTACTTTACAACTTCTTTTTTCAACAACTTGCAGGATGCAAAGCGACGAGGTAATGTATCTCTTTCTAGTTACATAGCGGTAGTTTTTGATGTGTGACAACAAGCAATTTTTGGAAAACTTAGTATTGTAGTTTTGTAGCCAGCTATATATCTCTACTTACAGCCCAGTGCTCTAAGACCTGTCCGAATAATATAAATTTGCTCTAGTTTTAATTGTCTTGTTCCCGAAGTTGAGTATCCAGGCCAGTCCAGCCCTGTTCGACCCAATCGCGAAGCTAAGAAATAGCATTTATAGATAACCTATTTTGATGCTATAAAACTAATCTTAAAGTGTGTGTGTATTTCGATCAGGCATATATCTAAAAATGAGACTTTTTGTAATTACTGAGAAACTCCTCATAGCATCTTTTAAGGTCTAAGTGCATATCATGAAATGTTGATTATGTAGTTTGTCAACACGAACACTGAAGGCTGAGCTATTTTCACTGCATATGAACATCAAACTCTATGATCAATATCTAATCTCATTTTAAAACCAATATTAGCCTATGCTTCTTCGTAACCTGACAGAATCTTCCATCCATAAAATGTACATTTTTAGTATTTATATTTCAAACATTGTAGCAACTTACAATTGAAATAAGTCAAGAAAAAAAAATCTTGATTTATTTTTAAATCTTCTGCAGAAAGTAATTTGAATTAATCGATTTCTTTGTCCAGCCCTATTTCACTAAAACCTAGTTTGTATTATTTCAGTTTTATTAAGCCACATCCACGCATTGACATTTTGGTCAACGTTTGCCTACATAGAACCTTAAAGCTGAGTTTTGCTAAGTCAGTCACAGAACTCCACATAAAGTGTAACCTGGCACACCAGATGGACCATTGAAAATATTTCAGTAGTCCATCTGGGAAAGAGCCCATAGAAAGTGTTTGGGGAGGGCCGAACCATTCAGAAGCATGTCTGTCAGGTGATTGGATGATTTTTCCATCAATCACAATCATTATGGGCCAATCAGAACTTGTAGGAGGCGGGCATTACTGTGTTTCAGAATGTGAGTGATTTCGTAGAACAGACTCGGGTTAAAATATATTTGAAGAGGAGTGATTATATCTTCACAGAGGAGTTTGTAGTTTTATTTTTTATTTTTTTCATAGAATAAAGAAATAGAGTCTAGTAGGGCTGTAAAGTCCAAGTCGACTGGTCGACTTATTGGTCGATGCATGCTCAGTCGACCAAAACTCTGATTGGTCGACCAAATGTATCAATTTATATTTTCCCCTGCAGTATATGGTTCATTTTATCAGGAGAAATGTATCAAGTGAACCGTTTCACAGGTAACAGCCTGTCTTTTAATGTATTTATCATTCATTTCAATGTCAATATTATATTAAGAAATTTTCAATATTCTAGTCTAATAATCCTTTATTCGTTTTATAGCTGCATGCCGCCGCTGCATGCGCTCTGCCCACTGCAGCGGCGGCAACCCTCACCCAGTCCGCGCTGGATTGTATGCCTCATATAAATATCCAAATGCAAAAACGACATCACAGATGGAATTGTCAATTTTATTTCTGAGGGTATGAGGCCCATTGGTGTCATGGAAGGCCAAGAAAAACATTGGAACCTGGATATTCAGTGCCAGCGCGCCAAACAATTACGCACGCACGTACGGCAAAATACGAGGGAGTAAAAAAGAGAAAGTTTGAGAGTTAATAGATAAAGATAACAGATGTGGACGTCTCTTCGAATGGAGTCCTATATGACAGTGACTGCCCATTTCACTGATGAAAACTGGAAAGCAAAGAGTCTTCTGCTTGAGAGAGGTAAAAAAAGGAGAGGCGGACACGGGAAGAAACATCGCTGCGGATTATATGAACTTGCCGATGCCTCAAAGGTCGAGCAGAAAAAAAATTGTCTGTTGTAGTGAACAACGTGGCTAATATGGAACTCTGTATGGAAACACTTAAGGAGTCCCATGAATGGTTTAAGATGCAGGGCATTTGGGGGTGCGCCGGGCGCGCCGGGCACACTTTGCAGCTCGGTATTACTGTGGCTCTCAAACAGTCCCGCCGTGGCTGCAGCGCGTCATGTTCCGGCGCATTTTAATAAGGGGCACAAAGCCAAAACTGGGCTAAAACAGAAGCAGAAGCAGGTGCTGATATAAGTTTAATCCAGCAGCAGCACGTCATTTTGTGGCGCATTTTAAAAAGGGACAAAAAGCAGAAAAACGGGGCTAAAACAGAAGCAGGTGCTGATATAAGTTTTACTGAGCCCCAGTCCGCTGAGTAAACGGCTACTAAAGCTGTTAGCATCTATGCTAATCTCAATAAGTGCAGTAACTTCCTGCTGTTGTCTCGCTCGTCTCTCTCACTTCTTCCTGCTCAGAGACTCTGATTGAGCCGTCCTGCTTTGGGCCGCTCACAAACTGCATGATTACTAGGGCTGGGACGATTCAATTTTCTCCCGATTCGATGTAGTGCGATTTTTAGGTGCCAATTCGATTTAAATTGCGAGTCTACGATATTGCCGTTTTTGCAATCTTTAGTTAGCTTTTTTTAAAACCAGCAAAAAATATGAACAATGTTGATGCCTCCGGACTAAATCAGGAAAAATACACTTCACATGTGAGTCAGTTTTTAGGTTTATTCAGCAATATATTTTAACCAGCTGTTTATACTCTCTCTTCAGAAGCCTGGATTGCATATAAAATGGCTTATTAAGCCTTTAGGCACCAGAGGGGGGGAGGAATTGATTTTTGAACAAAAAAATTGATTTAAAATCGGCAGACAAAAAATCACGATACTTATGTGAATCCATTTTTTTCTCCCACTCCTAATGATTACAGACATTAAATCACGCTGATCCAGCTGCTGTGCAAGGTTACATTTAGTTACCTATAACCTAATCATAATAGATATGACAGTGTTTCTAATTTGTTGAAAAATTGACTATAATGTTTCACAAGAATGAAAGTCTCAGTGGACTTACTCTTTTTATCAGATACAATCCCTGACATGTATATATATCAGATTAGATCAAATCTGAGATGTGTTGCACTGGTGCATCCGTGCATCTCTACTTTAAATGCTGTGCAGAGACTTCAAACCAAAACTTAATATACACTGTAAAAAAACCAAGACATTTAGATTGAAACTTTACCTTTAGAAGGAAGTCGAACACACTAGGGTGACATAAATGAAGAGAGACTACTCTTACAGAACATTCTTTTGTTTCTTTTGTTTCAGTCCAAAGCTTCATTTTAGTTTATTGTTCGAGGTTTTAGGATAGCTTTTCATTTTGCCAACAGTACCAGTGAGGGAAGTTAAAGATGCATATCTGCCTCATTTTCTGCAGAAGCAAAAAAAAAGAGAAAACATCCTGAAAACAGAATCTGTTCAGCTCGGCTGCTCAAAGTAAAGTCGACTGTAGAGTCAGCCGTGAGTGTGGTGACCTTGGGAAGCTCCTGAGAACCTCAGGAAGTTGTTCCCACAGAGATTTGGCTGCACTGCTGCTGGATATCAGACTGTGTATTAGACACTGATCTGTTTAATTACACTCTGAGTCGCACGCCATCTGTAAGAGCACCTCCTCGCCTCTCTGCACTATCCAAACGACTTAAAGAATCCACAGATATTGTACTCCAAGGACGTGCTTAATTGAGTTCTGAGCGCAAAGTGCACTGCTGCATTCTCCGACTTCGGCGTCGGCTTGGCCGGGCAGGCAGCGCGGAGTGCTTTATGGTGATAGGGATTGATCGGGAATTGCTTGGTATTGTCAATTACATGCAAAACGGGAGTGTGAACAAAGCACGGCTACAGATTTGCTTAACTCCTCGGTAGAAATTCGACTTGTGCGACAGAGCGGGCCAGAGCGAAGAAGGTAAAAATAACCCAAAACATGTAACAATATTGTTTGAGGAGGCATGAAAACAGACGTTTAGTAAATGGATTTGGAAGGAGTGGGATGAGGCGAGAGGGCTAAATCTGTCGTGTTCATTTGTGACGGACTTGGCGAGAAGCAGTGACTTGAGCTTGGATAAAGAAAAGACACTTGCAGCAGAATTCTGCCAGTCTCTGGTTCGCTCTCTTCTCGGCGTCCCCCCCCCCCTCCTCCTCATTTCCAACAACCACCACCGCCATCACTCCATCACACACACTCCCACACACCCCTTTACCTTCCAACACACTGCCACCGAACCTGGTGCTCCACAGTCACCCATTAATCCCTGCAGTGTCGGATCCCAGCCAGGTAATTACCGTTTAAAAATATTTCATCCTATTCTTTCGCCCTAAAAAAAGAGACAAATGGAAACAAAGGGAACACAGTCCTGAACAACGACAAAGAGGTGCTTTAGATGCGTTCTCTTTTCTCTGGTGGAAACGCTGGCTTTGTTTGCACACAGTACAAGGTGTCTGAAACCAAATCTGCTGCTATTTCATATTTAAATGCAGCTGTCACGCTCTAGTTTTTACACCCGGTTTGGAAAGTTGGTGGTTCTGCTCTTTCAGAGAAAAAAAAGGCTTCTGTTTGTGGTGCTATAAAACCTGCTCGTTGGTTTACTGCCAGCCAACTTCCAAACTCAATAATTTGACAAGTGTTGTGAAAAACCACGGACCACAAACTTCCCTCTCTTTAGCATGCAGAGTTGCATGTGCAAACTTTGTCATTTCATTCAAACAAGGTAAGAAGAGAGTCAGAAACTTCATATTGAACACAATCATGACTCAACAGGTCACAGCTAATGAACTGGAATATGACAGTTTGTAAAAAAGCTGAGGCTGTAAAGTTACCATGATGGGTACAGCTGAGGAGGTGCAGGATGTTAAATACTCACTAAAGACCAAAATAAACAACAGCCACCTACCAAATGTTTATGTTTCTGTGGACCAGTAGGTTAGTTTGGTCTGCCCCATGGTGTGAAAACATAAAAAAAACATTATAAAATAATTTGTGACTGAAATCATCATGAGAAGGGCAAAGGATTATCACTAATTACATTTTAAACCTCAAAATCTCCACTAAAAATGTTTCAGTTATTGTAATGATCATATGATAGAAGAAAAATCTACTTTCAAAACACTTGACTGAACTGTTTGTACTTCAATTCAGCGGTCTAAACTTCTTTCTTTTCATTAATTAATCTATCTGTGTTAAAATTGTATGTAATAATGTTCAGTATCTTTTACAGTTTTGTAAATCATGAAGAATAAACATTGTATTTTAGCAGGCTTTGGAATATTTAAAATGTTTTATTATTGTCCAGTAGATTGGAATTGTATATTTTTATATAATAAAGTTCTAGATTTACACCCCTAGTTAATGGAGCCCTTTAAAATCAGCAATCACAGAATCATGGCGGGAATCATCAAATTGGACAATTAAAGTTAAACTTAATAAAAACACGGAATAACATAGAATAACGCGATAATGGGTTACATTTCACTTCAAAGTTTTTTGTTTGTTTATTCGGAACAAAAAAGGATATATCTGGGAAAAATGCTCAGAGGAGGTTACTAAGGCTGGGGGACAATGCACACTTCTTTACTTTAAAATGAAAAAAATTGTTACATGGGAAAGTAGAAAAAGTTATGGTACATGTTTTTTTTCCATGGTGGCATGCAGAGATTCCTGTCATTGGTATGAGGGACCTTACAAAGTAACATCATCACACTGGGAACAAATCGGACCATGGTATGGTTTGGTCTGGACAAAGACCAGAACAGTGGGTGGAACAATGATCGACTGTTTGGTCCAGACCATGGTACGAGGTAAAGTTTCAGTCCTGCCATTTTGATCTGGATCAAACTGAAAAGTCTGAAAGTCTGGATCAAATGTGAAAGCACCCTTGAACTACATTTGTACCAAGCAGTCTGGTTCAGTTTGGCTTGGGATGGCACACAGCTATGGGTGTTTTTGCTGTAGGATAAGGAAAATCGAGCCAAAATAACCAACCTGTAACATCACTCTCTTTGAGGCCCTAAAACACAGAGCTAAAAGTGCTGCAGTGTGTTGATTGGTCACATAAATACTCTTCCTAAAACACGTACGTAAATGGATTTATTGTCAAGGAATAAAACTCAAAGGAGACGAACAAATGACAAAGTGTAGGACCCAGTTGCAGAAGTAGCAGAAAAAGGCTTTATTTTAAACTGAAAAAGGGATCCCAGTCCAAAAAAAATCAAAAATCAGTCCTGAAAAAATCTCCAAATACAAAACAAAGTCACAATAAAAAACAACCAAAAACAGGAACTGCCTTAAAACTCAGGAGATAACATGGGGAATCACAGGAGACATGGTGTGGAGGACGAATGACCCAACAAAGAGAATGAAAAACAGAGACTAAATACACCAGAAAAACAATCAAACCCAGGAGAAGCAATCACACAGGTGGAGGGAATAATCATCAGGGAGACAAAGAAGGGAGGTCAGGAAAACACCACGAGGAACAACAGGATTTCAAAATAAAACAGGAAACAAGAGGGACAAGGGAAACAGAACACAAAACGGGTAACTTAACTAAGATAAAAAACAGGGACATGACAGTAAAACAGGGAACACAAGGAAGGGAACATAAAACAAAATAACAGCTAGCCATATCACAGCATTTATTGACTTAATCTTGAATTAATTACCTCATCCAAGGAGGTTATGTTATTGCTGTCGTCTGTTTGTTTGTTTCTCTGTTAGCAGCAGAATTTCCATGATATGTTCAGGAAATGTCCAGATTGGGACAAGGAACAAATGACTAGATTTTGGGAGTGATCCGGATCAGTGTAAAAATGCCATGACGAAAAATGTGATTTTCGTGAATAATTACTGCACTAAGATAGATAGATATGATGAATCCAATTGCTAATGCCATGTTTTCATGGTCAAGGAATCTAAATATTTAGATGAAATAAAGGAAGGGCAGGTATTTATGGTGAAAATCACTATATGGATAAGGACTGTGGTGCTGGCGGAGGTCTGCACTTTCCGAGTGCTTTTCTAGTTATTTCTGCCAATCTTCCCTGGAATAAATACTGACAGAAATTGAATGTTTTCACCTTTGAGTGTAGGCAAGTTTTATTTGTGATTATTACCTCCGCCAAGGAGGTTATGTTACTGCTGGTGTCTTTTCTTGTTCTGTTAGCAATATAACTCAAAAAGTTATGGGCGTATTTTGATGAAATTTTCAGGTCCGTATTGGGACAAGGAACAAATGATTCAGTTTTGGAAGTGATCTGGATCACTGTCTGGATGAAGGAATTTTTTTAAAGGATTCTTTAATATTGCGAGATAGGACCATTTTTGGCATTTAGATTAGATTAGATTGTACTTTATTAATCCCTTAGGGAAGACTCCCTCAGGGGAATTATGACTCCAGTTGCATTATATAATAAATAAAAGATAATACTTGTAGGCTACTGCTGCTGCTCCTTCACATCCTCTGTCTTCCTTTAACTCCTCATCCCCCCAGTTGAGGAGTTATACAGTCTGATGGCCTGAGGGACAAAGGAGTTTCTCAGTCTGTTGGTCCTGCACTTGGGGAGGAGCAGTCTTGCGCTGAACAGGCTCATCTGGTTGTTGATGGCCATGTGTAGAGGGTGATTGGCATCATCCAGAATGTCCAGCAGTTTGTGCATTTGCGCAATTTGTGCATATTTGTATGTTTTTGTGGTCAAGGAATCTAAATATTTACATGAAATAAAGGTAGGACTAATATCATGGTGAAAATCACAGTTTGGGTGAGGACTGTGGTGCTGGTGAAGGTCTGCGCTTTCCAAGTACTTTTCTAGTTTTAATATAAATGCAGACTGATTTTTCACCACCTGTGATATACTGCAGTCATGATTTAAATGGTTGTCTATCAGACTTTCTTACATCAGACACAAAGCCTGTTTTAATCATTACCATTGAACTGTAAGCTGCACTTTTCTGCATTCATTTGCATGTCGAGAAATAAACTGTTGTCAAAATATTGTTTTTCTTTTAAAGTGCTAATGGACTCAATCAGCAATAAAATTTGAGTTTATTTTCTATGAAGCCTTGACACTTGACTTTAGCATTTTTATTCCATTGTTGATTTATAATATTTTTTTGTCATTAATTGCAACAAAGCAACACATCTGACAGCTCTTCTTTCTCTTCCCTTTTGTTTAATATTCACACCTGCCAACCACCCATCGCATTTCTCAAGTTAATAAAGTGCATTACCACTTTTACAATGCAATTTGTGAACTTGACGCTCTAATAATGTGTGAGGTGACTGTGTCGAATACTTTGGTCTTTCACACTAAGTAATAAAATGCTGATGTTGTGACATTACGTCCCTAAGAATAGAGAGAAGGGAGCAGAGGTGGTTGGGGGTGAGAAATCAATCAGCCCGGCAGTGGCAGGAGATGGAGTTCATATGCAGCAGGGTGGGTGTAGTAAAAGATGGGGGGCTTACAATGGGACCACCCTTCTGTCAGTCTGTGAACCTGTAAACACGACAGCATGCTAATGAGTGTGTGTGTCACCCCACACACACTTAACATTATTTGTCTCTGATGGTTGATGTTTGTTCTTCTCAGTGTCAAGATGGTGGAACAAACTGCACCTCTGAAAACACTTTTGGAGGATTTGAGTCACAAAATGCAGATTATGGATTTTGTTCACATTTAATGTCATGATTTGGTTCTGTTGGATGTATCTGGTTGTTATCCTTTTAATATGTTATTGCGTGTATTCTCTGCTCTTTGTGTATTGTCTTTCTGATCTGTTTTATTGTTCTCTTATGTGCTTTACAGTTTCCTGTTTTACTTGTTTATCTTCCCTACCTGTTATTTATTGATTTACTTCCTCAAGTTTTGTTTGCTTCACTTATGTCTTGTTATCCAAAGTGTGTGTAGATTGTCATTCTGTTTTCTTTACTTTCTAAATACTACAAACTTGGAAGGAGGGATGCACAAAGTTATCAGACCAATGTCTAGAGGTGTAACGATCCATCGATCTAGATCGATACATCGATTGGTTAAAGGGCAACGTCGGTATTTTTCAACCTGGGTCCTATTGCCCCAAGTGTATGTGTGTATACGATTGACGGGTGCAACTCGTCTTAAAATTGGCTCAGTATCAAGGGAGCGGATGCAGCCGGCAGCCGCGAAGCTAGATAGGGGGCAACTGCATCCCGTATAAGTTTGAGCATTAAAAGTGTTTATTTCGCCACAGACCGGTTGCGATCGCCGGTGCTAGCTCTCTAATTAGCATTGTAAGCATTGCGTTTTCCTTCACGTCCTCTGACCTGTGTGACATCATCTCCTGTGAGCTTGTTGCCGGAAGAAAACAGAGCCATGCAGCGCGCCGCTCGTAGTGGAGCTGCTTATCCCGGAGGACAGTTGAAAGTTTTACTGCATCGGTATCATGACTGAATATTTACCAGATTTCGAGAGTGAAGACGAGCCTTTTCATTACGACGGCCACCCGTATTTATTTGAGCCAGAGTATACGGACGAGGAGCTGCTACAAACTCAAGAGCTAACGAGGATAGCAACAGAGGGCCAATGAGCAGACGAGGGTGAAGCAGCGGCGGCACGAACGCTCGATTTGTCTCTGACACACACATTTACTGTTGCCATAAATCCTCTTCACTTTTTCCTCTCGTCCAGCCAGTACAGACTTGTGGCCTATCGTGTTACAATGCTAATTAGAGAGCTAGCACCGGCGATCGCAACCGGTCTGTGGCGAAATAAACACTTACACAATACATACAATACTTATACGTGTTGTATGCATAAAGACATATTAGTCATACTTACTTTATGGATAGTTGACCATTTGGTCCCTGTGGTTTTGGTCGCCTCCAATTTATTTTGGGTACATTAAAAAAGGTGTCCAGCACTGCCCTGTTGATCAGAGGGGGGAGATCCTCTAATGTAGTTACACAGCGTCGGGTAGTTTCTGTATCATCCCACGACACATCGAGACCACGAATATTGGGCAACAGGTCCCACTCGTTGCAACACAGACATTCTTCCTCTGTGGGCATAGAGTCACAGCAACCACAGGAGCACCACCAGTCTTCGCTTTGCTTGTGCCGCTGCTTCACCTCGCCTGCTCGTTGGCTCTGTTGCTATCCTCGTTAGCTCTTGAGTTTGTAGGAGCTCCTCGTCCGTATACTCTGGCTCAAATAAATACGGGTGGCCGTCGTAATGAAAAGGCTCGTCTTCACTCTCGGAATCTGGTAAATATTCAGCCATGATACCGATGCAGTAAAACTTCCAACTGTCCTCCGGGATAAGCAGCTCCAGTACGAGCGGCGCGCTGCATGGCTCCTCTGTTTTCTTCTGGCAACAAGCTCACAGGAGATGATGTCACACAGGTCAGAGGACGTGAAGGAAAACGCAATGCTTACAATGCTAATTAGAGAGCTAGCACCGGCGATCGCAACCGGTCTGTGGCGAAATAAACACTTTTAATGCTCAAACTTATACGGGATGCAGTTGCCCCCCTATCTAGCTTCGTCCGGCTGCATCCGCTCCCTTGATACTGAGCCAATTTTAAAACGAGTTGTACCCGTCAATCGTATACACACATACACTTGGGGCAATAGGACCCAGGTTGAAAAATACCGAAGTTGCCCTTTAAGCAATGATCCAACCACATCGATGGAAACTCAAAACATCGATCAACATCATCATCTTTAGTATATGCATTTATTTTGAAATCCTGACCGGACATGCATGCCCGTTTCTGGCCAACTGCGCGTTCTGAAGTTTCTGGGGCTCTCAAGACTCACACATTTAGCGTATGAGACACACATTTGAACACTTTCAGTCTCTCACACGCCACATATGATATTTCTCCAGCTTTAAAATGTATTGTGTGGCTCCCACGTGTAACACCGCTGTATGCGAATGTGTAGCAAGACGCTGTTGGCATCACAGAGCTAAACGGGAGCTAGACATTTCGGCCAGTCATAAAATAGTTCTGCTGTATCCGGGTCACATACGGCCGACCTGACAGCAGAGGATGCATGCTGCATGCACGACAGGAGTGCATTATCACACGAGTACAGTAAGTTATCTCATCATTTGATTTTGTAGCACACTGATTCATGAAATTTCATATAGTTAGAAGGTAAAACAGTGAGAGCTTAGTGTCATTCCTCCTCCACACCGACCATTAAACAGAGAAACAAAGTCTGATCACACTGACATACAAACTGTGGTTACCAGACATCACAGTAAAACAAAATCATCAATGTTAAGTTAGTTAAGTTAATAGTTCTTATTTTGAACATGAGAAATGTTTGGATGTAATTCAAATTAAAACTACACATTTTTAGTTTGAGCATGATCAAATGTTGGAGGTCATTAATAATGAAATTTAAATAATTCAATTATTTGTATCATACTGTTGCATACTCACTCATACTCACCCAGAAGGGGCTTTCCTGATCCAAACAGTGCTTCATGAGGTATTTAGATCCAAAATCGAGCGCCTAAAACTGCATTAATCATCCAAAAACTCATTAGTTTCACCAATATTTCATCATGGTCCACTCACACTACTCCTCCATGACAGTCTGTGTCGCTCCAGACATGCGCAGTACGGCTCATTGTTTCAGGGGAAGACAGCCGGCTACACAACGACTTTCCTCTTCCAGTTTTGTGCAAAATGGACGAATATCTATCGGATGAAGATGTTGTGGACGAGAACTTTGAATATGATGGGTGTCCTTACAGTTTCGAGCCAGAGTTTACAGATGAGGAGCTCAACGGAAAGTTGACGCGGAGGCACCTCTCCAGAGAGTACTGCGCATGCGCGGAGGCAAGCGTTCTTCTTCTTCAGTTCAGAGGTCAGTACAGTCACAAAGACATGTCTGGAGCGACACAGACTGTAATGGAGGAGTAGCGTGAGCGGACCATGATGGAATGTTGGTGAAACTAATGAGTTTTTGGACGATTAATGCAGTTTTAGGAGCGGCGCTATACATGCCCCGTGTGCTACCATTATACGGATGTCCGTTGCCCGATTTTGGATCTAAATATCTCCCGAAGCACTGTTTGGATCAGGAAAGCCTTCTGGGTGAGTATATTGTTCTACTTCATTCTATAAACAATGTGAAAGCTGTAGAAACCGAACTTATCCTTTAAAGAGGAAAATATTACCTACAGTGGATGAATGGCTCGGAATTATGAGCCATGAGATGGAATGACGGACCTTCTGCTGCGGTTGAAAAGTAATGTGTTTGCCACAAGATGGTCAGCTTTTTTGTTTAAGTGAGGACATAAATGGTGGCCAATCAAAATGAACAGACAGCCATTAAACCATCAGGATTTTTTTTACTGATAATTAACTTTGAGTCAACTGAAACACTTGTTCCTTTGCATGGTCCTTACAAAAGAAAAAAACATTTATTTAAACAACTTATTTATTTTCAGACTGACTCAAAGTCTTTTGCTTTGACGCTGTGTCCCAGTGTTAGTCTTAGCCTCTGTCCTCCAGTTGCCGTCTGCGTAGGCACCATCCCTCCACGATATCACTGATCTTCATTAGATGGACACCAATGTTGTTTTGGGAAGTTTTTATCACTCTTTACAGAGTTCTTTTGTCCCAGGCCGTGCACATCCCATGCCAGTTTGTGATGTTTCCAGTCGGGATGAGACAATATACTTAAACTCACGATACGCTGCACCTCGATATACCCGCATCACGATACGATATGTCACGATACAATATCAAAAAAGTAAAAAAGAAAAATATTACTGTGTAATTATAACTTATTTGTTTTTGTTTGAGTTGCACACAGGAAAACACAAGGCCTAACAGGCCAAACACAAACAATAACACTCTCTCTAACCCTAGAGAGGTTAGAGAGAGTGTATGCTAATGAGCAGTAGGCTCGTTTTCGCCGTCTTAGTCTTTTTTAATGAGAAAGCTGAAATACTGCCAGACAGATGACTTGTATCCAGGCGGAGCGTCCTCAATTTCGACCTCAATTTCGACCTCTTTCGACTCCATCATTCGGCTTTTTGGAGGCAAGGTAATTGGTGCTAATGTTTGTTGTCGCCGCTTCTGGTCACATGCACTATTACCGGACGTGACGTCTTAATTTTGCAATCCATTTTTTTCAAACTCGATGCATTTTGTCACGTACTATATCGCAATATATTGCCAAACGATATTTTATCCCATCCCTAGTTTCCAGTCAGGATGCTTTCAATCGCTCCTTTGTGAAAGTTGACAAGAACTTGGCGTGTGAATTTTTCTTCAAGTTTCTTAAGAAATACAGACTTTTCTGAGACTGATATCAGCTGCTACTTCAAGACTCTGAAATGCTCTTTGCCAAAGGAACACAAACTCATTTATAAATCTTTCAAAAATCTGAATATTTGAACAAATGAAAACAAGAGAATGTTCTTTGTTAGCACATTAACAGCTATTCTTTCTCACATTAAAGTCATCACGATTAATCCACTCTGAATATTCACTTTTTTCTGATTATTTTTCCTCCCAGGTGTGTTTTCAGACAAATGGGCCCCGGTAATTAGACTCTGAATGTGGACAAAAGAGATGTTTTGTGGCATATGGCAGGGTCAGGCAGAGAAGAGACATCTTGTCATACAGCAGCAGAAATCTATTAACTTGCATACATATGGATTTCTGACAACAACTAGAATGAGGAATCATGAATAACTCACAGACGGATGTTCTTATATAAGCATCAATTGTTAATTGAAGAAGCTGTCACACTCCCCGGGGCTGTCAACATAGTTTTATAAGCATTCAAAGTCTGCTTTATCAAATTAATGGTCTATTCAGCGCTGCCTGATTCTTCTCTAATCCATCTTTTGTGATTCATGCAGAGGAAAAATGCTTAGATTTACTTCCTCAGACATATTCTCTGTAAGAGGAAGACTTTTATTTACTAACATGGCTGCGTCAAAAATTCAGGCGAGCTAGTTTAGGGGTTTAACCAGGACCCGAAGATACATGCTGCATGTTTTGCTCCCTATGCAAGAAAGTCCAGACGGTGCTTTGAGCCCAGGTGTTCTAACAGGTAGATCTCTGCAGGCCTGATGAAGCTCACAGGGGAAATCATGAGACCCTCCCCTGACAAGAATAAGACAGGCCTGTGTTGAGGACGTGGACGCATTGATGTAGACAATGATGTAGACCACCTGGGGTTCTGTGTTTAATAGCTAAAGCTTTTTATCCTGAGAAGGTTGTTAATCTGACATTTTTTTAAAGGCCTCCGTAAAAAGGCTTTGACAGAAGTCATGTTTAACAGTAGGAGACCCTCAAAAACCGCCTCAATTTAACATCCATTAGCCTAGGTTTAATACTTTTGGAAGCCTGTCATGCCTATCATCAGTGTACTCTGTCAGGTAGCTGCAACAATTTAAGCCTTCAAGTAATTGTTCCTCATTTATAATATCATTTGACATCCACACAAACTCTTCAAGATGGTGCCACTACTTTCCAGTAAGATTTTTGTGCTTCTAGTTTACATCTACAAAAAGTTTTCATTATTTTTTTTGAAACATTTAAGGGAAGTCAGTCAAGTTTGGCCCTCCATATACTGATTTTTTATAAGAAGACAGAAGACAAGGTAAACCTGCTGAAAAAGGTGTTTAAAGAAATTATAGACAATAGACTTTGGTCTTCTTCTAGTGGCACTGACGAGTGGCTGAAGCACAAGAGACCTTTACCAAGGGATGGGAATTCATATGATTCGATTGACACCAATGCCATTAAACCAACACATGGTAGTTTTTCCATCCTCATGTAATATTTCTAGAGTCACTGTGATGGTACATCACCTTATAACAGGTTGAATGACACCTCTGTCATGGTCTGAGGGGGTCTCTATTCGGGCTGGACGATACGCTTTTCTCCTTATTCAATTTTTTGTGATTTTTAGGTGCCAATTCGATTTTTGCGATTCTACGATATTGCCAATTTTTGCAATCTTTAGTTAGCTTTTTTTAACACCAGCAACAAAGATGAACAATTATGATGCCTACAGACTAGGGCTGGGTATCGATTCAGATTTTCTGGATGATTCAATTCGATATTAAGAGGTCTCAAATCGATTCGATTCACGATTCGAAATTTGTTCAGTCTGGGTTATCTCTGTAAAAATAATGCTGTAAATGGCTTTTTGACCTGGTACATTATTAAAACTGTTTTTACATTAAGAACTGAACCCAAAGCAGTTACATTAATCACATATTAATGATATGCATTAATGCATATTCTGCAAGTAACATGTTTTTTGTCCAACTTGTCGTTTCTTTCATGCTTGTTAAATCTGAAATATGTCCAAACGTCAACTTTTAAACTCTCCGGTGGTGCCCCTATAGAGCTACTCGCTTCCGCCATGTTTTTTTTGACTGCTTGCAGTAACATCTCACCAGATCTTGTTCAGTGGAAAGCAGCGCTAAACGTGAGACTAGCAGAGTTGATACCACAGGCTGCTTCTCGGACCGTCCAGTGAAGAAAAAACTATCCACATTAAAAGATCTTTGGATTTTATGGATCAATTTTGAACCATTTAAAGGGAAATCGATTAAAATCGATTAAATTGTTTGTTTTTTTAACCCAGCCCTACTACAGACTATCAGGAAAAATACACATCACATGTGAGTCTGTTCTTAGGATTTAGTCAGCAGTATACTGTATTTTAACCAGCTGTTTATACGCTCTATTCAAAAGCCCGGATTGTATTTAAAACTGGTTTATTAACACAGACTAAAATGAAGCTTTTAAATTTGGAAAAAAAAAAATGAACAAAAATATCAATTTAAAAATCAAGTAACAAAAAATCCCTTTCCCTATGTGAATCGATTTTTCTCCCACCCCTAATCTGTATCACCTTCACTGTATAGCTTCAGAGTGAATGGTAAGAACACTTCCACACTTAAAACTACACATTTTTCCTGCTTCGACTGCTTTACAGCTGATGTCACTTCCCTCTCGAGATGAAAGTTAAACATTGGGAAAAGGAGAATATAAAGCAGTTTTTGAATTTCTAAAACAGATTTAATGAACAGAATTTAGTTTAAAGTTAGTACGCACTTATTTCCTAATGGAAATAGGGACCTCTGGCTCACACTCCTGCATTGTAGGTGGCAGTAATGCTCCTCTGACATTGGATGCCGTTAAACAAGAAGAAGAAGAAAAAGAAACCTTAATGTAGAGTTGTCATCATGGCGGAAGCAGCGAAAAACCTGAAGAAAATTAAAGTTTTATTTGAGGAGATGAAAGAAAGAGAGCTGGAGACTAATAAGCTAAATGGCGGACAGGGATAAACTTTGGCCCGGTGTTCACTCGCTGACGTGAGCTGAAAGACGTGGTATGTGGCATTGTTTTGATAAGCTTCTGCTATGTCCCAAGATCTGTCACAGATCACAGAACTGCTCCCACAGGCTTGTACAGTTGGCACTAGGCATGATGGGTGCATCACTTCACCTGCCTCTCTTCTTACCCTGATGCTCCCATTACTCTGGAACAGGGTCAATCTGGACTCATCAGACCACATGACCTTCTTCCAGTCCTCCACAGTCCAATCTTTATGCTCACATGCAAACTGAAGCATTTTTTCTGGTTAGCCTTACTGATTAGTGGTTTTCTTAAGGCTACACAGCTGTTCAGTCCCAATCTCTTGAGTTCCCTTCACATTCTGTGTGTGGAAATGCTCTTACTGTCACTATCAAACATCCCTGGGTTCTACTGTTGCTTTTCTTTGATTTGATTTGGTCAAATGTTTAAGTGATTCGCCGAACATTCAGCATTTGTTTACGACCATGTTTCTTCTTTGAAGACGATGGTTTCCCACTATCCTTCCAGTTTTGTATAATGTGTTGGACAGTTCTTAACCCAATTTTAGTAGTTTCTCCTTTGATGCCAATGATTTGACCCCTCTTAAACAGACTAACATATTTTCCACGACCACAGGATGTGTCTATGACATTTCATTGTCATTGTTTAAAAAAATGAGAAGCTACTCATAGCATCAGCCGGGGATAAGTAACTTGTTGCCAGCTGAACGATAATCGCCCATGCAGTAATTATCCAATAGGAGGCTCATAACTGTTTGCTTAGTTAAATCCAGACTTTTTTTTTTTTTTTGCCAGGCACTGTATTTTATTGTTAGAATTTTCCTTGTTGGCTGATGTCTCTAAGTTCATTGTTGTTGTTTTATAAAAATAAATAAATAGAAAAAATAAATAAAAGACAAGTCTTAATACATCTATTTCAAAGATAAGACCCCACTTTGGCCTTTCATTTTGGAGACATGGGAAATAAGTGATAAGGATGATTTTGGCAAAACCTACGCACATTTGAGAATTTACTGAATCTTTGCTAAGTGGACCAAAGACCACCGTCACACCTTCAAGATGACACTTTAATTGACACTGTGCCACATGGAGAACTGTGAGGACTTATAAGTTAGAATATTTCTGCCCCGTCATCTGTGAGAATAAGTAACATGCCGTGATCTACATCCATCTCTATTAGAAGCTCAGTATGAAAAGAGAGGAAAAAAAAACATGTCTGGTACAAACAGCGTCCAAATCAGAGGATAGCAGCAAAACGGAGTGATAGCTGCGCGTTTGAACTCGGTAATTGGTTGGGCACTCGGTAGGCAATACAACAGAGGGCCTACGGAGTGTGGTGTGTGTTTCCCAGCCCCACTGTGCTGCCTCATAGAGTACAAAGGCAGAGAATGAACTTCAGAGGGTTTTAATGCCTGAAGAGAAGAATATGGACATTAAATTATCAGGGGGAAACAGCAGGGTGTGAAAAAAAGAGCCTTCTAAAGCCTCGAACGCAAACGTACATACAGGCTGCTTCTGACACGGAAACCTGGCCAAATTCACAGGCGGCTTTATTCTCAGCTTCACACTGATACTCACAGCGTTTCTGTGTGTGTGTGTGTGTGTGTGTGTGTGTGTGTGTCTGTGTGTGCATAAAATTACTGTATATGTGCATGTTCTTTGCTTGTTTAATTTGGAATTTAAAGCAACTATAGCACACATCCTGCCTACTTTTTGTATTAAAATTGTCTTATTTGTACAGCTTTAAACTCATTTGATTTTAAAGCCAGACTTATTATAAATCAGTAATTCAAAACACAACTGTGGTGCTAATTTGTATATAAAAAAGAGGAAATATAGAGCTTTACCTTAGTTAAAATAATGTTTTTTGCTGCTGTTTGCAGTTTTAGGTCATGAAGTGTTGCCCTTTACATGGACAATCACAGTTGTGAGATGCTTAAGGCTCAGCTAATCAACTCATCTTTAAATTGTTGTCTGAAAGGATTCATTGAACATAGATTACATTTTAAAGCTGGTAAATAATGGGTACTAACATAACTACCAATAAATGCCTGTTGATCAGACTTACTGTTAATCATCTGTAAAATAAAAATACAATCCTTCAGATGTACAAGAAATTCACGATAGCTAAAATTGTCCTCATTATAAATATAGTTTATTACTCCAGGTCATACAATCTGACCTTTAGCTTAAGAAGTCACAACTGTGGAGCTGTAGTTGGCACCGTGTGTTCAGAAATCAGGACCTGGTGTGGGTTCAAACCCCCAGACCACTGTTCTTTTGGAGGGCAGTAGCGTTTTTAACCCCCCCATACCAAACCAAAAGCCACTGCAGAGGACAAGTTAGGAATTATTGAGGCTCAATTGAGACTGGGAAGACTGTTTCACCCCAAAATTTTGAATATAGAAACCAGGGGTGGAAAGAAAGATCAACACAACTTATTGCCATATTAGGCCTGGAGATAGGCACAAAGTTTTTGTATTTGTAGGGCCTGAGCACAGAGGAACCTTCGTACGAGGAAATATTTGTAATATTTGGATTCATATTTTTATTTTCATTATTCCTCTGCACACTTTTTGCAATTCCAAATATTTGAACAAATGAAAAGTCTCTTTAATTTTGCAGGATGATCAGGTCTGGGGAAAAATTACATTTTTTTTCTGGATGGTCAAAACAGTTTGAATTTTTGAAGTTCTAACACAAACAGCCTCTTCTGAATCTTTGTACTCATATGTGACATCCTTAGACTGAAAACAAAGCTTCTCAACATAGTGGTGAAGTGTCAACAGGGAAGCCACCATTTTGGTTAAAAGGTTAAATTTAGGCTTTTTTTTGTTTATTCAGGCCATCTCCGGGTTCCTCTAAGGCGCTTGTATCGAAGGGTGTTTGTCCGATGACCTTCATATTTGGTTAACAGCTAGAAGAGACCTTGATGATTGTTATTGGCAGGATTTGGTTGTATGCCAAAAGACCTGTGGAAAGAGGAAAATTCACAGACATGCTCCACACTAAGGGTTCCTGTTAGGAAATGATTAATCATATCAAAGGTTGATTTGTTGTTTCTAAAATTTTAGGAGTGGCTGTAGGTATAAAAGTTTTCCTATTTGGCTATCATAATTACACAAACACAAATCTCTCAGGACCGGCCTGCACAACCCTCATTCATTTTCACAGAAATACTACCTCTGACAAGGCAAATAGTAAATCACAGTTTAAAATGTTTAATTGGCTTTTGGGATGGCCACTAAGGTGGTCTCGATCTCCCATCCATTTGGCCCCCCTGCCCCATGGTTACCCATCCCCCACGTGGGGGGATCACCATCCCACCCTTTAGATATTTCACACCACTATTTGAGAACCGACAGTTTAGGCATCTGCTATTGATCAAACTTTCAGTAAGTTGTTCAGGGGTGCTTGTTTGTTGAAGATGTAAGCTTAAATAAAATGAAGATGTACAAACATCTTACTTGTCCCTTGTATCATCCAATAATACCTCCATGTATGATGTGTGCAGTTACAAACTGATCAATTCTTAAAACCAAGCATTTACATGAAGGCACACATTTATATATATTCATTTTACAACAAATAGGAAAGGAGCTTGGTACCTAATAAAGTGGCCGATGGATGTATGTATAACTTTTTTATTGACTTTACTGGATAGGAGTTGAGAGCCACCACCACTCCATCACCAATGAACTGAACAATTATTCATCAATTAAAGCAGCTTGGAGTTTGTCCTTTGCTCCTAACTTCTGTTTGTGCTAATTTTAAGCCAAAGATGTCAATAATCAGATAATTAAAGTAAAAACCTTTGGTTTGTTTGAAATACAAAGAAAAGATGTGAAATAATCACTTTCTCTTGTCATGACAGCTCATAAATTAATAGCCTTGTTGGAAAAACATGGGCTGAAAAAAGACAAAATTAATCTCCAACCTTGTGCCTGTGATGACTGACAGCTCCAGCATCATTCTGGTGTGAAGGAGCTTTAAAACGCTCCGTTCAACGTTACATATCTGCACCAAAGAGGCCGCCGAGGGTCCCTCCAAATAGTCTGAGTTTCAAAGTGAGCGAAAAAAAAGGCGTACAATGGGAAATAAAAGAGTAGCTAAATGAAAAGAATCACTCTTGAGAGTTACAGCTTTACACACACACACCTTATTAATCTTTAATATCTCGTCTCGCTCGCCCTCCTCTCTCTCTCTCTTCAGTTTATCTCCTCTGAAGCAATTATACCCAAGAGGACCGAGCACATAGGACATGCTCCCACTACCTAGAGCAATAATATATCATTACATACTAAACATATAGCAGCTACGCAAACAGCCTTTATTGCCACTGCAGGGCGAGTGCTATTTATAAGCAGAGATCACTCCTCCTCTACCTGCTCGAGCTGCATCTGTTTGTTTGGATATTATCTCACATTTTACCTGCTCCTCCTCGGCTGACATGATGCCTGTCAGTTTGAACATTTCATTTCAGTAGCTTCAGATTGACATTAGGGGGTGCTGCAATTCTTTACAGTTGAGTGATGGGCTTTGGATTGAGGACTTGGGCTCCTTATCTTTTAACCCAGTGTTTATTAAAGTTTTGAAAAGAGGCACAAACTTCAGAGAAGCTGCTTGATTATACTTTTTATGTTCTGGTGCATTAATGCCAGGTGATGAAGAGGATTGAGTGGATGCAGAGCGTGCGGAGCATGATCATCATATGCAAAATCTTGCGGATGGAGACCGAACAGTTGTGAGGTTGTTTTTTTACACCATTTTAAATTAAATTCTTCAGGGTGTTAGGGAAATTCTTTATGTGTGATTAAGATACATATTTAAATACCTTGATGACAGACAGACGGACCTGCACTGTAATTTCCAGTCAGCATATCGTCATTGTGTCTTTTCTGAAAAAGTTGGCTGGTCCTCTTTATTTCACAGAAGGATGGAACTTTAAGTCTTCCTCTTTAAGACCAGACCACTTCTGACAGTCAGTGGCTGCAGCCTTCAGTCTCATGGATTCATCATGCATGTTGCTCCTCAATCTCACAAAAAAAAAGAGCTTTCCTCCATCATCTTGGTCTGACTTGAACATTCTTAGTTTAGAGGATGTTAAAAACACAGTTAAGGATCACCTGACCAGTGTGTGAACTTGTTTGAGGCCTGAATGCTGATTTGATGCTTAATGAAATTGTTGTGTGTTATCTGTTGTTTGTTATTTGTGTAACACTTAGCCAGGACTCCTTTTGTATTTTAATGGGGACATTCCTGGTAAAATGAAGGTTGAAAAACAATAAAATACAAATTTCTGTCTCCAAACCTGTACGTGTTATCAATTAGATTCATCACTAATCATAACAAAAGCTTGATATGGATCATTAATGATATTTAAAACCCCCAACCCTTAAAGTGAAAGTGCGAACATCAAGGAACCCCTGCTGATGTGGTTAAAGTAGGAAATTAACTTTCACCTTTCAGTGTTTTTAATAACTGTTATTTATTATTTCTTAGATCTTTTCATGTGTATTTGTTAGTATCTTTGTTAACTGGTCTGCTGCCTGTCTTGGTGTGGACACTCATGAAAAAGTTATTTTTAATCTTGATGAGTTTCTTTTCTTGGTTAATAAATAAAACGAGATGTAAAATAATACATTATTGTAAGTTCATCATAAATCTCATCTTAGGGTAGGGATGGGAATTGATGAAATTATAAGCTATTAACAATCCTTCTAACTAATCCAATTCTTTAACGATTCCGTGATTGATTCCTGCAGATTTCCGTTTGGGCAAATGTTGGCCTGTAGATTTTCAGTGTCAATGATGTCAAACACTTGTCACAGCATAGATAACTGCTTCTGTAAGTTGCTGGCTTCAAAAAATGAAGCCACAATTCTGACATTTCTGAGCCCTGTCAGTGGAAGGAATTGATAAGAGAATTGATTAGCTTAAAGACTCATGATGTCGATTCTTTGATGGAGCTGTTAACAATTCTGCTTCATCATTGTTCATCAACAGTGATGAAGCATTTCCCTGAACCCATGGTATGACTGAGGAAACGTGTTCAGTGAGTTTTATATCCCGTCCACTAGGGGTGAGTATTGGCAAGAGCCTCACGATACGATATGTATCACGATACTTTGGTTACGATACGATAATATCACGATATATCACAATATCACAATATTGTGATATATTGCAATATTATACAGTAAACTAGGGAAAACCTAGAGACAGTGAATATGTAACCTCTCCATTTTATTGTTATTGAAATATGTCAAATGCAGTGTTACATAAATACACTTAACCTGAAAACACAGAGTGCATCAAGTCACATAAATCAATGTTGCAAAGAAATTATTCTTGTTTTCCTTTTAACAAAGTATTTAAAACATCCTAACCATATTTCTCTTGTCACTGTCTGAACTGAATAGACTGCACCTGTGCATTCATATTTATAAGTTGTATTTTACTTCAAACTCTGATAAAATATGAGCTTTTATTTTTGCAAAAATATTGATACTAAGATTTGAAATATCGATATTATATCGGGAGTCAAAATATCGCGATATATTTCGATATCGATATTTTTTCACACTTCTACCGTCCACCCACGATGGAGCCCGAGCCCTCGTACAGGTAGCAGAAATAGCTAAAGCAACATATTGTCGCGTACAGGCAAAAACAAAATTGAGCTTGTGTTTGCAGTTCTGTTAAGGTTAATGAAGTATGTCAAAAAATATTTTAACCTCTTCAGCCCCAAAGTACCTGATTTCGTGAATGTGTTCCATTCCTCAGGAAAAACATAAGAAAAAGTCAACTTTTTTTCAACATCCTCACATGTCCATATTGTGATAAAACCTCTTTAAATATGCTATACATCACTTTATAATAATAGTCCTTTGCAGAGATGATGTAAAAAACAAAAATTAAACTTTTTTTCTCTGGCGAGAATACATTTTTCAAATTATTCTGACTTCTATCTTCATTTGCTCTGTTCCAGTAACACATATACTATTAATTACACATAGGCACAAATATCTTAAGCGTTATTTTTATAATGACACCAAAATAATTCAAATAGACCTTGTGGTTGCAGAGATATGGTCTTTTCTTTATGAGTATGTCATTTCTAGCAGAAGGCTTAAAAAGGGACTGGACAGGTTAAGTATATTTTCACTGAGGGTGGGGATCGTGTGGCCCCACAATATGCTAATTTATATTTGGGAATGGGGCAGTAATTAGATGTTCAATTCTTAATATTTTAAAAAGGCTGAGTATTGCAGTACTAAACATTGTGATATGTTGCAGTTTTTACCTTTCATTAGAGCTTCAGTACTGTTACTCTTGTTTAATTTCTGTCTCTTATACAAACAAACTGTAACTCTACAGAACAGGTCAACTTTAGTTCAGGAAAGGTGGAGTACTTTCAAACAAGAATAAGAAATAGACATAAAAACAAATTGTATGTAATATCTAATTTTTGATCATATGGCTCTTGCAGCATAAAAGCATAAAATATCCTAAGATATTCAGTTCGCTTGCCAGCCAGTCTTGAAATTTGTCATTTTTTTGAAACAATTTTTGTCCTTAAGGATCAAAAACATCCAGTTTTTAAAGACCTTTAGTGAAAATATACAGGAGGGATTTTATCATGATGGCACAGTGTAAAACATTAACCGGTTTTGTTTATAATCATCATACTATCTTAATGTCGGAGGGTTCAATGCTCTCTCACTCTGGTCATGTTCAGTTTTGTTCAGTTTTGTTCAGACTAGTCTGGTTAAATTCCATTTCTAGTTTCACCAGTAGATTCTTAATCCAAGCTGCGAGTACATGTGATAGTTTCATTTACAATGAGACTGAAGCTGACAGAAATATTCATTAATAGTATCACAATATGATATTGTGGCACTTTTCTGATGTATCCATTTTTGGGTCACAATGTTCAATAATGAACCATTGTTATTGGACATGTGAGTTGAGTTCAACATCTGATATTTTAATAATAAAAACAGTCCTAGCCTATATATTGTTTTCATTGATTAATTCACTTTTTGTTAGTGTTTCAGATAATCTAAAGGGTAAAAATTCATTTTTCTCTTGACTTTCACCAATTATTTGCGCCCCATGGGCCTATAGTTTACACCTTCCCTCACATTTTCTTCCAACATCAAAAAAATCTACTTGTGTTTGCATAAAAATACTGAAGAGATTCGATGCTGGACCCTCGCTTGCTAGCCACCGTCTGTTGACTCCTTATTTCATGTGATGTCCTGCATCAGCTGCTGCTGCAATTCTGGACAGTATAGTGCTGCGATTTGAGCTGGAAGACTTCAGTAATTTTAAAACATCTAGTCTTTATGAAAGTTTTAAAGAGATGCACAAACTTCAGAGAAGCTGCTCGATTATGCTATTTATGTTCCAGTGCATTAATGCCAGGTGATAAAGAGGATTGATTGGATGCAGAGCGTGCAGCGCATGATCATCATATGCAAAATCTTGCAGGAGGATTTTTTTCATGCTTTAAAAGCAAATTCCCCAAGGTGTAAAGGAATAAAATTCTTTACGTTTGATTAAGATAAATATTTAAAATTCCTCCTCCTGACAGAAACAGACCTCCACTTGAATCTTTCAATCTGAGTTTTTGCCTCCGAAAACCTTTTTACACTTGAAGAGGGAGGGAAAAAAACTTCAACTAAGCAACTTACTCAAAGTACAACTCATGAATTATTTAAGAGAACACATTTCCGCTTGTTTATTTATATATACATATGTATAAAATATCATTTATTCTAAGAGGGTCTATAAATCAAAAGTATTCCCAGAGAATAACAGATAAGTGAGGTTATTGTGCAATGAGGCCAGCTGGTGGTAATAATTTAATGACGTTTTACAGGCGCTATAAAGACAGCAAACAGATGTGGCATTAAGGATTATAAAGTTGGTAAAACTTTTAACAAGTGCTATGTATTTCAGCCGTACAACAGCACAACCCCCAGAATAAAAGGAATTTACACATCCTTCAATTCCAGAGCTATCAATCACACGCGTGTTATTCCCCTGGGAGCGTCTTTACATGCATATTTATCAGCTCAACATGCTAATTCCCGCTGCTAT
This sequence comes from Scarus forsteni, assembly GCA_036419115.1. NCBI lineage: Eukaryota > Metazoa > Chordata > Actinopteri > Labriformes > Labridae > Scarus > Scarus forsteni. The sequence goes on from JAZDUH010000508.1 coordinate 6,066,166, forward strand.
ACGCCCGCCAGGCACGTCTCCAGGCGTGTTTATGACTCGTAATTGTTGATATCCTTTGATATATTTCTCTCAACTAAGACATCATTTGGTTTTTGTGGTCGAAAGTCAATGAGGCACAGTGACCCCAGCTTTCAATTCAAATTTACAGTTCAATATCTATTACATGCTATTCAGTGCCTGGAGAGGAAGCCCCCTCTCAAAGCAGAGGAGGGGATCGGGCTCTACTGTAAGACACTTATCAGCAGCAAAGCTCATCTCAAGGTTAGCTAATTGATTTGAAAATAGAATAATGAAAAAAGGATGATTATTGCAGGAGGGAGCTGCACCGCGTTTCATGCTTTTTTAGCCGGAGTCACAGGGAAATAAATAAATAAAAAGCATGTTTGTTGTAAACTTCCGTAACTTGGATGTTGCTCACAGGAGTTCTGAATAGTTTGTCATCTTCTGCCAAACATTTATTTGTGAAAAAAGTTCCTCCGGTAGCAGACACATGTGCCATATTGTTGCAGGATCCAAGTTCGTCAGCATGCATTTACATTGCTAAGGAGCATATATGGCAGATGAAGCATTTCGGCATAAAATCAGCTCCACGCCGCAGAATGAGTGGGTGATCTCTCTCTTCTCTTTTGCTCCGCTTCTCTCTTCCCTTTCTCTCTCCTTCATCTTCCCTCCAGTGCCTCTTCCTCTCCCTCCGCTCTCTCCCGCAGACACCTGCCGATGAGCGCGGCACCTCCAGGGAACCAACATCTGAGAAATGCAATTTGAGCATTTCGGCGGCACAAAGAGAAAGACAAACAATGCTGGAGAAAAACGAAGGGGGATAAACACCCCGCTCGAGTTGATGCTGGACAAACACGCCGCCTTCCCTCCAATTCACAAACGGCCCCGCCACGTTTCACCGCGCACAGGTGTGGAAATTCAAGGACAAACTTGATTGCGCCCGTGGCCGCTGTTGTTGTTTCTGGGTTTGTTTGCTTGTCGTGCTCGTTTCTTCGCTATTGTTTGTCAGACTCGCTCCTTTAGGGATGTGGTCCTTTAAAATGACAGGAGAGGGATGGATGCTCGGAGTGAGGAAATAAGTCTCGAGTAAAATGTTGGGCCAGGAGGGGAAAAGCAGCAGGGAAAGCTCTCAGGTCCAAAGGCAGAGTGTTTGAAACCCGATTTAGTGGAATGGAGCGTTTCATTCATACGTTTTGGCCGTTAAAACAACAAGAAGTAACACAAGGCATTTATTTAGATTAATTCTGAACTCCTTAGCACCACTTTGACCTTCATTCTTAAGTTCATCCCACATTTCCTGCTGGGATTGCTGCTTTAAGACCGATCTTTCAAAATGAAATCAAATAATAAACACTAGAGGAGGAGGCGTGACAGAATTTTCAGAGACAATTACACTGATGGGATATTCTTTCAATTGTTTGTTAATGCAAGAAATTATAAGTAGGGATGCACCATACTATCTAGGGGGTGGAAGAAAAAATCAATTCACATAGATATTGGGATTTTTTGTTTGACGATTTTTAAATACATTTTTTTCATCCAAAAATAGTTTTTTTCCAAATGTAAATGCTTCATTTTAGTGTGTGTTAGTAAGCCAATTTTAAATGCAGTTCAGGCTTTTGAAGAGAGAGTATAAGCAGCTGGTTTAATATATATTGCTGAATAAATAAAAACTGACTCACATGTGATGTGTGTTTTTCCTGATATAGTCTGTAGGCATCATCATTTTTTATCTTTGTCGCTGGTGTTAAAAAAGCTAGCTAAAGATTGCAAAACTCGACAATATCGTAGAATCGCAATTTAAATCAAATCGGCACCAAAATATCGTGAAAATTCGAATTACAAGTAAAGCTTATCGTCCCAGCCCTAATATTATCAGTTTTGAAATCCGTATTGGCTGATATCGGTCTAAGAACTTAAGTGTCGTATCGGAAGATTTTTATAACTGATGTATTGGCCACACATACCGGCCATGTATCAGCTGAAATGTTGGCAAATTGCACAGATGTACAATATTGATGCAAATTCTTACCACTGCATTGGTACATTTAAAAATCAAGGATTTTTTTCTTTGCAAAATGTTGTTTTTCTTGTTTCTTGCTAAAATATGATGTCCATTATCATTTAAGTCCATTTCTGTTAAGTACCGGACTTGGCTCTTGACCAGGAATATTGGTATTTGTGATAATGAATAATAAAAATATCAGCTTATCAAGTATCTGCAAAAATTCAGTATCTTGCATCCCTACTCATTAAAACAATCACATGACAGTAAATTGATGTGTATAGTAGGGATGTTCCGATCCGATATTGATATCAAATATTAGTCCTATATCAGCAAAAAACAAATATTGGATTATACCAGCCTGTATCTAAAATATCCCATGTAAGCACTCTGGTGCAAGTAGTCCATTGTAATTTATTTTTTATTTATTAAATCAGTTTGTGTATGTTTAGGTTAAAGACGATGGTTATTTTGCAATTTAAAAGTATATTTTTTTGTTTTTGTTGGATTAATAGAGGTCACTTATCGTGGTCTTCGAATTTTCTAATTTTATTTTTATTGTGCTGTATTCTTATGTTTAAGGTTTAATTTGTTGAATCCATTGGTCAGTTTTTCTCATACCTACTATTGCTGACTACTGTTCTCTGTTTGAGTAATCTCACTTGATCAAGCCTTTTCTTACAGTCCTTACGACAAATTAAGTAATAAAAGTCTGTATGATTCTGGCTGATATCGGATCGGATCGGATCGGATCAATATCGGTATCGGCCAGTACTCAAGGCTGCAATATCGGTATCATATCAGAGGTGAAAAAGTTGTGTCGGGACACCCCTAATATATAGTATGCAGACATGGTCAAGACCACTTACTGAAGTTTAGGCAGCATATCAGAAAGGAGAAGAAAAGCAGTTTGAGTGACTTTGAGCATAGAATATTTCAGAAACTCCTGATCTACTGGGATTTTTCACACAAAATTATCCCCAGGGCTTTCAGAGAATGTTAAGAAAAAGAGAAAATGTCCAGTTCATAGGAGGTAATGTCTTGTTGATGTCAGTGGAGAATGGTGACAGTGGTTTAAAGATAATAGAAAGGTAACAGTAACTCAAAGAATTATCCGCTATAAACAAGACACCGCACCACACCATCTTCTTCTGCCTATCCAGGGTCAGGTTGCGGGAGCAGCTCTCTTAAGCAGAGAAGCCCAGACTTCCCTCTCCGGCCACTTCGTCCAGCTCTTCCTGACCAACTGAGAGAATAAGTCCCTCCAGCATGTCTGGGACACTGGAACGAGCCCTGAACACCTCACCAGGGAGGCATCCTGATCAGAGGATGATAATTTCTGAATATGCAACATGTAGCATTAGCAGAGAACCACTTTGAGTATCACTCCTGTCAACAAAGAACAGAAAACTGGGTCTACAACTCACTCAGGGTTATCAAAATTTGACAGTAGAAGATTGGAACACATCACATAGTCTTATGAGTCTCAGTTTTTGATGTGGCGTTCAGATGATACGGGCAGAATTTGGAGTAAACATGAAAGCATGGATACATCCTGCCTTGTATAATCACTTCTAGATGGTGGTCATGGTGTCAGGCAAAAGATAAACTTGTTAACTATGTGAACACATGATGGCTGCCCGGCACACCCTCCATCAGTCCTGCATATTGTCCAGACTTCATGACACAAACACAACCTCGACTCATAATGGATAACACCAGAGTACAGGCAGCAGAGGAAACACAAACATAACCTTCGTTCTACCTGATGACAGATAAATAATGTTTGATTCGTTTTATTCTTTCCTGTTTTACATTTTAATGTTTTATTGAATCTTATGTCCAAGCTTTCTTTTTTTATCTTTCTTACCAAACATTTTTAATTAATCTCTCTCTATATCTTTTCATTTCAATTCTATTTTCACTTATGTGCCATTTCACTTTTTCACTTTTATCTCCAGTGTTTTCTCATTTTGAACTCATTATGGTGTTCCCATAGTCCCTTGCTCACAAACATACAGTTCTGTACTGGAGCTCACACAACCCAACAATATGTATATTATTTACAGAAGATAAAACATCAGTTAGCCAATCAGCATGTTTTGGTTTGTAAGACACCAGAGTCTAGGGATGGGAATTGATAAGATTTTATTGACACCAGTGCTATTTATGATCCTGCTAATCGATCATATTCTTTAATAATTCCCTTATTGGATCCTGCAAATTTTTCGTGTGGGCAAATGTTGGCCTGTAGATTTTCAGTGGCAACAATGTCAAACATTGTCACAGCATAGATAACTGCTTCTGCAGGTTGCTGGTGTTTCCACTTACTTAAGGTTGTGCAGTAGATGCCATTTGTAAGAAATTAAGACACAATTCTGACGCTTCTGAACCCTGTCAGTGGAAGGAATTGATAAGGGAAATGACTACAAAAAGTCTCTTGATATCGATTCTTTGATGGAGCTGTTAACGATTCTCAACTGGAATTGTTTCCAATTCCCATCCCTACCAGAGTTTGTGTAGATCGCACAAGTTTTTTAGCTATATCTGCAGAAATTTGTGCAGAAATTTACCACCAATATAAAAAAATTAATCATCACTTAAAACCAAAAAATCACACTTCAATTGTCTTTTACACCTTTTATTCGTTGTGGTATAAAACTGGTGTCAATATGATTTACTTTGTTAAACTTGGGATGCTACTTTCGTTAAATAAAGTACGTTTAATGTCTAATCTAAATCTCATTTGGACTGATATATCACAATTTTGGCTACTAGCATGTTGCTTGTGGTTGCTCTTACTGTACTGGCCTGACTATTTTAATCAAGACCAACATAATCTACAGCAAGTCTTCTTCAATAATACATCAGTTTACCTTAGAAATATGAATGAATGAATTTCCCAGCCCTACTTAAAGTCTGTCATCAGTCCCATGAATTAAATCCTCCTGTACACAGCAGAGTATCAAACAGAGGTATTCTCAAAGTCTTTATGGATTCATATAAGAGAAGAAAAGAGACGGTCAGCCTGTTCTTTACAATATGGACATTGTGAGTGGCTCATAAAAGACAAATAAGTAGGTGTCAGTGCAGAAATTACTTCCCATGATGAACTGCGTGGCCGTCATCTGCAGTGACACAGCGTCATTCACATCAACAACACAGGTGCATGAAAAATGGAAACGGGCTGGCAGCGAAATGAATTATTAATGACACATTTAAGTATTATAACAGAAAATCAATGAGCATACCTGGTGTAATTAACATGCACAATGTTTTCCATAATCCAGCACAGTATAATTATGCCTCTCTATTCCACAACACGCTAGCATTAGCTATTTCTAAAGCACACAACACCTGTTTATTTGGTCTGCTTGTTCTCTGCCTCCTTTTTTCTGTCTCCTGCAATGAAGAAGAGGCTGTAAAGATGTTGTTTGGGCCAATATGTTGGTGACTTTTCTGTCCTCAGACCTTAATCTCAGTATTTTCCTTCAAGTAAATGAAGTGTATTCTATGTTTTTTTCTGGATTAGGTTCTTAATATAACATAATCTACTTGTTAATTACCTTTGCACACCAATGCACTCCATTGATGCAAAGTTTTTCAGTATCGGTGAAATGCTTCAAAAATATTAAAAGACTACTTCCAACTGGCTCTGTTACTAAAGAGATCAACCTAAGATATTTTTAATAAAGCTCTGTATATACGCATTAATTGAAAGAATATGTATTATTTTTCAGAGCTGCACAATATTGCTCATATTGACAAACTTCTTCTAGCTTAAACCAATATATATGCCACAGCTGGGATAGATATGGAAAGAGATATGTGGTATAGAAAATAAATGAACGAATGAATGAACGATACATGTGACATGGCTGAAAAACCTTTTTCACTGGCCTACTTGTATGTTACGATTTGGGCAACACACAGCTATCAGAAAATTTGACCAAAACATGTCAAATTCACACATTTAGTCATTTGTTTGGTTACTTTATTGTTCCCAATGGACCCAAAGCACACTTTAACACATGAAGACAGTCCAAAATTATTACAATAAATTAATATAAACTTTTTAAATGTGGTCAGGCCAATTTTAGTGATTAAAATGGCCCTGCTTTTACACCTTTTGGTGCTGTCACATGACATTAAAGCTGACTTTTAGCCACTGTTTTAATTTTTTGTGGCAGTTAAGTGAAGAAAAGGTGTCTTTGACTTCTTTACCATTAAGAAAAATCATGTTCAAGCTCCAAAGTGTTGTACAAAATAAGAGAATTAGCACTGCTGGTCATATGCACTGCTGCTCTATCTTTTGTAACGATACGGTTATCCATACTTTTATCACAATATTGTATAGCATTTTTGCTCCTCACATGATTTAAACATTAATTGACCAACACCATTTTGTTGTGTCCACATTTAAAAAAAAACGTTCTGCCTATTAAAAGTGTTGTATGTGTATGTTTTATGTGTTAGTCTGTCATGTATTCAACCTTGCATATGAAGGACTAAACTTCTCAAATATGTTTTGTTTTCTTATTTTTGAACAGGACTAAAACAGGTGAAAGTGATTACAGGCAAAGAAGAAAACAGTACTGAAATACAGTTATTTCATGGCACTTTCCTGATGTGCCCACGATGGGAAACTTTTTTTAGGGCATAACATTTCAGTGCTGGTTTCCTGAAGGTTTTAAGACACTGTTTTTTGCTGATATCTGATATGCTGTTATCTCTAAACTCACAATCAGCTGATAATACTGAGATTGATATATCCATGTTTTTTTGGTCAAGAGCACAGAGTGCTTTCTTTACCAGAGTGATGTTTTCCATTTGTCGGAACAGCCTGTTTGTGTTAAAAACAGCTGTGAAACAAGAAAACAGTTCAATTCTCCAATAAATAATTCTGAGTTGTTATGTAAAGGTCGTTCATGTCAAGTTGTAACATTATAGTTCATTCAGACATTCTGCAGATATACATGATATGCATAAGGGAAAGACAAACGTTGAATTTTTGCCGATATCCGATATGCCAAAATATTTTTTATTCATAATCACCCAGATCGATATTTCAGGATTTCAGGTCAAGAGCACAAGCTCTGTGATTAATTAAAATTGACTTGTTTCTTTTAGTGTTACAACATATTACCACATGAAGAGATGTGAAACAAGAAAAACAGCTTGTAACTCATGCAAAAATGAAACCCTTGATATTTATATGGACCCATGCAGTGATGAGAAGGTGCATCAATTTGAACATTTGTATAATTTGCAGATATATTACCTGATATATGACCAATATGTGTGGCCGATATACCGGCTGTAAATATCTGCCAAAATGTCAATAGTGGGTGATACCAATACTTAACTTTTTAGGCTGATATCGGCCCATACTGATATCAAACTGATAATATTGTGCTTCCCTAATATGCACATACATTGGCTGTAAATATTGGCATACATTTTGACACCTGAGGATACAGCTGTTGTAAGCTATTATCTGCCAATCATGTCACTTATATTATCTAGGCTAGAAAACAGAACAACTTTTGTTTTGTTGTTTTGTTTAAACTGGCTCGCTGAGAAGCCTCCAATATCCAGGATTGACCGTTAAGCTTCACTGCAGTGCTGGATGTATAGACATGCTGTACAGTCATTATGAGCTGGCTGCAGACCTTAAGCTTAAACCTTAAAGGATCAAACTGTGCTCTTAAATTGGCTGTTTGAAAGAAAATGGCTTTTTTGTGTTAAAACAGTCCAAGAAGAAAAAGGGACTATTTGTTTATATTTATTCACTTTGGACCTCATACAAATGCTCCTACAGAATTTAAGGCACATGAATAGATTTGTACAAACCCTCAGTGATTATTTTGCAGCTTTATCTCAGGATATCTGGCTCCAAACATGTACATTTGATGTATTTCATGTGCTTCTATTGATTCAGACTGAAGGGTTGGGGTGTGGGCTTATCTCTGTATACTGTAACATGTCCACTAATCACTGATTACCACCGTCTGTTTGTGCTGTGACCGGTGGCAGCGTACAAGATTTCCCATCGTTCCTGAAGGATGCTGGGGAACAGCTTGAGCGGAATCCAGCACGGGACTGGGATTTTTTGGCAAGTCAAACTTTATCAGCACAAACATGCGCAAAATGAAAACAAACACAACCCAGACTGCTAATTACCATCCGCTTGGACCTCTGTCCCCCTATTTTTCTCCCACAGACACAAAATGGCCGACTGCATCGTGCACTCGCCTAAAAATCTGCGAGGCTGCCGCTGTTCCCTCCGTCCAGGACAACCCTTGTCTCCTGGATAATACAGGTTGACATGCTGGTAGCCCCCGTGATTTTTCAAACCTATTATTTCATGTGCAAAGTTATAAATTACACGACTGACACCAGTCTGGTATCTTCTGGGCCATGTGGCCTGAATCAACGCCAAATCCTGTGCCACTAATTTTACTAATTGCCTGAGCCCGGCCAACACTTTTCATTGGTGTGGAGCCTGCAGTGTCACAGGAAGCTAATGAGCGCTAAATAATGTATGTGAACCTCTCTAATTGCTTCATTTCTCATTTTGCTTACCAATTCTCATATCATGGTTAGGGATGCCAATTTTTTTCTTGTGCTGATGATTCTAACAGTGGTTAATACTAATAACTGCACCAGTCTGTCAAAGGGCAGACCCTGGGAAAATGAGGCTTGTATTATTCTGTATAATAGAGAAAAACACCACCGAGGAGGATGTTTTTATCCATTCAGTGTTCCTAGGGCTGGGGAAACTAGACTTAAAACCATATCTCAGTATTTTAAGGGGATTTGGGCATACAGATTAGACATGTTAATATACATTCTCCAAAGAAACAACATATATTTGTACTTAATAAATCTAAAATGCAAATGATTTCAGAAAAAAAGTCCAAATATAGTCAATACTGAAGTCCTTTGTCATCTTATACTCAGCAATTTTTCATCCCTGATAATCATAAATTGCAGACAGACTTCCACATATTATCCAGATTATAAATAAATAGCAGACTTCCCATAGAGTTTTAATTTTTTGTGATCAATCTTTTATTTTTGTTTTAACAGTTTACTAAAGGAAAACAAAAATATCAAAACAAAAAATTTCAGAGCTTGAGTGACAAAATGCCAAAAATACATATGTAAAGTCCAGAGTAGATTCTTTGTGGTTGTTGGTACGTGAATTAACAGGCAAGCATGAGGTGTCAGATGCACCTTGCCCATCAGTAGATATATAAAATTGTACAAATGTGCAAAGAACAAAAAACATAACCTACCCAAACAGCATCCAGGTTCCTATCCACATAAAAATCTTACAAAAACCTAGTGATTCAAGCATTTTCAAAGGTTGTTTATTACAGTATACAATATATCAATGACAGAGTCATTTACTCCATGGATACAGGCAATTGAAAACTCTCAATAAGCCAAGTCAAAATAGACACTGAGTTTTAAATTGGGTTATTTTTAAATACTGTGTTTTAAGTAATATATTCTCCATTATTTTATTAATTATTGGGGTGGGTGTCACAATATTAGATTTTCACTTCATGATTATTTTTGCCAAAATGTATAGCATTATTGATTTAGTCAAAATATTTCCAGGAAACTAAGTTATATTTATCTTGAGCCTTTTTTCCTTCATGTTTTTAAAGGTCCTGTGACATCTTGGCTTTTATTGTTAGAAGGGGGCTTGTGGAGCAGAGGGACATGTTACCTTTTACTAAACTCTGTTTACAGAAAAATGTTCAATGCTTTTTTAAAGAAAATTCACCTTAAAATGCACAGTTTTTACTTCCTTGGGCTCTTGATGTAACAGCTATACAGCCTCCACCTATGTGTGTGTTCTCTACTTGTCACAGGCTGACGGCATCACTGTTTTGAATAGGGAAGGGAATTGATGATATTTGAACAATCCTGCTAATCGATCCAATTTGTTAATGGATTCCTTATTGATTCTTGCAGATTTTCCGTGGGGGCAAATGTTGGCCTGTAGATTTTTAGTGGCAACAATGTCAAACACATGTCACAGCATAGATAACTGCTTCTGCAAGTTGCTGGTGTTTCCACTCACTGACTGTTTCTGAACTCTGTGGAAGGAATTGTTAAGGGGAATGATTAGCAAAAAGACTCATGAGATTGATTCTTTGATGGAGCTGTTAACGATTCTCAACTGGATTTGGTTTTCGATTCCCATCCCTTGCTTTGAAGGTCCACTCCCGGGCCTGTCACCCCTTCCCTCCATCTCATCAGTCATAGTTTGGGCAGCCAATCAGCACAGAGCTCATTATCATCGCCTCCTGTGGCCACCCAGCCCCCACAGATTTGAGCGTTTAGGAAAAAGAGCTGCATCTGAGCCTTGAAAGAGACAAAATGTTTGGCAATATTATTCAGCTGTAATCAGATCCTTACCTGACAGACACCCAAGACAAGCTGTAAACAGTCAAACACACCAGAACATTCAGAAACAGAAGAGAAGAAGCAGGACTTAACCTGCACAAATATTTAAGCAAGTCCTGGAAAAAAGAAGAACTGCAGAGAAGCAACAGTTTCCAAAGTTTTAGTCATCCATTTGATACACACAAAATAGATCACCTGAGCAACCAGGATGATCTTAAATGATAAGAAACTCCAACAAACTGCTTATGTACAAGGAGTTTTCATTCCCAAGAATCTGGGTGTTTTATGCAACCTCACAATATGATACATATCCCAATACCGGGGCTACAATACAATACATACCCTGTTAAATGTAAATTTATATCTTTATCAGATTTCCTGACAACTTTAAATTAACTCATTGCATAAATAAAAAGATTGTTCTACAACTCAAGACGCTTTAATTTAGGTCCTCAAAGGTTTTAGATCTTAGTTAAAATTTTAAATATTTGTACTGTGCTGTTGAAAACATCACCCATTTTGTGTGGACAACAGCTTTCACATCATCTGAGGCAATATCGATTCCGTAAACTTATTATTGATACATGTATCAAAGAGTGCATGACTGTATTTTACCCCAGCAGTATTTTATGCACAGGCCTATTGTACAGTATAGCAAACAGGGGTTATGACAAAATATATCACCATATATCCTGCTGCTTTCAGCAGGGCGATTATCATTTTCTATCAAACTCAACTCATCTCAACTCATCTTTATTTATAAAGCACTTTAGAAACAACCACAGCTGAAACAAAGTGTTGTACACAAATAGACAAAACAAAACAGACAGAAATTAATCAAAAACAATGGATAAAATATAGCAGATATAAATACTACAACAATTGTTTCAATGTTTTTAAAAAAACTAATTAAAAAACAGTAGAAACAATAAGTAAAAGCAAACCATAAAACACTAAAACAGGAATGGAGTCAAAAGTCAAGGAATAAAAATGGGTTTTAAGACGAGTTTTAAAAATGGACAGTGAGGAGCTTTGTCTGATGTGGACGGGAAGCTCGTTCCACAATTTGGGGGCCGCCACAGAAAAAGCTCGATCCCCTTTGAGCTTCCGTTTGGACCTCGGTACCTCCAGGAACAGCTGAGCAGCTGATCAGCTGACCTGAGGCACCGAGCAGGAGTGTAGGGGTGAAGAAGCTCAGAGAGGTAAGATGGGGCCAGACCATTTAAAGATTTAAAAACAAATAAAAGAATCTTAAAATGTACTCTAAAATGAATGGGCAGTCAGTGCATGGAGGCCAGGATGGGAGTAATGTGCTCCCTTTTACGTGCTCCAGTTAAGAGGCGAGCGGCAGTATTTTGCACCAACTGAAGACGTAAGAGGGAGGACTGGCTGACACCATCAAAGAAGGATAGTGTTATAAACTGACTTGGTGGTTTTTGCTGTCACAGCACCTCAAGTTTTTTAATTTATTAGCTTTTCTTAACCATAGTATTAAGCAGCCATAACATTGCATGCAGACAACATTCATTTTCTAATCAATATTTATATAAAATATGGTCTCTGCGTCATAGTAAAAATTGTTTGTCCATTTCAGTGCCTGCTGGCTGGTGGTGGAACTACAATCAACACACAATGTTGGGTAAAAAGCCCCGTTTCCGCATGGATCAGTTTGGCTCAGGCCAGATCGGTAAAGCCTGATCCTGTTTATGTTTCCACAGCCAACCGAACCCTACTTGGTAGGTGGCATCTAGGCCAGATGCCAATAGCATGACGTCATAGCAGCGCGGCACCGTGTACCCGGCTATTAAATACAACGAAGAAGAAAACGCAACACAGCAAACAAAGAGCAATGATGGAAGACATCCATTAATTCTTCATTTTTGTGATCAGCATGTTGTTTTTTGTTTCAGAGCGCAACCAAGCTTTGTTTCAGAGAAGGCTGTGTGCCGCGAGAGTTATCTTCACAAAGACAAGTGGAGATTTAAACATGGAGGGGTTATGTGTTGTTCCGCTGTCATGGGAAGTGAAGTCTCCTTCGACCAATCAACGAACTGCAGTGTTTCTAGCTCCACCTTCTAGGGTTGGATCGGTATGCTGGCACCCCAACAGAAGAGTCCCCAAAAGAAGGACTGTATGGTTCGCTTATAAGGGGTCCTGTCTCGGTTTTAGGCTATGGAAATGCCACAAAAAGCAAGCCATACCGAAACGAACTGAACTGAACCCTCTGGTGGAGATGGGGCTAGAGATGTTGCAGTATTTTGGTGTTTTGATGTTTGTCTCCCCTTATCAACATCGTCGTACCCTGTATCTCGTTCATGATACAGTGGTTTACTTTTAAATCTGATCGATTTCCTGTTCATTGTTGTTCCTCGTGTAATATTTTTTCCTCAGACAGAATCCAAAGTAAATCAGCTCTTTGGGTAAACGCTGCATTATTTTGGATGTGTTCATTGATGCATACAGCATCATCAGGTAAGGTGGTGTGTGCCAGCATTTGCCACCTGGGGCTGTGTGTGTTCATGTCGTTGTGTATTTGTGTGCTTCTGTCTGTCACACAGACATGCATATGGGCGTCTGGTAGTGAATTTAAGTGCGTTGTGTTTCTCTCTCTGGCTGTGTTCCCACTGCAGCACCCGTTGGCCACCTCTCCTCCCAGTCCTATCAACAGGGAGGCTGTAATTTAGCAGCAAATTTGATCATCCAAATAGCTGAATATTTAATGGTATTAAAGCACATGCTGAAAAAAGAGTCTGTATTATTTATTTACTCCCCATAGTGTAACCTCTATTCAGGCGCCGCCAGGTGGTCCTGTAAATATACTCTATCTGACACACGTGTTGAATTATTGACCGATAATTTATCATAATTCATGTCACAGCAAACTTAATAATACTCTCCAGGACCTGGGCTCCTCCTCCCGCCTGTGACCCCAGCAGAGTTTGTGGCCTGTCAAGGTGGAGGGAAGGTCGATGCTGCTGTTTAAAACAACATGACTCGATGAAACCAGATTAACTGTAAATTAAGGCTGAAACCAAGACCAAAAACGAGGGGAAAAGAGTTTGATCTAAAGGAGGAAATAAAGGAAATAATAAAAATATGTAGAGTTGGTCAGGGTATTTAATTTGCTTAGAAAGCGTGGAGGTAAATGTTTAAATAATTTAAATGATAAGTTTAATTTTATGGGTACAATTTTGACCCCAAAAAAGGCCTCAAAGACCTCTTGTGATTTTCAAAGTCAGAGAAGAAGTCAGCTTTTAAAGGTGTTATAAGATCTTGCTCGGGCAGCCATCTCTGACTCGACTGACATGGTCTGGTTATTGCTGCCACTGAAACAGTGATAGACTTGTGTTTTCTTTGACTTCTTACTGTGTAACAAGCACCCTTACAAAATCAAACTCAATATACTACAACCTTTAAGCTGGAGTGGGCAAACTCAACATTTCCAGGTCAAGAAGAGACCCACTGTTGCCTCAGCTCGCTGTCATTGTTTACTTTTTTTTATTTTTAATTTGAACTTTTTTTCCTTTTTTTGTTGGTAAACCCACGTTATTGCTTCATGAATGCACTTTCCAAACTGAGGGAGAAAAGCTGTCAAAGGTTGATTTTCTGGTTCCTGCAATAAGCCATCCTTGCTTGATCTGCAGCAAACAGCGTTTTATCTGTAATTTAGTAAAATTTATTCAAGAAACAAGAATCTGGTTGAACAGTTCTCTTGACTTACCTTCTGAAAAGTTTTTTTTCTGATTAATGGACTCCTGACTTTGTAACAAGTGACAGTCCTCAGTCAGTCTGTACTTGTCACCTTTTTATTGTTTTAGTTTTGAGCCTCTTTGCAGTGAAATTCTTGAACTTTTGGTTTAAGGTCATCGGCTTAACTAAAAAAAATCAGCGAGCATGCTGATGCTTACAATATTGGCAATAAAAGCATCAAAGTCCTGTTGTAATAAAAAAAACAAAGAAATTATGAAATGAAGAAAGGGGAACAAAATATTTGAATGTGTATTCTTTAAATAAAACTTACAGGTTAATGTTTTTTTTTTAACTTGCAATCAAGCCACCTCCTCTGCTTGCTTATATTTCGAACCAAGGACACTAACAAATAATGCACTGTTTAAGGTGAACTTACTAAACAAGAAAAAAACTGTCGCCTGTTTGTGAACAAATTTCATAGAATTACATGGAAAATTGAAACTCCAAGGACATTTTGTGTACAAATCTGGTATAAGCACCTTAATTTTTCGTTAAGAAGTATGTTAACAGGGCTCCAGACTTACTTTTTGCATTGGTTGCAATGATGCACCTAATAAAAATATTTAAGGTGCACCCAGATGTTTCACAGTGTCACCTTTAACGCCATAAGTTCACCATTTTTTCACTCTCCATAACTTTTATCTAATGTAAATGCTTTTTAAACAAGAATAAGATGTAAAGAAATACTTGTATTTGTCTGAAGGAAAATTATATATTAAAAGAAAAACAGAGCGCTCGAAGTGCTTGACTGAATGAAATGTACAGATTGAAACTAAAACATTTGGCAAAATAAAACATTTCCAAATAAAAGTGATTGTGCTTAAAGTGCTTAACTGAACTGAAATGTAACATTTCAAGCTCAACATCTGAAGTTAATAAAATATTTCAAAATAAAAAGAGCTAATGCTTAAGGTGCTATACTGAACAGAAAAGTGAAATATCCAGATTTTAACAACCGACAAAATAACATTTAACTGGATGGTCTTATTCTCCAATAAATTTGAATCTAAAATAAGGCTTCACACAAATGATAAAAAAGAAATTCTCAAAGTTATTTATAAAAAACTACATATAGGACAAAACATTTCATTACTTTTTTTTCTCTTTTTGTTGCTTCCTTTTTCTTTACAGCTTGATATGCATTGTTTATTATCTGACAGTGACTAAGACAAATTCAACAGAGCTAGCTGCTCTTCAGAGTTACCGCTCTGTGCTGAAACCTGACACCACAGTCAGGCTCAGCGTGCGTGTTTGCATACGCTCCTGTATGTGCATGTGTTTGGGCGGGCCTGCAGCCTGCAGCCTGTGAAGATGCAATGCAGGGTCAGGGAAAAGAGAGGAAGCAGGTGCTGTGTCTTGTCTGTTTTTGGGCAGATTTTTTGTAAGAGAATTTGTAAGAGTGCGCCTAACATTTTTTCTTGGTGCAAACAGTGCGCCCGAGAAAAAAATATTAGGTGCACTCTCACAAACTTTGGGTGCATGTGCGCCCAAGATGGTTGCACTCTGGAGCCCTGGTTAAAGTAAATACAATAAAGACAAAAATTAACCTAAGCTTCATTTGTGTTCTTTTAATTGTTCTAAAAGAAACAGAATTTAACTCAGAAATTCTCAGAAGTCTAAAACATTTGACACACAAGTCCAAATTGCCTTAAAGTGTCCTCAGAGACCAGATTATCCGTAACAACTAAGACAAAAGTGTTTTATCAAGCTGCAAAGATGTTTATTTCCCCCCACATGTGCTTTAAAAACCACCTGCAGCTGCATCCTTCCACTTTGTGTGACGGATATGGTGTGAGGTGGAGAGTTTGAGGAGACATGCAGGTGGCTCGTCATGCTGGTGGAGTTTTTTTTTTTAGTTTTGGCAATGTCCTTGTTTTATTTAACACTGCAAAACCGCACCTCTGTGTCTGTAAGAAACTATCAGTAAAAAAATAAATGGAATTATGAAACATTTTGAATGGATCTAAAACCATATTTGGTCTTAAAACTTCATTTTCACTTTGACTTTTATATCTTCAGCTTTTTACAGTAAAGATAGTTAAGAGTTATTGAATTGCCTTTCTTTAAATGCACAGCCCTTACCCCCATGTCCAGGAAACCATGTGCTGTGTTCCACAAATAATAAGAACAAGCAAAAGCAGCTTGCTTTTGCTAATATGTTTGGAGGATTGTTTTGCTTTCAGGCAAAGCCAACCCCTGAAAAAAAATGTCACACATGATATAAACAGGAAAAGTGCTCATCTGTTCTTTTCATTTGAATATTGGTCATTTTTATTTGTTAATGTTAATGAATTGATGGTGGGATTATGCTACTGTTGATTGATTTTTTTGAACTGTGTACATTTACACAAGTGGACAACAATGTTGGTATTCTTCTGTTAAAGAATAAAACTCCCACAACGGTCACTGAAATAACTTGAAACTGACAAAAGTAATAATAAATGAAACTTAACTGAAGATTAACTCATGAAAATCCTAGACAAAAATGATAGTACCCGAAGAAAAGATTGAAAATGGTTTGACTAAAGTGACATGTTAAACTAAAATGTGTCCTGTAATCTCTTCAAAGTTGAAATCAGTCATACTGCCTATTTAAAGGATGAAAAGTAGTCACTGTGCTTTTTGGTATCATGGTGTGTACCACACTGAACATGAACCACAGAAAGCTAAGGAGAGAGTTGTCTCAGGAGATAAGAAATAAAATTATAGATAAGCATGTTAAAGGTAAAGGCTATAAGACCATCTCCAAGCAGATTGATGTTTCTGTGACTACAGCTGCAAAGATTATTCAGAAGTTTAAGGTCCACGGGACTGTAGCAAACCTCCCTGGATGTGGCTGCAAGAGGACACCACTGTTGAAAGCAAAGCATAAAAAGCTAGATTGGATTTTACCCAAATGCAATTTGACAAGCCACAAAGCTTTTGGGAGAATGTCCTTTGGACAGATGAGTCAGAACTGGAGCTTTTTGGTAAGACACATCAGCTCTATAATCACAGACACAAAAATGAAGCATGCAAAGAAAAGTACACTGTACCTACTGTGAAACATGGAGGAGGCTCAGTTATGTTCTGGGGCTGCTTTGCCACATCTGGCACATCGGGGTGTCTTGAATCTGTGCAGGGTACAATGAAATGTGCTGCCTAGTGTCAGAAAGCTTGATTTCAGTTGCAGGTCATGGATCCTCCAACAGGATAATGACTCAAAACACACAGCTAAAAACACTCAAGAATGGGGAAGAACACAACATTAGACCATTCTGGATTGGGCGTCTAAGAAGGTCCTTGATCTAAAACTATTGAACTTTTGTTGAAGAAGCTGAAACATGCAGTCTAGAGAAGACACCTTTCAAACCTGAGACAGCTGGAACAGTTTGCTCACGAGTAGTGGCCAATAGATGAAAAGTGTCATTGAGAGTTGCAGAAATGTCCCGATTGCAGTGATTTCTTGAAAAGGTTGTGCAACAAAACATGAAGTGATGGGTACCATCATTTTTATCCTGGCCAGTTTGATTATTTAGTTGTTTTAAATGATTCTGTTGAACCACAATTCAAAAACAATATCTGATTTTCATGAGTTAATTTTCAGTAAGAATTTTATTTATTATTACTTTTGTCAGTTTCAAAGTTATTCCAATGACCATTGTGGGTTTTTCTTTCTTTAACAGAAGGATACCAACAATTTTTTCTATGTGTGTATAACAGAAACCTGTTCCATTTTTGACTTTGGACTATCTCCTCATTTGTAGGATTAGGCTCTGTTGAGATTTGTAGGTTCTGGTTCTTATTACAGTTCTGCTCGTTGATTCAGGGTCTGAATTTTATCTAATTCAGATTGCACATTTATAGGGGGGAAAGAATACTTATAGGGATGCGCTGTAATATTGGTTTGATATCGGTATCGGCTGATGTCAGCCAAAAATGGTTAAGTATTGGTAAATATTGACATTTTTCAGATATTTATAGGTGATGTATCTGCTGGAATATTGACAAATTGAAATGTACAATATTGATGCACCTTCTCATCACTGCACATTTAAAATTCAAGGGTTTCATTTTTGTTTGTGTTAAATGTTTTCTTGTTTTATGTCTGTTCCTCACAAAAATGTACTTCATCACTGAAAGAAACAAGTCAATTTTTGCTCAGTACAGAGCTTGTGCTCTTGACCACAAATATTACTAACAGTGATAATGAATTTAAAAATATCATTATATCAGATATCGTCAAAAATCCAACATTGTTCATCCCAAATTTGAATCCTGGTATTATTTAGAAACTATAAGAGCACTTGGGGAGCACAGACCTCCGAAAGCGCCACAGTCCTCACCCATATTGTGATTTTCACCATAAATATTAGTCCTGCCTTTATTTCATCTAAATATTTAGATTACTTGATCATGAAAACATACCATTAGCTATTTGATTCATAATGGTATCTTTTCTTAGTTCAGTAGTTATTCACAAAAATTGTTTTTTTCGTCATGGCAGTTTTCTTCTGGATCTAGGTCCAAAGTTTTTGAAAATACAACAAATCAGATTGAACACTCCAGATTCCACAGCATCTTGCTTTATATTTTGGCATTTGTTGCAAGTCTATGCCTTTATTTGTTGCTTGCTATGACGCAAATTCCAAGGATATCTAAATTTTTCTCTTTCTGGATCAGAGAATCCAGAATTTTGCCAGGATCCAGATCAGTCTTTGATATGTTGTAGAATTTGTTGGAAACTTGACCTGTATTTTTTTTCCGAATGCCTCTGACTATTTTTGGTGGAGTAGCATGCACAAATGGCGAAAATGGTCCTATCTCCCAGTGTTCAAGACTCCTTTACAAAATTCCTGGATCCAGACGGTGATCCGGATCACTCCCAAAGTCAAATCATCTGTTCTTTTTCCCAATCTGGACATTTTCTGAGATTTCATCGTAATCTGTGTATAACTTTTTGAGCTGTGTTGCTAACAGAGCAAACAAAAAAACAAAAGACGCAATAACATAACCTCCTTCGTGGAGGTAATCACTTTGGACCCCGCCACAGTCGCTGATTGTGGCCTACAGACTCCCTGATGTTTCGCTCTAAAGGAATCTGTTAAAAACATGTTATCCTGACCTGTAAAATAATCCACACGACAGCATTCAGACTCATTTAATAAAACCCTTCTTCCTCTGCGTCTGTGATTCTCCGTCTCCTTTGATTCCTCTGCACGCCTTTCTCTGCTCATTTGTCTCTTGGAAAGGACTTTGCCTCGTCTGAGCCGCCTTGTTCCAGTAAAGTGCTGGATGAATAAAGATTAATTAATTGATTGATTGATGAAAAGGATCCTGTGGCACATTATCCCCTAATAATCCCCTCTCTAGACTTTTGTTGTTCTAATGAAAAACACTGGTATGCTGAAAGAAGTGTCTAAAAATACAAAATGCTCTTATTATCCATTAATGACAGAACAGTCGACGAGTCATCAGCGCTAATGCAACACCCGAACAGAATGTCACTGGCAGGGAACACAACGCCGCATCCCTTAATAGGATTGTGCCTGTATAGCAATTTGTCAAGCCAAAATATCCAGCATTTATGAGACAAATATAGCCCACTGGAACAAGTAAGAGAGAGAGAAATCACAAAATAGTCAATGGGATTAACCGAAGCATAAACTAAATGCTCCTTGATGTGTCATCGATAAAAGGATTTTTGATTATTCGTCACCATAAAATGCGTGGAAAGATTGTCATGCCGTCATTGTATTACTGTATCCCTTTATCTGTCTGTCAATCTCACCGCATTAGAATCTGGGCGCTGTTTTTCTCCCCCGCCTTATTTTTTATTTTAAATGGATTTAACACACAGTCTGCATTTAGAGTGCAAAAAAAACAGATTACCTCATCGCCTCAGGTCCTCGCTCTGTTAATAAATGGTGAACTTCCATAAATGCGCCCCTCACCAAACACAGAATGTCATCTTCAATTAATTCATCTGCAATCAATATGCTGTGTTTGACACTTTGTGCATTAGTCACCATGAATCATTTTTTATTCACAAACAGGAACAAAGAGCCCGAAGACAAGCCCGACTCCTCTAATGGGAAAATCCCCAACTTTTATTTGTGTTTGATTCTCAGCTCATCTGTGTCCTCTAAGTAAAGAGCTTTTCATGGTGTCTGTTTTACACTTTGTCTGTGTTAATTCTGGGCTTTGAAATTCAACTTCTATTGTTCTATATCTGAAGTTTGGAGCCTTATTTTCATGTGTGTAACTATTAATTCAGCTGTTCAAAGCAAACAGTATAAGAATATCAGCAGTCACTTACTCAGAGCAAGAGTTTAGACACTGCTGTTAACCTTGACAACAGTGAGAAGTGTCTTCATGAATAGGGGTGTCCCGGTCCGATGTTGATTAGAGGTGTAGAAAAATATCAATATCGCAATATATCGCAATATTTTGACCCCCGATATAATATCAATATTTCAAATCTTAGTATCAATATTTTTGTAATAATAAAAACTCATATTTTATCAGAGTTGGAAATAAAATACAACTTATAAAGATTTTTCATGCACTATTCAGTTCAGACAGTGACAAGAGAAATATGTGATTTTTTTTAACTTACTGTTGTGCTGTCAGTAACTCAAAGCACTTTGTTCCTCGTGTTCAGTTACAGTTTGAGCTGGACTACAGGTTAGGATGATTTCAGTACTTTGTTAAAGGGAAAACAAGAATAATTTCTTTGCAACATTAGTTTAATTGACTTGATGCACTCTGTGTTAAGTGGATGTAGCGCTGCATTTGACATATTTCAATAACAATAAAATGGAAAAGTTACATATTCACTGTCTCTAGGTTTTTCCTAGTTTATTGTAGAATATCGCAATATATCACAATATTGTGATATCGTGATATATCGTAATATCGTATCGTGAAAATAATAATAATAATAATAATAATAATGATGGATTATATTGCCTGCATCTAAAATATCCAATGCAAGCACTCAGATACAAGCAGTCCATTCTATTTTTTATTTATTTATTTAATTTATTTCTAAAATATGCTAATGTTTAAGTTAAACACAGTGGTTTATTTGAAATTTTAAAAGATATGTTTTAGTTTTTACTGGATTTCTTGAGGTTACTTTTCAAGGTCTACAAATTTATTTTTCATTTATTTTATTTAATTGTACTATATTCTATGTTTATTGTACTATATTCTATGTTTAAGGTTAAGATTTTCTGAACCCATTGGTTAATAACAAAAGGTCAGTTTTTCTCTTAGCTACTATTGCTGACTACTGCTCTCTGTTTGAGAAGTCTCACTTCATTAAATCTTTCCTTACAGTCCGTACTACAAAATAAGTAATAAAAGTCTGTATGATTCCTGCTGATATTATATTGGGTCAATATTGGTATCATATCGGAGGTAAAAAGTTGTATCGGAACACTCCTATTCATGAAATATTCATGCCTAAGATGACTTTAATAGTTAACTATTGTCAGTCTATGGCTGGTTGTCTGGAGTTATGGATGGATGGGTGGATTGATGGTCAGCTTGATAGATTGCAGACTGTATTGCACTGTTTGATGGATGGATGACATGGCTGGATGAGTGGGTGGATATATAGATGGCATTCTGAATGGATGCATGACTGGTTGGAAGTATTAATTTCCAGATGTATAATTTGCTGTCTGTGTGAAAGGATAAAGGGGCCGATTTGACAGGTGGTATCCCCATTACACAAATGACACATGTTAGCATGTTATTGCACATTGTTGTGTTATAGCACATTAAAACTTTTACTATTATTTTGCATTTTTTCCTGCTTCACTAACCTTACATGTCAGACTTTTTCATATCCATATATATGGTTAACTTCCATTTGGGCAGCATCCCATTGAGTGTTCGAAAAACAGAGAATTTTATGAAAATAGCTGAGGATGACTGTCATGTGCACTTAAGCCAATAAGAATGCAAAAATAAAACAAAACAAAAGCTTCACATTGTAAGCAGTGCTGCTGCAGCAGAGTAGAGCTGCTCATTACTTCAAACTCTTGAAGAAATTGGTAAGGAAAAGACAAGCGTATCCACCAACAAGAAACACTGTCTGAATCATCCATTGGTCTTCTTCTAATAAAGAAGTGCACACTTCACATATTTGAGAGTCCAGAGACTGACTGTTCATCACTCCATCAGCTGCGTGTTGAAGCACAGAGGGGAGGAAGTTTAGTCAAAGCAGGCCCAAAAAGTTAAAACCATAAAAACACTGAGTGACCACGGGCTGTAACAACAACTCACTGTGTGTGTTATGGAGTAGCATTAACATATTATATGTAGCATTAGGTTAATTATGGCCATTATTCAGTTAAAATCTAACACTGTCAAAGATGATTGAACATCTGAGAAAGGTGTCTCTGTTTTGTTTTGTTTGTTTTGGTTCATGTGAGTCATGACTTCATGGCAAAGAAAATGAGTACAGAAAATTTGATTAAATGCTAAATGGCATTTGAGAACTATGGCCTAAATCTAAAAACATTTAACAGTACAACTGTATTGCATAACTCAACTATAGATTTACTGTTTTTAAGGTTATATAATTAATAGTATAAATGCTTTTCTGCATGTTTTGTACTTAAAATTTCCTCTGTTGTAAAGTTTAATAAGTACTAAAGGACAAAGTATTGTAAAACAGTAAAATGTTCTGCCTGTAATTCATATATTCATTGTTGTAGGTGTTAAGAGACCATTTTTTTTGCCGTTAATTTAAGATTTTTTTGAAGAATTGGCCGATTAATCGGTAATTTGAATTTTTTTCTGCCAAGTATTGGCATCAGCTTCAAAAAATCCATATCAGCCGGGCTCTGAACAGCACCTAAACACTTAGACATACCATTTAAAGTACAGGTACCTCTCTTTAGCTGCAGCTTTGTGTGTTTGTTTCCTTTTCTCAAAGCTGTAGAGAAGCCTAGAATATAAAACGGGGATAAACCCAAGCCACCAATCATCAATAAAATATACACAAAGACAGATAGCTTTTCCAGTGAGCAGAAAAACAAAACCCAACATTTAAAACAACAAGTTGATCCAAGCCCTGACAAGTGCAATCAATGTTTTGAATAATTTAACTAAAGCAAACATTTCTTGTTAATTTCTGGCTAATTATAGCCGTGCTAGCAGAGAGCGAGCGTTGCTAATTTAAGCTCTTGGGCTCTGCTTGTCACAACGACTCCTTGAAGCTTCAGCGAGTGCCACAAACAATGTGAGCTCTTACTTAATAAAAATTAGCCTCATTATCAGGGGGGAGTTGAAGGGGAGTTCTGGGTGGTCTCGGATTAGCTGGTCCACATTATGCTACGATGACTGTGGCTCGTCGTTGCAGTCCAAATCACACTGGTCAAATTACAGCCTGTTATGTGTTACTGTGATGACAGCAGCGGGGAAATAAGGGGATCAGGAACAAATCTAAGCCGTGGAGCTCCATGAGTAACACCGAGGCAATATTCAGAGCTCCAGACTGTGAGCTAAATAAGCCACAGAAAAGGCTGTTAAATGAGCCAACATGAAGGCCCTCACAGGCAGCGAAGGCATCATTATCAAGAGGATGCAGGTGAGCACAAGTGGATGCGAGCGTGAGGATGTTTGGAAAGGTGACACCATGTTCTGCATTAATCTCTATAAAATTGATGAGAGATGACTCACACCTAGCATGACGCGGCTGATCATTGACAGGATGCTGGGTATTTTATAAGCCATGCATTGATGCACGGAGCAATTTTAACCTCCAGCAGAACAAGCTAAACTTGGACTGTTGAAAGCAAATTGGTCTTTCAAAAGGAGGAAGCAATATATCAGAATATATTAAAAGACCCTGGCTACCCATCTCTGTGTTTTGATGAACCTGGAGAGCCACAGATCCTGATGTTCTCTGGCACCCCAGCCCCATTGAAATATTCTGTTTTAATCTGAAATATGTTTATTATAAGGTCTGTTTTAGGCATGGCCGGGTATAGCCAGGGCAAAAAAGGTCAGAGCTGATTAAACTGGAATAAGTGAAGATACTAAAATGATCTGTTTTGTTGAATAAATTATGGATGAATGAATATTTTTATACTTTGGTTAAATACATTTTAAGAACAAACATAGAATACAATAATTTAAAACACGTTTGTCACCAAAAAAGATAGAGGCTTAAGCTTGTTGCTTGTTTTTGCCTCTCCTGTGCAGTCCAAGATAAATTTGAGTACATATGTAGATTGCATGTACTGGCTGCAAAATTGGCAGAATGTACAAGTGTACCATAATGGTTTTCAACTTCATAACAACTTCGATCAGTCAAAATTTTTATTTGTCATAGGAAATTTTTTTATTTTATTTCTTCACATCTGTTTCTATCACAGTTAAACTGGTGCAGAAAAATCTACAGGACAATTTTATGCAAGTTGAGGCTTTGTGCTCTTGACACAGTACATCAGTATTAATACCGGTATTGACAATAAAGAGTTTGGAAGTATTAGCGTATAAGATATCGGCAAAAATCCAATTAACATCATGCAATTCTGACTGAAATAAAAGGATAGTATTGAAAAGGTGATTAAAAAATACCTATGAATATCTGGCTTTATTCAGAACTTGTATTTATATTTTTAAATCAAAACCAAGCATTGGAGCCTATCAAAACACAAAATAAAAGCCAAATTAAGTCAATTTTCAGTTCAGCTAACTATTTTATATTGTTTTTCTTCATTAATTTATCTTTGCTCTGCAGGTCCCGCTGAGAAACCAGCTATTTTATAGTTACTTGGCTGATAGAAAAGCTAATCACTTGAACTTTGAAAAAATAAGATAAAACCATTAATCAGACTAAAATATGTCATGTAAGATATTTGATATCTTTCTGGTTGCATTTTTTGGACATTTGAAATTAATCAATAGGTTCATTAAATCAGAGTGAGGGCTGCATGTGTTCTCCATTCAGCCAGCTGCACATCTCTGGTCGATGGTTAGAGCAAGTGACTTCAGCTTATATACGCCTGATTGAAATTTTAAGACTAGTTGGGGCGCAGTTGGCCTAGTGGTTAAGGTTGCGCCCCATGAGGTTTGCCCTAGAGCAGGTGGCCTGAGGCCCGTTTTCTGCATGTCATTCCCCCACCATTGCCCTGTTTCCTACTCCATCCAATGCACTGTCTCTCTCTCATTAAAGGCATATAAAGCCCCCCCCCAAAAACTTTAAAAAAAGAAAATTTAAGACCCGTTGAAATTTTGCAAGGATCTGTTGGATCTTAAAGGATAAGTTCGGTTTCTACAGCTTTCACAGTAGAACAATATACTCACCCAGAAGACTTTCCTGATCCAAACAGTGCTTCAGGAGATATTTAGATCCAAAATCGAGCAGCGGACATCCGTATAATGGTAGCACATGGGGCATGTATAGCGCCGCTCCTAAAACTGCATTAATCGTCCAAAAACTCATTAGTTTCACCAATATTCCATCATGGTCCACTCACTTTCCTCCTCCACGACAGTCCGGGGTCGCTCCACCCATGTTTTAGTGACTGTACTGACCTCTGAACTGAAGACTTTCTTTATGGCTGCCGCGCATGCGCAGTATGGCTCATTGTTTCAGGGGCGACCGCAGGCTACTCAACAACTTTCTTTTTCCAGTTTTGTGCAAAATGGACGAATATCTATCGGATGAAGATGTTGTGGAGAAGAACTTTGAATATGATGGGTGTTCTTACAGTTTCGAGCCAGAGTTTACAGATGAGGAGCTCATCGAAAGGAGGACAGAAGGGCAAAGAGAAGAACAGCTGGCCAGAGAGCAGTCTTCAGTTTAGAGGTCAGCACAGTCACGAAAACATGGGTGGAGCGACCCCGGACTGTCTTGGAGGAGTAGCGTGAGCGGACTAGGGATGTAACGATATGGAAATTTTGTGTCACGGTTATTGTAGCCAAAATTATCACGGTAATCATTATTATCGCGGTATTGTTGCAGTGTGCTCAAAATGTTCTAGAAGTACTTTTACACAGAATTGAAATCATTTAACCCCTTTATTGTTATATTCATAACAGTTCTTTTGTCTTTTTTGTCAATAAATGTGTCAAACTCAGAGGCCAAACAATGCAAACTGCGCATGTGCACCTCGCGTGAGGCTCCTTAATCGAGAACAGATACATAGTTCCGGCTTTTCCAGGCAAAGAGCAGCATCACCGTGCGTTACTGAGGCAGTGTGGTGATCAAGCACGATATAACGGTAATTTTAATTGGACACGGTAACGATTATCGTGGGAAATTTTATCGCGGTTTACCATTTTACCGGTAACCGTTACATCCCTAGAGCGGACCATGATGAAATATTGGTGAAACTAATGAGTTTTTGGATGATTAATGCAGTTTTAGGAGCGGCGCTATACATGCCCCGTGTGCTACCATTATACGGATGTCCGCCGCTCGATTTTGGATCTGAATATCTCCTGAAGCACTGTTTGGATCAGGAAAGCCTTCTGGGTGAGTATATTGTTCTACTTCATTCTATAAACAGTGTGAAAGCTGTAGAAACCGAACTTATCCTTTGAGAAGACTCTTAAGTCAAGTTTCAAAATGCCAAGAGAAAAAATGAGGCAAAAAAAAGTTAAAAAAAAAAAAAAAGAGTCAGCATTTATTGTAAACAACCATTAAACTGAAATAGTTTGGTCATCAGCTGATCAAAAGTTTAAGACCACAGCCTTTAAAAGCCAAAATCTTCAAAAAAAAATGTAGAGTCAGTGTCATTTTCTGTCAGATATTCACGCTGTCATGACCTCCTGATGGCAAAGGCACAAAAGTTTTCCTTCTTTGAACAAGTTTGATCTGGAGCTGAAACGATTCCTCGAATATTCGCGAATACTCGATTACAAAATATCCTGGAATGAAATTTTCTGCCTCGAAGCCTCGTTTAATATATAATTATACATATAAATTTATATCTGGACTACTATACAGTGCACAGTGTTTGACACGAACAGTCATTTCTGTGGCACAACGCGCCTGCTACCTCCGCTGCAGCGCGGCTTGTAAAATCATGAAGGAAGAGAAAAGAGAGGGACAGAAAGGAGAGAGTCCACAGAAGAAATGGCAGAGAGTGTCCCAAGTGTGTGGTCACTACAAGAAGGGACGAAAAGAAAACACAGTGCAGTGTGTCTGATGTCAAACTGCGTTAGCCTAGCACGTAGCTTAGCATGATAGCACGTCGTTAGGGCTGCAACTATTACTATTACAGCATTTTAAATATGCTCATCACAGACATGCGTCCTCTTTCCATGGTGGAGGACACAGGATTTAAGAACATGATCAAGGATTTCAATCCAAACTACACAATGCCCTCCTGAACACACTTCACAAATATAATTGCAGAATTATATTACTGCTTTGTAAATCAGTATTGTATTGGTTTTGTTTTAAGCCAGTACTGGTTTAAACTTTGAAAGTTGTTAAAATAAAAACCCTTTTCTGAGGAATAAACAGCATTTGGTTGCTCAATTTGAAAGCCCTAACATGTTGCATTGTATACAATTGATTTATTTGTTTAAAAACAAAAAAGTATATTTTGTTAGAGTACTCGAGTACTCGGAGAACTAATTGACAGAGTACTCGATTCCAAAAATACTCGATAGTTGCAGCTCTAGTTTGATCGTTGAGCTGCGTAAGCAAGGCCTCTCACAGCACGCCATTGCTGCTGAGGTTGACAGTCATTTTTAACTTCTTAGAAGATCCTGAGGGCTCATGGAACAAAAAAGTCAACTGGTAGACCCCAAAAAATTTCCCCAGCCCTGAGCTGGAGCATCTGATTGGCTGTCAGGACGTTCTCGGCCCAAATAATGGTTGTTACTGGTGCTGACTGCAGTGCATTGACCATCAGTTCGGATCTGCAACAGAGAAAGTTAAAGAACAAAACTAGAAAAGCACACGGAGAGCGCAGACCTCCGCCAGCACCACAGTTCTCAGTCATATTGTCATTTTGACCATAAATATTAGTCCTACCTTTATTTCATGTCAATATTTAGCTTCCTTGACCATGAAAACATACCATTAGCAATTGGTTTAATGATGATATCTATGTTAGTTCAGTAGTTATTCACGAAAATCGCTCTTTTTCATCATGGCGGATCCAGACGGTGATCCGGATCAACACCAAAATTTAATCAGTTCTTCCTTTTCCGATGCTGAACATTTCCTGAAAATTTCGTCCAAATCCATCCATAACTTTTTGAGTTATTTTGTTCACAGACAGACAGACAAACAAACTCTCCCGAAAACATAACCTCCTTGGTGGAGGTAAAAAGTGCTTTTAAAGGCCCCATTTCCTTCAACACCACAAGTGTCCCGTTCGGAGTTTGCACAAGAGCATCAAACACGGGATGCCAAAAGGTGGAAGAAAATGACAAAAATGTAACCTTGACGTCCTGATGGCTTCAACGTTACAGGCATGACAAGGAGATCCCCCTGAAATGTTTTCTACACTGCTTATTTTTTTACTCTCAATCCCATTTCTTCTTCTTTTTGCATTTTGAAGCTCTACTCAGAACCTTTTTATTATCCAACAGTGCAAATGTAAATGAAAATTCTTGCAGTTTTTCCAACTGGTCTTAAAATTTTGATCAGGACTGTATTACGTTCTTTCTTTGCCTGTAGAGAAATGTCCTTTTAAGAGGAAATGAGAAAAGTAAAAAACAGAATCAGCTCCATAAAAGCTCCACAGACACATCAGACAACATTGAGCAGGGACCTAATGAAACCGCTCCAATACCAAAGATGTTATTCCTCCTGGCAAACATATAGAAAGGCCTCGGGGTGCTGTTAGACTCAAACATTGTAGATGGGCAACACTCCCAGCAGTTATCAACAAAATGAAAAATCATATAAAACGTTTCCTGGCAACAAGAAGTCCCAAAGCATCGTCTTGAGGCGACTCCAAGGACACTGTTGCTTATAATGCAACCAAAACTTTATTTTCAAATGTTTGTTTGTCACTTCTGTTTGACTTTTTCTTTGAAGACGCCGAAGAATAACTCAACATTTGTTTGTGACAGGTCCAGTCGTTTCTCCTCGAGCATCTGCACGGCGTGCGAGTGTGTGTGTGTGACAGCTGTTTGTCTGATTGGACATTCCAAGTGTTTCATTTACAGTTTGCATGCCATGCTGCGAAACTGATTTTGACACATTTCCATGTTGATGCATTTGTAGTTAACGGCACATATTGTTGATTTGCCTTTCAATTTGAGAGAGATGTTGGGAGAGAAGGAGACAGTAAATGAGAGACATGAATACATTCAGGCAGGTAAACACCAATACAACGGTGTTAAAGACAACACAACTGCTCAAATTAAAAAGAAAATACACAATACCTGTACAGATGGATGGACAGAGACGGAGTTTAATGAAAAGCCTGAAGGAAGTATTTTCTTTAAAGTTTGCTGCTGTACCTAAGGGCTTACTAATGTTGAGTTTTAGGGCTGATACTATTAACAAATATTAGTGGTTCATGGGATCAGTGACCAATATTTATTTACAGATATTAGGGATGCATATAATCGGTTTGATATTGTTATTGGCCAATATCACCCTAAAGAGTTAAATAGAGGTATCAGCCTATACTGACATTGTTGCAGGTATTTATAGCCACACATATTGGCCGTATACTGGCTGGAATGTTGCCAAATGACACAAATGTATAATATTGATGCCTCTTCTCATCACTGCATTGGTACATTTTAAATCAAGGGTTTTATTTTTGCATGAGTTAAATGCTGTTTTTCTTTTTTTACATCTTTACCTCACAAAAATAAACTGTAACACTGAAGAAACAAGTCCAGTTTTACCAAGTATAGAGCTTGTGCTCTCAACCAGAAATTTTGATATTGGTATCTGTGATAATACATTTAAGATATTGGCATATTGGATATCGCTGTCTGATAGTGTGCACGTTCAATACCAGCTCTGTGTGTCACATGGGGATGTGTCCTGCTGCGTCAGCAGTGGGGATGGGAATTGAAAACCAAATGCAGTTGAGAATCATTAACAGCTCCATCAAAGAAATGATATCATGAGTCTTTTTGCTCATCAATTCCCTTATTAGTTTCTTCCACTGACAGGGTTAAAAAGCGTCAGAATCGTATTTTTTCACAAAAAGGCGCCTACTGCACAACCTTAAGTGAGCGGAAACACCAGCAACTTGCAGAGGCAGTTATCTATGCTGTGACTAGGGATGCAACTACATGAAAATTTTGTATCACAGTTATCATTATTATCGCGGTATTGTTGCAGTGTGCTCAAATTGTTCAAAAAGTACTTTAACACACAATTGAAATGATTTAACCCCTTTAATATTATAATCATAACAGTTCTTTTGATTTTTCTGTCAATAAATGTGCCAAGAAATGTCCTTTGAGCACATGTTTTTACCCTTCTTTCAATAGAAATAAAAGTAAACAATTCTAGCAAGTATTTGTCATTATTATGTTATTAATGTTTGAACAGTGATTAGACAAAAAGAAAAAACAGATTCAAACTTGGTTGGATAATTGGATGTTAGAGTGAATGGGTGTAAATGGGTCGGTGTGGCCTGCAATGTAAATCACAGAGGTTAGAAAAGTGCTAAATAAGTTTCAGCCCATAATTTTGTCATTATTCATGAACAGGATTACATTTTTTGTTCATACATAAGCAGACATCGACAGACTTTGTAAGATGTCAAGAGCAGAAATGGAGGAGGAGGAACAATTCCCACTGAATTTGGTCAGTGTCATAGAAGGCCTGTTCTCCTTGTAAGTGTTTAAAAAAGGAACAAACGCCAAAGATGTTGTCTGACCCTTTTAATCAAGATAGATAGATAGGTATGGAGTGTAAGATGTTGAAACAATGCCAGAATAATGTAAAACAAATGTTTCAAGACTCAAAAACTCACCGCTGTTTAATAGATTTAAGCCAGCGTCAAAGAACAATCCCCTAAAGCAGGGGTGGGCAACTTTGAGCGTTAAGAGGGTTGCATACGTTGTTTTTTTTTTAGTGCCTGAGAGCTGCACTGTTACATTTTGTTGGGCACTCTTAGTGAGGAAAGAAAAACTGAAAACATGAACATAGTTTAACACAAACACAATTAAACATCCACAATTAAATGAGCATGACACATAACTAAAGCCAGTTTAAACTTCTTTTAAATGCAGTAAAGTAGTGCGTGTTAACCAGTTTTTTAAGCACAAATGTATTACCTTTACCACTGTTTCCAGATATTGTTTTTATAAAAACTGCATATTATACTTTATCTTGATTGCACAAAAAAGCATATCTAGAAATACAATCGTATCAAAGTGAGTTTTTTTTTTCAATACCTGTTAAAAAAGTTTTTACCAGCAATCTAAGATAAGTAGAAATATTTTTACCTGTCTTATTATCCATTATTTAGTACTCGTTAATCATGATAAGTCTTACGTAGTAGTTGTTGCCTTAAATTGACATAATATGACAAAACATTGAAAAGAAGAGCATTTTTGGAAGCCTCTCTGAAAACAGACACCTTTTCTTTTATCCAACCAATAAAACAGATTTTAGCAAACTTGGTTTTGTTTTTGTGTCAAAGGAAATTTAACCTGCGGTTTGCTGTTTACAAAAATCTAAAAAATATTCCCACTGAAAGCGAAACATTTAGCAGTTACCCACATAGATGGATTAATAATGCTGGATTTATATTGATAAAGTAGCCCTGTTATTGTATCCTCGGAGCAGCAGCTGTGGATGATGCTGATGTCTAATCTGACGTGAGCTCTGACACATTTACAGCAAACAGTGATGCATCAGCTCCAGTGGTTTTAAAGATAAACCAGGTCAACTGAATATTCGCTGTGGCTTGTGGCGAGGCTTCGACTTATACATTATATAGTCATATTGTGCCCTGGCACACAAAGCAGGCCGTCTGCATGCTCTGCAGCCTGCTGCTTTTCTTTGTCCCCCTCACACTTGCACCCAGCTCGCCCTTTTTACCCCGCGCGTGTTCGCAGCTGCAGGTGGCGTTTCTGTACAATATTTAACAGATTCACACATGCCTCCACCCTCCCCCTTGTGCACCCTCCACCCCGACGTCCCAGCGGGGCCCTCTGCATGGCGTTCGAGCTCTGAACAGCATTACCATCAGTCCAGTGTAAATAACATGAAGTGGCAACTCATAAATAGTTAATGATGCAAAAAATCCATGAAGTCGCTCCCTCGGCTCTGCGAACGCCGCGCTGCTGCCGGTTGCTGCGTTTCCTGGAGGGTCTTGAGGGGGAGCCCGGTGTTGGTTTGAATCATTGCCGGTGCCGTGACGAATTCACAGAGCGATTAGTAACAGGTGGTAAAACGCCACAGCAGGTTATTCAAGGCAGGCTGATATCACAGAGCTAAAGGTAATTAGAAATGTTTGCGCTGCATGTCAATAGAAGTCGACATGAACACAAGACCTCAGCAGCAAATCAGCCACCAGCACTTTGTTGTTGTGCTCAAAGGGTCTGCTCGCTGCTCCGGACACACTGCAGGCCTGGGGCACAGTGGGGGGATTCTGAGCCGGATCCACCGCTGCTACGTTTTTGAATAATGCAAACACTCAAACTGTCCTCAGTCCTCAGCTCCACTTTGCTATTAAATGACCTCTCCAGCTCCTCCAGCAGGGCAGGATTTATGTCAGGGCACAGATATATTCATTTATTTAACAACAAAGATGTCCTGTCATAACCATTTATAACAGTCACAGGAAATGAAGAGTTCTTTTTAACAGTTTTTGACAGGGCCGTCTTTAACACTGCATGGCCCTAATAAATAATATTTTCACGTTAATACTGCAATGCAGTTTTTAATACTACAGTGGCATCCTCCCCTCTTTTTAAAAACTCTCATATCTGAATTTATGAATTTATTGACCTTCCTTTTAATGTCCAGTGCAGGAACATTTGAAAAAAAACAAACTACCATCACAGAGCTTGACATAATAACGGATTTTTTTTATTTCAATTCTATCTTTTGTTAATGAATGATACATAATAAATACAAAACAATGTAACATGTACATCACATTTAAAACTGCCAAATTTTCCTAAATTTTGACCTGTGTAGATCAATCAATCCAATCAATCAATCCTTATTTGTATAGCACCAGTTCATAACAAGTGTTATCTCAAGACACTTTACGTTAGAGCATAAAGCTCTTCATTTTATAGATACACATATATGCATAGATACATATGTACATTATAAGTTTACATTAATTCTGACTCAGAAAGAGTAATAATTGAAGATGCATGTTAGTATATTGTCTCATATAATGCAATAATCTTTGGTAAAAAGTTGTTGTTAGGAATAAATATAAGTAACAAAATAAACTTACAGTGTTATAGGTAGTCAAAAAAGCTCTGAAGGGGTCACTAAGGCTGGGAAAAATGCACACTTCACTTCCCCTCCCCCTCCTCCTCCCCTCAATAACAATGCAAACATGTTGAAGCGGCCGTCTGAGACACCAGAATAACTGAAAACACTGAAATTAATAGACATAGTTTAACACAAACACAATTAAACATCCACAATTAATGAGCAAAGCACATATAACTAAGCCAATTTAAATGTTTGAATAAATTTTGTCAACATACTGTTAACTGGACCTGTAAATATACGAGTGAGGACCACCTGAAGAGTGAGTGATTATACTTAATTACTTATTACAGTATCTCAGGGTTGAAATTTGATAAAATACTAAAGAACAGATTAAAAAAAATAAGATGCAACAAAAGGTATATGGGAAAAACTTGAATGGAATTTGAGAAAAAATAAATGATTTTATAGGGCTCTACATAGGTAGCTAATGTTACATATAAAACTCCTTCTTTTTGAGCCTTCAAGGTCATACTAAAACAACTTCATGCTGCCATCTGGACACATAAAAAAACGTGTTACAAAGACAGTCGCAGTTTCTGGATTGCCCTTAACTTCCTCTACACATTTTCTAAGGATGTCTGGACGAAGTGTTTTTATAATGGTTTATGTACTGATAAAGCAGGAAGAAAGTTTCTTGGGCCATAAAGCAAATATAAAGCTTATTTAGGCTGGGTGCAGATGGCACTTATTGACCAGAGTGATGTGTAAACATAATCAGCACTGACACTAATCTTTTGCCAGCTCAATATTGTCAGTGAATGCTAAGTTTGCTCGCTAACTGTGTGATACTAAGCCAAATTCAATCCACGATGCCCTGCTTTTTGGTTCGCCTGCCTTATCTTTGGCTGGTTTGAATGCTTTCACATTCCCTGTTAACTGAACTTTGGCTTTTTTGGAAGCAAACCAAAACCTCATTTTGAAGCAGACTAGAGCCCCATTCTTTGGTCCACGCCAGAGTTCATGTGAGCTTTTGTGTCACCCTCAATCAAATGAACGTTCCAAGAAAAACAACGAGATCTTGTTTGGTCTGGACTAGGGATGCAAATTATCGAGTAATTCATTAATCGATAGTTGTTTTATCTTATCGATCGATGATCGATTAATTGATAAGCGGCAATTTTTCTGCGAAGCTGAATTCCCCTCTGAATCAAAAGGTTCCTTTCTATGAAAATACTATCTTTCTTATGAAAGAGGAAATGCAAGTCATATTCCTTAATAAAAGATTTATTCCTAATAGAATGTGATGTATTGAGGTGATAATTTAACAAAGTTGTGGAGGAGTTGTACTTTAAAATACTTCCACAGATGGTGCATTTGGCATCTTTGGCGTCATTAACCAACTTAAAGTGGTTCCATACCGAACTCCATCTTGTACTCTTCACCCTGCCAGCTTACCACTTCTCGTTTGTCTTGTTGTTGTTGTCGTCTTCTTCTTCTTCGATTAATTGCAATTAATTTACTTTAATTGAGTAATTTCTTATCAACGATTAATCGATAATCAATTAATTGTTTGCATCCCTAGTCTGGACCAAACCTTAGTGATGGGAGCTGAAAAGGATTTTAGTTGACAATTTATAGCAACTCCCTCTCAGAATCGATATCATTAGACTTTTTGCTTATCAGTTCCTTCCATTTTGTGCTGCATGCCTTCCAAATAAAAGACTTCGTGCTCTAATCAGAGCTAGTCAGCAGAAATGATGACAAAGAAGACAAAAATCATGACAGACAGGTTGCAGAAGTAATATTGCCAAAAAGATGCAAACGTTAAGTAATTAGAATACCTAGCCAAAGCATTCATCTATGCAACACGGGAATAAGTAACAGTAGTGTCATGTGTTTGTCATTGTTGCCACTGAAATACTGTGTTTTCCAACTTTTGCCCTCAGAAAATAGACAAGAATCAATAACACAATCGGATCGATAAGCAGAATTTTAAATGGCTTTGTTAAGAGTAAAATATTTTCCACCATAGGGCTGCCACAAACGACTATTTTGATAGTCAACTAGTCAACCACTGTTTTTGCGATTAGTCGACTTGTCACATCATGCATGAACTGCAGTGTACAGCACCAGCATGCAGTTGGTAGCCCAAATCGCTTATAATAAGCAGACCTACCAACTATGGTGCCTGTGTAGTTGTGAATGCACCACATGTGTGTGTTTGGGGGTGTGCTGGGTTGATTCCTGTGGGCGTGATAACCAGAAAACGGGGTGAGGAAAGGACAAGCTACCAAAACACTCATGTCTTGCTTTATAGTGGTCAGCTGGGTGATAATCATGTGGGATTCACACAAGCAGAAGAGCAAGCCCAAAGTCACTTTTTAGACGCAGAATAGTAAAACACTGAAATCGGGAACATTTTCGAAGACGGCTTTAACCGGGTACAGGCTATCCAAAACAGGCACTGTTCCTGGAAATCGGGAACATCTTGTCACCATCCTGTTGATGCTAATGTTAGCATCTAACTAGCCAATTAGCTTATGGAGACGACTGTCCCTCTTCGTCAGAAATTGAATCAGCCATGATGTGCTTCCTTTTCAGATGCTTGTGCATCGCCGTCCAACTACCATGGAAGGCAAGTTCTGCCTGGCACATTTTGCATTTCACATTCTTCTCTTTTGTTTTGGTAAAATGCTCCCAAACTTCCGAGCTCCTTTGCCGGTCAACCATGATGCTGTTTGGGCATAACTCTTCTAATGACATTACGGCTGATCCAGATTACCACGACTTCGCATGTGTCAAGGACAGAAAGGCAGACAAGACAGCACAGGTACAGTGGCAGTTTTTAGAGAAGAGAACGCTTACAAAACAAAGGACACGTCATCTATTGAATTAGTTGTCGACCATTTTAATCGTCAACTTAGTCATGACTAGTCGACTAATTGTGGCAGCCCTATGCCATTTCCATCCCTACAAAAAGTGATAGCTTTTATCGTTTAAGCAGTATGTTGTCGACCCTTAACTGGTGTGCTTTCTTGTACCTTTTTAGCCATTCAGTTTGTTTATTTTCTAATCTATGATGATTCTAATTGTTGTTCTTTTGTCCACATATGTTGTTATAAATGTGCCTTTTGAATGTATTTCGACTTCACTTGAACTGGTGTGAAAGTGATCAGATAGCTCTGATTTCAGATCAGTTTATCTGTACACCAATAATAAGCAGGATTTATATAACCAAAATATCAAACACAGTATGTACCACTTATGATAAATGATGCCACAAGTGTTCATAAACACTGCAACACAATGTATAGAAATGTTTAATGTATTTTCTTGCGGCTGATTTTGATATTCTGTGAATTCATTGTATTGTCGAGCTGATATGTTTGTATCATGTCCATCTCAGTTCTTCCCCTCACATATCCAAACTGTTTCTGTGGTCTTTCAGGGTTTTAATATTCAGGGAGTGGAGGGCTGCCAGTTTGAGAATCTGCAGCCAAAACAAGAAGGCTGTTTCTGGGGAACAGAATAAATAAATGAATAAATAATTAAGATTAATAAATAAATAAATCCAGCTGGATGAAAACACACGCAGACAGAGACAACCTAACCGCCAACCATGCTCACCCCGACCCCGGCCTGAGCTGTGTTTGAACCGAGACCTCCTCTCCTACCCCAGGACCCCCCCACCCTACCCCCACACATCTCCCCCCCCTTGATGCAGCACATTAGTTTCATCGCTGAATTGGATCTCCTCATGCACGCAGCGAGTTTCCCCATCAGCTGCCTGTCTGTCAGTGTGGGGATGGTAATTCTGAGAGAAAGAGGCTGGGGAACAGCTGCTCTCGCAACAGCCAATAATAATGCAAAAAAAAATTACTAACCTTAAAAACGGCGGAGCTGGGAGTAAATTGGGAATGTATACAGCTTCGGCGGGGCCCTCTCCCGTGAATTGTCTCTTCCCTGACAAGCAGCTCATTGCATTTCCCATCATGCATCTGATCGGTCATTCAGAAACACAAAACACAAATAAGTCAAGTCGACCATCTGCTTGTTAGCGGCAACAATAAAAGTGCCTGTTTTAAAATAAGCAATAAAATTACTTTGACGGGCCGGAGAGCACCTGAATGGAAAATCAAATATTTTGTGTTTTTTAAGGTAGGTGTCTGTCAGCGATAAAACAAAAGCTTGTCTTTAATTTATTACAGCAAACACACACAAAGCTGGTGTCGTCCTCATTTTCTAAATCAATAATCAGCCCAGCATGCTTCATTAACAGTGACCAATCAGAGACAAGCTGGGGATCTCATTTTACAACATGAGCATTCTGAAGACATAAACCATCTGCTACTTGTAGGAACAGAAAAATCAAATTAATCCATTCTTATCATGCATTCAGATTTTAAAGCAATTAAAGATGTTCTCAGTCTAATCGCACACACAGAAGTAGCTCGGTAATGAGGAAGGCAAACTCTTAGGTGAACTTTCCAGGGTTCTCGACGGCGGGTTTGGAAACTTTACAAGTCTCGCACACTCCAGTGAGCCGTTAGCCTGTACAATACAGATGTTGGCAACAACAATGAATTTTTTATTAAGCATTTAATCATTGCGCAAACCCAGATTTCCCATAATAGAGGGCTCAAATTCAAAAACCTGGGATGCCAAATCATCTGCAGTGTAATGTTTCCTTTTTTAATATAAGAAATAAACAGCTGCCAAACAAGCCAAACTGCTTTTAAGATTATATAAAGCCCGATGATGAACTACAATGTTGAATTTACCTTAATTAAGCTCAGGGACTTGCGCTTGCCCAGAATGCTAATTTGAGCTCAGA
Organism: Scarus forsteni; assembly: GCA_036419115.1. NCBI lineage: Eukaryota > Metazoa > Chordata > Actinopteri > Labriformes > Labridae > Scarus > Scarus forsteni. Next base: position 6,104,530 of record JAZDUH010000508.1, read on the forward strand.
TGTGGTGCCGGTACTTTGGTAACCTCAGAGGGGCTCGGGCATCAAACCCGCCCAACCACGGCTTATTACAGCGTGATGCCGTCCAATTACAGCTAAAGTATGGGTGGCTTTAAGGTGAAACACAATATGGAGGAATGCTTAGTTCTTACACAGAGTCCTTAACCTCCGTCATTAACCTACAGCTCAAACATGAGACTGCACACTCGCCGCCTTCCGGTGGATCACTTCAGCAGCAGCAGCGTCTCGATTTTAGCATCATAAACAGGAGAAAATGCAATTATGGTAGTCACAAGACAAATATATACAAATGAATGCAGATTTCAAACATGGTTCCGTTTTTTTTACAGAGACAGCGACTGGAGAAGCTGCAGATATTTCCACTTAAAAGTTTAACAGTCCAACAGAGTGAAGGATTTTTTTAATAACCATACTTCTTTGCATGTTAGTCCCCTCACAGCAGCTCCTGCATCAGCCACAACAATCACCTGTGTCAGGATGCAACTACAGGCTGAAAAGAAGGTGCAGTAGAGGCCTCTGGGTTTGCAGAGAAAGCTAATGTTAAAATACTTAAACCCCAAAGGTCAGAGAAATTGGTAGCAGCTTCAAATTTTGCACATATGCTCTCTCTGCCTTAAAGATGGTCTCTGAAGATTTTAGAAGTCAGGGGGAAGGTCATCACTTTGAGTTACATATGTTGTAGGAAAAGTGCTATATAAATAAACCCGACTTGACTTGACTTGACTTGACTTGACTTGACTCGTGGAGCCTTGTGTTTACATTTTTCTTGTAAGCACAGCATCATAAGACCGTTTCAGGGGATTTTCCTCAAAATCTGAAGTGTAGAAGTGCTCAGCTTTTAAGGGTCACGAATCTGTTGCATCAGTTCTGTCTTAATTTCCGGTAGGGCTGGGCAATTAATCGAAAAATAATCAAAATCCTTGTTATCGAGGTAATTTTACTCATGTCGATTCTTTTGATTATTTTCCCTGTGTAAGTCACATGACCGTGCCACTTCCATACAGTCTCCGTTCACTTTTGCCAAAGTGATGGATGCGCCACCAACATGTAGGAGACAAATGCCAATCTATTAGGGACCTTGTAGCCAAGAAAACCACCGTCTGAGTTGTTTGGGCAAATTTTGGGTTCTGTGCAGAGGACATTGAGCGGAAAGAAATTAAGTGTGAATACTGCAAGGAGACTGTGTTGACGGTCATCGGTATCACCACTCATTTGTTCTAGCATCGCTTAAAATAATTGTTCATTAATCGTAATCGGAGCTTCAATTAATCATGATATTGAGATTAGGTAAAATCATTCAGCCCTAATTTCTGGTGTGAAGAACAGAATAAACCTGATGTTGGGACTTTTGAACATGTGTCTTTGTTTGGTTACACCAGAGTTATAAGGTTCATCTTAACATCTTAGTAGAAAATTAAATTCAAATTCTGAATTTTTCAGAATATTCATTGTACCCTTAAATAAATTCAGTCTACAGTGAGTGAGATCTCTGGTATTGTAAACACACAGAACAAGACAAGACAAAGTGACGGCAGTGCTTAGGCTAAAAGAACGAAGAGGATGGCGCCATGGTTAAAAACCAGATAAGTTAAAACAGTTGATTAAAATGCCTAAAAATACTACCAATACTACAAACCAAGCCTAATGATATAGATGTGCCATTCAAAAACAAGATGAAAGAAACAGGATAAGGAATAAATACATTGGTTATGTTTTACTCTCTGTTACTGCATGTATGACATGTTAAAGAGCCTTTATTCTTCTTTTTCATTTTTATATGGCCAATAGTGCATTTGAAATGTCTCCTGTATGATGAAGCACTTCTATGAACAAAACAAAAGGTCCTTTGCACCAGGACTTCTCCTTATTCCCAGATTGATGGCTCTAGTATCTGCTTAAATACCCCCAGAATACCACTGTGACTTCATTCCATAATTTTGTTGTCATGTTAGGCCATAGTGCAAACATCCACTAAAGTGGCTTACATGTTACTGTTACATCTATAAGCAATAGTTCCATGATAAAGTTAGCTTCATAATATGATTCCTTGACCCTGAAAACCCACACTTGGCACTCAGAATCATGTTGATATCATTAGTAGTTTGCCAGTTATTGAGCAAAAACGATGGTGTGTTAATGGTGGTTATCTGGATCACCACCAAAGTGTTACAATTTTTGATTCGGGTCATTACCAGCATACCCTGAAAATGTAAACAAAATCTGTGAACTAGTTTTTGCATAATCTTGCTATCAAGCAAACAAACATACAGGACCAAAAACTTGAATGAATGCAGAGTTGTTGACAATATTGCACTGAGCAGTGCTGAACTTACCAAGTACAGCTGAGAAGTCTGGTCAGCTAATTCTTGCGGATGAGGGGTCTATTTGGGCCTATAAAGTTTTTGAACTCTAGTGATGGCGAACATACCATAGCAGAGATCGGAGGAGTATATGAACCATAGTTAGTCAGATATGGCCTCTTGAACTACATTTACCTGATCACTGAACAGCGTTTCTATGTTTTTCACAGTGGTACTATTTAGTGAAAAGGGAAAAGAAATGCAATATATCCCAGAGCAGATCAATGGCTGACCGACGTTGTGTAACTCTCTTTAGTAAATATACAAAAGTGTGTGAGTGATGTCAAAACATTATGATAAGGCATTGACTGGAGGTTACAGCATTGAGGCCTTTGTACGCACTTTTTTTTCCAGTCAATTTGACCAAGGTTTTCCCCAAACCTTTAGCAAGTCAATACAAGCTTACATACCAGTGCTGTAATAATGAGGGATTTTTATGTTTTGTTATATCTCAGTCTAAATATATGGGGTTTCCCATCCAGCAAACAAACATCAGACCAATAAGAGCTCTCACAGTTGGCGTGTGCATCACAGTCAAAATATGTATGAAGTACCACTTCATTGGGTTAGTTTCACAGCAGCCTATTTTATTTAGCAAAAGGCAGAACAATCACATATGTAAAAATTAAAAAAGTAATGCATAAAGGAAGTTGGTGTTAATTTTGTTGACTAAATATTTTCATCTTAGTTTTTTTTTCCTGATGAAAACTAGACAGTAACTAATAAAAGCAAGTGCACATGGACAAAAAGGAAAACTAGATAAAATGACATTTTCATCAACATAAAAACTAGATGACATTTTTTGACAGAGATGTAGGGTGAATCCCAATTGTACTCCTTAGCCCCTTAGTCTTACCCCTTCCCCTTGGCCCTCTGTTTGAAGGCCAAGGGGAAGGGGTAAGACGAGGGCTAAGGGGTAGAATTAAGTCGGACCCTAAATCCAATCAGACTTAATTTTATCATGTAGAAAGTAGGATCAAAGTTAGGAATATATCTAGTCACAACTTCTTTGGTTGTGTGGAAAAGTTGGATAAGTTAAGAGGGCATCCAATCACAGCTGCCTTAGCTTCATGGTGGTGGTACAGGGCCAATCAGAGCTGCTCTCTTTATGAATTGATATAATCATGTAGAGCAGGTTCACTGTTTGTTGTCAGTTCTGGTATTGTAACTGAGATGCTCTGCCAGGTAGCCTAAATAAAGGTGACTGCATTTCACACAAAAGTTAAATTTGTTTCTGTTCACTTATACATTCAAACTTAACTTGTGTTCAATAAAGCGTTATTAGTTATTTTTGTTTTATCCAAGTGTGAAACTTGACTTTGGAAATTCAAGGAAACATAAAAAAAATGGCTTACACTTTACGCTTCATATTGTAGTCGGCTAAATTTACAGCAGATTTCATCGACTGAAATGTTGTGAAATTTTATCTTCTAAAAATAGGCTAAATTAAAACATTTTAGATGACTGGATTATGACTGAAACTACAAGAAAGTCAAGGCAAAAGACTATGAAAAAATAAAACAATTTAAAAAATGTCAATAAACACTGGAGGAAGTTAACGTCAGAGCAGCAGAAGGATGACGGTGTGTGTTCTCATGCCTCTGCTGTTGTAAACCATTGATCCTGAATCAAACAGTGGAACTATCAATGTTTTCTCTCCTTTCCAGATTCAGATAAAGCCATTTTGGTCATTTTTTTCTGTTTAATTCATTAAAATGAGCACCAGGTCTTGGTGACTTGAAGTATATTTTGACCTTCACTGCACAGTTATTTCGGAATGGATATCATATATCTCATTTCTCCTAATGTGAATAGAAAAGACACCAAAGATTTCCTCACATATATTTCCAATTTCTATGCTGTTCATTTGTGTCACCTTTGGCATGCAAAGACCTTTAATCTACTTTGTACAGATCAAGTAAATTTACAAAAGAAATATTTCGCCAGTGAATGTAATATCTTCAAATCTGTTGAAAATTTTCTTTCAAACTTCGCACCAAAAACAACCATACTAAACGATAAACCGAGCATATACTAGGGGGTGAAACGAAATTTCGTGCCACAAAATTTTGCAAAATAAAAAAATGACGAAATAAAATTCAAAGACGCATGAAATAAAAGCACAAAATAAAAAAAACGCGAAGGGGCGTGTGCACGACTAGTGATGTTTACCCTCCTCGCCTACCGTAGCAAAACACTCGCTTCAATATGGAGGAAGACGAAGTGGAGGAATTAGCTGATACTCCTTCGTCAAATAAATCTGTTGTGTGGACCTATTTTGGCTTCCCATGTAAAAGACGAGAGAACGGTGAGAAGATTGCAGACAAAACAATAACCGCGTGCAAAATATACCGCTACAGTTCACCGTATACTGTGGCAAGTACAATTACCAACTACTTTGAACTGGAGACAGGCAGCAACTGTATGTTTGTGTAAGTCTGCATAAAAAAAATATTTGTTTTCTGCATCTGCTTTTGAGTTGACAGAATTTGATCATACTTGAAGATCACAAGTATATGCACTGTTATAGGCTAAATATTATAGTTCACAGTTCAGACATGTATAGATCTAAACTGCAGCTCTGAAGACTGCTATTTGTTTTCCTTTTCATTAAATAATGTAGTTATCCTGATTGTTACAACAACAAAGCACTTTTTATTAAGATTTTATGTATGTATTAGCAAAAAATAAGGGGAAAAAATACAATTTTTTGTTGTTTTTTTTAAAGAGCATTTATTTTGTATTGATGCAGACATTTTTTTTGTATATCTGCATTAGGAAGAAAATAAAGAAAATTAGATTTTTGCACAACTTCATACTGTTGGAGATTTTCTGTAATCTTTATTTTGTAATGTGAGTATTTCACATTGTGAGCCCTGTTTCGTATTTTGTATCGTTTCGTGAGTTGACCATTTCGTTACACCCCTAGTATATACTGAATTGTTTTTTCTGTTCCTACTTTTTCCAGATGATTTCTTCATATCAAATGACCATAGAAACTGTCTGAGCTCATCTTCTTTATCATATTGAACTTTTACTGTCTGGTGATTTCAGACCTTGCTTTAGCATCCAACCATCAGCCCCCAGTTCTAGTTTTTTGTTCTCATAGTACATCATTGTTGTTTTTTTGTGTGATCTTGTGGGACTTTTTTGATCCTCTGACCTGTAAATCCAGCTGCTCAGGGCTGCGCTCTGCTGCGTTGAGCTTTAGAAACAGCTGTCTTTCAGTATGTTGTGATAGTTGGACGGAGTAAACCCATGGCACAGACAGAACACAGCCAACATGCTATGGATTCAAGGGCTCCTTTCACTCTGTGCACTTCTTTTCGAACTTTAGAATCCTATTTTAGAGACATTAATGAAGTGTATCAACTGGGAAATTAACACAACAAACATGCAAGCATTTCAAATATCTCATCAGTGTGCGTAGACCTTATACAGGGTTCCCGCGGATCCTTGAAAAGTCTTAAAAGGCATTGAATTCATTATCCTAAAAATAAGGCCTTAATTGGCATTAAAAATCCAATTTTAAAAAGTATTAAAATTTGAACACATTAGTAAGATTTAATTTAAGTTGAACTACAAAAATATTTAGTTACATTTATATATTTTTCAAAAATAATACACCGATTTACTCTCATGGCAACATTGCGTAATCACAATAGCAGAACTAACAAAACAATGTGGTTGCATCCGGATCTTTCAGGGCAGACGCATGTCTTGGTTCTACCCAACGCGGTTCACTGGGCAACTTTGGACAGAGACGTTTACTTTGGATCACATGGGAAAATGTTAATTTAATGAGAACTATACATATATATAATTATATATACATATATATATATATTCCATGTCTTAAACTCTGGAGAGTGCTATGTTTTTTGACATGAAAGTTTTCAACTGGACCAAAAAGTGATGATTTATTTGAAATAAACATTGGGTTAAAATTGCCTCTAACCCAGATAATTCATGTTGTGTTTTTGTTTGTTTGTTTCAATTGTGGTTCGTTGTCGACTTGGTCTTAAGTTTGATTTTAAACGGCATTAAAAAGTCTTAAAAGGTCTTGAATTTAACTTGCCTTGAGCTGTAGGAACCCTGTTATAAGTTGTAGTTATTTCTGTTTAAATCCCTTTAATTTCACTCTTTTTCACTTGGGCTGCAGGATCAAACTAAACAATAAATTCAGTTTTTCGTTTGGCTTGCAAAAGAAACTATGCCACCATATTAATGTATCCAGTTTTCTCTATCCTTTGTCTTCTACTTTAATTATTGTAATAATTACGGCTTTATTCCTGGTTTAGTCCCTTTCCCTTCACCCCAGCACAATTTCCATGTGCACTCACATTTGTGGCCCCAGTTGAAATTCATGAAGTCCCCCCAGTGTTGGGGTTTGGCTGGGCTGGCGACCAAGCCAAGAGCGCAATGAGCTCATTGTTACGCTCCGACTGCTGCTCTCGATTTCAGAGCTATCAACAGCTGTCGATCGGAGATGTCCTGGACCCCGTCCATCAATCACAGGCCCCCGTCGTCAGGAGACAAAACAAATAACAGTCAGCCAAACGTACAGCTCAGAGTCACACCGGCTGCAACTAACCAGCCAGACACAAACGTGATCATGACTCAACTTCAAAGTGAAAACAGGTCTGGTGTGGTTGTTAACAGACTGTTAAAAAGGTCAAAAGTTCAGCAGTGCATGAAGTTTGTGAGCTGGTTCTGGTAGAGGATCGAGGCGACGGTGCCAGGTTTGTGAGTTTGACTCTCGCACGTTCAGGTCAGTCATGCTGAAACACATAAATTAACTCACTGCTCTGAAAGGCTTCAAATGTTCAAATGGTTGTTATCTCAGCAAAACCATAAAAACAAAAGCTGAAAATGAACTCCTCTTCCTTTTTATGCCTTTTTAATGAAACAATAGGCTCTCTGAAAACAGTTGATTTTCGAACACTTGGTCCATAAAAGTAAAGCAAGGCACACACTACAATATAATCGATTCAATTTTTGGCCCAAATCCCTGCCTTCCAACAAAGACCAGCACAGGTGTTTTCATCTAGTGCTCCTTAAAGTTATCTTAACCAATCATCCTATTGAGGAAGTGTTTTTATCCTCACAGATGGACTAAGAAGTGGGTCAGAGCTGCCCTGGTTTTAAATTCTAAATGTTCTATATTAACAATCAGAAATCAAGAGGTGTGACAAGCTGGATAGCTTAGCATGTTCTCTGTGTTTCGTAGCATGGAACTGAATGACAGCAGAAAGCACCACAAATGTAGCCATTACATGAAACATAAAGTAAGATGAACATCAGAAACCAACTTGCTGATTTGTGGCAACAACATAAGCCTTAATTTTGTCAAACATACCCTAACGTACCTGACAAGGACAGGACTTGCACTTTGTTTGCTGCTGCTGTGGATGCCCGAAGAAGCAAATCACCGCCTTTACTTAGCTTCAGTTTTCCCTGCTCACTGTCCCCCCTAGTAAGTTTACAGTAAAAGCTTAAGGCTGTGTAGAGATAACTGTACAAGCAGCAAGAGCAGAGACCCTGTGTTTTCGATGAGTTAGATTTTTGGCATGTGGCTTGCTGCGTTGATCGTCCCGTTGAATACAGCTAAGAATGAAAACAAAACTGTTTTATCTGTTTCATCATTATTTGCTATCAGGTGTGAGCTCTCTGTACGGAAGAGGATTAGGGCCACTGAGAAAAAAAATTCTCCAAAGAAGAAAAGTCCGAATTCAGAGAAAAAAAAGTCAGAATTCAGTATTAATAAAAGTACCCATGCCCTTAAATACCAATTAACATGCCACTGATGTAGCAATGAGAGCAACCTGGGCTCAAATCTGCAACCTTCTGTTTACTTCCAGAGCGCACAACCAGACTGACCCACCAGACCGGCACTGGTCTTGGTCTTACTACCTTAGCCCTTTGACTTCCACATTAGTAAATACATTTGCAAAAAATTATTTGTTGGTAAAATTGTGTTCACATAGCAATATTTTAGGTTTTCTTTTTCAGATCAACCAACCCGGAAGCAGATATGCAGGTCAACTTGTAGATTGACTTAAAGGGACTGTGAGAAGTTTTTAAGTAGTTACAAAAAAGTCTCACTTTTAGATATATGCCTGATCAAAATACACACTTTAAGATGAGTTTTATAGCATCAAAATAGGTTATCGATAAATGCTATTCCTTAGCTTTGTGGTCGGGGTCCTACAGGGCTGGACTGGCCTGGATACTCAACTTCGGGAACAAGACAATTAAAGGGCAACTTCGGTATTTTTCAACCTGGGTCCTATTGCCCCAAGTGTATGTGTGTATACGATTGACGGGTACAACTCGTTTTAAAATTGGCTCAGTATCAAGGGAGCGGATGCAGCCGGCAGCCTAGATAGGGGGGCAACTGCATCCCGTATAAGTTTGAGCATTAAAAGTGTTTATTTCGCCACAGACCGGTTGCGATCGCCGGTGCTAGCTCTCTAATTAGCATTGTAAGCATTGCGTTTTCCTTCACGTCCTCTGACCTGTGTGACGTCATCTGTGAGCTTGTTGCCGGAAGAAAACAGAGGAGCCATGCAGCGTGCCGCTCAGAGTGGAGCTGCTTATCCCGGAGGGCAGCTGGAAGTTTTACTGCATCGGTATCATGGCTGAATATTTACCAGATTTCGAGAGTGAAGACGAGCCTTTTCATTACGACGGCCACCTGTATTTATTTGAGCCAGAGTATACGGACGAGGAGCTGCTACAAACTCAAGAGCTAATGAGGATAGCAACAGAGGGCCAACGAGCAGACGAGGGTGAAGCAGCGGCGACACGAACGCGAATTTCTGAGGACTGGTGGTGCTCCTGTGGTTGCTGTGACTCTATGCCCACAGAGGAAGAATGTCTGTGTTGCAACGAGTGGGACCTGTTGCCCAATATTCGTGGTCTCGATGTGTCGTGGGATGATACAGAAAGTACCCGACGCTGTGTAACTACATTAGAGGATCTCCCCCCTCTGATCAACAGGGCAGTGCTGGATACCTTTTTTCATGTACCCAAAATAAATTGGAGAAGGCGACAAAAACCACAGGGACCAAATGGTCAACTATCCATAAAGTAAGTATAACTAATATGTCTTTATGCATACAATACGTATAAGTATTGTATGTGTTGTGTAAGTGTTTATAATTCGCCACAGACCGGTTGCGATCGCCGGTGCTAGCTCTCTAATCAGCATTGTAACACGGTAGGCCACAAGTCTGTACTGGCTGGACGAGAGGAAAAAGTGAAGAGGATTTATGACAACAGTAATGTCTTCACGCTGCCACGCCTAGCTTTGGTAGTGCCATGTTCAGCCTCTGTTGCTATCCTCGTTAGCTCTTGAGTTTGTAGCAGCTACCTCGTCCGTATACTCATGGCTCAAATTTCCAGCAGTGAAGAAGGCTGCCGTCTTCACTTCACATAATCTGGTAAATATTCAGCCATGATACCGATGCAGTAAAACTTCCAACTGTCCTCCGGGATGTAAGCAGCTCCACTCTAGGCCTTTGCATGTGCCTCTGTTTTCTTCCGCAACAAGCTCACAGATGGCCACACAGGTCAGATATACCCGTGAAGGAATCAATGCTTAAGAATGCTCAATTAGACATAAAGTATTATGTGACCAGCTCTGTTGGCATTGAAATAAACACTTTTAATGCTCAGATATTACGAATGCAGAAATTGAAGAAAACAAGGTGGTCTAATAATCCATGACTGTATCCGCCCTTGATACTGAGCCAATTTTAAGATGAGTTTTATAGCATCAATAGGTTATACACACATGCTACACTTGGGGCAATAGGACCCAGGTTGACTGGCCTGGATACTCAACTTCGGGAACAAGACAATTAAAACTACAGTAAATTTATATTATTCGGACACGTCTTAGAGCACCAGGCTGTAAGTAGGCTACAAAACTATGATACTAAGTTTTCCAAAGATTGCTTGTTGTCACACTTTAAAAACTACCGCTACGTAACTAGAAAGAGATACATTACCTCGTGGCTTTGTATCCTGTAAGCTGTTGAAAAAAGAAGTTGTAAAGCAATGCAGAGTTCTGAGGAAGGTCCAAGCAGCATTTATTAGCATCATAACAAATACACACTCTGGCTTGGGTCACGTCTTTTGGTGTGTTCCAGTGGTAGTCAGAAGTAGGAATTCCTGAGTTCCGAGTAGGAAACTGCAACTAGAACGTCCCCCGAAGTCAGAATTTCCTACTGGGAACTCAGTGAAACCTCACCACTCCCGAGTTGACAATCGAAGATGGATGCCCCCAGTCTGAACAGTTATTTAGGTCCTGTAATAATCCATTTATTTGCACTTCTGACTGGGGTGTGTCGCTCTAGATCAGCTGTATACATAATATTGTTAGACTTCTATTTGCAAAAATGCTGCCACAGTGATAATCACATTCTTCATGTGATATTTGCGAATAATGCAGGGCGTGCTAACAACAGCTAACGATAGCCTGGTAGATCGGCATGTTTTTTTTTCAACTTCAAGTGGAACGCTGATAAGTTGGAGATGATGTCACTCCCAGTTCCGAGGTTACTGGAACGCAGCATTACTACAGTCGCTGTGCAAGCTCATGGGCAGCAGAGTCTTAATGTCGCTGGAAATAGATTCTCCTCATCGCACCTTTAACTGTTCGGAGTTATTCTGGGCATGGATTGATTTCTTTAATTTCTTCATTTTTTTCCACATAAAGACATCACAGAGAGCAAAAATTTGTAAAATAACCTTTAACCTTGCTCCTACTCTGTGAATTTTATCTCTGTAAACAGTTTTTAGACAATGATATTTGTGTATAGCAGCACTACCCAGTGGATATAATTAGAGCTACATAGACTATTCAAAGAGACAAGTGAGGATAAAAAGCCAAAGACAGGTTCACAGAGTTTTAAATACAGTAATATGACTGCAAAATAAGTCAACCATGTGGTCACAATGACAGTCAAAGGATTGAGGGTTAGGGTAAAAGGTGGCCTTGAACTGCTGATGTTACAGTGGACAGATAGGTGTATTCGTGTTGGAGGAATCAGCCATTACAGGCAGCTACCAGCTTTGTTCACAGGAGTAGAGAGAAGTCCTGATCAGACTTTGCTGCCTTGTGCAGAGGAGACATGTTGAACCATGAAGGGTCACATAAAACGTAAAACGACGATATAATCTCTTAAGGTCAGTTACCCTCCACCCTGTGATCTGCTTTATAATTGTTGAATATTGTCTGTCAACTAACTCAGTGGTTCTCAGTAACTTACAATCATGCTCCTCCTTCAGTAATATATTTTCTTGCCCCCACTACCTCCACCAACACCACCTCCACCCACAGAGTTACTTAAACAAAGATTGTGCGACTTTTCATACAAACACCCAAACATGAAAGTAATAATTTCTCTAAGTATTACAGTGAAAACACAAAAATTTACAGTAGCTGCCCTAGTTTTGTCCACTGGAATTATGACCCCTTTTCTATCCAAAAAAGACCGATAGTGTAAAATGTCAATGTCAGCTTTATTTGTGTAGAACATTTAAATAACCAGCGTCCTGCCGAAGTAGTTTACAGCAGTAAAGGTAGACACAGTAGACTAAATAACCAAAAAAAGCAATAAGAACAGAAAATGATGCAGTGTAACTGTGTTTACTAACCACTTACACCAATAAAAGCCCAATAAAAGTGCCTATACATCTAAGAAAACAAAGATTTAAATCCAAAGCCACTTTTTAATGATCTGACAAATTAAAATATTTGAAATTAAACAACAGTAACAAGAAATCCAACACAAGCCTGATGTAATGCTGCCCATGTGCTAGGGCTGAACAATTAATTGCAAATTAGATTAAATCGTAATATGTTGCAATTTTCAAATTGCAGTCAGTACAATGTTTTTAACCTAAAATATGTTGAACCTTTTGGCATTGTGATGGAGTTTCTTGCAATTTCATGCCTATTTTAACCTTTTTTGACCCCGTTTTTACAACTTAATGCCTATCTTGCTCCCATTCATCTTTTTTTTTAGCCACTGTCTGACCATGATTGGAATTTTTACATGGTTTTTGACATTCAAAGGAAAAGTCCGGTTTCTACAGCTTTCACATTGTTTATAGAATGAAGTAGAACAATATACTCACCCAGAAGGCTTTCCTGATCCAAACAGTGCTTCAGGAGATATTTAGATCCAAAATGGAGCGGCGGACATCCGTATAATGGTAGCACGTAGGGCATACAACGCCGCTCCTAAAACTGCATTAATCATCCAAAAACTCATTAGTTTCACCAATATTCCATCATGGTCCACTCGGCTACTCCTCCATTACAGTCTGGGGTCGCTCCGCCCATGTTTTTGTGACTGTGCTGACCTCTGAACTGGAAACTTTCTTCACGGCTGCCGCGCATGCGCTCGATTTTGGATCTAAATATCTCCTGAAGCACTGTTTGGATCAGGAAAGCCTTCTGGGTGAGTATATTGTTCTACTTCATTCTATAAACAATGTGAAAGCTGCAGAAACCAAACTTATCCTTTAATCCCAATTTTGCTGCTATGATCAATTTTCCTTAGTCACCTTTGATTTTTTTTTGCAATTTCATACCTATTTTGCATCTATTAACTTTTTTCTGCTTTCATACCATTTGTATCCAGTTTTTACAATTTCATACCTATTTTGCTTCTGTTCTTCACTTCTCCACTTTTTCTCAAATCTTTTATCCTTAGATTGATTTAATATCATATTGGTTTTACTATAAAAAGATCTATTGTTTATGTTTGTTTAAGAATACATAAGATGAGGAACATTAAAACAATCGCAGAGTAAATCGCAATAGCAATATTGGGGAAAAATATTGCAATTGGAGTATTTTCTCAAATCGTTCAGCCCTACCATGTGCCTTATTTATTATATCTCACATCAGAGATGGCTAAGAGCCAATCACAGTGCAGAATTTTGGATTGACACGTGGGGTGGCCAGTCAAAATTCCACATGCCTGCCCAGAGAAGTTGCGCCCCTGGGCTGTTGCCATGGCCTCTTTGGGAGTCCTGCCACACTGTTTAAGATACACTGAACAAACTGATGGATGACTTATCAAACACATAACTCATCTCCAGGCTGTGGAGGCCCACAGAACAACAACAGATGATCCAAAATATAATGTTTTTTGTCAGACTGTGTCATGGGTATTTTTGCATCTTATTTCTACAAGAGTAGCTGTGAGAGGCCTTATATTTCTGTGATGTAGAATAAATGATGCCTAGTTCATTACACAGAACAAAAGAAAAAAACACAACAGCCACATATGGATCATGCAAACAGAGCACAGGTAAATAAATCATCACCCAATCGGACCAGTGCACCATCTGTTAGCATCAAAACTATATGACACAAAGATGCATAATTAATAGTTAAACAACAATCTAATTAAAACGGACAAACTGGATGCTCCTGCCGTCAGGGAGCTCTAATTACGGGTGAAGTTTTAAGCTAGAATGAAATATTTAAAGAGGAAAATTATCTTTCACTCTTCAGTCCTGAATGCATTAATATGGATATGTGAAGTGCATTCGGTGTGGGACCTACAAGATGTAATTTTCCTTCATCAAAGCAGTTACTAATTGTTAAGTTTGCTGCTGTGCCATATGTGCAGCTTTGCAGGATGAGGAAATGCAAAACAGCCTTTATTTCCCACCTTCCTGCGGTCTATAGAAGCGCTCGCTCGCTCTGAGGAGTCGCAGCCCGTTCATGTTCAGAAGAACCTCGGCATCAGTTAACCAGCTGTTCTCCAGATATATCCCCGTGCAGCTTACTTGACCCCGCTGACCCCCATTTATATTAGTTACATCATCCTAATGTATGAATGCATTATGCAAAGCCCCCTGCCTCTTGATGCTACAATAGAGCTGATCTTTGCACGTACGGACCGACAGATGTAGACACACACACACACGTAGAGGGTAACATGATGTTTCCCTCAAGGCCTATCAATTCCTATGTGTAGCAACCGCAGATTCCAAGCCGCCATCAAAATCCAAACAAGATCCGTCAGCAATTAAGGGAATACGGGGGGACATTAGAAAGACGAGCTGCTATCCGGCCTACATTCCCACTCCCTGCACAGCGGGCAGTGGGATGAGTCTGGCATGGAGGCACTCATGGAAGACCCACGCATACCCTGGGTCATCTATATTCCACCCATGTTATGGCAATATTGATATTGGCAGGCAGGCTGCTGATATTGGGTACGTAATGATGCAATTAAAACAGGAGCCATTTTACTATTATTGGCAAGAATGTGTGTCTCCCCCCCTCCCATTTTAGGAGGCAAATATGATTTGGAAGCAATGCAGAGAGATCCGGAGAGAACCCACTCGTAATAAAGGAATTCATCTTGTCGTATCACTGCGGTTCATCTGTTAATGCAGTTTATTAGAGGCGGGGAGTGAACTTTTCTGTGTTGGCTCCACTGTTCACCGCAAATCTGTCACGCACCCTCCAAACTAAATCTATGGCAGCACTGAAGTGCAGAACACAGACAAAAAAGAAATCACGACAACAAATCTAGAAACATGACCACAAAAAACAGAGCTTTATATATATGATAACACATTAGATAATCCAAAGTCACAGCTCTGTTTTTTAGTTGCAGCAAAGCAACAACAAAAAAATAAGAACAGAAAACATCCAAAAATGATGCATCAAAAAAATGTCAAAATACTGGCGGATCAGAAAACTCCAAAGGACAGATGTAAAACAAAGGCAAAAAAACAAACAATCAGGACAACTCAACAGCAAATAAAAAATGGCAAATCAAAAAACAAGAGTAAAATATTCACAAAAAACTAAAAATTAAATAGATTTAGATTCAGACAACTTTATTAATCCCACAAGGGGCAATTCATTTGTCGCTTTCCTGTGTATATGCATTCATACAGTCAACAGCATAATAAATAAATAATCATCAAGGAAACATATTTAAGCAAGCATAGGACAGATAGAGATGTCGGACATTATAAGTAGCCTATGTATGCAAATCGTAGAGCAAGATAAAACAAGATAAGACAAAGATAAAAAAACAAGCAGGGTAAAAAAAAACAAGACAATGTAAAATCTTATTAAACTTGACTATGATAATAAATATGCAAATACAACTAAGAAAACCCCCAAAAACATAAAGCTTGTTGAAAAACAACGAAACATTAAATACATTAACAGTTAAAATTGAATAATAAAAGTGAAACGTAATGAATAACAAAATGAACAGCGTATTTAAAAAAAAATACAACATCAAATCAATCACCACAACAATTTGCAGGAAAACAAAAACAGAATGACAATGCAGGAATTTGTTGTGCTTGTTCATTTTTGACATTGTAGTTTCCTTTTGTGTATTTAGATTTTTGTGTTGATTTAGATTCATCATGTCTGTCCAATGTTGAGAGGAGTTGTTGTTTTTTTGTTTTTCTGTGAAGGCCAGATGTATTTGTTGTCTTTTTTCATCTTTTTTTTTTTGGTTTGAGTTTTGTCACTTTACATATAGTCCTTATTTATTGCGCTTCTTTTGTTTGTTCTGTTTTGTTTTGGTTCTCGTCTTCTTTTAAGTATTGTTTTCTTCCTGATTTTGAGGTGTTGTGTTTTTTAATGTGTTGTTTTTTTGTTTTTTTTAGATTTTTGCTAAAGTGTTCCTATTTGCTTTTTCATTTGTAAGGTTTCATTATTTGACAATTTATCTTTTTGTGGTCAAGATTTATTGTTTATTTATTCAGTTTGGATTTGTTGCTTTATCTTATATTCATTTATATTTCAGTTCTTGTGGTTATAATTTTAAATAAATTTGCTTTTCTTCTTTTTTTTTGTTGTTTTCTTACCTTTTTTTCCTTAGTTTGTATCCATATTTGTTGCTATATTTTCTTTTTGTTGCTGTTCCTTATTTGTTTCTGTATTTTTATTTTGTTTTATATGTTGTTGTTTTTCATGTAGGGTTATTTTATTTGTTGTTATATTTTCTGATTTCTTATTGTTGCTTTAGGCTTGTTGTTGTGTTTGCACTTCAGGGCCACCATATATGTTCTTCTTAAATCACAAAGTACACCTCTATAATTCACCTTGCAACAAACCATTGAGCGGAGTCTTATGTTTTGCTTAACTGCACTCAAGTTGAGAATCAAATATATAATGAGGGAGAAATGCTTTTCTTATCCATTATTGAAGTCATCTGCAAAGATATGAGATCTGAAAAAGAGCGCGGAATGAAAGAAAAATGCAAATCAGTCCAATAATATTGGTTTACGCACAGGTTATATACCTTGGAAATAAAAGACCTGAGTGCTTTTAGAGCCATATGTTGTTCCTTTGTTCCAAGAGGGGAGATGCCTTGGTGTCACTTATGTTTCTGATTAGCAAAATGATTTATGCCACAATCGCTCAAAAATTCCGACAGCGAATGTGAAAATGCATTGTGACTCCACCAGATGTGCACAATAAAACAAGATTCCCATTGTAATCTGGGGGTACTTAGTTTATATGAAGCTAATATAAGGCGCTCTTGGATGTGGCAAAGTCACTCTTTTTAAAATTTGACTATAAATGATTGGAAATAAATTGTGTGTTTTATGCTGGATGGCATGAGTGGGTTGATAAATTAGGAACAGTTTTGTACCCTGACTTATCTACAAGACAAACCTGGTGGAGATCACAGGGATTAATTGCTTCAGAGGTGTGGAACGCCGCTTTCCCATTCTTCCCGCGCAGTCGCAGCCTAAACAATGATTAATCACCCTTTAACTATTCTCCAGAGGATGCCGGCATTTGCCAAGCCTGGCCTTATCCGCCCAAATCCGCCTGTGCAGGTTGGGGAAGGTACTTGCCAGGTACAGCGGAGGCAACCTGTCCTCATCCGTTATCAGATTAGGGAAGTGTCAGGGAGCAGACGCACAGGAGCAACGCTGTTGTTCCTCGCAGATCCCAAACCACTGCCCACCATCTCCTCCCCTCAAACGCACAAACCCCCCCTCCCAGTTTAACTTCCCCTCCTCACTGTCCCCTCCTCGGCTGCCACTCACTCCAAACCCATCAGCTCTGTCACGTGGCCGTCCGCTCTGGCAGCTCGCGATGCTGCTGAACTTCTGCCAGCAGAGAACACAGCGAATGTGATCACGTGCCCACAACTTCTGTGGAGAGTAGAAACTGCCCTTCAAAAATGATGTTATTAACAATTAGCTGCTGTACCTGAATGTAAATCTGTGAGTCCTTTACACATGAAACCTTGACATTTTACTACCCAGAAGGCCTCCTACTCATAGAAGGAAAAACTGTGTATCTAAATTTACCTGGATGAGTGGTATGTGTGTTTTTTTTCCATAAATTAACCCTGAAATCCCCCTGCTGACCCCTTCCCTCTCTCCTCCATGGACTGACATGCAACCTGCAGGTAATCTCAGGAGGGCCAGGTGTGAGCGAGCAGGTCAGGGTATTTTTCAGGAAGGTAAATAGGTATTTTTGAAAGACTTTTCAGGGTTGCTTCTGTAAAAATGCCTTTACTCATGAACACTTTCCCCCTCGCTGTTTATATTAGAAGGTAAAGTCAAACAGCTACCACCCTGTCCATTGGGCCATATAAGATCAGTGTTATTTTTTCCAAACAAATCTGTTTTTGATTTTCTCTTTTTCTACTTTTTTCTGTTTTAATTTTCTTTTTTCTTTGACACGAATTTAAGCCCAAGACACTAAAATAATGAAAGTTAATAACTCATTCTTAAAGGGGTCCTCCAGTCAACAGTATGGTGACTTTTTCCAACATAATAATCGTTGAGAAACATCTGTGCACTGTACTTTGGAGTTAGCCAGGAGTTTCATAGCTTCTTTGCCAACTTAGCTGGTGTTCCAGGAGGCTGCTTCCTCATGTTTGCATTGTTAACCCTTTAAGGCCCAAGACCATAGATTATAGCCAGAAAATTCTAATTTTTTGGAGCTGAAATGTTTCACTTTCTGCTAAAATCCATAAAAATCAAAATGTCCGTAAAATTCAACATATAGATTTTTCCTATCTCATTTGATGCATTAGGTGCTTTTGGTAACTGATAAACCATTTGAGGGCATTTTTTATTCTTTATCTGATTGTATTCAGATGTTTCCTTTTTTTTGTAATTTGCTGATCAAATTGAGTAGATAGAGGTATTATAAAAGTGTGTATCAAATATGATACAGTTGGCCTTATAGGGTTAATGAGAGAAGGAGGAAGGGGAGGGGAAGTGAAGCGTGCATTGTCCCCAGTCTCATTGACCCCCTTGGAGCATTTTCCTGAGCGATACCTTCCTTTTTGCAACAAAAAAGCTTTTGGGTAAGATGTTCACCTTTTCCATGATATTTCGTGTTTATATTGAAATTTGCTTTTAATGTCCAATTCCTTGTCTTTAAAATCAGCCGCAAGTATATTGAAAGTCTGAAGTTTCAGACCAGTAACATCATCTCTGCTCTCTCTGAACCCAGCAGTGTCAATTTCATAGCTATTATAGATAAAGTCATGGTTTGTTGTTGGCCAAAGAAATCCACACATTCATCTCTCAGCTTCTACATGCTCTCCATCCAACCATCCATCTAAACACCCAAGCATCCATCCATATATCCATTCATACATTTATGACTCCATGAATTTATCATTGTCCTGTCCTTCCATATAACCGTCCATACATAAGTAAATCCATATATCCATCCTGAAATTTAAACACTTAAACAAATGTCTTAACTTACATCCATACACATTAGCTCTGTGCTCACAATATCGGTACGGCAAAATATCGTCATGCAATCTTTGCTGATGCGTGTATCGGTACTGATTCCACAGAATCGATGTGGCCTCAAATGCAGTGACAGCTGTTGTCGATACGCTTTGGGTGATAATATCAATGGCACAGCTGAAAGTTGAAGCCAAACTTCAAGAATGAAGCACATGCTCAAAGTTTTAACCTAGGTTTTTAAGGACATTAATTTAAGTGTTTTAAGTTGTAGAACAACATTTTCTTTTTGCAATGATAAAACAAATTTTAAGTTGTCAGGAATTCTGATAAAGGCATAATAAATGTCCATAATTTATGCTTAATGGGAAACGTATCGTATCATGGCCTCAGCATCAAGATATGTATTGTATCATGAGGTTACATGAAATACCCAGCCCTTACACATCTATCTGTCTTTGTCTTTGTCTGTTCATCCAGCATCCATTCATCCATCAGTCCATCCATCTGTTCATTGTTATATCAGTGTATCCATTTATCTGTCCATTATCCATCTACTCAACCATCTGTAGGGATGGGAATTGATAGGATCTTAACAATGACTAGGGCTGAACGATTTGAGAAAATAATCTAATTGCGATTTTTTTCCCCAATATTGCGTTTTACTCTACAATTGTTTTAATGTTCCTCATCTTATGTATTCTTAAACAAACATAAGCAGTAGATCTTTTTATAGTATAACCAATATGACATTAAATTAATCTAAGGATAAAAGATTTGAGAAAAAGTGGAGAAGTGAAGAACAGAAGCAAAATAGGTATGAACTTGTAAAAACTGGGTAAAAATGGTATGAAAGCGGAAAAAGGTTAATAAATAGGTGCAAAATAGGTATGAATTGCAAAAAAGGGGGGGAAAATTGGCAAAAGAAATCCAAAAGTGGCTTAGGAAAACTGATTATGGCAGCAAAATTGGGAATTAAATTAGAAATTAAATTTCAAAAACAATGTAAAAATTCCAAAAATGGTTCTGACAGTGGCCAAAAAACGAAGAATGGGGCAAAATAGGCATAAAGTTGTAAAAATTGGGTTAAAAAAAGGTAAAAATGATCCAAAAGTGGGAAAAAGTGTATGAATAGAGGTAAAAAAAAAAAATAGGCATGAAATTGCAAAAAACTACATCACAATGGCAAAATGTTCAACACTTTTTGGGCTAAAAATATTGAGCCTTCTGCAATTTGAAAATTGCAACAAGCCATATTGCGATTTAATCTAATTTTCAATTAATTGTTCAGCCCTACTATTAACCATCTACTAACCGATCCAATTCTTTAACAATTCCCTTATTGATTCCTTCAGATTTTCTGTGTTGACAAACATTAGTCTGTAGATTTTCAGTGTCAACAATGTCAAACACACGTCACAGCATAGATAACTGCTTCTGCAAGTTGCTGGTGTTTCCACTCACTCAAAGTTGTGCAGGAGGCACTTTTTGTAAAAATTAACCCACAATTCTGATGCTTCTGAACCCTGTCATTGGGAGGCATTGATAAGACAATTTATTAACAAAAAGACTTGTGATATCAATTCTTTGATTGAGCTGTTAACGATTCTTAACTGGAATTGGTTTTCGATTCCCATCCTTAACCATCTGATTGCATCATGCCAAATTGAGTCAAAGGCTTGATCTCTTTCGGCTGTTTTAAGGTAAACAAAGGAAACTGAATTCTTCACAGTGGTTTAGTCTCTTAAGACAGGACAGTTTTTTCTTGCTTAACCCTGGAGAGATCGCAGTCATTACAGTCAGATGGAGCCTCAAGAGACGTATTCTTAATCAGATCCAAACAAATAAATCCACCAAACAAGGGTGATCAATAAGTCAGAGCCCTGGTCAATCTGAAGTCAAGTGTGGCATCTGTACTCTGGTCAGTTAGTAAAATGAGGTTATCTCTGAATATTTCATACCACCTGCAGCGAGCGTCTGCTTGCACTAATGTGGGAGACACATAAACAGGCTGTTGGTCCCTCGCTGATCCTCTTTTCATGACTTCATCTCCATATTGACTCAGTATCTCAAATGGATAAGTTGTGTTGCCTCTGATTTGGGTTGGAGGAGGAGTGAGGCGTGAAAGCTGCACTAAAGGCAGGGACACCTCTCTCTAATGCTGTTTGAGCTGCTCGGGGCCTCGAGGGGACCGCCTCACACTGCCTCCGTGTGTGTGCTCCCCTCACAGATGGACCACACTCCACCACTGTCTACTTAACGCTCCTCTGCTCTCTATCAGCTGTCAAAGGCAATGTTATCATTCCAGTGTACTACAGAAATAGCAATTACTCAACAGGAGCTGCTCAGGAAAGGCTGGAAGGAGTGTGTTCACAGCAGAGCCGGGGTGACACAGAGCAGGATCATGTTTTGATTAGGCTGTTTGCACTCTCGCTGTCGACACATGTTCATGACATAGGGCATGATTGTGATGATGAAATAGCACTGCTCAAACAAATCAACGCAGGTTCTCAGAGTCTGTCAATTTTACATAAAATTAGAAAAATATTAAGTCTGATGCTTTATTCTATACTTACCACTTAAAGCCGACACTGACTATAAATTAATCATGTCATGCACTATATGAAGAAGGTCCCATTTTATAGTGCTGCTCCACACTCTGTCAGTCATACCCTTCACAGAGCGCTCATTGTATCCCACCATGCATTAGTCCTTTTTACCCTGCATCTATGTCAGCTGTGGAGCAAAAACACTGGTGTGCATGTGGGTCTGCTGTGGGAAATGGTACAACCATGTTATTAATTCAACTAAACATAGTTAATGAATGAGTTTTAATTTTACTCTCAATCTAAATGTTGGATTGCTTCTTAAAAAGATTTTTCATAAGTAGTACAGTTGTTCTACATCTCTTGCTAGGCATGTGTGGATAAAATTAATATGTGGAACAAACTGGTATGATACTTTGGGCTCTGCCATGTGCCTGGTGTAAAGTGTTTCGGTTTGAAGCTCAGGTGTCTTCACTTATTTCCACTGTTTATTTTTATGACACTTTTTAATTTAGTTTTAGTTATAGTTTTTAGCCTTGTATATCTTTGAGTTTCAGTCACAATTTAGTTATCTAATTTTTTTTTATTTCAGTCTAGTTTTTTGTCACTGAAATCTGCTGTAAATTAAGTCAACTAAAATATAAAGTGTAAAAGTGCAAGGCATTTTTATGTTTCCTTGAATTTCTGAAGTTGTCTTTACTCTTGAACACAATGAAACCTCTAATAACCCTTTATTGAATGCTAGTAAAGTTTGGATGTATAAATGAACAGATACAAATGTTCCTTTTTGTGTGAAATGCAGTCACCTTTATTTAGGCTACCTGGCAGAGCATCTCAGTTACAATACCAGAACTGACAACAAACACTGAACCTGCTCTACATGAATATATCAATTCATAAAGAGAGCAGCTCTGATTGGATCACTCCCCAACTTTTCCCACCACCACTATGACGCTAAGGCAGCTGTGATTGGATGTCTCTCTGAGCTCATCCAATTTTTCCACACAACCAATGTAGCTGTGATTGGATATTTTTCTAGCGTGTCCCTACTTTCTACATGACCAAATTAGGTCTGATTGTATTAAGTCTCTGTCAAACATTTTGTCTAATTTTAATTTGTTGACAAAATTGTCAGTTAAGTTAGTTTTATTTTTTGTCCATGTTCACTTGTTTTTATTAGTTACTGTCTAGTTTTCGCCAGGGGAAAAAAAAAAAGCAAAATTAGCACTGACAATTTCCACCTGAGAAGGGTGTTATGCATACACCGACACTCACATTGTCTAAAAAGCAAATGATCATGTGCCTCCATATGTACCCATGGGTGTGTTTGTCTGAAAATGATGAGTGGTCAGGCACAAAGCTGGCGTGTTCCTAACATGAAGACGCAGAAGTTAACGGTGCTTTAAATAATTCCTGGTCTAAAGTTTGAAGTCTGTGACGCAGGGTGTTTCTAAAGTTTTGAGGACATATTAGAGAGATTGTCAAAAGTTCCGAGGGATCAAAACACACTTAACTGAGCGCTTTCTGCTAACAGCTTTCTTCTATTTCATGGGATGCACGGCAGCACATGTCTACAGTTAAATAACAGAAAAATTGTTAAAAATTCCAGTTTAATGTTCATAATTGTAAGGAGAGCTGATTGACAGTGTGGCTTTTTACAGTGCTGCTGAGTTAGTCTTGTGCGCTCCAGCATATGTTTGACTCCTAGAAAAAAAACCACACAGTATTAAGGATTTTTATGCTACATTTCTATTATTAGTATGCAAGCTAATTAATCTCACAAATAATATGCTCATAGATAATAGTACAGGCTGTGCAGATGTGTTTTATGACAACAGAGAATAGCACCAAGATTTCCTGCTGAAAAATGAAATAAATTGCTCAAAGTCTACACTCATTTGATGTTGAGTAAACAGGTATATCATAACATTAACCTGTCTGATCCTGCTTTAACGAGTACAACTGATGATATTTGATGATCCTTTCTTTAAGCCTCATTACATTATTATTTCAGTTCCTAGTTTTAACTTCAGAATGATCAACTTAAATGGTGGTTCCTGCAAATATCACATATTTTACTGTCACCATGACTATGGACTATTAGTACCATAATAACTATCTTCACAACTGAACAGAGGAGAGGACCCTCTTGAAAAGTGCATACCTCGTTCTCCAATTAATTTAAACGTAACAGGGATACTGTATATGCTTCTAACAGATTATGGTCTGGGAATTCACAAATTCACAAAAATATCCTAAATTCTTAGTTTGGTCGCTTTGTCTCTGCCCATCTCTCTACAACTCTCTTAAAAAATAATAGTAATACAAAAAATAAGAAAAAAGACAAAAAGTAGAGCATGACATTGACCTTCTCTTGAGCATCTTGGGATAACATTTATTTTGACTTGGAACTTTTCAAATAAAAGTTGATTGATAGATTTATTCAGATGTGAAAAATCACCTCAACATTGTAGTCAAATATTAGTTTTGTACCTTCCCAGCCATCAAATTCCCTGAAAAAATAAAGATTAAAAAGTTAACTTTGCAACTTTTCTCTCTATAATTATCCTCTCTATCAGATACAAACAAATCATTTAATTTTCATGAACTGTCTCATCATTTTCCAAAAACAGCTGCTACAGGTGTCCATATTAAGTGCCCTTTGAGAATATAAGCATTTAGAAATAAAAGAATAAAACATCAATAGGCTGTCAGGTAAAGTTGGACCATATTTCACACGGTTTTGAATTAAATGATTTTGAATAAAATTGCTCCAAAGCAGCAGAGGAGGAGAAACATCAGTGATTCGTGTAAAAACAAATCTCTTATTGTTCTCAGTCTGAACACCATCATCCCCATGTGGAAAGACTAATAGAGCCCTGCATTGATCAGATCACTTTCATAACAAAACAGCATTTGTTTGTACAATTTAAGGCTTTTTAAACTACCTAATTCAGTCATCAGGAGCGGTGCGGCTCACCTAGTTTACCTGGACTCCCGGGAGGAGGCCTGCAGGAGTCTGTGATCTGTACCTCTGTAATTATTCACTTGACAAAGTCTTCCTTGTCGTACACTGTGCATTAGGCTCATTTTAACATGTGACAAAACACAAGCATTTCTGACACGTCGCACATATGTTAACAATGGAAATGTGTCTGCGGCGCTGAATTAAAAAGACGTCTTTTACACCTAGAGACATGCTCTCATAATGTTACAATATCCAATCTGTTAAATTCAAATAAACAGGAAATAAATGTGCATGTACAACAGTGTTAATCAGTCAGATTTATACTTGTCAGATGTGTAAGGAGGTGACAGACTCTGTTTTATTTATTTATTTTGAGGATTATCACATTGTCATTACAGTGGGCTCTTAAAACGGCTCCATCAATCAATCTGCCTCCATCTGTCTGCCGTCGAGTCCATCAATCAGAACAGACAGAAAGAGAAAGAGATTAGAGATATCATCAGGAGATGAGAATGAAAGAATTTGTTTTTCTTATTTTTTCTCTGATTGGCTTTAAAAATCTGTTACATGTGCACACATATTTCATAGATTTTAACTGTTTCTGTTTTGCTGCTGTTCAAGAAAGACTCTCTGAAACTTTAAGGCAAAAAGGTCAAATGCTGACGAATGTGCCACATCCATCTGTGACATCAAAATCAGACACAACGGCAAACATGTTTTGTTAATCACCAAGGGGAAATTCTGTTGTTCTAGCTGCCCTTATACACGATATAGAGGTAAGAAAATCATGATATAGATGTTAAAACAAGACATTTAAATAGAGGTAAGAAAACAATTACCAAGTGCGGAATTTAGAATCAGAATCAGCTTTATTGACCAGGCTGCATGATAAACAGAGCAGAAGCAGAAAAAGAAATGTCGGATTTAAACTTTAAAATAAATTTGAATTAAGGTAAGAATAGAAATAGAGTATGTGCAGTATGTACAGGATAAAATGACAAGAAAAGTGCACAGGTGCATAAACGTGGAGGATGATATTTGCAATGAGTGATCATATATAGGGTAAATAGATGAAAGAAGAAATTACATTAATGATGCCTATGAAAGAAAAATAAATACACTGAATACAGACTAATCAGATGTTGCAGCAGGTGGACACTACTACAGGGAAGTGAAAAAAGAAATGTTTAAATTCATTGAAAACAGTTGGTGCATGTTATAAGTTGGTGTGTTATTGTGTTTCATAATTGTGACATCAATAGCTGTTAAAATGTGTGTCATATGATACCTTTTTAATCATTGTCATCTCTCTTCTGTTTTGTTCTTTGTCTTCGATTATATTATTAATGAATGGATGGATGGATGGATACATAGTTGGCCAGGGCAGGTATATTTCCCACATATGCGTACATATACTTTTTTTTTTTTTTTTAATGGATAGGCCTGTGAAGGAGGGAGAGAGAGAGTAGGCAAACTGGCCACAGGCTGGATGTGAGCCTGGACCAGCAGAAGCATGTACATGTTTTGTGCCTGGTTGCTTACCACTCTGCCAAACCAGCATCCTTACCTTGGTATCCTAAAATTAGGGATTTCAAATTATTGCGCTAATCGCGATTAATTAATGACAGTTGTGATTAACTTGTTATGTTTGTTTTTGAATCGTGTTAATCTAATTTTTAATCTCATTTCATGTTTTGGTATTTTCAGAGGGCAGACCCTTAAAATACCAGAGCAGCTAGTGATTGGACGACTGGTACGCTCGTTACACTCTTCACAGACCAGTCACATCAAGCCACAGTATGATGTAGCAGCTCGACCCTGTTGTTAGCCATTGGCTCAAACTTCAGTTCTTAGACTATAGTCTTATCTTACATTTAATTATACGACACAGATGTGTCATCTGACACTTAAATGTGACATGAATCTCATCAAAAGCAAAACCCACCTGGTAAACTCCTGAGGAGAGCAAATTTTATATCGTGGGGTAACCATGGCTACAACATCATTCTTGTGGCATTTCCGCATCTCTCTATGTGTCCCAGCCATTGGAAAGAGGAAAATCATAGTTCCCCATAAGACAGATTTTAGTTGCGTTCTTCGTTCCTCTTTTAAAGGAGAAACCAAGTGCGTTTCTGAAAAAGCTGCAGATCTTGCTGCCTCCATGGAGATCACTTTTACACGCTGCTGTTGTTTTGAAACGTGCAGTCACTTCCTGTTGTCATCACATCTGCAACTCCGCCTCTGTCACCTGATCATCTGTTAAATTTGGAGAGTTTTTGTGAATTGGGCTTCTTGTGCTTTAGTTTTTGTGGTTTGGGGAACAATCGTGATCTGCCATAATAATCTAATGGATTTCAGTGAAAATAGCTCAAGTTGAGGCTTTTTTCAGCAATTTTTATAGTGAGGTTGAAAAAGCGATTAATTAGATTAATCGATTACAGATCATAATTAATTAATCTGTTTTTTAAATCTCCTGACATCACTACCTAAAATCTTTGACTATCTCCATATTTTTCTTGTATTTGATTTACTTTGAATTAGAGATGCACCTAAATGAAAATTTGTGGCCGAAGCTGAATAATAAATAAATGCTGGGCCGAATACCGAATACCAAACTGAATATCATTTTTAGACTTGTTTTGAAAAGAAAGTAATTGTTTATTAAATATTATGACATTTTTTAATATTCCAGTAGCCTTTGCTTTTCAAAAGAAGCCCAACAAAGTTTTTCATTCATATTAAGCCTTCAAACAAAACAAAACATGCATTAAAAAATATTAATGTACACTGATGGATATATAGCAATAGACCAATAATACCAACAATACTGCTTTAAGGCTGTCACTTTATATTCAATATTTGAATAACCGATCAAATATGGGAATAAATATCCATAATGGAATTGTAAATAAATATTTGAATGTAAAATATTGAGTGTGGCGACACATCAGGTCTGGAGCAGTGGACCGTTCCGTCCGACAGAGGGCGCTGTGAGCGCAGCTTGACCGTCAGTCACATCCGGTGCTCTCTCGAGCCCGCTCCACTCTCTCTCTCTTGAGCGGACGTAAACAGCTCAAATCTGTGCCTTAACTGTTCTGTGGAGAGCTGTGTGGAAGTAGTTTTGGTTCTACACCGTTGATGTCAAACTTAAAATCAAAGACCAGGCTGTGTGTTCCGTGAAATATAGTTTAGTCTTTCGTCCTCCACTTATTTGTGGGCTCAGCCGTCGGCTTTTCATCCAAGTTATACGGCCGAGTGGAGCGGAGCTTCGTCAAGAGTTTAACCCCGTGTGACTGTGTTTTTTTCGGCAGGGTGGATAAGAGAGTGTCTGACCCTTACTGAGCGGGGGTACTATTCGGCCTTGTTATTAGCTCACTCCACCGAAGGCCGAATATGGCTTTTTTTGCACTATTCGGCCGAAAATATTCTGCCACCGAATGTTCGGTGCACCCTTACTTTGAATTCTGATGTTGTGACACCCCTATGTTGTGTCATAAATCCTACACAAAGCAATATTTAGACCAGAAACTTGAGTTGCTCAGGGCTTAAATCCATAACACATTCAGAATCATAATTAAAATCACAAAACAAAGCAGTTTATGCATCACATGTGAGGGGACAACAGCAACTGGCTGATCTCCAATTTTTAATGAAAGTAATATCAGGCTGATAAATTAATATCAGGCTGTATGTCTGTTTGTTTCTGAGCTTTTAATTTGTGCAGCACAAGTGATGAATTCCAATCACTCCATTATTAAATCTGGAGATCTTTAATGGAAGAATTCATTTAACTGTCTGTGCTGGCTTTACACGGCCTGGTGTGACCCCGTTTGCACGTCCTGATGTCGTGGTGTGTCCCTGCTGGACGCTCACAGAGGCACAGCAGAACCTGGTGGAACACGTCCAGCAGTCTGCTACATGAGCAGGAACATGAAGTGGGACGGCGTTTGGCTCCACACAGTAGAATTAATGATTTGAAGACACATAGTTGGTGAATAATTGATTCCAGCCCCGAGGATGGTTAGGAGCTGAGTAAAAGACTAATAAATCATTTGTGCTGCTGCCAGTTGTCACTTTCAATTATTTCTGGGTTTGTGATAAACTGCTGCACCTGCCAGCTGCTGGTCCCACGGTTTCCTCAGAGCACAGAGTGACGACTTTAACCCAAACTTTGCTCCCTGCCAGGCCCAAGACCAGCAGATTAACTTCAAGAGGAGTGAGTCCTTCTCTATAAAAGCCCTCCTTGAAGTTCTAAATAATATTTCAGGACAGCTCGCCCCTCAAAGAATCATCCTGTTAATCCTCAGGCATTAAAAACATTTCTCTTGCGCTTTTACACCACTGGTTTAAAGCATGATTTCTGCTCTCCTGTGATGTGTTATGAATGAAATACAGGAATAAGCAGAGATGAAGTGATGCCCCCTCTGTGCTGGCTTTGGAGAAAGAACAGTGTTGTGTGTGCTTTCTCTTGTATTTCTGCAAGACCGTAATGGTATTCGAATTAACTAGAGGTGTAAGAGGCCATTAATACACCAGTGATTTGGATTAGACGCTTTAAGAGTAAATTATAGTTAAATCTACACAAATCACTACTTGAATTGTTTGATTTGTGTCTAGATTTTTACTCCTGAGGCTAAGCCCCCTTAAAGCCTTTATCCTGAAATTGCCCCTGACACAGTATCAATTCAAACACTTTAAACAACAGTAAGGTTTTGAGTTGCTTAAATAATTCAGCTAAAGTCAGAAAGTAGTTTTCCCTCTAGACCCACAGTAGGCAAAGGCCCACTCTGAAGTAAGGGCTGCAAAAAGGGCAGGAAATTCACGGTATATTTCTGGAAACTTTTCAGAGCCTTTCCATGGGAAATTATGGGAATTATTGCTAGACAAATTATAGACAAATTACCATATGCAAACATAAATATCAACATCTAGTTTAGTCATGGGCAGACATCCATTGAAAAATAATACAGTAAATCAGCTATACATGTTAACAATAATTTGGAAGTAGAAATTTCTAAAGTTTTAATTATTTTTATTAAACAACCATTTTTAGCTTCACTTTATGTAGTCCACAGACTTAACAGGCTTATGTGTGTCTTTTATAGTCTTGTGCTCTGCATTAAAAATTGTGGCCTTAATAGTCCAGGGTCCTCAAAATCATCCGTGCACGTGTTGGAGAAATGCACAGTGCATGTAGGGGGCGTGGCCTCAATACCCCTGCAGAAAGCAATGTGCTGCGTGCATGTGATGAGGAATAGCACAGATATTCTCAACTATATTTGCTTGAAATCTGGTTGTTTTGGTCAAAATGCAAAATGCTGAAATATTTTTACCAGCTTTAAAATCCCTCTTCAGGGCCAAGATTCAGTTTTTTAATTACATCCCATAAGGTCCTGTATATTATTACAGTGGAAATTTGGAAATTCCTGGAGTTTTGCAACTGTATTCCTCAGTAACCTGATGATGCAGTGGATCTGGATTCACCTGATTCACCATCTATGACCAGTGTGCAGCAGTTGTCAAAAAAGAAAGAACCATGAAGTGTGACTTCCTTGATTTAATACAGGCGTGTGAATTACTGTATTTTATGTTGTTTTAGTCCAAACAGCTTTCATTTACTGTCTCTCTAACTTTGCTTAGCCAAGTTTTGTACGAGTAGCAGTGCCCCAAGATGCCAGACCACTGCTTTGAGAGGAGAGGACAAGCAGCAGTATGCATCGACACAGGCAGTATGAGGGACCCTCATTTCTCTAAACTGTGGTGGGGATGGGGTTGAAGATTGAATTGAATTGAACTGAATTGAATTGAATTGATTTATTTCGGTCATGGCAGCACACTTATACAACATCACACATTGTCAATAGATTGTCACATTGTACATGTCCGAAAGGGAAGACGGAAGAAGCAGAGCTTATCTAGTCCCGTCCCCATTTTCTCAATATGTAGTCTGCTTTTTTTCACATATCATCAGATTATTGTAAATTTTTATTCCATTTACAGAAGTATCACATAATTCTTGACTGTCTTTTAGTGTCCATATTTGACCTTTAATGTCCAATCCTTTGTTCCACGTAAGGCATAATACGTGAGTGTCTTTTAAGGTTCCTTGATTACCTTATCGATTGCGTTGAGAGCCCAACTTAGTGGATCCATTTTGAGACTGTCTGTCCCTCTGCAGTTAGTTGGATATATACTGCTACCTTGACTCACACCATCACTTCATTCACTATCATTGTTTAGGTACATTTCGTCTTTCCTGCTGTCTTACAGACCAAACAACCCACATGTTTAGTTTCACCTTCCTTCAGGTCTTTATATCTTGTAGATTATAAATCCTTAGATATTATCATATTCGTATCCATCAAAGGTCATTTTGACCATTTTTTTCTTAAATACTTTCATGGTACCACTGCACCTGGTTTCTCCTTGTAAGCTGTTCCATTGATTGACTCCATTAACTGTGATAGTCATGGCTTTCAATGTAGTTCTTACTTTTCTCTTTTTGAAAATCATTTCACCTCTTAAGTTGTTTTTCGTCTCTCTTTTTATGAACCTTTTTTGTAGGTTTCACGGTAGCTGACCGTGTGCAGCCTTGTACAATACCTGCACAGTCCTATATTTTATTAGGTCATATAGTTTCAGGATCTTTGCTGTAATAAACAGCTGATTTGTGTGTGCTCTATAGCTTGCGTGGTGAATAATTCTTACTGCTTTTTTCTGCAGTGTTAATATACTTTTAGTATTCGTTTTGTAAGTATTTCCCCATATCTCACTGCAGTATTGTATGTGCGGTGCCACCAGAGCCCAGTAAACTGAGAAGTGATTTCTGATTCAGCAGTTTTTGTGCTTTCCACAGTATTGATCCACTCCTGGCTAATTTTTTTTGCATAGTAAGATAGTTCAGCAGTTGTCAAACCTGAGGATCAATAATGTTTTTGCTAAATCTATACTGCTGTCAAGCCTTGACGCAATTAGAGTTGTTCTGACTCCAGTACCAGTATCAGAAATCGCTCTGATACTGCCAAAAATGTTGGCATTGGTATCGGTGAGTACTGGAGTCCAAGCACTATCCGAAACCACGTAATTTGTTAAATTAGTAATCTATGTACTGTTTAACTCTGGCACAGTTCTCCTTCCCTGCCCTTGAGACAGTGGCGCTTCCCTGAAACCTGCAAGGTCCTGGAGGATTTGATCACCTGACACAGTAACACGTGTGTCAGAGCCGGTTGACACGAGGCTTGGAGCTAAGCTAACTAGCACGATCATGCTGCATCATTGCTGTATTTCTTCATGTTTGAGCTTAACCTGGGTCGTTACTCAGTATTGGCCGATACCAACAGCACAAATATCGTCTTGGTATCGAGAGGGAAAAAAATGGTATCGGAACATCTGTGGTTGCAAGGTCTTGTAGCATAACATCATCATATGAATTCACCAGTGAACTGAAGTACACCAGGCTTTTTAGGGGGAACATAAACTCCTGCCACATCAGCACAGTGCATTAACCAGTATGTTCAGTGCTTGACAAACTTTTTTGAAGACCTGCGTTAAAAAGAGAAAACTATCCAGCACCATGACGTGCTTCATTGCTGTCTCTTGGGGAAAGGACTCACATTTTGTTGCGGACATATGATTTTTAAAAAGACATTAAATCTGCATATCACTGTGTAAGGTGCTGGCACTATTGCTTGGATGCATATGGATTATTACAAAGGAAGGAGGGTCATTTTTAGTTCTTTGAGGAGCAGCAGTGATGTGAGGTTAAGGGGAGTGTATCTAACTGCAGCCCACATAACCTCAGGTGGAAACTTGACCATGTCAGTTGAAGGTGTGCGCAGGTGAGGGGATGTTGCCAAGCCATGTTCTGTGATCCTATGCCATTTTTGAACACAAGTATAAGGAATAATATGTGATTGTCTAGAGTGAGGGATGAGTAAGAAGAAAATGTCTTGACGAGCCTGCATCCTCTTCTATTTCTGGATTCTTCTACAGTACATCATGCTGTGTTAATTGTCTCCATCTTTCCTTCATTTCACTTCATCTTCTGCTTTTTTTTCTCCTCAGCATATCAAAACACAGAACACAAGCAGAAAGGCATTAGGGGAAATCTTTTCTTATTTTTCATTCAAAAGGGTTTAAGTTTTATGTATAATTAATCTGCTGTGGTTTTAAAGTTCAGCAGGCAGTATTTTATCTGTTCTAACTCCAGCCCTCTCATCTTTATGAATACAAAGCATATATAATGTGCTGCCTCCGTATTATTAATTATGGAAATAACACAACAAAAGCACATCCTAAATCCATTACTGTTGTAAGCTAGACTTGTCTCAATAAATCAGCGTCTACAATCAAAATTGAAATAATTTTTTATGCATAATGTATGTGCTTGTTGCCACAACATCTGTTCATTATGCAGAGTAATGCATTCTTGTAGTTTTTAAAAACTTCAGTCCTATAAAATAATCATAATGACTGCTTCATTACGGAGCACGGGAAGACAGAAGTACATTTTACAATACGTCTCATGATTTACAGTTTCATCCGGTTTTTTATCGTCAAGTCAATCACAAGTTTGATGCTGGCAGTGTGGGGGGAGGCTCATTAAGGCAGATGTTTGTGAACATCTCACACGCTCCCTACAAAGCACATCAGGCTCCTACGTGAAGTGGGTGTAAGGGGTGTTTGGACCCCAGAGCCCGAGTCCCCTGTCACTCATAAAGAGCCCCGCGAGGAGGAGACGTGCCGCAGAAAACCGGAGCTGCATTCATGAAGAGGGGGCGAGGAGGTGTTTTTTAGACTTTGCACAGATGCTAAAATGTTGATTCCTGACACATTGTTTATCTGACATACATGTGAGGAAATGAATGAAAAAGAAATACTTAAACACTTATTAAAAATGGTCTTAATTGGCCACATGGGGGCACTACATATAAATTCCAATTATTTTAATGCATCTTCGTAAGCTTAAAACTCCCTTGATTATTTTATTTAACGTGTTTATGGCTGTGAAGTGTTTACACAATAAATGCAAGCCTGAAGTGAACGAAATCATTATTTCACTTTTTAAAACAAATTAACAAAATACAATAGACCCTGTTGAAGCTCTTGTATTTTGTAGGTGTTTTGCTACAGCAGTAAATAATCGACTCAGTTTGGTTAAACATATATTTTGTTTTGTTTTATTACAAAGTAGTTTATTACAGGTAAAAAGTTAAAGAAGTTAATGAACTTAAGTTGATTTTTAGATGTTTAGATCTGAAAGTGTCGCTGAGATATTGTGGGTTTTTAATGCATAATGCCTTGTCATATTAATTTTGAATAAATCTTTCAGTTATCATTTAAGCTCTATTAAATTGGCAAAAAATCCACTTTTCCTCAATTTTGTGAGCAAAATTTAGCCTGCACATTGTTGCTTAATAAGGAAGAAATATCAATTGTTTTAGGGTAAATAAACTGTACAAAGCACTTCTGCTGTGTCGGTCAATCTTATTGATCTTGATCTTCAATCTTTAGTATTGAATCATAAATTTTACTCCCAGGGATACATGATGGAAGATTTTTTGCCATTATTTCTAAACTTATC
The DNA here is from genome assembly GCA_036419115.1 of Scarus forsteni. NCBI lineage: Eukaryota > Metazoa > Chordata > Actinopteri > Labriformes > Labridae > Scarus > Scarus forsteni. The sequence continues at coordinate 6,138,745 of JAZDUH010000508.1, forward strand.
ATGGCCGATATCGATACTGACAAATAGAAATGACCACAAGTAGGTATGTCATGATCACAACTTGGTCATATTAAAATGTTTTCCTGACGATAACGGTAACATCAAGCTTCATCTGCCCTTTTAAAAGCTAAAACACTGATATATTTATCTGCTGCCAAAAATCACGTCTCTTTTTTTGGCGCTTTTACTCTCAATTATGGATTCACGTGCTAAAAACTCTCTACAATCTTGATACAAACATGTAATGTTTAATATATTTGCTGGAAATAGCTAAAATTTCCATATCATCTGATTCTGATATTTAACTTTTGAAGCAATTTTCTGCCGAAACCAATATCATCAAAGTAATATTGTCCATCCCTGGTGATTTCAAGAAGTTACTTTACAGCCATACTTCTTATTATTCATATATATAATCCCAAACTCAACATAAATCCACCATGAGAACAGTACAGGCCACAACTTGTGGCAAGAAAAGCCTGTTAAGTAGCGGGAAGTTCTGGTAAGACTCATGTTGACCGTTCATCTCCATTCAAATTCATACATCTCCAGTAATGACAAAAAGCACAAAAGATATGTTGAAACTAGAGATGCACAATATTTTCTGTTATCAGTATCGGCTGATGTCACTCTAAAGAGTTGAGTGTTGGTATTGGGCAATATTGAAATGTTTGCAAATGTTTGAAGCCAATATATCAACTGGAATATCATCAGATCACACAAATGTACAATGTTGATGCACCTTCTCTCTCATTACTGCTTTGTTCATTTAAAATTCTAGGGTTTCATTTGTGCTGGAGTTAAATGCGGATTTTCTTGTTTTACATCTGTTCCTTGCAAAATATACTGTGACACTGAAAGAAGCAAGTCCGTTTTTGTTAAAGAGACTGTGGACTTTCGAAGTAATTACAAAAAAGTCTCACTTTTAGATATGTGCCTGATCGAAATACACACTTTAAGATGACTTTTATAGCATCAAAATAGGTTATCTATAAATGCTATTCCTTAGCCTTCCGGTCGGGTCAGACAGGGCTGGACTGGACTGGCCTGGATACTCAACTTCGGGAACAAGACAATTAAAACTAGAGCAAATTTATATTATTTTATCATTTATATTACACGTCTTAGAGCACCGGGCTGTAAGTAGTGATATATAGCCGGCTACAACTACGATAATAAGTTTTCCAAAATTGCTTGTTGTCACACATCAAAAACTACCGCTACGTAACTAGAAAGAGATACATTACCTCGTCACTTTGCATCCTGTAAGTTGTTGAAAAAATAAGTTGTGAAGCAATGTAGAGTTCTGAGGAAGGTCCAAGCTGCATTCATTAGCATCACAACAAACGCACGCTTTGGCTTCAGTCACGTCTTTGGTGCGTTCAAGTTGTAGTCAGAAGCAGGAATTTCCGAGTTCCGAGTAGGAAACTGCAACTGGAACATTCCCTGAAGTCAGAATTTCCTACTGGGAACTCGGTGAAACCTCGCCACCCCCGAGTTGACAATCGAAGATGGATGCCCCCAGTGTGAACAGTTATTTAGCTCCAGTAATAATCAATTTATTTGCACTTCTGACTGGGGTGTGTCGCTCTAGATCAGCTGTGTACATCGTATTTACAAAAATGCTGCCATAGTGATAATCACATTCTTCATGTAATATTTGTGAACAACAACGCAGGGCATGCTAACAACAGCTAACAATAGCCTGGTAGATCTGCATGTTTTTTTCCAACTTCAACTGAAACGCCGATACGTCGGAGATGATGTCACTCCCATTTCCGAGGTTACTGGAACGCAGTTACGACAGTTGCCGCATGTGCTCATGGGTAGCAGAGTCTTTATTTCGCTGGTAGATTCTCCTCATAGCACCTTTAAGTACTGAGCTTGTAATCTTGACAAGAAATATGTGTTTTGGTATATTCATTTTAATAATATCAGCATATCAGATATCGGCAAAAGTCCAATATCAGGTGTCCCTACTTGAAAAACATGAAATAAAGTCAAAATCCTCCTGATAATAAAGATACCTGCTCAAAACAAAAGGTAATATAGCCTGAAGTGTTCAGTGCTGCTCCTGTGGTTAAGGATCTTCAGTATATATTTTTTAAAGTGTGGTTCTTTCATTCTTGACATAAACATGTGTCAGTGTTTATCTCACAGGATATTTTTGGGTAAATGCTGCTTTTGATATTTTTGGATTAATCTTTTTCTTCTCAAACCTAAATAAAAATGGACTACCAGTGTCTGCCTGACAGAGAAAATAAAGCAGTCAACACATAAGTTGATTCTCTGTTGTGTAGCTGGATCTTCCTGATAAGAAGAGAAAGAGATTTCAGGGACATTATTTGCAAACAACTGACATGTTAACACCGAGCACAGTGTAGATCTGGAGAGCTGCTCTCTTCCTGAGAGCCTTTTAGATGCCGCTGCTGCTTTTAGATGGGCCGCTGCGTCTTAACAGTTATTATCTGTGTCACAGTGGTAGAGGCAGCGCTGGAGTGATGAAGAGGAATGTTCCTGTTGCCCCAGCACTCCACCATGGGACTGTTATCTCTGCAGCACACACATCAGACACTGATGCACACACCTCTTCCCTCTGAATGCAACATGACAGGTTCCTTTAGTTTCCCACTTCCAATCCAGATAACACGGCAGGGTTGATCCGGCATGAAGCGCTTAGGAGATGTCGGCTGATATGAATTGAACTGTCAATAACGTGCGCTACAAAAACACTGGGCTTTTTAAAATGTACGAGGTCCCAGAGAATATGTGTATTCTTTGATACAGAGATTATGTTATCAGTGTGCAGGGTGTCGACGCACAGCGCTATTCAAGAACTGATTGATAATGCAGCACAGCCTCCAACATTTTGATTATTTACATTCACATAAGAAGCAAGCAAATTGATTTCCTTTCTAAACAGCACACTCTCCTAAATTTACATTTTAAAGGCCTTTAGCTGACGCCTCCTTCAACACTTATTGCAGTGGTTACAGCTCGCCTTTATATTCCAAAGATTAAAAGAAACTAATCGTAATGAGTGTAAGTGTGAAAAGTTTTAACATCCCATTACAATTATACTCCTGTAATAATGTATGCTGATGAATTCATCCTCTGTTTTCAGCTGTGGATTAAGAATCTGATGGATCAAATCTATATATACTGCATGTGTGAACGCAGATTAGAGATTTACATGAAAATGGAACAGAAGCAAACAGTTAATGGATAAACAGCCTGAATAAAAGCTGTGAATTGCTGATAAAATCATCGTACTTGTGGTATGTTTGATCACAATCCAGCCTGGTTTATACAAACGAAGTTGAAATGTTAGTGCTGCCTGTTTCAATGACAGAAAATGTTCAGAAAATCGACTTTAAACAAGCAAGAGCTTCATGAATGTGTGTAATACAAGCACATTTATTACTATCAGTATTTGAACTGATTTCAGCCCTAGTGAGTCACTCATTTCAAGTCAAGTTTATTTATATAGCACTTTTCCTGCAACATATTTTATTTCCTGTTCAGAGCTGACAGGAGTGGCACCAACTGATGCCATTCATAGCTTTAAGTTTGCTTTAAAGGAATACTCTGAAGATTTTGGACCCACGCCCTTTCCCTATCATTGACAAAGTGAGACAAGCTCAAAAATACTTTTTTGTGTCTCTGCGTCCAGTGGCTGGCTCCCAGCTGTTAGCTTCGTAGGTAGCTTAGTTCAATGGCTGGAGGTCAATGGGAGTCAAAGCGGACTGAAAGTGGACAAAATACTCCTTACAGTGGTCAGGGATGGCGTGAAGTAAATCCGAATGGTTATAAAACATTTTAAAAGACGTGTTCTCTTTTTCAATCCGTTAAAATAACGTTTTGATACACACAGACCTGCGCATGCGCAGTGCTCCGCGGAACAGCAGAAGCAGCCAGAAGAAGGCGACCCTCGGACGTAACCATGTTTATGTAGCCTCGCAACAGCTGCAAGAGCCACGATGGATGAGGAAGTTGAACGAGAGTTTACTGACACAGGCATAATGTTTTTCCCTTCACCAAAAAAGTCACTGGTTTACAAAACTTTTATATGCTCCTGCTACTTTTTCCGGGTGCTACTGCTGTGCACCGGAAATCCTTCCGCGGAGCACTGCGCATGCGCGGGTCTGTGTGTATCAGAACGTTATTTTAACGGATTGAAAAAGAGAACACGTCTTTTAAAATGTTTTATAACCATTCGGATTTACTTCACGTGCTAATACGCCATCCCCTGGACCACTGTAAGGAGTATTTTGTCCACTTTCGTCAGTCCGGCTTTGACTCCCATTGACCTCCAGCCATTGAACTAAGCTACCTACGAAGCTAACAGCTGGGAGCCAGCCACTGGACGCAGAGACACAAAAAAGGTATTTTTGAGCTTATTTCACTTTGTCAATGATAGGAAAAGGGCGTGGGTCCAAAATCGTCGGAGTATTCCTTTAAGATTCAATCTGTTGTGCATTCATAAAAAGTCTTCTGCTTACCTTGTTTGTATCGAGTGGTTGCTGTTTCTTTTCTAACATCTGGAACCACTTTGGCTGTCTTCTGACCTCTAGCATCAATAAGGCATTTCCCTCAATGAACCACTGCTTACTGGTCATTTTCTCTTTTACAGACCATTCTCTGTGAACACCAGAGCAGGCTTTATATGAAAATCTTATTAGATCAGCAGTTTCCTAACGACTTAGACCAATGACCTTGCCAGCAATGATGATGCCACATTCAAAGTCACTTGAAACATCTTCCTCTCTCATCCTGATGCTCGATCTGAAGCAGTCATGTTGATCATGTCTACATGCCTAAATGCATTGAGTTGCTGCCATGTAGCTCACTAAAGTGGCTTACCCGGTGAACAAAGTGTCAGTCCTGACTCTTGACATGTTGATACTGTGTTTAGCTTGTGCTTTTTGAAAAAGAGAAACAAAAAAACAAACAAAACTTATCCTGCTATCTTTTCAAAGGTAAGCAGAGGTTAAGGCAGAGGTAAAACTGGCTCTTCTGACATCTTTTTATGCAAATACAAGCACTAATACACATATAACTCTCAAAGGAAAGAGAGACACAGTCTAAACTGCAGAAATATGTCTGCAGCATTTGGAAAAGTGGGTGGACCTGGTCAGGATTGACAATTTTCGCCTGCCTTTATAAATGCAATATTTGTGCAAAACAAAGATTATCATATCTATCCGATGTGCAAGGTTGAAAAAACATATAATTTAAAAAAGCTTTATCTTCTTAAACCTCTAAAACAACAGACAAAAGCTTCTGTCTGTGTCTATTTTTGTTTGCGGTGCCTCTTGCATGCGGCTGCCTGGTGGAAAGATTTAATCTGATGCTTTATTTATGGTGTGTCATCATTTATTTATTTGATTATTTTGTAAATTATTTATCTATTGAATTATTAATTCTTCTTCATGACTTTTCCCTACATTATTCATGACTTAATTTGAGATTATTGCATCAAGATGCCGCATTGTTGCAGTGTTGGGTCGCATTTTCACATCAAGTCAGACAAGGATATTAAATCTACCTCTCAGGCTATTTTTTCACTCAAGTGAAAGAAGTAGAAAAATGATCCTGAAAGACGGCTATTAACATACAAACTGTCGTCAAGGCACAAAGAGGAGGAAGGATTCGTCTCATGACAAACGCTGAATCACCCTCTGATTGATCATCCTGACATGAGAACCATGGGAGAAACACCAATATATGCCACAGTGGATGGATTTGGAAAACTGGTGTTGTGTTTCGGGGGGGGGGCTTTACTGCATATTATCTTCTCTGAAGCTGCAGCGTTCCTTACAAAACCATACAGATAATCCAGTTCTTCTCATGACCACAAGATCTCATTTTCAGCATGAGCAGGGCTTTGTGCTACAGCATGGCTTTTTTCAGAGTATTTTCTGTGACATATTCAGAGTCTAAACTTAAAAAAATACACTTATGACATTGAAAACTGACTTTGGAGCCAGAAGTATGATTTTTTTTGTCACCCCAAATAGGAGTAGGAAGGAGTTGAGTTTTCCGCACTTCTGTTTTCAGCTGAAAAGCGACAGTGGGCTGGTTAAATCTTTCTTGTTGGGCATTTCAATATGCACATTAATGTGAAACATGGTTATGGTTCATTTGGGATATTGAATTAGACTGCTACCCATGTTTCAGTACGACAACACTGGGGCAAGTTGGATTGTTTTAGGGACAGTAGAGGAAGAGGTTGGCAGAGTTTGCTTTTAAATCATTCAATTCAACTCAATGTATTAAAAGAGCACTTTAAGTACAGAGTTTGAGCCAAAGATCTGTACAGAAGGAAAATTTAGAATAGAAATAACAAGAATTAAATCATGCCCATGCACAATATATACAGCATATTCTTTAGTCGCACATTATTGAAGGTGATCTTTTCTACAAAGAGGTATCACCTTTGTTTTGCAGTGTTGCCACCCCCATTGGTAGCATTTTGACACTTTACTGCCAGTTGTGATATGACTTTCTCCTGGATCACTTGGCCTTGACACTACTGGATGGGTTCATCCATTTTATGGAATTTTTATTTCATATCAGATAATTCAGAAGGTAGTGCTGCAGCCTCACAACAAGGGCACTGCAGGAAAATGTGGACCCTATGACAAGATGCTATTTCAGGCTTCACCATGAAGACCAATCATGCACTGTTGCCTTATGCAATAAAATAAGTCTCAAAAAAAGAAAACAAATAAAAAATGCTGCATTTGAAGCCTCAGTGACTTTTTTTTTTTTATCATAACCCATTCGTACACTCTGCTTTACTTTCCTTAAAAAGTAATCTGACCGCATGCGTCCCTCGTAACAGGAGAATAATTAAACATGACAACAAAAAATATTCAAAAGTAAAGAATATATCAAAGTCATTGTAATCATGTGATAAATTATGGATATGATTATATAATTTTTGCACCAAGTTTAAAAAAAAAAACTACTGTTTAATTATCATCAGGCAGTACAAAGGCTACCTGGATAGTGATGGTGATACAGGCTGAGAAAAAGTTCATTTAGATATAAGGAAATAGTTTTATACTTTTCCAGTTGGTTTGGTTTTTTTGGACTTTACATCAGCATTTGGTTTCAATCTGTTGTATATTTTCCTAACCTAGGGTTAGGAAACTTTGATTACCAAGAGGGCCACATAAAAAATGTCAGTGCCTGAGGCCCTCTCTGTTTCATATTGTCAGGCACTCTCAAGGAGGAAAAAATATAGAAATAAACAAAACATATAAAATCTAAGCTTCAGAAATGTAATATACCAACATTAATATATTTTAACTAAAACATATTTTTAAAATTCATGATTTTATAACACATAAGTAAAGTCAATTTAAGCTTCTTGTTAATGGAATAAAGGAATGAGTGTCGGGCCTTATAAAATCTTCATATCTGATTACGGAATCGCCAACAAGAATCACAGAATTCAGCATTAAACCTGGAATTCAAAATATGCACAGAATTTCATGGAAAAGGCTGACATTTTATGTAAAAGCATTTTTTGCAGATTAAAACGGAATGTTTCTCTCTCAAAAAATACCCCAAGAGGATCACTGACTTTGTGGAAAAGGCTTTGCTTCCTCTCCCCTTCCCTCCCTCATTTATGATGTGAACATGTCACAGCAGCCGTCTGAGACACCGGCTGACCCTGTGTTCACGCCAAAAACTATCGGAGTGTCATCTGCGTCAAGCTGCCATTCATTATTAGTGAATGGTGGCGTCGAAGGGCGACAAGCGGTGCGATGTTAGCATCATGAGCCACCTCGAGCGACCAATGATTATTATGTGTCAAGATATCAAATGTTCTGCAAATTTTTGTCAACATACTGTTGACTGGATACATACAGATACCTGTGATGACCACCTGAAGAGTAAGTGACCATATTTCATTACGTCATACTAGGGCTGGGCGATATGGCCTCGGAAATAAAATCCCCAATTTTTCTCCACAACACTTGATTTACGATTTTAATAGATTTTTCCCTCCCTAAAAGAAACAAAACTCCCAGTGACATAAAAATGAAACAAATCAAGCTTTGCCTTTATGTTGTCTAAATGTTTCCCTCTTGAAGTCAAAGTCTGGGTCATAAAAGGTTGATTATGTAGTATAAATAATCTATTTAATCTACTTAAATAACAAATACAAGCCTATAAAAGTGCTTGTGCAAACCGTACAAGGCCGACCATCATGAAAATTGTAATTTTTTTTTCAAAAATTGCAACTACTTGCAATTGAACTAAGGCAAGAAAAAAAAATTCGATTTGTAATTTTTAAAATGTTCTGCAGAAAATAATTCCAATTAATCAATTTAATCGATTTTTTGCCCAGCTCTACTTTATGCAATGTCTCTGGGTTAAATTTGCCTAAAATAAAAAAAAAAAACAGAAAAGCACAGACCTCTGCCAGCGCCACAGTCCTCACCAATATTTTGATTTTGACCATAAATATTAGTCCTACCTTTATTTCCTCTGAATATTTAGATTCATTGGCCATGAAAACATACCATTAGCAATTTGATTCATAATGATATCTATTTTAGTTCAGTAGTTATTCACGAAAATCACATTTTTCATCATGGCAGTTTTACGCTGCGTCGGATGACTCCCAAATTCTAATCATTTGTTCCTTGTCCCAATCCTGACATTTCCTGAAAATTTAATCGAAATCCATTCATAACTTTTTGAGTTATGTTGCTAACAGAGAAACAAACTAACAGACGTCAGCAATAACATAACCTGTTTGGCAAAGGTAAAAATCCAGAATTTTCCAAGAATTAAAACAGAAAATTCAGAATATGGGGAAAAAAAGACATATTTTGTGGGGCCCTATAAGTGTTTTGTTGTAAAAGCACAGATATATCACCCCTTCCTTTGTTTCAAGGTATAGTTTTCTCTGACATGATATATAATATTTTAATGCCTCATAGTAAGTCTACAGACACTATTGTTCTTTAATGACTTGCAAAAACAAAACATATACTAGCTATCTATACCTTTCTAATTTGAGCATTACGTAGTACTGGTAATTCATAACAAGAACTTGCTCATTTTTTCATACTCAAATTTGTTTTATAGGAATTACATCCATATTGAGTGAGGTGGAGGGGTGCATATGGCCCCCAGGCTGCCAGTCTCCCACCCCTGACCTGACCTGATGGCTTTAGTACACCCCTGTCAAAGTGGATGCACCTTTATTCTGTCCACAACCACCATGTATCAGTTTCGTTTTAATTCATTCACTGCATCTTGGTGCAAATCAATGTCCAAACTCTTCCAAAGGTGCATCAACATGTCAGCAGTAATATGTGAAAATAAGTTTGTGTTTAGTTTGTGCTGGAGGGCAGTGCTGCATTCAAGTTCTCTCCCAAGTTTTTATCCGTGCAGGAGATGCAGTAAAATAACTCCACGGGTTTGAACAGTGAAGTCTTCATCGCCTGAGCTGCTCTCTGCCCATTCAAGACTTCGGTTTCCCCCCGGTGCCATCTGCCTATCAACCTTACCCTATCAAGAAACAATCAACAGAACCATCTGCGGTCTAGTCACCAGTACTGTTATCCCTCCAAACCAAATAATGACAAACGGGAAAAAGCAGGGTGAGTAAGTCACTGGTGCATCTATCAAGGAAGGACGGCATCCAACAAAAAGAGCTCAATCAAACAGAAACACAGTGGCAGAAATTACTGTTTGACTTCTCTGGTAGAATGGCAGCTTTGGGGAGACTTCGTGTGGATTTAGAGAGAATTTGGAAAAGTTAGAGGATAAAGAAGGTCATTTCAAAGAGTCTATATTATTTTTGGAGAGAATTCATTACAGTGAGGAGAATTTTAACTCTCTTTATAGTAGGTCAGGGAAAAGGGACCACATACACACATTTACATCTGGGTATTTTTCTTATGTAAAGTAAGAACAAACAGTTGTCACAGTACCAAAATTCTAAACTTTGACACAATCATAGTGAAAATAAATGAACAAATATCTTGTTTAAACCGTAGCAATACAATTAAACGTGTAAGCAACCAATAATTGGCCATATATTGTTTAAAGGTAAGAAAAACCCAAGCAAACTCTGCACCTTGTCTAAATTATGCAAAATATGGGCAACATTTCCACATACTGAAGTTGCCATATCTTTTACTCTGAAATACTGTGCTTCATAGTGATTAGGGATGCACAATATTGGATTTTTGCCAGTATCCGATATGCTGATATATTTTATTTTCTTATCACTTATACTCAGGAGAGTACTTCACACATCCAATTTACAACAGGTGCGTCGGAGAAAAAAGTCGACCTAAACAGGAAGGTGGACTCCCGCACACTGTTTAACTTGCAAGAAAAAACTTTTATTTGCAACGTTTCGGTCTCAGACCTTCATCAGGCGAACAGTTTGTTAAAGAGGGCAGGACGTCTTAAGAAGGAAGTGCCGATCACACCTGTAGACAATTATCATCATGACGTAACATCTGCACCAGAGAAATAAGTAAACAGAAAAACAAACACATTGGCTTCCTGACTGAGATAGTCAACATGATGAGAGTCAACATGATGAAAGTCTATTTTAAGCCTCCAAATAAGGCTAAAAATGAAAACATCAATCACAAAATACACAGTTTAGGGGACATTAAAGGTCCATAAGACAAGTAATATTGTAGAGAAACATCATAATAAGCTTAAAATTGATACAGCCCATTGATTATTAAATTATTAAATCACTCAATTCCCCGCAAGATAAACAGTCCAAAATGCAGTACAACCTGATGATATCAATGCATATAACATTACATATAACATTTATATGTATTGATATCATCAGGTTGTACTGCTGAAACCCATGCAATGACGACAGGGTGCATCAACATTGTAGATTTGTGTAATTCACCAATATTCCAGCCAATTTGTGTGGCCAATATATCCCCTATAAATATCTGCAAAAAATTCAATATTTGTCAATATGATACTTAACTTTTTGAGGCTGAAATCAGCCGATACCGATAACAAACTGATGATATCATACATCCCTGATAATGATAAAACTGTAATAAAAGTAATAATTAGTGTCTTTAAAAATAGTACCAAAATCTTCAGTCATCTTTTAACAGGTGCAGAGAGAGCACTGTCCAAGTGCACTCATTTAGAGACAATATTTTGAAGTAATCAAGGAGCTGAAAAGGATTAACGGTTCACTCTTTCTTTTATAAATGTTGCCAAGGAATTTGTGTAATTAAAAGTTTTCCTGAAAATGTTGGATATTCAAAGAAGTTGCCCAACATTTGATTCTCAGGATTTCTATTTTATTTACTTTGATATCAGATACTTTTCAGTATGATTTATTTTCAACAGTCATCAAAAACAGTGATCCTCAATTTTTACTTACAGATAGGTCATTGTCATGATTTTGGGGAGGTATTTACTAGGGATGGGTTGAAATATCGTTTGGCCATATATTGCGACACAGTACGTGACGAAATGCATCGAGTTTGAAAAAAATGGATCGTGAAATAAAGACGTCACGTCCGGTAATAGCGAATGTGACCAGAAGTGACGACAACAAACAGCACCAACTACCTTGCCTCCAAAAAGCCGAATGATGGAGTCGAATGAGGTCGAAATTGAGGACGCTCTGCCTGGATACAAGTCATCTGTCTGGCAGTATTTTGGCTTTCTCATTAAAAAAGACAAAGATGGCAAAAACAAGCCTACCGCTCGTTAGCATACACTCTCTCTAACCTCTCTAGGGTTAGAGAGAGTGTTATTGTTTGTGTTTGGCCTGTTAGGCCTTGTGTTTTCCTGTGTGCAACTCAAACAAAAACAGTAACACAGTAATATTTCTTACTTTTTTGATATTGTCTCGTGACGTATCGTACCGTGACCCGGGCACATCGAGGTGCAACTAATCACGAGTTTAAGTGTATCGTCCCATCCCTAGTATTTACAGATTTGTGTCTTACAGCTTTTGGCACAGTTGATAGTCTAAAAGGTCAGAAAACATTGATGTGAAGTTTTAAGAGCAAGCAGTCATGTGAAAAGTGCAACGGAATAAAGAACAAAGAATAGCAGTGACCACTGTGTGGAGCTGCAGCACAGGCTTTTTATTTTCCATCTCTATAGAAGATTCACAGTTTTCTCCTGTGACAGCAGCAGGAAAACAAATGCATCAAACTTTTTTTAGGCACTTTAGACTCTTGTGAAGCACAGTGGATTGACCAGAATATGACAGAATGTCCTTTCAGGTGGTTTCTGAGAAGTTTGAGGCTCCATTTATCACACATTAATTCTCGGGTAACACTACACAATTTATGCCACAGTAATAACAACACCAGGTCAGTCTGAGACGACTCCACAACAGACAGACAGGAAGAATGTATTTTTGTCCTGCTGCCTTGTTTGTCATAGACGATAACCAATGAGCACGGGAAGCTTTGCATGTACGATGATCATGAACGTAAACAGGCTGAGGTTTGTGCCTTGAGAGTCATCTGATGCTGGTCTCCTCTCCATCCCGTGGATCAAGCTTAAGACTTTCGGTGACAGAGCCTTTTGTGTGGCTGCCCCCACCCTCTGGAACTCTCTCCCCGCAGCAATCCGCAACTCTTCCACTGTTTCAAATCACTTCTCAAAACTCACCTGTTCTCCCTGGCCTTCCCTGTTTAAATGTCTAGCTTAGATCCAAATCAGGTTTCCTACTTTGGTCTTTGTTGTTTTGTCCCCTCTACTTTGGAAAGCGACCTTGGGTTCCTTGAAAGGCGCTATATAAATTTAAGTTATTATTATTATTATTAATAACTCCATCTCTGCCCATATCATGTTTTGTAGAGGAGCTACTAAGGACTGTGAGAAGAGTATGTTGGAGAGAAACAGCAGATTAAACATGGTCACTGATTCCTGCATTTATTAGCAAAGTAACATACCATGCAGCATCACATTTGAAGATACAAACAACAGTACTGTGTTCTTAATACAGGGTGTTTGTTTGCTGCCTCCCTCTTCATATGTTATCACATTTGGTTGTTAATATCGCTGGATATTTCCAGCAACATCATGATACAGTACAATACACACACTGAGACTGAGGCCATGATACGATATGTATCCCAATACACAAAGTGTGAATATTGACTATTCTATTAATAGAATTCACATTAAATTGTCTTTTATTACTGTCATGTGTAAGTACGTGCAAATCATAGAATCACTTTACAAAAAATAACTCAAGATCCTTTATAGAAAACCAGTCATTCCACATTTGCAGCATTTTAAAAATGTACAACGTCATGAGTTTTGAGAACTTTTTAAGTTTTAAATTTGCTTTTTTATTGTATAAGGCGCTCCATGGACTTACTCCGCCTCCCATGTCTGACTTTTTAAAAATTAGGGCTCACAGCGGCCTCAACACCAGGACCTCATTGAGAGGGGACTATGAGGTGCCGTACAGAAAAAAGCCTTTGGACAAAACTCTGCTTCAGTAAAGGCCAGTAAGATCTGGAACAGTCTCCCACTCGCCATAAGAGAGTGCCCCACATTACAAACTTTCAAAATGCATGTCAAGCAGTGGCTGAAAGCAAACCAGACCTGTAACCATTAACATCTAGGGTTTTAGAAATAAACTGTTGTGATGTGCTCTTATTATGATCTATTGTCCTGTTCTATGTTCTGCTTTTGTGTGTGTGTTGTGTCTTTGCCATAATGTCTGTGTGTTGCCTGCCTAGGGACTTTGGATGTAAATTAGCATTGAAGCTATAATCCGGTATATTTACATCTATTGTTTTTGAAAGATTTTCATAAATGTGCACTGTCCCAATAAAATAAATTAAATAGATCAGAAAGAGTACATTTATGAGTTTACGTTGATTCAACGACCTCAGACACTTAAACTCAGGTCCTCAAAGATTGTAGACCAAAGTTTAAGTTAGAACATGAGCTTCATCATTTGGCTTGACTTCTACTTTGAACTGTGCCGCTGTTAACCCAAAGAGTATTGACAACAACTGTGAAAGCATTTGAGGCTTTATCGATTCTGTAGAATCCTTATAGATACTCGTATCCTCAAGGAGTGTTCGACAGTATTTTGCCATATTGATATTTTGAGCACAGGCCTAGTTGTTAATTCAGTCAGGCCAGTGGTCTGTCAGGCAAGTCAGCACAAATATATGGCTCTCTGGTCAACCAGTAAAACATAGTGAAAAATTGTGATAAACAATAGAAAATGGGAAGTCTGACCTCTGTGTTCGAGGACACTCACCTGGCAGGCACAGAACGCATTCCTCTACCTCACACTAAAGAGAAACTGACAGCCTCAGCTGCTGACATTTTAGTCATGTTAGATAAAAAAGCTGTATTGCTTGAATGGAGCTCAGTCTCGAGGGAAATGAAGAAATCTTAAAAGGAGCAAATAGTGTATAAATGCTGTCAGATGCTTCACTGTGTCTGTAAGTTACAGAGACAACTGTGCCAATGAGACTTTTCCAAATCCTTAAGAGTTTTCTGTGTTAACTTGATCAACATATCATGTCATTTAATAAGATTATTGCCCTAAACACTGTCTAAAAGCAGCAGATGTTGGTAATCATAATACTCTCAATGAAAACATTTACAAACTTGTATTAACTTACAATCACCAGTGTTTTGATGATGGATTTTTTGTTCCTGCCTTCCCAAATAGCAGAATTACCGATCTAAAGACATAGATACTACCTGAATGTTGTTAAGAATCTGGAAAAACGGTACTGTTATCGGTACCTAAACATCTCTTCAACTGTCATGTAGTTATGACACTACCGCCATCCGGCTCAAGCATGTTGGTGAGGGCTAAGCGCTCGAAGGTTTGGGCACACTTAACAAAGTTAATGAAAACTCGGCCCGATGCAATCGTTGAATCTTTTAATATCTTGTAAAGTCTTTATTTTTTACACAAAATTACGTGTTGTAGTATCGATAGGAGTATCGATAAGTATTGATACCGATAAGGAGTATAGGTTTCTGTATCGCTATCAATGAAATCATAACAAGATACATCCCTACATATATATCAATAGATTTTGATCCTTGCAGTCTCCAATATGAAAGTGTACCTAAAGGGACAATCTGGGCACAACTGCAACTAGGGTAGGCCGAATCTTCTTATCCTGGACAAGCTGGTCAAGGACTGCTGGCAGCACCAGTCTCATCATCTTACATGATGTATTTAATTCGGAATCAATTATTCAGAATTAAATTATTCGAAACTCAAACTTCCTCCTTCATGTTTACATGGAACTAATAATACCGAATTGAGGTTTATATGGAAAACACGTTTAATTGCCATTAATCAGGGCCTGGCAGTTGGGAATGTTTCTGATTGGACGGGTGGATGTGACGTAATGACGTATTTCTGTCTATTGGAATAAAATCTCCTAATCCAACTTAGACTCTACAGCTTTAAAAAGGTCCACATTTTAATGCATCCATCCACTCTTTTATTATTTCTTAATCTTCCAAGACTCTAATTAAATAAATTGTCTCGGCTTGAGTCCAACGCGTACTTATGCCAGCCTTCCTGTGCCCGCCAGCGTCCTGTGCCTTATCCCAGCAGGACAAGAGGACGACCAGAATGAACGTTTACATGATCGAGAAATTATTTAATTTTGATTTAAAATCAGAATAAACCAGTCAATTATTTGGAAACTAAGTTTTATTCAGAATTATCATTTTCATTTGGAATTATGGGTTTACAAGGTCATATGTAATCTTTTTAAAGAGGGTTAAAGTTTTATTCAGAATTAAAGGGGAATTAAAGTTCTCATGTGAACGTGATAATTTTCACATCATCATGCAGGGAGAGGTATTGTGTAGTATTCTTGCTGCCTCACAGAGTTAAGCTATAATGGCACTGTAGCAGTGTAACATGATACTGTTGTCTTTGTTTTTTTCAGCTTCATTGAAAACTGTATCAGAATTAGGGCTGGACGATATGACCTTAGAAAAAGTTTTTGTTTTTTCTCCACGAACCCGATTTACAATTCTAAGCAATTTTGTCTCTCTTAAAATAAAAAAAAACATCCTTCTAGGTGCCACAAAAATTTGGCAAAAATCAAGTTTAGCCTTTATGTTATCAAAATATGTTCCAAAACTTAACAGACTTTTCCTCTTATAGTTAAAATACATGCTATCATTTTTTATAAAATGTTGATTAGTTAGCTCAAATGAAGGGAGGCCTGTACAAACACTGAAGGCTGAGCTATTTTTATACTAACATGGAACCATCTGATCAATATTTAATCTCATTTAAGAAACAATAAAGGCTTAAACATGTGCTTGTGCAGAACCTGACAAGGCCTACCATCATGAAAACTGTGTACTTTCACTATTTATATTTTCAAACATTGTGACAACTTGTCATTGGAGCAAAAGTAAGTTAAGAAAAAAATCTAGGTTTTTCATTCTTAAATCTTCTGCAGAAAGTAAATCAAATTGATCAATTCAATCGATATATATCCATGACATTGGATCTCCCTGTATCCTCTTTGAAACTATAGAAATGAGTCTTAACATTTTCCCGTGCAGCCCAGCCCTATACCGCAGGTCAGAGAGGACATAAAAGTTGCAGGCAGTACGGCTGGTGTTTGACTTTGGATATTCTTTCAAACTGCAGCCTGAAAATCCAACAGCAGCTCTCTCAAGCCATTAAAATACATTCACTCTCGGTGATTGCAAACAATGAAAAACCAAAAAAGAAAAAGAGGTGGCAGACACAAAGATTAATTAAAAAAAGGAAAAGCTGTACAATGGACACATGGATTGTTTCATTAGAAGCCAGTTGTGTGGCTGCAGAAATGCCAAGAAAATATGTATGAGGGTCCAGGGATGGACAGCGCTTAAGATAAAACAGTCGAAAAATGTGCAACAGACAAAACCAGGCAATGTGGAATGGAGGAGGCCCCTAATGAAGCCAGCTGGTCCCAGTCCAGACAGGCAGAGGAGGGGGAAGGATTGATAGAGGGAGAGACCCACGGGGGTGGGTGGAGAGAGAGAGAAATGGAGGGGAAAAGGGAGTAAGACATGCAGGATGTATGGCCGCCCAGGCAGCTCTATTGTATCAGGAGGCACCAGTAGGTGTATTTCTTCCAAACTCTGCAGAAAAAGCCAAAGCCATGCCAAACGGCACGTCTGCTAATCGTGCAGCAATTACTAGCCTAATAGATGTTTTTTTATTCTGGTTCCCACCACACAGCAGCCATGTTGGGAGGCAGAGCGTCAGTGTGATGGTGGATAGGATGGAGAAGTCAGGGGCTTTTTTTTCAACCCCTGAAGAATGGTCAGACAGAATTTAGAGTTTTAAACTCAAAGTAAATACTTTAAAAAGGAGGAAAGGATGCTGTCGCTCATATTTATGCATGCAATGTTGAGTTAACATAACAGTACATGAACCTTCTTACCTTGTTTAGAATACATTTGAAATGCTATGCTCAGTAAAATTGTTCAGTTTATGTAAGAATCATCAAAGTCACAGACATCTGATATATTTCAGTCATGTGTCCAGGATTGGACTGAATCAATAGTGTTAGCTCGCACTGGACTGTGTGTGGAGCTTTGGTACAGGCTTCTTCTTCTTATTGATTTTGTTTACATCCCTTTAAAACTGCTGGAAAAAAAAAAATGCAAACCTTCAGTTTTAGGCCCTTTCTACTCGGCAGGCATGGTATTGGATTTTTGTTGATATCCGATATGTCAGATATATGATATCTGATATGCCGATATGTCAGGTTGAGCACAAGCTCCTTCAGTGTTACAGCATATTGTCACATGAAGGGATGTAAATCAAGATAAACAGCTTTCAACTCTTATAAAATTGAAACCCTCAATATTTAAATGTACCCATGCAGTGATGACAAGGTGCATCGATTTTGAACATTTGTGTAATTTACAGATATTCAAGCTGATATATGGCCGATATATGTGGCTGAACATTAACTGATACTTAACTATAGGCTGATATTGGCCGATACCTATTTCAAACCAATAATATCGTTCATCTGTACTTTCTGCTCTTGTGTAGTAACTACAGTAATGATGGAATTACTATAATTTAAGAATTAAGCAATTCTCAAAATTACATTTAACACTCACTTTTTTGTTTGTTTTTGTGTCTTGCCTCACTCTTGAGTCAATGACAAGCTAATAGACATCATTCTTTAGACCAGTAACAAGGAAGAGAAGATCACCAACCCTAGTTAGCTTAGCTCAATCACTGGAAGTATATGGGTAATGCTTTAGCCTGCCTCTGCCTACAGTCATTAGATAACTGTCGACGTTCCTGTGTGCTTCTTTTATTTTTTATTGTCTGCGTGATGTTATGTGTTTTTAGGCTACGATTATTTATGCAGTTTTTGAAAGAAATACCTACAATACCAATCTGCAGGGTGCAAACCACGGAGTAAGTCCATCTCACCAGGTCAACAACACAAAGCCTCTGTTACGAGTAGAAGAAATTGGTTCTAAGGATTATGGCCGACATTATTAGAGAGGACGAGGATGATTTCGTTAGGAGTAATGAAGATCCAAACCTTACCTAGATGGACCAGATTGTATGGAGGAGCGACATGTTTTGGAAGCTGAGCGTGCAAGAAGAAGAGCAGTGAAACAGTCGGGGGCCGAGGGGAGAGTCCAGAGCTTGTGCTCTTTGCATGAAATAATGGTAGCAATATCAGGTATCAGCAAAAATCGGATATTGTGCATCCCTATCTCAAATGCACAAAGGCTTATTGTCAACTGCTGTACTTCCACCATCCAATGAATCAAGGGAAACCATCATGGTCTCATGAGCAAAAGCTCTTTGCTGTGTACCACCCTTTAGCTAAATAAATGTTATGATGCAACTTTTTGTCCATATTTTCCAACTATAATAATTTTTAATGATCCTGTCTATTGACAAGTTTTACAGTTTTGTCTGTGAATGAACCAATTTAATGCTTCAATCTAATTTTTGCTTTTTCAATTCATTTATAACAGCCGTCAGTCTTTTACATTTTCATGCATCAGCCTCAATTAGAGAAATATCTGCAGCTGCTTTCATTTCTAATCCCGTATAATAATTCGCCTTTAACCAAGTTTAAAGGAACAGTTCAACATTTTATGAAACAACACCCCTAATTTGCTCCCTTGCAGAGTTTGATAGAAAAAGATGAAACATTATTTTTTTGGCCGGGACCATTTGCCAGGCAACCAGCAGAGAAACCATGAGTTATTTGTCCCAGCCAAGAAGCAGTCGGAAACAGAGACCCAATGAAAGGGAATGATTCATTCTTACCTTTTTATATTTGATTTTATCATATCAGCAGGATGAAATAAGTGTTGATTGAAATCTAGATGTACTGTTGGTTCTTTTGAAAAGCAGGGATGCCTTTTTTCGTCATTTTTCAGTCTCTGTGCCACAGTACACGATTGAACACATTTGATCTTAATGTTAATTACGTATTTATTACAAGTACATGTGTGGTTTTAGGTAATATTCCATTTTTTAAGTATCACAGAGCTGCTCTATCCTCCCAAAAAGCTCCAGACAACAATATGAAATTGTAATCTTTTCTGACATTACATTGCATTTTGAATGTACTGTATATTTTTTCAGGCTGGCATGTAAATCTGCAAAAGCTGATCTTTTTAGGAACAAATGCATGTCTTTTTTAAAAGGATTAATTTTAGAATCAGAGTGTAGTATTAATAGTATCTTGCTGTACTCAAAGTGTCCCCCATGGGAAATCTGGGGCACAGAATCTGAGGTGTCAGAGTGAGATAAGAAACTGTAGAAAAAAATTCATACAGGGATAACTCATGAGCACGAGCTGCAACTCACTGGAATATTAATGTATTTAAAAAATAATCTAACAAACATCCTTTTAGACTCGTCACATCACATCCCTCACATTAGCTCATGCAGCTTTATTTAGGGTCAATCAGAAAAGGCTTCTCCAAAGTAAACATAGTCTACCTTTACCACTTTATTTTACCATTCAGTTATTTCTTTTGGATGTAATTTTACGTTTATTAGGACAACTCATGTCTACTAAACAGGAGAAGACTTTATAAGAATTAGTTTAGACTTTAAGATTGCAGTCAAACATCTTCTCCTATCTGAAGACAAATTTTCTACAACTCGCAGAGTTTTAAATCACAGTGAGATTTTGCAAGGGCCATTAACTACAAAACTGTTTTCTGGTCCCCGACTGTAAGGCTTCTGCTGCAATTATGCCATAAAACAATATGATATAATGTAGGGGTGTAACGAAATGGTCAACTCACGAAACGATACGAAATACGAAACAGGGCTCACGATATGAAATACTCACGATACAAAATAGAGATTAAGGAAAATCCCCAACAGTAGGAAGTTGTGTAAAAATCGCATTTTCTTTATTTTTTTCCTAATGCAAAAAATAATAATACAATACAAAAAATATTGCTGCATCAGTACATAAGTTTTTCCCCTTGTTTAGACTACAGTGCAAATACAAACATAAAATCTCAATAAAAAGTGCTTTGTTGTTGTAACAATCAGGATAAGTACATTCTTGAATGAAAAGGAAAATAAATAGCAGTCCTCAGAGCTGCAGTTTAGACCTATAAATGTCTGAACTGTGAACTATAATATTTAGCCTATAACAGTGCATATACTTCTGATCTTCAAGTATGATCAAATTCTGTCAACTCAACAGTAGATGCAAAAATCAAAAATTGTTTTGTTTTTTTGAATGCAGACTTACACAAACATACAGTAGCAGTTCTACTGTTTGTTATGTGATCAATGTGGATTTTAATGTTTCCTATAAATTGACGGTCAGTGAAGGGACCAGGTAGGCGGGGCGAGCGGGTCAGAGTTCAGAACAGGAGAGTTAGTGTGTGTGTGTTCAAGCAAAGAGAGCCGTCAGCAGGAGGTGTTGAGGTTACTACTCACTGTTTTGTTCCTGAATTAAAATTGTAGTTGGCGTGGGCACTGCCCACCGTGACTGTTAATTAAAAGCAGGTATTCGCGAGTCGGAGTCACCTTATTTAATGTTCGACAGACGTCACAATACAGCCGCTGCCTATCAGCAGTTCAGTTCTAGTTATACTCGCCGCCATGTACGCCGAACTGTAGCGGCATATTTTGCACACAGTTGTTGTTTTGTCCACAATCTTCTCACTGTTCTCTCGCCTTTTACATGAGAAGCCAAAATAGGTCCACACAACTGATTTACTTGACGAAGGAGCATCGCTAAGTCCTCCTCCATATTGCAGCGAGTGCTTTGCTACGGGAGGCTAGGGGGGTTTATTTCGTCCTTTTAGTTCGAGCGTCTCTGAATTTTATTTCATTTTTTATTTCGCGAAATTTCGTTTCACCCCTACTATAATGTAATATAATATAATGTTATATCGTGTTGTATTAAAGTCTTTTGTCCCTCAGGCCATCAGACTGTACAACTCCTCACTGGGGGGGAGGAGATGCTATCGGAAGACAGGAAGAATTATTACCATTTTTGTCTGCAGCAATCTTTTTTCAATATATCTTTTTATCTGTTATAATAAACTGTTACTGGAATCCTGATTCCTCGGAGTGAGTTTTCCAAAGGGATTAATGAATTTCTCTCTTATCTGATCTAATCTAATCTAACCTAGGGATGTAACGGTATGAAAGTTTCATATCACAGTTATTGTGACCTTGATTATCACGGTTATTATTATCGCGATATTGTTGCAGTGTGCTCAAAATGTTGAAAAAAGTACTTTAACACAGTCTTGAAAACATTTAACCCCTTTCATATTATAATTTAAACAATTCTTTTGTCTCTTTTGTCAATAACTGTGTCAGGAAATGTCCTTTAGGAAAATTTGTTTAAATTTTTTTCATGAGAAATAAAAGCAAACAATTCTGACCAGGATTTGTCTTTATTTTGTTATAAATGCTTAAACACTGTGTAATTACAATAATAGCAAAAAACAAATTTGTACTTCACACAGGTTTCTCTTCATAAACAATTGTAAATTAACATGTTCAAAGTTTTGAGACGGTCAAAAATAAACCTAACTTATTTTACATACACTCACACATTTTAGTTTGCCTGCAGCATTAGTGTCCATGTTGCAGCTCGTTATATTTGATCATGTCCAGGCCTTTTTATTTATTTATTTTTTATCTTAATAACGATAATCCCTGAAGCAGTTAGCCCCCTTCATGACTCTCCTCTGGTCTCTCCTTGCCATGACAGATGTCCTCAACATCTCCTTCATTAATATTTCCAAATTACGATTGGTTAAATCCATAAAACACAAACTATGACGGAAAAAGACCTTCTATTATGACGAAATATGGCGAAACACGGCAAATAAATGGCAAAAGAACGTCCGGAACACACTCCAGATTGAGTCTAAAGCTGTTATTAACAACCTTTATACATTACAGGCAGACGCAGATAGTTTCACCTTTCTAGGCAAAGAACAGCATCACTGTAAGTTATTGACACAGTGTGGTGATCAAACACGGTATAGCGGTAATTTTAAAAGGACACAGTAATGATTACTGTGGGAAATTTTTCCGTGGTTTACCATTATACCGGTAACCGTTACATCCCTAATCTAATCGAATCTTATCTAATACATAGAATAGAATAGAGTGGGATAGAATGGAATAGAAAAGTTTATTATTGTCCACCAAAGTGGAAAATTTCCTTTTGCTCACAGCACATAAGACAGACAGCACTAACGTACAAACATTCTTATACATAAAAAATATATATTAGACAGAATAAAAACAGATATAATAAAAGAAAATAAAAGGAATAAAAGATATATACAGTACATTGTGTGTGTGTGTGTGTGTTGAGTGCATGAGTAGAACAAAAAAATCGTAACTCTCCCTGATTAATATGATTGTTGATATGCTGGCTCCTAATATCAATATTTTAATCAATTAAACACGGCGCTCTTGACGTGCTGTATGCCCCTGTTGATTTATCTCCACACTTGAATGAATGAAACCTCAGCAGAAATTATCAGCC
The DNA here is from genome assembly GCA_036419115.1 of Scarus forsteni. Taxonomy (NCBI): domain Eukaryota; kingdom Metazoa; phylum Chordata; class Actinopteri; order Labriformes; family Labridae; genus Scarus; species Scarus forsteni. The sequence goes on from JAZDUH010000508.1 coordinate 6,161,787, forward strand.
AAAGAAGAGAAAGTTTACAGAATGGATATGTCGGAGGAAAGCTGATGCCCCAGACACTTCTAAATCCAAAGTATGGATACTCTTTGACTTCTCAACATTGAAAGGACAGATAAATCAATTATTGTGACATATTGTTACTTTTCTTTGTTTGTGTGTAATACAACAATTTACGCAGAATTGCTACTTCATGATTGTGTTATTATTATGGACTAGGCCTGTGCTCAAAATATCGATTCGGCAAAATATCGTATCGCACTCCTTTGGGATACGTGTATCGATACGGATTCTACAGAGTCAATACGGCCTAAATATTTTGACAGTTGTTGTAAATACACTTTGAGGGGCGGACATTAGCTCAGTTGGCAGAGCGTCCGCCCCATGTATGGGGGCCGCAGCCCTTTGCTGCATGTCATCCCCCTCTCTTCACCTGCTTTCCTGTCAATCTTCAGCTATCCTATACAATAAAGGCCATAAAAGCCCCGAAAAATAACTTTAAAGAGAAAAAAAAAAAAAAAAAAAAAAATACACTTTGGCTAATGTTAACAGTGGCACAGTTCAAGGTAGAAGACTAGCTACATAATGAAGCATATGTTCTAAATTTGAACTTCGGTCTACCATCTTTGAGGATCTGAATTTATGTCTCTCAAGTTGTAGAACCACTTAAAACTCATCCTTGTTCTTTTTCTTCTTATAAGAAAAAACTAAACTTGTCAAGAATTTTGCTTAAAGCATAGTCAATGTTCACAATTTATGGGTATCGGGATACGTATCGTATCGTGGCCTTAGTATCGGGATACGTATTGTATCGTGAAGTTGCTGGAAATACCCAGCCCTATTATGGACCATGTATGGCATGTCGTATGTTGAGGTACCTCATGATTCCCATCCCTGGTGGAGTCTGCTTATGGGAGCAATGTGGTGTTTTGGTGAGACAGTGAAAACACCAGCAACTTGCAGAAGCAGTTATCTATTCTGTGACGTGTGTTTGACATTGTTGCCACTGAAAAGCTACAGGCCAACATTTGTCCACACAGAAATCTGCAGGAATCAAAAAGGGAATTGTTAAAGAATTAGATGGATTAGCAGGATTGTTAATGGCATTGGTATTGATACAATCATATCAATTCCCTTTCCTTGGGTTTTGTCACAATTTTTTTATTCTTCCCACATGTTTAGCTCTGAATGCAGATCCACTTTACATTTTAAGTTTTTCCCCTTAAAAAAAGATGTTTTTCCTCCATTTGGTGAAGTCACTTTGACAGGTTCAGTATGGTGGAGAAGCAGCAGGACTGAGTTGTTGTAATCTACCCAAAGTCCTTTTGAGTGCAGTTAGTAAGCCAACAAGATCTCAGCTGTCCTGGATGGAGCTTTGGTTGCTGTTCAACCTTCAAAGTGGCAGCTAGTAAATTATTTTGGCTGTGGGTTGACTTGAAACAATGTTTTACAAAGAAAATCTCATCTACGCACATTTATGGAGAAAACTGCAAATGCATATTTACCCACACCTCAGCCTTTAGACATTTCTTCTTGTTTTTTGTCCCTTTTTCCACTCATTGTTTTAGAAGAGGGAACAATTCAGATTCATACTCCTCTGCATCAATCTAACAAGATGTCCTTGTTACCTTCAAAATGAATCCACCGTCCTGCCTTGATAGGGACAAAAGCGTTAAAATAAATCTCAAGAGGTTTCAAAAAATGAGTTACTTATGGAATAGTACGGCATAAACACTGCACAAAACTTGTCTGTGCAATTTTTTAAAATCAGATTAGTAACCAAAAATTTGATTGACACTTAATTAATATATAAGTTTGGAAAAAACTTTTAGACATGAAACTTAAAAACAAAAAGCTGAATTTTTCCCGTCTCAGAATGAGAAATACGGTCTGATTTGATGAAATACATCTTTTCGTTACACTTGTGTAATAAAACTGTTGAAAAAGAAGATTGTGCTATCAACTGTTTTACAATTTACGATATACAAATTTGACTTAAATTGAGGATCAATCCAGTGGCAAACATCACAGTGTAAGTTTGTTCCAGCTCATATTCAATTAAAAAAAGCTGTGTTTGGTGCAGGAGAGAAGCATCTTTTCTCGAAGCATCAGTGCATCATTCACTTTCAAGCTTCCTCTCTTCTTTTTGGAGCATTATCATAATATTATGCCATGCTTTTAAAAATACTCTGTTGTGCTGTCATCTTGTGGGGAAACATTTCTGAAAATCTTGAATTTATCAGCAGAGAAGTCGTGCCCAGGAGGTTTTCCTAGTAAACACCGGAAGCTCATTATTAATCGTTCGTTTGACATGGAAATGAAGTTGTGGAAGTTTTTTTTGCATCCCCTGCCATCAGTCTTGTGACTAAGATGTTCATTTAAATCTTTGTTAATATATAGAGACTGAGGATTTGAGATCAGCTGTATGGAGTGGAAATGGTAACAAACCATTTGAACCTTCGGCTCAGCAGTGGTCCACTTCATATCCACCCATTAACATGTCATGGTGAAGTAAATCCAGCTGATTTAATTTTAGGGGTGTACATCACAAGGATGATATGATATTGATTTTCTGGACAACAATACGATATTTGCCAATATGACAAAGCCCACCATGATGCAATATTCATATGATACCATTTAGAAACCTTGGATTGATATTGATCAATGTTGTGTAAAAAAAATTAACAGTTACTTTTAAAATGTGAAGAAAAAGCAGTTTTGGCTAATTTCATGAACTCATGTTTCTATGTCAATAAAAGTTGAAAAATAAACGGGGTAGACATGCACATCCTTGGTAGGTTGCTGGATCCAAAAGATTCTTAGCATGAAAATGTATAAGGAAATCCGCACGCCAAAAAAAAGCTCCCTTGAAAATTGTTAAGTTCAAACAGTGACATTTCGAGCCAAACAGCTCTTCCTCAGACTTTACAGGGTGGTCAGTGAGTAGCCATTTACATCAAGGGAGGTGTGCATGTGGCCCAACTCAGGTGGCCATTTTGGAGTTTCCTGCTAGACGATGCAAATTGCATTGTGGGATTGTAGCTCAAGTTACGTTTAGTAGCAGAGGGGAGTCCACATCCAGGTACATGAACCGAACTTGTTTCATTACAGACTTTGAATTGGAACAGAATGTGAGCTGAGTTGGGTCACGTGTACACTAGAGATGGGATGAAATGCATCGAGTTTGAACAAAGGATTGCAAAAACAAAGGTGTCACGTTTGGTAATAGCGCATGTAACCAGAAGTGACGACAACAAATATTAGCACCAACTACCTTGCCTCCAAAAAGCCAAATGATGGCGTCGAATGAGGTCGAAATTGAGGACGCTCTGCCTGTATACAAGTCATCTGTCTGGCAGTATTTTGGCTTTCTCATTAAAAAAGATGAAGACAACGAAAACGAGCCTACCGCTCGTTAGCATACACTCTCTCTAACCTCTCTAGGGTTAGAGAGAGTGTTATTGTTTGTGTTTGGCCTGTTAGGCCTTGTGTTTTCCTGTGTGCAACTCAAACAAAAACAAATAAGTTGTAATTACACAGTAATATTTTTTCTTTTTTTTTCTTACTTTTTTGATATCGTATCGTGATGTATCGTATCGTGACCTGGGCATATCGAGGTGCAGTGTATCGTGAGTTTAAGTGTATCGTCCCATCCCTAGTGTACACCTACCTTGATTTAAATAGCTAGTCACTACTACCCAGGTAAAGTCTGAGGAAGAGCTGTTTGGCTCGAAACGCCACTGTTTGAAATTAAACATTTTCATGGGAGCTATTTTTTGATGTGTGGATTTCCTTATACATTTTCATGCTATGTCAATAAAAAACATAAATGTTCTATTAAACAAAATGGCAAACATAGACCTTACTGTTGAGTGCATTTTCATTGTAATATAAGACTTTTTTTTTTAGAAAAAATAAAAAAAAACTGAAAATAGACATCTCATATACATCCCGCTGGGCCCCACCAACTACACTGACAGAGATCCTTGTTTTTTTTAGGGGAGTGAGGATGATGATGACAAACTCAAACTGATTTGTGAGCGTAAATCAATGCAGACATTGAAGCAGAGTCTGATCTCCTGTGTGTGATTGACTGCTCAGTGGGTTCACACCTTTAATAAACATTTTTTTGTCTTATAATCTCTGTAATTTTCTCCATAAAACCTGCACAACACTTTCTTCATCATCAGCACAATTACATTTAATAAAGTCCCATCTATAAGCCACTTAACTTAATGCCTAAACCTGACACCAACTGTGATCCAATGAGGATGCTGTTACCTTATTTAGGCCTAATTTTTTTGAAATGCCATGTTATTGTTTTTGGAGGGGAGGGTTTCACAGAATCAAATGTAAATATGAGGCATCCTGGTAGACTTAGCCGAGTTATTGGCTTTGCAAATGTTTGAATAACTCCTCAAACACTTTGTGCTCTCTGCGGGCTTCGGCGTCTCATCGCAGCTTTGGAGCTAAGTGATCGTTTGGCTAAATGAGGAGCCCCTGTCTCCACATGTTTGTGGGAGCTGTAATGGCGCTGTGCTCTCAGCAGGCTGGTGCAACGCTGCACCGGAGAATGAGGGAGACCGCTGGGCCTGCAGCGTGCCGTGGCCTGGGCTCATTCCTGTCCTCCTATGGACCCATTACTCTGCTCAGGGCTGATGTTCCAGCAGCAGAGATGGCTCCTCCTATGGATCCATTAGTCTGATGCAGGCGGACAGTAAAAAATCTGCAACAATGTGGATTCCAGATGCTGCAAGATGTTTGCTGAGCGTGGCATCTTATTATCCACATTTTACAGCTGCAAATGACACATGTAATAAGTTAACATACAGGAAAATAACATATTACAGGAGGATTTACACCATATGTGAGGGAAGCAAACTGTCCACATCAGTTTTTAAAGGACATTTTCACTAATAGCTCCTCTTTAAGTTTGAGCAAGCTTGAGAAATCTGCAGAGGAACATCACCCACATACACTCACTGTTTGTTTGGTTCTTGAAATCTTACAGAGATTTACATCAAGTTATATTTTTTTCCTCATCAGCAACTGCCAGGCTCTTTATTTTGACTTCAGGTTGTATATGACCCCATAAACATATTTTAGAGGTTGTTAAATGCAAATTGCATCTTTGTAATTAACTGAAAGTCCCTCATTTCACTTTATATTCATCTTCTCTGCACATACAAACAGGAATATTACCAATTACAACCATGACAAACAACAGAGATCAAGACTTTAAATTTTTCCCAGTTTTGAAGCAGTGAGAAAGCCACACATGAAAACATATAATAACAGATATAGCAGTTTTGTTCCTGTACTGTGTGAGGGTCCTCAAAGAGAGAGAAAGAGCGCACCAGAAACCAACTGATTAATTTACATAGATGTCAGCTCCTCTGCTCTTGCAGCTTGTAATCCTGCGGGTTTGTGTTCGATTTAAATGTAAACAAACATGGCAGACAACAAGAGTTTCTCATTTCAGAGTTCGCAGGTTTGAACTTGCATTCTCTAGAAGTTCGGACTTGGCAAGTTCATCCTTATGTTCAGGGCTATGGAAGTCCACAAAATGATCTTACCACAGTTGGAATGGCAGGGTACTCTGCTCGCGCCGCACAGCTGTGCTAACACGCACCTACACGTCACATCTTGTTATCTGTCGGTAAGCACTCTCATTGTCCATTTAGAATCTTTCAACATTCAGGTTTCAAACACAACTGGATAAGTATCTTATTCATAATTTTATGTGGCATCAACAGATTCTTACAGTTGTGCCACTTCTCCGCTGCCATGTTTGGAGTTTCCTTCTGACCGATGAGAGTTGCATTGTAGGATTATAGCTCAAATTACGTTTAGTAGCAGACTTAGTAAAAGGGGCGAGGGGGGTCCAGGTACGTGAACCGAACTTGTTTCATTACAAACTTTGGATTGGAACAGACCTGAGCTGTGATTGATCATGTATCATGAGTCCACAAGTACACTGAAGTATCCATATTGAGAAACGGCCAGTGTCGGCATTCTAAATGTGGCTAGCATTTAGCTTCCTATAACATCCTTGGTAGTTGTGATTTCTTTCCAGCTCCTCTCCTTTTCAGTTCGTCATGTATAACTCATAGGTTATGCTGTTTGGATGGTCATGTTTTGTAAACAGAACAATGAGTTGAACCTCCATTTTGACTTCATGCTTAGCCTTTATTCTTGTTGCCAAGGCTATGTTTGCTTCTTGCTTCAACCAGCTTGCTCCCTGATTGGTTTTGCTCTGGTCCTGGCCTCGGTGCACCTCACACACATCAGGACTTCTTCGTCCTTGATATACTGAATGTGTTTGATGTTTACGATTTCAAGTCGGGGCAGTCTGATTATTTTCTCTGAGGATAAAATGACTCTTTATACACCTCACACCACAGGATGATCAGGTCAGATCATCTTTAGCCAACAGATAGTCAGACCTTTCCTGGGTTTGATTGGGAACAGAGATCCCAGCCGAAAGTCAGGGTGATAGTCTTGTTGTGTTTACTTTGCCTAACAAAATAAACATTTCTCAAAGTAAAAAAGCATTTTCATGAAAAAAATCTGATATATTTTGATAAGATTTTTCTAAAAAACATACGACGGCATGTATACACCTAGTGACTGTAAATAGCCCATTTATTGACCAATGTTAGCAGCGCATGCTGCCCATTAGTGGACAAGATTCACAATTTCAGCTCTTGAGCAAAAGTATAGATCTTCCCAGTCAGATATAACTGCAATAAAAGTGGGAGTTGTTCAATCACATTGTAACTTGAGTAAAGTACTGGGGCACTTGCCTTTAGAAGGATTGGTGTATTTTGGAAAAAAAAGGTTTTACTCACTTACTATAATTTTTTAGATGCCCAAAAATAATAGGAACTACCAAAAGTAGATGTATGACCACAATAAATGTCAGCCAGACTTTACACAGTTCACATTTTTGGCAGCCATTTGAGGAGGTTTGTGGCCTTTTGAGCTCTTTAACGGTGGAGTATGTTCTTCCTTCCATTGCCTCACTTTTCCTTAAGTGTTTTGCTTCCCTTCTGCTGTGTTAGCATAAACCTCCTGAATTTTTTTTTAAATGATGTTCTTTATTTTTTTCCCACAAGACAGTGCTATTGATTGTGAGAGGGTTTCATACACTTTGGACCATGTTGAAATACAAAAGTAACTTGTAATCAGGACAACATAATAATCATTCATTCAGCAGTGGAGTGTTTTTAAGAGATTTGTGGCTGACAACAAAGATTTGCAGAAATCCCCATCTCAAGTCTAGACTCCAAAAGTGGGTTTGCTGTTTCATAGCACTGATCAGGATTAATAGTACCTTCAGAGCAGAAAAGTAAAAGCAGATAGTTTTCCATCATGCAATATCCAACAATGGACCCCAAATTTATTTTACAATATGCCATGAAGTGTTTGTGACCAATTTCTGATTTATTAGCAATGTTTTTACCTTGACAAACTTTGGAATTCGCCCAAAAACACCTGTGCGATTGTTGAATGTCGGCTGATTCACTGTAATGCCAAGAAGACTATTTCCTAAATTAAAGTACTGCCCATCAAATCGTGCAGTCAAGCTTTAAACAAAGGATGACATTTTCTGAAGACAATTCATGATTGGAGGCAAAATAAGTGACTGTAACTTTTTATTGTACATCAAAAATTATTTTCACCAAACATCAGAGAAAAAGTTGCAAGACAAAGCAAATAGATAGTTTTTCCATTTTCTCTGAGGATGAGAATAAACATTCATTTGCAAAATTGACCATAAACAAAGGAGAAGAAAACAATCATGTGTAAAATGTTTGAGGATGAACGCTGCCAAAGCAGGAGAAGATCCACTGACAACAACACAGAGACGTTATTGTCTGATTGTCTGCAGATCACACAAGAACGCACACAGCCGGCGTGTCCCTCAGTCATCGGCTACAGAAAATTATTTGTTCCAGAAGGAATCGGGGAGAGAAACAGACAGTCTCAGCAGTGTTGCCAGATCGTGCAAGAGAAACAAGCAACTACGTCTATGAAAACAAGCTTAAAAAAAAACAGTTGGATCTCTTGGGAAATAAATGAAAGGCCCAAAACATGGGACCATACCTACCTCAGTGAAGCCACTTCAGCTGGTCTGAGTTAGTGTCTACATTAGCTAATACCATCCATTCAGGTTGTGCATTCATCAGCTGTTATCAGTGACATGTGGCAGTGTTGCACAAAGCCAATCACAGGCAGCACACTGACGCTTTGTTTACACGGAGATTCTGTGACTTAAAAAGCAAAGACTTTTCCTTTGCGTATTCAAAGTCGATCCACGATCAAATGGAGACACTAAAAAAAATGAATAAACCGCTGTAGCGTGCATGCCCGTTCAGTTGATGGCGATGTAGGTTTGCAGAGAGGCAGCGCTGCTACAACACGTACATAGAAGAAAAACTTTTCACAAACAACAACAGCGAGTGGACGCGCAAAGACGCAGGAGTTTCTTGTCTGGACAACAAATCTGTACGGATAGTTTTGTCTGGATAACAAACCGAGCACAGTAAGCAGCACACATGCTACTCAGTAGATGGCCGAAGCTGTTGTTGTTCCTTGTATGTGCGTGCAGCCTTCATGTTACAGAGTACTGCGCATGCGGTGACATCAGCGTTTCACCCTGAAACGCTCTGACATTGGTTAACACAGAGCTGCATGGAGGAGTGTATTGAAAACTCTCCACTCTGGACACTGGTTTTAAGAGTTTCCAGATTCAGGCACTCCGTATAGAGTTCCCATGTAAACGCAAGGCCAACACACAATGAAAACTTATCAGATTTGACCGTATTCAACCTCATGTAAACGGCCCCTAAAACATCAAAGACTTATGAGGACCATGAGACACTGAGATAAAGTTATTGGACTTTTTGATGCATCATTAGAACTCTGTATCATGAAGCACCTTCTTAACTTGCTTGTACATCACCAGTTTGTTAAGCAGGGTACACGCTAGGGCTGAACGATTTGAGAAAATAATCTAATTGCGATATTTTTCCCCAGTATTGCAATTGCGGTTTACTCTGCGATTGTTTTAATGTTCCTCATCTTATGTATTCTTAAACAAGCATAAGCAGTAGATTGTCTTATAGTATAACCAATATGACATTAAATCAATCTAAGGATAAAAGATTTGAGAATAAGTGGAGAAGTGAAGAACAGAAGCAAAATAGATATGAAATTGTAAAAAATGGGTAAAACAATGGTACGAAAGCAGAAAAAAGTTAATAGGTGCAAAATAGGTATGAAATTGCCAAAAAAATGGCAAAAAAAAATCAAAAATGACCAAGGAAAATTGATTATAGCAGCAAAATTGGGATTAAATTTCAAAAACCATGTAAACATTCCAAACATGGTCTGACAGTGGCCAAAAAAAAAAAAGATGAATGGGAGCAAGATAGGCATAAAGTTGTAAAAACTGGGTTAAAAAGGGTTCAAATAGACATGAAATTGCAAGAAACTACATCACAATGCCAAAATGTTCAGCACATTTTGGGTTAAAAACATATCATTGTCTGTGATTTGAAAATTGCAACAAGCCATATTGTGATTTAATCTAATTTGCAATTGTTCAGCCCTAGTACACACCAAGGATTTTCTACAGCTGAAGAGAAGTTTTATCTGTTAGAGATCCCACACAGGAAGATAAAAATCAGACATTCAACAGTTTGGATTGTAATGTGTGTGCTGTACTCTGATAATTTCAACACAGCACACATATTCTGTCCCACCAGTGATCTAGGATCCAGTCCTCCTAACCGAAAATGTTATCAAATGTGATCCAACAGAAAAAAGAAGAAAACATTGAAACAACCAGAACACCCTACACACAACATGGAAGAGGGCACACGAGAAGAGGGAATGACGGCGATCCCAATTTATAGAAAGAAAGGCATTTGAAAAAAAAAATCAGAGTGACCACATGAGCTTGTCCTCCATTTCTGAGATCAATCAAACTTCATGTTTCAGGTTGGCCATGCTTAGTTTTATTTATGCCTACTTCCTTGTTCCTCAGTCAGCTTGCTTTTTGATTGGCTACATTTTCCACGTCACTATTCACAGAGTCATGACTTGTTTTAAATTTAAAAATTGTCCACTAAATACATTCCGCTTTCGAGCTGATTATTGGGACAAATTCAGTCTTAACGTCTCACACCACAGGATAATCTTATAAAACATAAGATAATCTGGCATTCGCCACCCTTGGTCTGAAAGGGAAAAGTCAGGACAAAAACAGCCGGATAATCTTCATGTGTGAACTAGGGATGTAACGGTTACCGGTAAAATGGTAAACCGTGGTAGAATTTCCCACGGTAATCGATACCGCATCCTATAAAAATTACCGTTTTACCGTGTTTGATAACCACAGTGCTTCAAAAACTCATTTTCCGTCAAAGTTCGCGCTTTATGGATTTAATCGATCGTACTCTGGAAACATTAGAGGAGAATACATTGAGGATATCTGCCATGGAGAGGGAAGACTATAGGAGAGTCACAAAGGGGGCTAACTGCAGTAGAAAAAAAAAAAAGGCCATGACATGGTCTAATATGACAAGCTATAACATGGACACTAATGCTGCAGGCAAACAAAAATCTGTGAGTTTATGTAAAAAAGGTTATTTGTTGTTTATTTTCAATTGTTTATGAAGATAATCCTGTTTAAAGTTCAAATCTGTTGTTTTCTTTTCTTTTAATTACACACTGTTCAAGCATTTATAACATAATAATGAAAAATACTTGCTAGAATTGTTTACTTTTATTTCTAATGAAAGAAGGGTAAAAAAGGTACTCAAAGGGCATTTCTAGACATATTTATTGAAAAAAAGACAAAAAAGAAGTGTTTTGATTATAATATTAAAGGGGTTAAATCATTTCAGACTGTGTTAAAGTACTTTTTGAACATTCTGAGCACACCGCAACAATACCGCGATAATAATGATAACCGTGATAATTCCGGTCACAATAACCGTGATACAAAATTTTCATATTGTTACATCCCTAGTGTGAACCCCACTTTAGTTTGTATCGGGATGCACCCTAGGATCTTGCGAGGTCGTGATGTTGGGCTGGACGGCAAAAAGGAAAGCCCCCTTGAGGTCTCAAAAGAACAAAGATGTGTCATAGAAAATGGTGTTAATAAAGACTTTGGTGACAGATTGGGCGAAAACACACACAAACCACAAACTGTGACACAATTTATAGATTTGTAAAGCCTGAGAGTGCAGTCCTGTTATCAGCCTGTAACACAAAGAGAAGCTGCAGACAATCATCCTTTACAAGCCCGAACATTAATGATTTCTTTTATTTACCTCAAGTTAATTTTAATGTTGGATATGTCCTGTTTTTCCTCTCCAGGAGGTAACTAAACAAACTTCCAAAAGAGTGTTCAGTCCAAAGGAAGCTGCTTGTTTGGTTTCATTTCTCATAGAAAACATCACAGACAAACAGGAGCATATTTTCTGCCATGTTCTGATGTCACACTGTATGATTTCCAGGGATTAAAGTCTTTTCAGCTTTAAATAGTCAGCCCTGGCTGCAGTTTGGAGACAACATGACACAAAATGAAGCCTTAATAAAGTAACTGTGTAATTCTTTTACAGAAATAATTCAAAGTTTTCCAGACACACGGCAGCTTTTACTTAAAATGGTCTTTTTTGACTGTACCTCTAATAGTCTGATACTTACAAAACTGAGCAGACTTATTCAGTGAAGAATTTCCTAATTTTTTTTAACTGTTGACCAGCCCAGGTTTTCCTCTCACAAGAATTCAATGTAGATTGACTTTTGATTCATTAGTTCGAAGTCTGATAAAACAAAAAGATTTCCTCTGTGAAGAATTTATTTTAAATTTTTTTTTTTTTTTTTTTTTTTTTTGACTGGGTTTTTTCAGTAGGTTTTCAAGAATTCAATGTAGAGATATTTTTTAGGAATGACAGGAAAGGTTATGGTTTCTCTCTGTGTTCTGTTTTTGAATTTACTTTTGACCGGTTTTCATGCTGTACATAAAGACTGGGTTTAAAGCTATGGTCTACGATTTGGAAGCTTGGTACAAACCTAATAACACCGTTTATAAGGCCGTTATGGTCCGATGGTCCAATCTACACAATATAAAGACCAAAAAGAATTTTAAAAAATCCATTCAGTATATCCGCTGCAAAGCGGCACAATAGTTGACCAATCCGACTCTGAGGGAATGGCGGGATTGCTGTGAATCCATCCAATCCCCTGTCTCCCTGCTCTGGGTACCTACCTCTCTCATGTACCGGTGAAGCTGATATATATGTATATATATATATATATATATATATATATATATATATATATATATATATATGTAAAATATGGATATATATATATAGGAAAAGGCTGAAGAAAGGAAGAAATATATATATATATATATATATATATATATATATATATATATATACATATATATAGATATATATAGATAGATAGATAGATAGATAGATAGATAGATAGATAGATAGATAGATAGATAGATAGATAGATAGATAGATAGATAGATAGATAGATATTTATGTTGTTAGGAGGCGACAGGAGCTGGGGGGCAGGATCTTGGAACACAGAGGGGAGGGGTGAGTGAAGGGGGGGCAGGCTGCGTTTTTCAAATCTGTCTCAACAGCCAAACTGGTTTTCAGATCGTAGACCCTAGCTTTAAGCTATGTTTAGATTAGGGCTGATTAATATGGACAAAATTTCATACCTCGATATTGATGCCGGATATCTCGATATCGGTACGATTTGATATGACTACAGTTTTGGTGAAAACCAAGCGGTGCATTCAAGGGCAATTGTATAAATGAAATTTGTTGTGACTTCCAGAGCGAGCGCGGGGGAATTATATATTGTTCATAATGTTGTTTTTTCAATATTAATATCTTGAATGTTCATATCTTGATATAGTTAAGATAACGATATATCTTTCAGCTCTAGTTGAGATGTACCTGGGTCTTCTGATGGACTTGAATACACTGCCTCAGGTGTGCACAGAGCAGACATTTTCCTACTTTTATTGACATTGTACCACATCAGGTCGACACTGCAGCTGCAAACATCAACTCTGAGATGCCAACTTTCAGGGTCCCTCTCATTACATCACTCTGTCCAACTTTCTTTCTTCACTCTCGTCCTTTCTTCCCATCTTAGCTCCTCCCTGTGAGGAACTGAAAAAGACAAGTAAGGAAGAGACGCGAGAATAAAGAAGACACCTTCACTTCTTCAGTCTGAGCTGAATAAGGTGTTGATTATGAGCTGCTCAGCTGATTGTCTATCAAACACGTCTTCACACAAACACCCTGTGATATCAAAAAATGAACAAACATGATTCCAAAGAAAAAGTGGCAAACCTTAAACAACTGTTTGTTAAGACTATACATCCTCCTGTGTTCACAGTTTCAGAAAAACATCTAAAATGTAAAGGTGTGGTATTGTTCCCAACGCCACGTGTTCAAATCAGTCACATTGCATCTAAAGCAGGGTACACACACAAAAAAAAATCAACTTGTCCATTTCCAGACCAAGGACAGAAAACACCAGATATTTTATGCTCTTGTAAGATTATCCAATGGTCTCTGAAATGGTTGGGATGACAATCATAAACATTAAACTCCAAAATCTTCACATGTGGGGAAAACCCACAACTCCAGCGTCATGACTCTGACTTGTGACTTCAGTGTCACCAATCAAGAAGCGAGCTGATTGAGGAACAAGGAAGCAGGCGTAAATAAAAACAAGCGTGACCGACCTGAAACATGAAGTTTGGTGGACCTCAGAAATTGAGGTCAAGCTCATGTTCATGCTGTCTCCAGGATTTTTTCCACAGTCTTTCCTTTTTTTTTTTGTTCAGGATTTTTCTGTCAAGAATTGTCCCAAGGCCACCGTCATTCACTATGTCCCCTTCCATGTTGCGTGTTGTGTTTACCGATGTCTCTTCTTCATTTTTGTTAGGTCCTGTTGATCACATCAGACTTCTGTCTTGGAGGACTAGATTCTACATCAGTGGGAGGACAGTGTGGTTATGTGTGTGGTGTGCTGTGAGATTATCAGAGCACACCACACAGTACAATCAAAGCTGTTCAGACCAATTGCACAATGTTTTTGTATAGGTATGTTAGCTTACCAGCAGGCCAGTGTAACACACAATGGCCATGATTACATTATGTTTCTTACTTAAGAATTTATTATTCAGACTTAAATCATTCAGAAGCAAAGTTTTCTCCTTCATGTTTACATGGAAATAATTATTCTAAACAAAGGTTAACATGGAAAACACATTTATTCTCCTTTTTTCAAGGCCTGGCGATTGGGAATGTTTCTGATTGGACAGTGGTGGACGTGACGTTGCGACGTATTTGTGTCTACTGGAAGAAAAATTCCAGTTCAGCGTCTCCATCAGGGAAACCTTGTCCAACTTGGATGCTACAGCTTTGAAACAGTCCACATATTAATGCTTACATCAATCCACACTTCAGAACCTTCTAAAATTCTAATTATATAAGCTGTCTCGGCTTGTGTGAAGTCCCAAGCTTTCTTCGGGCAGCCACCCTGTTTCCGTAAGCGTCCTCTGCCTCATTGATGCAGGACGAGGGAACGAGCATGCGCAGAACGACTGGAATTATTTTAAAGTGGAATGAAAGTATACATGATCTAGGAGTAATTTAATTTGGAATTAAAATGAGAATAAACCAGCCAATTAAGTTTTTTTTAACTATCATTTTCATACTGAATTAGGTGTTTATATGATCTTTTTTTTATTTTTTTAAAGACTATTTAAGTTTTATTTGGAATTAAAGGGGAATCAAAGTTCTCATGTAAACTTGATTATTGATACTTTGTCTTTACACAAGCCCTATGGTCAGGACTGACCATACCTAACCTTAAAGTAGTTTTGCCAACTCAGGTTCAGAGATTTACCCAACTTAATAAGAAAAGTTGAGACAACTCCTTTGATGAACTTCATACAACAAAAAAAATATTTATATTTTTTTTATGGAAAAATAAATTTAATGCCAGCAATTGTAAGTTTTCCTTATTACAGTCCATAGTCAATAATGATGAATGAAACTAATCCTTGATTTAATTTTAAACCCAACCCCAAAAATCTCCTGAATTGAAGAAAGATGCTGTGGTTCGCCACTCAAGGCAACATGACTAAAGCTACCCTCAGTGGAGATACAGCAGAAATATGTACCATTGAGCTTATCCCAACACTTTATTACCTGTCATGCAAACCAGTAGGGGTGGGAGAAAAAAATCAATTCACATAAGTATCGGGATTTTTTGTTTGAAGATTTTTAGATTGATTTTTTTGTTCAAAAAAAGATTTTTTTCAAAATTTAAATGCTTCATTTTCATCTATGTTAATAAGCCACTTTTAAATGCAGTCCAGGCTTTTGAAGAGAGAGTATAAACAGCTGGTTAAAAAATATTGCTGATTAAACCCTAAAAATGGACTCGGGTGATGTGTATTTTTCCCTGATATAGTCTGTAGGCATCATCATTGTTCACTTTTTTTGCTGGTGTTTAAAAAGCTAACAAAAGATTGCAAATATCGGCCATATCGTAGAACCGCAATTTAAATAGAATCTGCACCTGAAAAATCGAATCAAGAGAAAAGTGTCTCGTCCCACCCCTACAAACTAGTGTCATCTTTCTTACCTTTGCTTCACACCTCAGCTTCGCGTTAGCTTAGGTGCTTAATAGGTTAACTTCTTTGGACCCAAAGGCTGATCCATTACAGCATCGATTGATGTATGATATAAAGTGGAATAAATAACAGGTGGACAGTTTCTTGATAAAGCAAGAAAGATTTTTTTCAAGCTTCAGTGTTTTGGATACTCTTAATCATCAAAATTACAACAAGCAACTGACTCTGCTTTCTTCCATGATGCTCAAATTCTGTTATCTATTTAATTTACAGGCGACAAGTTCAGACGCACCAATAAAACAAGTGTGCCGGTGTCTTCAGATTCCTCCTTCCTTTGCTGACTGTGCCTGATGTTTAGTAACATGAAAGGAGGGAAGCCGCCTGTTTCCCTGCGGAGCGGTAACGTCTCTATTTGTCGTCCCCGGGGAACCGGCACTTGTCAGCGTGCAGCTCTACAGAGATAGATCCCGCCTCTGACTCTGAGGGAAATCACCTCGTTTGTTTTGTGTCAATCCACTCAAATCCTGCAGCGCCATTGTGCTGCGACAGCCCCGGCCCTCCCCTGCTCTCCCCAGAGACAACAGGCCGCTTTATTTCTGTCTGCACGGGAAAAAGGTCAAGTTAACACAACAGAGACGTGGAGTTTACTCACCTTTTTATAATGCTAAGAGGAGCGTGATGTCTATTTCTGCTGTGATTTGTGCTGCTGACAGGCTGAAAGAAAATCATAAGGTCTTTTTTCAGGACAAACACAAGTTTAACTTTATATCAGAAAAAAAGCAGGACATTTAGGGCACATAAGACAAGTTAAATATTCTGTGGAAGATAAAAGGAAAATATCTCAAAGAGATTTTTCATATTGATAATCATGTTTGTCTGTGAATAGATCCTCCTTTGGTTGAGAGGAGCGGTACTTTCTGCTTGGTCAGTTAGTTATGAGAAACAAACTTGGGTGAAGGAGTAAAAATCATCTTTGCTCTACGTCTGCATATGAGCAAGAGGCATTTTGATTTGCTGCCTGATGTTTGGAAATACATCCTCCTTTAGGTTAGGGGAGAGGGGCTCTCTCAACTCGGTCAGTTAGTAAAAATGTGAAAGTCCACAAACTCCAGTCATAACTCAACTCACCCATCAAAGTATTTACTTTATCAATGGTGTAGCACAATTTCACTTCACAAAAACAAATACAGAATGATAATAAAAAATAAAGTACAGAGAAACATAGATGTTCTTGAAATTTGTGTTGACTATATTGGGGCTTACATGTTCAAACCAGGCCACAACCTTTGGGGATAAAAAAAGGAGGCCCATGTGAGTGCCAAAACCTGCAGTACCCAAAGTGTCCACTTGAGGCTAGAAGCAGAAACCTGACACCCAAATGATTGCATGCAGGAAATTACGTTTTTTCATCTTTACAGCCTGGTTCAGAAAACATCTTCAGTCTGAATAAATGGTACATCTATGAGCTCTCACTGTGAGGATGGTACTTTTTTATTTATTGAGGATTTATTTGCAGATTTCTGGTTTTTGGAAATGTTTTACTTATTGGTCAGATGGCTTTAAGTCCCACCTCAAAGCAGCTTCTCTGTCTGTGAGTACATTGAGGTTAAGTTCAGTTGAGATGATGTGCAGTATGGGTCTGTGGTTCCAACACGTATACACATAAGATAATGCAAATGTATTGGGATCATTGATTATGTTTACAAATACAATAATCATTTTCAAACTGAAATTATAAAGCATCAAACTGTATTTTTTGCCATTAAAATTAGGGCTGGACAATATATTGAATAAATCACTTAATTTCAAATTACTTTCTGCAGAAGATTTAAAATAATGAAATATCTTGATTTTTTTTTCTCTCAGCTTACTTTGACTCCAATCAGAAGTTGTTGCAGTTTCTGAAAATAGAAGTACTGAAAGTGTTCTGTTTTATAGTGGAAGGCTTTGTCAGGCTCTGCACAAGTACATGGACATGTTTAGACTTGTATTAGTTCTTTAAATGAGATTATATTTACAGAGATTCATTGAATATACTGTGAAAATACTGGTGGCCCTCTACATTCTAACCACATAACAGTCATCTCAAGACAAAATTACAGCATACATTTTACTGTAAGAGGTGAAGTATTTTTTATTTTTTAACATATTTGGACAACATAAAGGAAAAACTTTATTTTTTGCTTTTTTGAGAGAACTTTTTTTTTGCAGTTGTAGATTGTGCTTTGTGGAAAAAAATTGGGGATTTCATTTTTTAGGTCATACGGCCCAACCCTAATTGAAGTAGAAGACCTTCTTTTGCCATATAGTAAGTAAATGTAACATAGTTGAATTTGTACTGTTCTATAGCAATGATTACAGGTTTTTGCTTTATATATACATACAGATATTTTCCTCCTTACATCCGTGAAATCATCTTTATAATCAGGCACCCTGCACCAGTCTCAGTCCAAAGAAGAGCAGATTCCTAAAGGACAAATTTCTGTTCTAAATGGCTTGGAAAGTGTTTGATATTTCTCTTGTCATGTCCTTTCGGGGTGTCAGTTGTTTCTGTGAGCAGACAGTGACCAACAAGCAAACCCTGTTGAACGTTCCCGCCCACAGCCTCAGTCTGATCAAACCCTCAAATGAGATATTAAGACATTACGCTGACATGCTGCGCTCATATACCATTACACTTGTCATGCATTGTTCTGACATCTTACCGTGTTGACTGCTCATGTTGACAGTATGTGGCGGCACAAACACAGTGAGACCCTCCTGCACCAATAATAATAAGCATTATTGAGCAGTGTACCGAAGCAGGTGCAAAGACGCCCACTTCTTCCTCCCCCATCCCTGACGAGCCCCCTATCACACACAGATGTTTCCCATCAAAAGGCACCCACAAACCTCTCCACCCTGAGTATGTAAACCAAGATAAGCACCCATTCAAACAGAGGGACTCTGAAAACTGCACCTTGCTATTGAGCCACTCTTTCTTTTACAATACACACTTCAAGACGGCAAGCTGCCTCTATTTTCTCTCTGAGGGGTCACATATGCTTTGCCGCCACCAGCAAACATGCAGGTATGACGTGTGTGAAAGGCATTTGTACACTGACAAGAAAAAGGGATAATACCAGAGTGGTATTTGGATGGGGGAGAAAAAAAGGGAATGATTGAATAACAGTAATTAAAGCAGTTATTCGTTCAGCGAGCACCTGCATGAGGGATGATATTGCTCCTTAATTCAGCTCAGTTTAACTTCTCTCAGCCGGTGGTTCCAGCGTCGCCTCATTAATCGCTGATTGGCATCGAGCTGTTCACAGGAACAAACTGTTTACTCTGTCTTGCCTGTTTTCTCTGGGCTGCACACGGTGTCGGCCTCTCTCAGATGCAGCATTAAGGCCTATTGTGCTGAATGAAGCCAGCACCGCAGTCTTTACACGTTCTTTTGTGGACTGTTTGATAAAGAACATTCATATAAACATCAAGAACAGAAAAGAGTACATTTGTACATGATTCAGTATTGGCTTTTTGTTCATTTTAACATGTCTGTACAAGTTTAAAGGGAAAAGGTGATCAGTAACAGGGAATTTAAGTCTAGGTGGATATTACAGTGAACTTGAGTTATGTGCTTAAAATTAGCAAATATACTCTGACTGGCCCGGTCCACTGTTCAAGTGGTCATCCACACAAATAGCTAATCAACCAATCATATGGCAGCAGCTCAAAATGTATGCTATAGGCATAGTCATTATGACCCTCTGATGTTCACATCAATCATCAGAATGGAGAAGAAAGGTGATTTATGTCAGTGTGAATGTGGCGTGGTTGTTAGTACCAGACAGGTCGATCTGTCTTTTTTACACTCAATCTCAAAGAGTTGTCTGAAAGGGACACAATTCAAGAACTGAACACTATGGAACAATTGACCTTTTACCTGAAACATGCTACCAAAAAAGGTCAAAAACAATATACCAGAAAAAGTGGATTACTTATTGTAACCGGAAGTAACGTTCTACAACTTACTCTGAAATATGTTTCTGTCCTCCATTGAGAGCTCTGCACCTATTAGGGATGTAGCAGTATAAAAATTACATACAGTATCACAGTTATTATGACCAAAATGATCACGGTTATCATTATTATTGCCATATTGTTACAGTGTGCTCAGAAAAGTACTTTTACACACTCTTGCAATCATTTAACCCCTTTAATAAAATAACTTTAACAGCTCTTTTTTTGTTAATAAATATTTGAGGAAGTGTTCGTTAAGTTTTTTTTTTACCCTTTCTTCATGCACAGTAAAAGTAAAGAATTCTGGCAAGTATTTGTCATTATGCTTAAACAGTGTGCAATTACAAGAAA
This sequence comes from Scarus forsteni, assembly GCA_036419115.1. Taxonomy (NCBI): domain Eukaryota; kingdom Metazoa; phylum Chordata; class Actinopteri; order Labriformes; family Labridae; genus Scarus; species Scarus forsteni. The sequence continues at coordinate 6,181,843 of JAZDUH010000508.1, forward strand.
AGCAAAAACAGATTTGAACTTTAAACAGGTTTCTCTTCATAAACAATTTTAAATGAATGTGTTAAAAGTTTTGAGATGGCCAAAAATAAACTTAACCTATTTTACATTAACTCAAACATTTTAGATTGGGTGTCCATGTTACAGCTCGTTATATTTGACCATGTCCAGGCGGGGTTTTTTTGTTTTTTTTTTTACTGACGATAGTCCCTGAGGTAATTCCTGTCTAGTTAGCCCTCGTCCACGACTCTCCTCTGGTCTCCCCTCTCCCTGGCGGATCTTCTCCACATTTTCTCCTCCAATATTTCCAAATTACGATTGATTAAACCCATAAAACATGAATTATGATGGAAAAAGACGATCAATTATGAAATACGTCAAATAAACAGCAAAACAATGACAAGTACATGCTCTGGAATGATACTAATGCTATTATTTACAAAACTTATAAATTATTTATGCAGAAAATACTGATAAACCACCTTTAATGTACTCCAGTTTGGCTCACTGATTCTTCTCGCTCTCTCCGGCTCAGTCAGCTCACTTATCTGAGGGGTGACAGTAGTTTCAGGCATCTTTTTTCCAAGGCAGCTTCGTGTTACGATAGGGTGACCTTCTTCATACAGTTTACCCTCGACATCCTTGTAAGTCCAAACTTCAACCAGATTTCAGACTTTGTCTGTTTCGAGGGGAAAACCTCCGCTGTAGTGTCTGAGCAGGGCTCCATAACAAACTGCGTATATGCGACTCCATCTTAGGGACTACGACTGCTTTACCGAGGAGCGGACACACATAGTTCTGTTTTTTCCAGGCAATGAGTAGCATCATCGTGAGTTACTGACACAGTCTGGTAATCAAACACGGTTTACCGGTAATTTAAACAGGATGCAGTAATACTAGCCATGGGAAATTTTACCGCGGTTTACCATTTTACCGTTAACTGTTACAGCTGTAGTACCTATTAGGGGTGAGTATTGGCAAGAGCCTCACGATACGATACGATACGTATCACGATATCACAATATTGTGATATATTGCGATATTCTACAGTTATGTAACTTTTCCATTTTATTGTTTTTGAAGTATGTCAAATGCAGTATTTCATACATACACTTAACTTGAAAACAGAGTGCATCAAGCCACTTAAACTTATGTTGCAAAGAAGTAATTCTTGTTTTCCCTTTAACAATGTCTTTAAAGCACCCTAACCTGCAGTGCCACTCAAACTGTAATTTTACACATGAGGAACTAGAAAAGCACTCGGAGAGCGCCAAGCAGCACAGTTCCCACAAAGAATCCTTTGAACAATTTCTGGATCCAGCACCAAAATTGAATCAATTCTTCCTTTTCCCATGCAGAACATTTCCTGAAAATCCATCCATAACTTTTTGAGTTATTTTGTTCACAGACAGACAGACAAACAAACAACCTCTACCGAAAACATAACCTCCTTGGCGGAGGTAACAAAGTGCTTTAAGTTACTGACAGCACAACAGTAAGTAAAAAAAATCACATATTTCATTTGTCACTGTCTGAACTGAATAGGCTGCATGAAACAAAACCAGTGCATACATATTTATAAGTTGTATTTTATTTTCAACTCTGATAAAATATTGGTTTTTATTTTTACAAAAAAATCAATCGGAAGATTTGAAATATCAATATTGGATTGGGGTCAAAATATCACGATATATTGCTGTGTCGATATTTTTTAACACCTCTAGTACCTATGTGATTATGGATTTCACCACTTATAAACCATTTCAATATTTCCTTCAAACTGTGCATAATGTCACAGGATGTCAGACATCTTGTCTGCCATGATTACCCTGTCTGTTCCTTGTTATATGTGTTGTATTTTTTTAGGTGATTGTTCAAATGAAATGATAAAAAAAACTTTAAAGAAAATGTGACAAGATAAAACAAGTTTAGGAAAATCAGACCAATGACATTTATTTATGTCGGTTTACATGAAAAGACATTTTTGCTGCAGTTGATTGAGAGGAAAATGGCCAGAGTTATTTCAAATGATAGAAAGGTAACTTATGACTCAAATAACCACTCATTACAACCATTATAAGACCATTTCTTTCCACATAAGGTGTTCAGTCTTAAAGCAAATTGGCTACAGCAGTAAAAGACTTCTCACATTCAGATGGTAGGGTCAGAATATGGTGTAAAGAACATTAAAGCATCCGATCTATACTTCCTTATAACAGCATTTCAGGCAAGTGGTGGTGGTTTAATGGTGTGGGGGATATATTCTTGCCACATTATGGGCCCTTAGTACCATCTGAGCATTGCTGAAACCCCACAACTTGCCTGAGTGTTGTTGCTGACCTTGTCCATCCCTTTACAACCACGTTGTACCCATCTATCTCAGGACAACACGCCCTGTCACACAGCCCAGATCATCTCAAGCTGGAATCTTGAAAATCATGATGTGTATTTACTGAAATTGCCTTTGAGTGTAAATTATCCAGACATGATACTTTAAAATTGACTTAATCGTCTTGTGAATTTAACAGCCTTAAAGGATAAGTTCGGTTTCTACAGCTTTCACATTGTTTATAGAATGAAGTAGAACAATATACTCACCCAGAAGGCCTTCCTGATCCAAACAGTGCTTCAGGAGATATTTAGATCCAAAATCGAGCGGCGGACATCCATATAATGGTAGCACACGGGGCATGTATAGCGCCGCTCCTAGAGCTGCATTAATCGTCCAAAAACTCATTAGTTTCACCAATATTTCATCATGGTCCTTCTTCAAGGAGAAGGTTTGCCTCCGCGCATGCGCAGTACTCTCTGGAGAGCTGTTCTTCTCCTTTCCTCCACGTCCTCCTTTCTATGAGCTCCTAATCTGTAAACTCTGGCTCTAAACTGTAAGGACACCCATCATATTCACAGTTCTCCTCCACAACATCTTCATCCCATAGATATTTGTCCATTTTGCACAAAACTGGAAGAAGAAAGTCGTGTAGCTTACAAAGACATGTCTGGAGCGACAAAGACTGTAATGGAGGAGTAGCCCGAGCGGACCATGATGAAATATTGGTAATGCTCTAATTTTCTACTTCCATGCTTCTTTATTTTTGGACTACTTCATTCCAGGCGGAAGGACACCTGCAGTGTGTGGAAGTATTACCAAAATAATGGAGTTTGTAGTGGAAAAGTGCAGATTTAGAAATGTGCTCAATGCTTTGCTTCATCTAAAATGTGTCATCCAGGGAGGAGCTCTTGGCCATATTTATAAAAATGTACATTCTGTCTTCTTCTGCTCTCTTTGAATAGACTAACTTACATTGAGTCAGTGTCAATCATTCTTTATTTGTATAGCAACAGTTTATAACAAGTGTTATCTCAAGGTACTATACAATAAAGTATACTGAAGCCATACTTTTCATTTTAAAGATATACAGATATGCATATATACAGATATATATGTTGAAATATATTGATATACACATGCATCCACCCAGAGATGTATCCAAACAGGCAAGGACAATAAGACAAAAATCAGATTTGTCCCTGCTGATTATAAACTCAGTCAGTTAATTGTTTTATATTTGGCACCATGTTTGTTGAATAACACATTTTTGAAGGTTAGCTCCTTGAGATATGGTGTCTCATTTTCAAGAGGGACCTCATGTCTATGTAGTTGGAAAGATAGTTTCGATGGATGCATAGTCAATACAACCATGGATGGAGAAATCGATCGACTTTTAACTTTATCTTTAATTATTACAATATGGAGAGGACTGATGTTGATTAATAAAGCAGCATCCAGCTGAACTGCCATTACAATGGGTTTAACTGCTTGTATAGGATGAATGAAGTTACATCATTTCGATGCAGGATAGAGCAAATGGAGTTAAGCAGGACCATGCAGCAGGTCATTCATATATCAGTGTATTAACTAGGGCTGTAAAGTCCAAGTCGACTGGTCGACTAGTTGGCCAATGCGTGATCAGTCGACCAAAATTCTGATTGGTCGACCAAATGTGTCAATTTATTTTTTTCCCTGCAGTTCATTTCATCAGGAGAAACGCATTAAGTGAGATGGGGGTATTTTCTGAGCACCCCCATCATGTCTTAGAACACCATTTTAATGTATTTATCGTTCATTTCAATATTTTTATTCAAGAACATTTCAGTATTCTAGTCTAATAATCGTTTATTTGTTTTATAACTGCATGCGCTCTGCCCCCTGCCCGCGCTGCAGCGGCGGCATCCCTCACCCATTCCACGCTGGATTTTATGCCTCATATAAACACCCAAATGCAAAAGCGACATCACAGAAGGAATTGACAATTTATTTCTGAGGATATGAGGCCCATTGGTGTCGTGGAAGGCCAAGAAAAATATTGGAACCTGGATATTCAGTGCCAGCGCGCCAGACAATTACGCACGCGCTCACTGCAAAATACGAGGGAGGAAAAAAGAGAAAGTTTCCGAGTTAATAGAAAAAGATAACAGATGTGGACGTCTCTTCAAATGGAGTCCTATATAACAGTGACTGCCCATTTCATTGATGAAGACTGGAAAGCAAAGAGTCTTGTGTGGAGAGAAAAAAAGAAGGAAAGGCACACACAGGGGCGAAACGCGGGGGGGGGGATTGGTCGATTTTTGGTCGACAATAGCTGTGTTTTAGTCGACCAACAATTTCTTTGGTTGATTACAGCCCTAGTATTAACTACTGGCATAAACATCATAAAACCCCATTTCAAACATAGTGAACTATCCCTTTAACACGCATTTCACATTATGACAATATTATATATTTGATGACTTGTATGTAATCGACACCTTTTCTAACAAACAATATAAACCAAATGATTGCCATCAAAACCAGCAAACTTATTCATCCTCTCTACTCCTTTGACTTTAATAAAACCATAAAAAACTACAAATGATTTAACTTCTTCATATAGGATCTAACTTAATGAACAATATGAATAAGCAGATTCACACACTCTAACATACTAACAGAACATTTCTCGGGGCCTCACAGGGGCGGCCCTCCCACTCCCTGAAAACACTGCTGCCAGTCAACATAAAGTGGGGTCAAATCCCAAAGAGCATTAACTCTGAAGCCTCCCACAGAAAAACAATCAAATGTATGCAAAGATGTATTGTGGGGTGGGAAAAAGCTTTACATTCTCCAATATATCAAAACACAATTAAGTGGAGTGACAATTACGGTGAAAAGAGAACCTGTAATTATATCTGTGAGGCCTTCAACTCACACTGATGGGGAATAATAGCTGGTTATGGATGATCATGTTCACATTGTTATTTTTCTGACAAGCAAGTTTGATCAGCTCATAAGTTCTGACTTATAAATATAAGTGACGTGAGATCAAGCCTTTCGCTTGGTTAATGTTTTTTGTTTATTATGATAGTGGAGGTTTAATTTCTTTGCGTGGTCCAATCAATTTCAATAGATCAATTATGTGGTGCAGAAAAGAAGAACATGAGAGTCTGAAACTGTTCCTAATCATGTTTACAAGTCTACGAATGATAGCAGAAATGGTTTGCATTTAAGAAGAGAGAGGGACAAATTTTGATTAAATTTTTAAGCATGGCTTAAGTGAGTTGTCCCAAAACACTTTGTCATCACTCCTTCCAAAAATAAAAAAAGCTTTCTACAGTTTAGGGGTGTAAAAAATAATCCTTTAATTCAAAATGCAAGATACAAAGTGTTTATTGTCATTTGCATATTAAACACGTTTCCCTGCACAATAAATTTCTACTCTGCGTACATGTCACGTATTCCTCCTGCGCGGAAGAATACATGACGAAAGTCAGTAAGTTCCAGAAAAATTAAATGTTTTCCAAAAACTTAATGAACTCAAAAAAAGTCTAGGTGACATACTCTTATGCTGCGTACACACCGGACGCTACTTGTACTACCTCGGTGATCACTCTCCATTCAAAGTCAATGTAAAGCCGCGATGGGGCGGGGCTAACCCTCCCGCGATGCGACAGCCGCTTTTCACACTACCACATAGCTTGTCGCGCGATGTGAAAGTTAAAAAAAGTTGATCAATCAGCGGTATCCGGACTACAGAGTAATAATCCATGTCTGTGTGGGAAACATTATTCAGTGACGAAATTAGTTCCGCCCAGACAGACCACGGTAAACTCACAGACGCTGCTGCTGCAGGGCATCAGCTGCAGTGTTTTGTGGTTGATAAGTGAATGAAAAGGATACAGCTGGAATAATGTCCACTTATACATCCTATTATATGATATATGATATGATCGTGGTGAAACTCGAGCTGACGTGACGTCACCGAGCGACGGTGACCAAAATGAGGTATTTATGGATGTGTGACAATACGTCGGGGGGCGACACGATTTTGATAGCTGGGTTACTTGCGGTGTGAATGCAGCTTTAAACTGTGGTATTATTTTTAATGGTACTTTGTATTTGGTGCAATACTTCCCTGTTTAGACTAGTTCTGCATACAGACTCTTACAAATTGTGGCTTACTGAGGAAGAGGAGAGAACTTTCTACTCCATCTCATGTACTTAGTGGCCATATGTAGATCATACAACCCCACTTCAAAAAAACGGAACAATCCCTTTAACTATGTCAACATGTCACAGCGGCCATCTGAGACACTGGCTGACCCTGTGTTCACACCAAAATCAATCTGAGCGTCATTGTTGCCAGCTGCTGATTGCTGGCATCTCAAAAGATTAAATTGGGTAGAAAACGGAATATGAGAACAACAAAAAGCAGAATTTGGGGAATAAAATGACACCGATTTTATCAGGCCTTATAATATCTGCCAGAAAAACTGCGGTTAGACCTTTTCCTGAAATAATTCAGTCCTAGCTCTAATCACTTTCCATCCTTACTTTGACCCGCTGTGTAAAATACAATCCAAGAGGTTGTTAAAGTGAGGTCAAGATGTGGCTTATGTATTTGTTTCAAACAAATAAGTTCGATCTCCCTATGAGAGCTTTTACTTCTTAGTCAAAGTTTGAATTGTTGATACTTATTCTAAAGTTCTGAATCAGATAATATCTCACATTTCCATGGTTAAAAAACAAATAAAGAAAGGATTTCACTGCCAGGAAGTTTGTATAATGCAGCCCCTTGTGATTAGAGAGCCAATCTGTCAACTAATGCACCTCAATTTAAAGCTCAGTGAAATCATCTGCTTACCTGCTGCATGCTTACATGAGACATTTTAAAGTTTTTCAGCTCCAGGGCGGCTGCTCTCCGACTGACCTCTGACACACCTGCATGCGTCGGAGCAACATAACGTCAGAATTTAATTATCCGTGGTATGCATTTGTGTGCCATTGTTGTTGCAGAGCGTACGTCAGAGAGAGCGTCGGGAGGCAGAGGAGGGAGAGATGGAGACGGAGCGAACGAGCAGCTGTGGCAATATTTCCAATATTTACTCTCCTCCGCTGAGTGCAGTTGCTCGGGCCTTTGAGGAGCAATCAAACATCCGGAGATGGTCGGAAGATTCTCCCTTTAAGCCACAAGGTTTTATTTGAGAAAGAATACCTTCTGTTCGCAGGATTTGCAGCCATTTCATTTGAATCCATCTGTTTTTAAGGTGAAAAAAGGGAGAAAGAGGGGGAGTGAGGAAAAATAAAACAAACAACAACAACAGACAAAAAAAAAAGGAGCGGGCTATTGAAGGGAGCGTGTTTGTGCATCATATTGTGCTTGATGTAATGTAGGTCAGTGTTCTGCACAGCACCAGATAAGACACACGGAACAAGTGTTGTGTGTACTTACAAGCAAATATCTGTCAAAATAGCAATTGACAGATCTACAAGAGCCTTCTCTCTCCCTCCTCTCTCTCCCTCTCTTCTTTTTTTTTTTTTTTTTTTTTTGGCCAGGGAAGTGGTTCCTTCGTCATTAGCATTTTTGAAAAAAGGGCCAGAGATTTGGGCCTATCTGCCTCCACTCGCTGCTGCAAAGCCAGCCTGGCCCAGGTTGTTATCTGTGCACTACAGAGGTGCAGCTGTTTAGCAAATGGATTTGCAGATTTTTAAAGGGAGATGAGGAGGAAAAAAAAAAGAGGGGGAAGAATCAGGTATTCACAACAAGCCTCCCCAAACTGGCATTTTGTGTATGTGTGTGTCTGCGCGGACATGCGTGTGTATGTGTGCTCTTATAAATCTTTACCTCCTGTTTTCTGAGGCCCACATTATTTTTGGAAATGGCATTAAGCACAAAAAAGCATGAAAAATGCTTATTCTCTCTTTCCGCGCGTTCCTTTATTCACTTTCCAGCCTCCCGAGGGGCCTTTTCTTCTCCAGAGCGGGCGCCGCCGCCGCTCCGGCTGCCTAACTGGACCGAAGGAGCCTGGGAGTGGAAGGAGGAACCAATGGGGCGCTTTAGGTGGGATGGGGACGCGGCTGCCTTCGCCACAGCTGCTGGCAAGTGCGGCTCTTTTGTCTAATGCGATCCCAGCAAGGCCGACGCTCCCTCACACACGCGTGCATTCGCACACACACACGTGGAGGAATTCTGGCTCCCATCAAGGGCCCCCGTGGGAGAGGGAAAAGGGCCCTAAGCCATTGGAGACACCGAGGGTGGTTGGCTTTCCTAAGTGGGGGTATGTATGTATGAGAAAACACACACTGTAACACACTCCTCAAACAGACACCGCCTTATTCTCTGTCAAACACACACTGCAGACTTGTGTACACACATGGACGGTCGCACAAACACACACACACACCACACAGGGAGCGTGCAGAGGGAGTGTGATGCCTCGGAGCTGCAGCCTCGCTCTCTACCAGGAGGTGTCGTGTAACAAACCAGAGGATGAAGAGGATGCACAGATTCTCCACAGAGAGGAGCCAGGCCAACACGACGCCCTCGGAAAAGTAATGACACCAAAAACTTTTCAACAAAGGATGAAAATCAGTCCTCTGTGCAGCCGCTGATAATATATATGTAAAATATATTAAAAAAAATATATCCAATACAAAACTATCTTTAAGCTCTTCAGACTGGGGTTGAAAAACTACAAAAATTAACACCCAATTTCATTTTCTTTCCAAACGTATTTCGCAACATATAAGTAATTCGTCCAATCAGTGCGAAAAGGACCTTCTGGGAAAAAAAAACAGAGTCTTAAAGATCATAATTTCTTTACTGTGGACTCAGTCTTTACTTTTCTTGGACTCAAAATATAAAAAAATTCCTTTTAATTTATCTTTAAAAGTAATGATAAAAATACATTTGATTTAAAACACATTATATAATTGAAACAGATCTCAATGTATTTTAGTTTTTTTTTTTTAAATGAGCATAATTTGAAAGAATTAATATAAACAGTTAACAAAAATCCGGGCATCAGTGTCAAAATTACACATTCAATAGTTCGCAAGTAAAGTCAAAAATAATTTCTTAAACAAGCCAGGGCTGCAACTATCTATTCTTTTTGTAGTCAAGTACTCTATTGAGTATTAATCGAGTAATCAGATAGCGGCTACGTTGCATCCACTGCAGTTTTGTACATTAAATCACTTTATTGAAAATCATCAGTGACATACAAACCAGAAAATAAGCCATGACTCTTAAATTAACAAGTTATTTTTCTTTATTAGAGCATTTTGGCCATATGGGGATCTTAAAATTAAAATATATATGTTTGTGTTTGTAGAAGTAGTTCTTACATTAAACTGCTCACAACAGGGTCATGGGTTTTAGAATGAGACACTGGTTTTGAATTATTTAATGTATTTTTTGAGCATCACAGGACTTTTACAAATTAGTCCAGTTTTACCAGAAAGAAGGCCCACATCTCTGCAGCTGACATCTCAAAAATGTACAACTCAAGGCCCCTGAATGGAATCGAATCCAAATCGAATCATGGCAGACTTTATGATACTGGCAAATATTGTATTGTTTTCCTAAGAATCAATATCGTAACGTATCGTCATGAAACTGGTGATGTGCTCTCCTACCCCCTCACAGTGAGAGTAGATAGTTGTTTTCAGAAAGACATTGAAGTTTCCCTCATCTTGAATTTTGTGGAGTCACAGACATTTAATGAACAATAAACAAACACAATCAATCGCAATAGCAAAGGAATTAAAACAGTTACAACAGATGAACAGTGGTCAGTAATCAAGGTCCTAAACTCTGTAAGAGAGGGAAGGGCTGTTTTCTTTAGTTTGTTGGAAGGTTTTTCATGAGTGAGGGACATCGAAGGAAAATGCTGATTTAATAAGTTTAGTTTTTTAGCAATCCTAAAACTTGAGCAGGTATGGAAGTAGGGTGGTAGCTTGCTAGTAAGGACTTTGAAAATATACAAATATAATGTTTGTTCCTTCTCTGATCAAGAGATGGCCAACCAACTGTCTCATAGAGTGTGTAATGATGTGTAGAGGAGAAAAGATTGTATGAAAAGATGTGTATTTAGGCTGTTAAAAACACACATTGTCTTCACAGACAATCATTTGGTTGTCAGGTTACTGCAGCTAGCCTCAAGGTGGACACTCAGAGTACTGCATGTGACCTTAAAGTGGCAGAAGCTTTAACCAACAGTTAAGACAGAGAGAATACAACTGAATCAGGGGGTTTTAGCATATGGAAATTAGAAGCTTTGTTTTGATTTGATTTTTAACATGATTTACTATGACATACCCTGGCAGTCATCAAATTAAATATATGAACCTGAGCTGAAGCAAAATATGAGCTCTTTAAGCAGGAAAAGATGACCTTTAAAAAAAATCAATAACAGTAAGAGAGTACAACTTAAGGGAGGATCATCACTGTAAGAAAGAGTTTGTTTAAAAAGCAATGAAAGGGGGCGGACGTTAGCTCAATAGATAGAGCGTCCGCCCCGTGTATGAGGGCCGCCAACCCCCAACAGCGGCTGCTGGTTCGAATCCCGGCCTCAGCCCTTGGCTGCATGTCATCCCCCCTCTCTTCACCCGCTTTCCTGTCTATCTTCAGCTGTCTTATATAATAAAGGCCATAAAAGCCCCAAAAGAATTACTTTCTAAAAAAAAAAAAAAAAAAAAAGCAATGAAAGGGAAATCATAACTATCTACTGGGATTTGTGGAACAAATGGACAAATTAAAACAAAAGAAGAAAATTAGACTCTCTTAAAGCAAGTTCAGAAAAAATATTGATCTGTTTGAAGACAAAAAGTGATTGTGAAAACTTTTAAAATAAAAGTCATCAATTTATTCTCTCTGTTATTGGTATGATCAGTGTTTTGCAGGGTAAACAAATTTTGGCCTTTTTTTTCTTTAGAAATCTCAAAAAATATATATTACAAGAGGAAATCCTTTGGTAAGAAATTAGATCAAAGGCCCAAGTTTGTTTCCCCCAAAAGTCTTATTCATTTGTAGAGTGTTCCGTGCCGTGATTTAGCCAAGTTTACAGCTCCTAGCTTGTCAACCCTCATGTTTATGTCTTTTGGAAGACATTTGTTTTTAATTCTGTGACAATCAACACTGTTTACTTTGTTAAAAGAAAAAAAAAAAAATTATTTCATGAGCGCATTATTTCTTTTTAGCGACAGCTTCTTGTTCAACAAAACATGGATGCATTAGAGTTTGTGATAAAACATGACAAGACAGTTTGGCGGTTCTTGTCCAACTTATTTTTCTTGGTCACAAGTTACTTTCTATCTTCTTTTTTTCCTGAATATTAGTATTACATCTTTGGTTTTAAAACATGACATTTCATAGCAGAGAGAGACCAACAACACTGACAGCATCGGCTGCAAAAAAAATTGTGAATAAGACAGGTTGTAAGGTCTTGTTTGTTATAAGGCATTACCTCTTAATTATAAATCGATCAGCAGCTTTTCTCTTTTTTCTACATACAGAGCTGCCCAAAGGAGACACTGCTTGAAAAATCAATCCCAAAGTAAGAATCCTAAACCATGGCAGGAGTGTTGGAGGGCAGTGTTTAATCGACATGGCTCAAATATGACACAAGGTCTTATCAAGTTTTTCTTTCAGGTCTCTGTGTTGACCCTGCTTGTGTGCAGGTCTTGTAGTCTGCATCAGTTGTATGTCATGATCATGTTAAAGCAGGATTTAGGCAGGTAGGGTGTGAGTGCTTACAGGAATGGGGGTTGTGGAAAGGGTAGGGGGTCGTGTTTAAGCCCTGAATGACGACTAGCCCTATTGCGAGTGCGTCTTGGTAAGTTGAGATCTTGAGAAAATTATAAAAATGCACTTGTATCACAGCAAAAATGAGTAAACACATGCTTGGATGTGTGTCTACTTGGACGTCTGTGCATTTTTTAACACACTTTACTCACGTTTAAGGCCTACTAGATGAGAGCCACTGTCTTAGAGAATGTAAATGCATATTTTGTCTTGTAATGCTCCTAAATCTCTGTTTTTTATGAACTATTTAATGCCAAACTTGGTGAATATCTTGTTGTAAAATGCAGATACGTCTGGCCTTCATTGTGCATTTAAAACGTTGTGTACTTTTAGATATTTACTGATGTGTGGAGATTTTTTTTAGCCAGAACTGAATATTGTACCATCTGTAAGTCAATCCATGCATGTAAGTTATTCATGCTGTCACCCAGCCTTCCCACTCATCCATTCTACTTAACATGCTGGAGTTTGTCGGCTGCATGTGTTGATCTGACTCCTGCGCTGTGTTCATATTCTGTTTTTTTTACCCCCCTCTCCACCTATAATCGTGTTTGTCTGCCGCAACTACACAACAGAGATCATTAAAGTTTCATCTCCACTTGGTAAACTCCACGTAACAGCACGAGGAAACTGAGGAGGAGTTTAAACACTTCGACTGGAGCCAGGGCTGAATTTTTAGATTGATGTGCTCGATGTCACAGCAGCTGTGTTCAAATTTAAGAAACCACATCCCACTCTAAACATGACATCTTATAGGTGCACAGACTTGACTTAGAACACCCTGGTAACACGTAAGATCCTAAAAGAGTAATACAACTCACAAATAAGACATCACAGAAGTAGGGCTGTGACCTATGCAAAAGCAAGACAGATTACACAGTGGAAACTGACTGTACACACTGACCAGCATGATGATGTTGGAGACCTAAGGGGTGGCACTGAAGACAGCAAACAAATACACTGTATACATTGTACTGTCTAAGCTGCTATGGATGTTATGCTACCTTGACAATAAGAAATCATTCACCAGGATACTAATGTGCCTCTGCTGTCTCTCATAATCTCTCTTTTAAAGGAATACACCAACATTTTTTTTGTGTTTGTGTCTTGCCTCACTCCCCAGTCCATGACAAGCAACTAGACACCTTTCTTTGAACTGTGCATGCAGTTACAAGGAAGAGGAAGGCAGAACTCCCCCATTAGCTTAGCTCAAACACTAGGAGTCAATGGGAAGCATTAGCCTGCCTACAGTTATTAAAAATTAACGTGACACATTGAAAACACGAGTCAAAACAAGCACACAGAACTGTTTAGAGTTGCTTAACAGTTTATCTGATGACTGTAGGCAGAGGCAGGCTAAAGCTACCCATCAACTCCCAGTGTTTGAGCTAAGATAATTAGCAGTGGCCGAGCTCTGCCCACCTCTTCCTTGTTACTGCACGCACAGTCGAAAGAATGGTGTCCATCTGCTTGGCACAAACTCTGGTGTGATGCAAGACCCAAAAAAGAAAAAAAACATTGTCCTAACCCTTAAATTGTCTGTTGGTAGCTCCTTTCCAACATTTCATAAACGCAGAGGTGGTGCTTCAGAGCTTTACTCAACTTTATATCCGTCTCCAAGCTCTTAAAGCAACAGCATTGGTCTGCTTACATCCACAACTGTAGCACAGGCAGAGCTCCCTGGGCTCTCATTGGTCAATTTCTGACGTGGGGCAGGACAAAAATCCTACAGACTCGACTTTCTGTCGTGGAGTCACAGGTCTGTTGTTTTAAGTTACTATGACACATTACAGGGGGATGTAAGGATTGATTTTCTTGGCTGGTGAAAACCTATGAGTAAAAGTGCATCAATCATCTAGGGGTGTCCCGACCCGATATTAGTTCTATCTGCACATCTAAAATATCAGATATAAGCACTTTAATCTCTAATTTATATTTTATTTATTTAGTTCAGTTGTAGAATATGTTCATGCTTTAAGTTAAACACAGTGGTTATTTTGCAGTTTTAAAATATAGTTTTTTTGTTTTTTTTACTGGATTTCTTAAGGTTATTTTCAGGTTCTTCTAATTTATTTTAATGTATTTTATTTAATTTGACTATATTCTTATGTTTAAGATTACATTTGTTTAACCCATTGGTTTAAACAAATTGGTCTATTTTTCTCATTCCTACTATTGCTGACTACTGTTCTCTGTTTGAGTAATCTCACTGGATCAAGCCTTTTCTTCCAGTCCATACTACAAAATAAGTAATAAAAGTATGTATGATTCCTGCTGATATCGTATCAGATCTATATCGTAATCGGCCAATACTCAAGGCTGCAATATCGGTAGGGTATCGGAGGTGAAAAGTTGTATCTGGACACCCCTATGTCTGACTGCAGCATTAGTATGAGTGGTATTGGTTGATTAATTGACAGCAGATCACCAGATAGTTACAGAATCTGTATGTGAATAGTTGTCTGTCTCCGTGTTAGCCCTGTCATTGGCTGGTGACCAGTCCAGTATGACAGCTGAGCCAGGCTCCAGCCCCCTCAACCCTTAAAGGGAGGGATGGATGTTTGTGCAGTCACACATATGAATGTAGCTTATACTGGAGAACACTTCGTCCTGTTAATCTCTATGCCAAGTTCTTCGTAGTACTAACTGTGTAACTCAGTGGTTTCCAAAATGGAGCCCATGGCCACAGGTGAGGGGATGACAGCAAGAAAAAAACATTGCAGGCTGTTGGTGCACCAAAGTAAAGCATTGACAAGTGAAAATTTAGCTACATATGACATTTCAACTTGTAAAATCAGAACAAAAATAGTAGCTTTATCTCACCTTTGCTTCACCGCTACAACAAACACATTTGCTGTTTTAATCTTCTATCTTGAAAAAGTTTGTAAAGCAGCAGTTTCACTTTCAGTAGTTTTGTTCAATCTCCTTGGTAGAAAATATTTTGGTTCAGAGAAAACATACAGAACTCTATTGCCAAAGTGTGTGACTAACAGTCTATTCATCGTTTATTGATGTGTTTTTATATAAACACATATGGATTGAGAAGAGATTCATCTGCCAAAGTGGGCCTTATAGGAAAAGTTTGGGCACTGCTGGTGTCACTGATGCAGTGAAGATATTCTGGGTGCCTGTGTGTGGACATGTACTTCAGTGTTTGGAAGGTGCTGCAGAAAAAAAATGTAAATTTGTGACCAAAGCTGGGATGAAAAGACCTGAAACTGAAAAATAATATATTCTGGAATGACAGCAGAAGAAGAAATTCTAATTTTCTGTAGGAATAAAACATACAGAAATAAAGTAAACTGTTGAAATTCAAGTTGCGAACTGTTCAGAATTAAACATTTTATATTAGAGATGCAAGATATTGTTTTTTTTGTTTGTTTGTTTTTTGATAATATCTGATATGCTTATGGTTGTTAATTTGTTATCGACAATACAGATATGTCTGTTCAGGAGCACAAGCCCTGTACTTTCAGCTTTCTAGTATATTCTTGTGAGGAAAGCTGTAAAACAGAAGCATTTAACGCTTGCAAAAATGAAACCCTTGATTTTTAATTTACCAATGCAGAGATGAGAAGGTTCGTCAGTATTGTACACTTGTGTAATTTATCGATATTCCAGACGATATATGGCTGATATATGTGGCCAATATATATACTGTATATATCTGCAAATATTTAAATATTCGCCAATACTGATACTTAACTTTTTAGGCTGATATCGGCTGATACTGCCTTAAAAATCGATATCGTGGGGTGCTGGTTTGGCGGAGTGGTTAACACCCCATGTACTTGCTTCTGCTGGTCCAGGTTCGAATCCCGCCTGTGACTAGTTTGCAGAGTGTCTTCCCCTACTCTCTCACCCCCTTTCACAAGCCTATCCACTGTCTCTCTCCTATCAATAAAGGCACAAAATGCCCAAAAAATACATTTAAAAAACAAAAAAAATCGATATCGTGCATCCCTAATTTAGATTTGATAACAAACACTGTATGAAGCGATTGAAAAACTCTGAATGAATGCATTCTACAAACATTTTCCATTACTATATTCCTCAGTATGGTGGTTAATTCCCTTCTCTTCTGGCCACCATGGGCAGTCTTTTCCCATCATGTTTTGTTTTCCTGCTGTTTTCTTCAACTCCTCATCATTCTTGCACGTTTATCCCTGAAAACACCTCCGACCTTTGGCTCTGATGCTCTGAAAAGTCAGAGCGATTATTTCAGACGTGGGAGCCTCTCAACAATTAACAGCTCTCAGACTATTAACAGACTGATTAATGACGGCACACTTACACTGAATTTAGATTAAGATTTCCTCATAATGTCGGGGCTTTAACTTCTTAAAGATGGAACAAGACACTCCAGAAGTTACAACCAACAGCTGCTCTACTTTGTTTTTGTTATCGATGTGTAATTGAATGGACCATTGTGCTGATAAATGCTTTACACTGGGGCTGACGGGGGGACAGTATGTGTTCGTTTTAATGACTGAACTCGCTTCCAAAATTAACAAAGAAATCTATTGAAACTGAAAAAGAAGAGGTGTGCAGGTGTCTTTTAATTTTATTCATCTCCTTCTTTGCTGAGCCATTAGTGGGTTTTGTCTTTAACGAACGCTGCGTGGGCGGCAGAGCATACAATTAAACTATTGTTAAGACAATTGAGGACTGATAAAACTGTATTTAGATGCCGTAATATCGGAATGTTGCTTTACTATAATTACTATTAAACCATTTAACCTTGAAATATTTTCAGCAGGGATTCTGGTGCTCAAACAGGCAGGTGGTGTGAAGTTAAGGAGTTATCAAATGTTGAAAAACACATGAAATGTTCTGTATTTTAATGAAGATAAATCAATTCTACCCCCTGTGTGTGTGTTTGATAAGTTGATTTTTTTCTCTGCGGTTTGCAGGTGAAGCAGCATGTTGTCAGAGCGGGTGACAAATGGGTGCTGGGTAAAAAAAAATAATAAAAAGGGAGAGGGGGGGGATTTTTGGACATCATCAGTGGCTCCAACAGATGCTGCCTGTCCACGCGTTCCTCCCTTCTGCCAGAAATATCAGGCTGAGAATTAGGCGAGGCGATCTATAATTCAACGTAACAAGTGACAGTTCAAACGCAGTGGCAGGAAAGAGCTACAATAGTGGAAGAACAAGAGGAAGAAGTGCATCTCGGTGTTGGAGATCCAGGCTTGCCTCAAGCCATCGCCTCCGCCCTTTAAGTGGAGTAGGAGTGAGGAAGGGGGGGTTAAAGAGGGGAAAGAAAACACCAACACACACATATGCACGCTCACACGCCTATACCTCGCTCTCTGCCAGGGAGCGGAAAGAAGAACCTCCAGTGTGGCATAATGACTTTGCTGGGAAACAATAAGAAATAAATACCTTGGAGCTCCTCTATTAGTCAACACTTAAAAATCGTTTTTTTTCCCCTCCCTCCCTTCCTCTCTCTCTTTCTCTTTGACTCTCTCTCTCGCTCCTAATGAGCCTCTTGTTGGAGAGGTAACTAGGGCCGCCGCTCTGCTCCGCGGCGTTCACGATGAGGAGCCCCGTTCGCTGTAATCACACAGAGGCTTGAGATGGAGCGAACGCTGGATTAGCTCCTTTAGCATATGAGTGAGTGAGCGTTTAACACCGCCGCCGCCACCGCGCCGCTTCCTGTCTTCACTACACAAACACTCGCCGTCATTAATTTCATTTGCTTATCAAAATCACAGCTCTTCTTTTCTCCCTTCATCCCCCAGTGAAAGGGGAAAAACTTTAATTTGGACCCTTTTTTGGCGATTCAGGCGTCAAATTATCGCAGCCCGCTGTTAAGAATTACAAGGTAAGGAAGCTAAATGAAGATGAAGAATTGGAAAATGTTTCCAGTTGGAAGAATGTTGATTACCAGGGCCTGGGTCCTGGAGGATTCCCCACTATTTATCCTCATATTTTGGGCTGCCGTTCCCTTCCTGCTCCCCTCCGCGCTCCTCCTGGGGCCTCAGAGAAGCAGCTTGCACTCCTCGCTGCCAAAAGAATTTATTAGAGCAAATGGTATTGTAAGCCCTATGGAAGGCATACCTTATGTGAAGATTTAAAAGATATTAGGAGGATGGCGCAGGCGGGAACCCAGGTGTGCCGGGTAATAGCCATTGTCTTGAGTGTGTGCGTGCCCGTGCGCGTGCCAGTGTGTGTTTACATGCGGCTCAGTGTGTTTGTAGAGCTTCTGCCTGAGAAGACAAGAGGAGGAGCACGGTGCACCCGAGACACCAGAGCAGACTGATTCTGGTGTGTACATACAGCACGTATCGCCTTCATAAGCCTGCAGTGGAGTCTCTCAGCAGTCTATAATAAAGCACCTATATTCTCTCTGACTGTCGGGCCTCCAGTACGTCCTTGGTGCCTCAGGAGGGTGGGCTCTATAGTGTGAGCCGAGCTGTGATAGGGTCAGTTTAGCTGCCAGTCAAAGACCAGAAGGTGATCAATGCTGCATTTCCCATGGATTTGGTTGTGGGTAGGGGAGTGGGGGCACAGGTACATCTGACTTGAAGGAATACTGTTGGGCAACAGGCAGCCAGTGTGCCACATGCTGCCACCCTACACTCTCAATGTGGCCTGCGACTGATTACCAACCCCACTGCGAACACATGTAGCCAAAAGTCAATTAAAAACAGCCAGCAGGACGCAACACCTGATGGACCATTCAATGTATTTCACTTGTGCATCTGGGAAAGAGCCCATAGAAAGTGTTTGGGGAAGACAGAATCTTTCTGTAGCGTACCTGGCAAGTGTTTGGATGATTGCTCTGTCAACCAGTTATTGCAGGCCAATTAGATTGTGTAGTAGGAAAGTGCTAATGTTGCAGATATCACATTTACATAAAAACTTTAATTGTCCTTTAATTCTGAATAAAACTTAAATCCTCTTTAAAAAGATAAAAAAAAAATGGGGTGCTCGTTTGGCGGAGTGCTTGGCAACCATGCATGTCCCATGTACATGCTTCTGCCGGTCCAGGTTCAAGTCCAGCCTGTGGCCACTTTGCAGAGTGTCTTCCCCTGCTCTGCACCCCCTTTCACAAGCCTATCCACTGTCTCTCTCCTATCAATAAAGGCACAAAATGCCCAAAAATATATATTAAAAAAAAGATAAAAAATGACCATGTAAACACCCAATTCCAAATGAAAATGATAAGTTTGAATAAAACTGAATTTCAAAGTAAGTGGATGGTTTATTCTGATTTAGAATCTGAATTAAATAATTCCTTTATTACCTCTGCCAAGGAGGTTATGTTTTCCGGAAAGTTTGTCTGTCTATCTGTCGGTCTGTGAACAAAATAACTCAAAAAGTAATGGATGGGAATTTTCAGGAAATGTTCAGCTTGGGAAAAGGAAGAACTGATCCGATTTTGGTGTTGATCCGGATCAGTGTCTGGCCGCCATGATGAGAAATGTGATGTTTGTGAATAACTACTGAACTAAAATAGATATCATTATGAATTGAATTGCTAATATTGTGTTTTCATGGTCAAGGAATCTAAATATTTCGATGAAATAAAGGTAGGACTAATATTTATGGTGAAAATAACAATATGGGTGAGGACTGTGGCACTGGCGGAGGTCTGCGCTCTCTGAGTGCTTTTCTAGTCTTGTATATGTTCATTCCACTTCAAATTAATTCCCTTGTCCCGTCGTGATGACACATGGGATGTCGATGGGAACAGGGAGGCCACTCGAAGCAAGCGTTGGACTCGAGCAGAGAACATTTATGTTATTAGAGCCTTAGAAGATTTGGAAATTATGAAAGAGTGGATGGACGTAAGCATTAAAATGTGGACCACTGTAGCATCCAAGTTGGACGAGGTTTCCCTGACAGACTTTTCCGCACCCTGTCCAATCAGAACTATTCCCAACGTCTGGCCTTGAATAAAGGCAAATAAATGTGTTTTCCATGTACACCTCTTTTCAAAATTACTATTTTCATGTAAACAGGAAGGAGGAAACTTTGATCTGAATTTATTTGATTCTGAATAAATCTGAGTTATAAACATCATCTAACCGTGGCCATTTTAAAAGAAGGTCATTAACCACATCAGAAAACACTGAAACATGTTGGACGTGGAGCAAAATATTCTTCCTAGAAAAGAAGTTTGTGGTATCGTCATTAGTTTTTCATTTTATGAAGAAATGTGGTCTGGGCCTGATAAAACTGCTACTGAAGCTGTTAGCATCTATGCCTATCTCTGTATGAGCAGTCACTCCCTGCTGTCTTCGCGATCATAGCTCCCACCTTGTCCAGAATCTGCCTGATTACAGTTATTAAATAAGGTGGATCCAAACACACTGCAAGGTTGAAGGGCACTTCAAATAGCGTCAGAAGATGATGGGTAGTCCTCACAAGAGTTTTTATGAGAGTGTGATGCGTTCAGTTGGCTTAAGTTTGTGTGATAAGTCATGTAGTCTGTGATCCGTCATCAGGTGCATTTGTGAAGTGTGTGATCCCAGACTTTCAGTTGTCATAAAAATCTGCTAAAACAAGTTTGTTAGTGTTTGTTTTTTCAAATAAAATAATGATTTCCTGTAAAAGCTGTGAAAAGTGTGTTGGGTGTCATTTCTGTCTGCACTCCATGAGGTTTATTTGCTCAATCCTGTTTAATTGTTGTGTTTTATGGCATGTTTTGTGAAAAAAATGGAAAAAGTGAAGAAGAAAAGCTATTGGAAAGTGCTGCTCGCCCCTCAGCTCATGGCTTCTCCCCTTATTCACATGAATGCATGTAACACAGGAATAATCAGCAGATGGAAACTGGATAGATATAAATGAACTATAGATCACCAGTTAGGTGGGGGATCGATCATTTTAGTGATATGAATGCCATGAAAGATTCTCCTTACCAATTCTAATCCTTGATAATTCCCTTATTGATACTTGTTGAATTTCTGTGTGTACAAAAATTGGCCTAAGCAGGTCTTCAGTTGCAACAATGTCAAAACACATGACACTCCTGATACTGAGTGCAGGGCTGCCTAGAAAAATACTGTTGTAAAATTCTTTTTTTCCTCCCATGTTCTAAAAGATGTAATATAAGCATATTTTGTAAATTGAGATATAGTTTTTCATTTCGCTGCCTTGTGTCTGGCATGATTCTTGACTTTTTGAACATTTCTGCTGAATTTCTCTTAATGATAGGGTGACGTCTTTACTTTGCAAGACATTCAGAACAAAGTGGAAGAGATTTATTGCTGAATTGATTAGGAAAAATACTGATATTGATTCCTTGGATAAAAGGTTATCAATTCTCTGCTGGGGTTGTTTTTTGATCCCCAGCTTTAGTCATCAATGAAGTTGTAGTAAGACTGCTGATACATGAGTCTGACCAACCTTTGTCACGATAGTCATGTTGATGCATTTATACAGAGTCGAGGTTAATACCATTGACTCTGCTAATATTCTACTCCCATCAGGGGGTAACTGATGTCACATTACAGACACAGACCCGTATTATTGTCTACAGTTTATGGGAAGAAATCAAAACCAACCTGGCTAATTTGTCAGAAGGATTGTTTTTGCCTCAAGTTAAGCCCCTTCCACAAAAATAAGTCAGGCTGTTCTAAAACACAGAAGGGTCTGTTTGTTAAGTTTTTCATTAAATGTGTTTTGATGGATTTTCTGACATTACAAAGAAAAACCAAAGCATTAGACTTACTGTAAAAGTGTCAGACTTACCAGCACCTGGTAAGTGCTGTGGGAGTGCTGTGCAGCAGTCATAAACAAGCTCTCAATAACCTCATTGTGGCATCACAGCTATTGATTATTATTTGTTGTGATTACCTCATTTTCATCATGGCTGTTCAGCCATGCTGCTCAACACCTTTATCAATATCACATCATTTTGTAGATCCACAAGCCTCTTCCATGTCACTAATGTTTCAAAAAGCAGCATCTCCCTGTTCTTGATTGACTCTTATTTGTATGGAGATTACTACTCCATCTGTGAGTCAATAGGAGAATCAATGGGTGTAAATGGAGGTGGCTGCAGATAAGTGTATGAGCCTCACAGCAGAAGGCTGCTGGTTCAACTCCCTGTGTTGGTCAGGGCCTTTTCTGTGTGGTGTCTGCATACTCCCCCCGTGTCTGTATGGGTTTTTCAATGGACTCTTAATCTACTGTAGACCAGAAACATGCTTGTCAGGTTAACTGGTGACTCTAGATTCCTGTAGGTATTAGGTATTAGATCCAAGGCCAAGTAATTCACATCCATCCGTCCAAAGATAATGGATCGATGGGTGTGAATGGGTTTGGCTTGGTATACACATGACGATGTAAAAATCATAACCAATTGTGAATGAGAAAGCCTACACATGAAGTCAGATAACAGATTTATCAGTTTTGCTCTTGTACTGTCTAATGTGCCACAGAGAGAGACTTGACACACCAGCTGATTCACTCACCAACAACCAGGGCCTCTTCCCCTCTTAGCGTGTAATCACATGTGATCAAACGCAACTTTAGTATTATCAGACATGGGTGACAGTGTTAGAAGAATAAAGCTAAATGCATCTAGCAGGTAGCTTCTTTCATTGTCCTTGGAGATTGTCATTTCTTTTGCTAACTTTATTTTCTAACTTTTTTCAGGGCATTTTAGACCTTAAAAGGATAAGTTCAGTTCCTGCAGCTTTCACATTGTTTATAGAATGAAGAAGAACAATATACTCACCCAGAAGGCTTTCCTGATGCAAACAGTGCTTCGGGAGATATTTAGATCCAAAAACGAGCAGCGGACATCCGTATAATGGTAGCACATAGGGCATACAGCGCCGCTCCTAAAACTGCATTAATCGCCCAAAAACTCATTAGTTTCACCAATATTGCTCCGCGCCTGCGCAGTACGGCTCATTGTTTCAGCGGCGACCGCCAGCTACACAACGACTTTCTTCTTTCAGTTTTGTGCAAAATGGACGAATATCTATCAGATGAAGATGTTGTGGAGGAGAACTTTGAATATGATGGGTGTCCTTACAGTTTCGAGCCAGAATTTACAAATGAGGAGCTCATACAAAGGAGGACACGGAAGCAGCGCTCCAGAGAGTACTGCGCAGGCGCGGAGCAAGCGCTCTTCTTCTTCAGTTCAGAGGTCAGCACAGTCACACAACATGTCTGGAGCGACTCAGACTGTAATGGAGGAGTAGCCCGAGGGGACCATGATGAAATATTGGTGAAACTAATGAGTTTTTGGACGATTAATGCAGTTTTACAATCCTCTACTTAGCAGGTTGTTGTATGTAGTCTACAAGCTATACTCTATAGACGCTCCTGTTTTGGCCATGTTTACTTCATCCTTTAGCGAGTTTGTTTTCCAATTACCTTTGTTTTGGACAATGTTACCTTGGTGCAGCCCACACACGAGGATTTCAGATCGTAAATACTGAACATGTTTAATACTTATTATTGAAGTTGGATTAGCCTCAATCCTCTCCGGAGAGGATTAAATCCCTCTTAACACAGATCAGCAGTGTTTAATCAGGTAAATATAATCTTATGAACCAAAAGATAATCTGACCTTCACTGACTTTGGTCAGAAGGAAGGATCCAAGCCGGCCAATAACTGTGTTGTGTTTACCCACTTAAAGGAATAGTTCAGTTTTTTGAAGTGGGTTACTCAAGGCCAATTGCACGAAAAAGTGAAATGCTGTAAAAAGTCTTACTGCAGTCAATCAAATGTTGTTTTTTGAGAAATTTATACCTGACATTTGGTTAATTAAGATTATTTTGGTGGTACCTTTGACCGATATGTATCACCCCTTGGATATCTTCCCTGAAGGACAAAGCTCATATGTTGCTGTTTTGGCCATCATATTTATTTGTGCCATTATACCTTGAGCAACCACACTTCAAAAAACCTGAACTGTCCCTGTAAGTGTGGTATAAGGTGTAAAATACCTTAGGTTGTTTGCTGTACAAGCTCAAATCTGTTTGACATTTACTATTATACTGATATAAATGCATGTGATATTGATGAAAACACAGACTAGATACTGAAAAGTGTATATATTAAGAAATGATTAAGGAATAATACATCTGATGGCCCACCACTGACTATTATTTTACAAATGAAGACACCTCTAAAGAAACTGAAATAAGGAAAAGTAGAACAATAAGAACCAAAAGAGGAAGTTTTCTGTTTTTTTGCAACAACCTTGATCAGCTGAACATATTGTGTATACTCTTATATTATCTACTTTTAATGTTTTAAAGAAAAAAATGTGTTTACTGTCATAAAAACAGACCTTGTCAACAACCAAATCCATTTCTACAGCTCAGAAACTAAACTTGTAATGATTTCCGTCTCCTGTACCGGCTGGATCTGTTTTGGTGCTTAAAATGCGTATTAAGTGTAGTATGGTAGCAACACCTTATCCACATTATGCAGCTCAATTATTCCATGAGCAACACCTGCAAAACAAATTTGGCATTCAAATTTGCTAAGGATGATCAAACAACGCCGAAACACTGTCATTATTTCTCCCTCACATACGGCAGCGAGGGGAGCAAAAAAAAGAGACTCGCTGCTTCTTTTTTTTTTTCTGGATGCACTGAATTAACTATTCAGCTGGAAGCAAACTTCATTTTATAGGTTTCATTCACCTCATTTCCCAAAGTGTATTTAACTTGCCATTGCAAAAACAACAACATAAATTGATTTGGATCCGCACAAATCTCACCTGCCGGATAAAAATCACTCTGGAGGAACTTTTTCAGGGATTTATTTTTCCACTTATTCAAGTATTGACGTTTAAACCCTCACTTTTGAGAACTTTTACACTAAATCTCCCTCTGAAGAGATTTAATCGTGCAAAAAGCTTCCTCAAATTTAGAAGTTGATGATTATTCCTGTTCTCTCTCTTTGCTTGTTGTTGGAAAATGGTCCGGCTAAGCTCGCCCTGCACTCTGACGTGAGATAAAGAGAAATCAGAGCTAATGACTGGCGCTTCCCCGGATATAATTCTGTAATAGCTATAATCAGGACACATGAATATACATGGCCGGCATCAGCTGCAATCCTGTTGGTGGTCAATATTCTTGAAGCCTTGCCAGTCGGGGAATATTCCTGCTTCCCTGCTCTGCCTTAATGTTATCAGGTAACACACACTGGCATTAAATCCCACAGCACAAATAAAAGCCTCTTTTTGGAAGCCTTCACAGCAGACAATGTAGCTCTCACCAAAAGCCCTTTAAGTGTTCGTGTTTTAATGTCATTACGGCACCACGAAGCGGCACACAGGCCGGGCGGGAGGAGGAAAATGCAACAAAAAAAAAAAGGGAGCCACAGCTTGAAAAGAGAAACCCTACACAAGACCTCAAGGTACATTTGCTCTGAGCGGGAGACAAAAAGACCGGAGCAATGGCAAAAACAAACGGGACGGGTTTATTACGTTTACGTGCTGAATAGTAGAACAACGGCCTCGGCAGTCCTTGCTGACAGCTCCTAAAGCCGCAGATTTGTGCCCATTAGTCACACATTTTAGCAAGAAGGTGGTTTGTAAAGTGCATTGATGGGGATTACAGTTCTATCCTTTCCTGTCTTTCTTTCAGCAGCGAAACATGCGGCGGATTCCTGAGATGCCAGGAGGTTCCTGCAAAGAAAGGAGTGGGGGAACTATTGTATTTGTTTTCTAAAATGGCAATCCATAGGGTATTAAGGGGCTTAATCTGCGATTAATATTTTAATGAAGAAAATAAGCAGGGAAATACTGTAAGTTTACACCACAGGAAGGTTTATTTACACGCCGTCAGGAGGGAGAAAAAAAGAGGAAGATGAATGCAAAACACGTTCAGTCCAGATTACATGGTGGCACTTGGGTGCGATTACACCACCAGGGATTTGAATAATCTCAGTTTATTGAGTTTGAGATATTTTGTAATCGTAGATTAGTTTGAACAGGGACATTCTTAACCGTGATCTACAATGTGCGGATTAAGACTGATAAGAGTTTGTGACAGTGGATCAAAATCCAAGAAATAAGAGCCCTCTTAGTCCCTTTGAACCACAAAAATAAGTGTCCTAATATTTGCTTGATGTGTTTTTTTTTAATTCATTTCAGAGACTCACACATGCAGGGTGCACAATGCATCTCTTGGTTTGGCGTTAAAGGCCTCATGGTCATAGCCAAATATTAAAAGAGATATGACTAAATCTGGTTCTCTTTTTTTATAGATTGATTAAAGACATTTTACTGTCTTCCAGCAACAATAATTCAATAACAAACAATTTTATATAATATCTGCAGCTGCTGTTTGTGAGTTAAAGAGATTAGAACAGAATTAAACTCATGACTTTTTCTTTATTTTGCGTAACTTGTTCTGTCATAAAAAGCAAATATCCTTTCATTCATTCATTCATTTTCCCTTTATCCCTTTTGGGGTCAGGGAGGGGCTGGAGCCATAAATGTCCTTGGTCTGTCAATTATTTCTGATCAACAACTTTTTTCTATTGTTTTTTTTTTTGCATTTAAAGAAGCTATTAAAGCATAAGCAGGCAAAAACAGGTTCAGCTCCTGTAGAACAATTTATCCATCAAATATATAGAACTCTGGTACATAATAATAGTAAATGACATTGTGTTTAAAATCAGTCATTTCAGATTTTTGAAACAATTTGTTGTCAGTTGCTTTCTTTCTCTCATGAGAACAGCATTAAAGATAGACAAGTGTTTGCTACTGTTGACTAGGGCTGCAGCTATCAATTCTTATGTAATCGATTACTCTATCAAATTTTTGTTGATTAATCAAGTAATCGGATAACAGTTACATTGCGCTCACTGCTATTTTTTTTATTTTGAATCACTACACATGATTATTATTAATAACACACAAAACAGAAAAGCCAGGTCACTTAAATTAACAACTTATTTTTCTTATTTTGAACATTCTGAGCATAAATGGGATCTTAAAATCAAAATCTGTACTTTTATTTTTACTCTGGTCCATATCTTGCGTTTTTCAGATTTTTCAAGTTTGGTTATTTGTATTTTATTTGTATTCATGCTTGTCTCTATTTGCTAAATTATTGCCTTTACTTCTGTGCCATATTGATGATCTTATTTTGCTTACTTTATTTCTAGGACCAAATAATATCATACTTAGATACTAAGATGATTTAACTAGCTAATGCACATTTCTATAACATATGAAAGCATTCCCTACACCTGCTTCCTCTACTCACTGTCAGTGTTTCCTGTTCTACTCTCTGCAATCAAATTAAATGTAAAGTTATTGGATGTGAAAAGTATTTGAACAAAATACACATAATTCTGGGCAAGTAGCCTCTGCATTGATTTACGTTCTAAACCAGCCTTTACACGGAGCCATAATCAAAGTAGGTTATTTACTCGCCCATATCTCAGTTATTGATCACATTATCTGCTTCTGTTGATGTATCATGAGTGTCATCCTGTTGTGTCGCTCTGAGAACGCACAGACCGGATGTTTACTGTTGACGTGCTGCAGCAGTGGCGACGTGCTATCATGCTAAGCTACGTGCTAAGCTAACTCCGTTTGACATCAGACACACTGCACTGTGTTTTCTTTTTGTCCCTTCGTTTAGTGACCACACACTTGGGGCACTCTCTGCCATTTCTTCTGCGGACTCTCTCCTTTCTGTCCCGCTTTTTTCTCGTCCTTCATGATTGTACAAGCCGCGCAGCAGCGAAGATAGCAGGCGCGTTGTGCCACAGAAATGACCATCCGTGTCAAACACCATGCACTGTATAGTAGTCCAGATATATAATTTATATGTATAATTCTATATTAAACGAGGCTTCGAGGCACACAATTTGCTTCGATGATATTTTGTAATTGAAAAATCGGGATTATTCGAGGAATCGTTTCAGCTCTACTGTTGACTGTGATGTGGAGCTGACGCACCGGTTCCCAGAGGCCATATTTTTCTTTTTAGAGTCTTACACCCTTTGTGCATCTGACGTGTTTCCCTCTCTGGACAGAGTACTCCCTCCCCGTTTGTTCACAGTGTCAGTAGGTGCATGAAACAGTCTTTCCCTGGTGACCCTGAAAAGTCTACCACTGTCACTCCAGCATTGTTCTGTCAGCAGCAAGCCCAGTGCAGGCAGATGCTGAGCTGCTGGAAACATCCTGAGCAGTGCTGAGCTCACTTACTGCCACAGGGCCAATTAAAACAACCATCAAATCAAATTGGGCCCAAATGGGAAAGGGGGGCCTAAAGTAACGGGAGTATCTCCGATTGACTGAGAATACGGCTGGATCAGGGTGCTCCGTTTCTGAAAACTCTTGTTTGAACATTCGTGATTATGAGGTTCAGGAACTGGAGCCTAATTTTTCAACACTGAAATGGCCACATTCCTTATCAGAACCAGGCCCAGAGAAACAGCTGGTCCCATTTCCCCTCATTTTGTGAGACTGGTTGAAATAGCTGCATTCAGAAAGACATTTTTTGACATTTTTGACAGTTACGCTCTTTGATAATACTGGAAATGAATTTGTTAATGTGATATCTTAAGACAGCTATGAGCAGTTTACATAAAACTTTGCATAAATGTAAACTCTGACTCAAGGGAAAAGTAATCCTGTTTTAGAGGGCAGTGGTCCTCATCTTCATGCTTTGCTCTTTTAACCCAACATCTCAGGAACGCCTTTAGGAAGTCATGGGACATCATTTTTATCTCCGACCTGCCAACACAAAACTGTGAAGGCTAGAGCTGTCAGTCAATCAATCAATTATTCATTTATTTATTCATTCATTTCCTATACCGCTTGTCCTTTTTCGGGTTGTGGGGAGGGACTGAAGCCTATCCCTGTTGTCATTGGTTGAGAGGCCAGGTACACCATGAACCTGTCGCCAGTCAATCGCAGGGCCACATAAAGAGACCGGCAACCATTCACGCTCACACATGCACGGGAAGAACATGCAAACTTCACCCCTGTCCGACCGGTGGATTAAAACGGGGATCTTCTTGGTGTGAGGCAAATGCACTACCAAATGCCCAATCATCAGTTATTCAATCTTTATTTGTAAAGCGCCAATACATGTGAGTGTTATCTCAAGACACTTAACAAAAGAGCATAAACTCTTCATTTTATGGTTACACATGTATGCATAGATATTTAAAATACACATGTACATGTACAAATATATACATCCAACATAGTCAATCATGAATCCCTCCATCATGGTGGCAAGAATAAACCTTCTGTTAAGCAGCAGGAAATCTTCAATGTGGACCCCAATCTCCATGTATAAGTGAACAGAAACAAACTTAACTTTTGTGTGAAATGCAGTCACCTTTATTTAGACTACCTGACAGAACATCTCAGTTACAATACCAGAACTGACAATAAACAGTGAAACTGCTCTACATGAATAACGTAAAATACCAAATAAACACCTGGTTCCAATTATAAACACCGGGTGTAATTTATTTGGCATACCCTAAAGGAGCTACAGTCGAAGTTTACAGAACACACATGCAAATGCTGAGCTCAACTGACAGCTGACACTTGAAAAGAAACATGATCAGACTGAACCTTTATGGTCCACATGGTTTATTTGTCTCTCTGGATGTCCTGTCGGCTTTTCCTCCCTCTGTTTGTCAACAAATGCAGGTTGGTGCGCGGCGACAGTGCAGTTACACTCATCATCCACAGAAGGCACTAGAGTGCAGGAAGCTGGAATCTTAGAGGCTAGTGCTTCACAAATCCAAAGAAGAAGACTTTGCCGCTGTTTGTTTTTTGCCCTTAACTAACGTCAGGAGGCCGGACACGTCAGTTGGCAGAACACTGCTGCTTATCTCCATGGCAATATAAAAGAAGTGTGACCTTAACTTAACTGCCAGTCATTCCTCACCAGTTTAAAGAGTGTTCAGAGAGAGCTGAGTTGAAAGAAGACAAGAATATAACTACGGTACTGTAGTCTTGCCTTGAAAATGTAAAGGTGATATTCATACTGGTGTAAATTAATAATTTGATTATATTTACCATATTTTTTCATTTTTTGCTAAGCAAGATTTTTGTGCAAAAGGAATTAAACGCCTGTCCCAAATAGTCGCCTGGTCCCAAATAAACGCCTGATCTGCTCAGTGATTGAAACAAATAAACGCCCCAGCTATTATTTGGTATTTTACGGTATATCAATTCTTAAAGAGAGCAGCTCTGACTGTTGGCCCTGTGATTTACTGTCGACCAGTCCATCATCAGAAGAGATGGTCTCAAACCCTTTCATACCAGCTAGGACAAGCAGGATGGACGTTGGGACATTTGTAGCTGTTGTTTCTCCTTTAATGATGATTTACATTTTTATAAAACTTCTGATTACTTTCACTTTCATCAATGATCTACATACCATCCAGAATTTTCTTTAAACAATGGCATAAGGTTGAAAAATCAGCCAATAAATGCATGGTTTTACTGCTATTCAGTAGAAATTTGTTAATTCAACATGTAAAATATGCATGAGGACCATAAAAAGCAGAGTCAGCTCTCTACCTGCAGTCATCAATTTAGGAATCAAAGTGTCATTTTGTTCATGAAGAAGACAAAGACAATGGATGGAGTTTCTCCTGAACCCTGTATGCAGCAGATTAGGTCATCTTTCCACATAATAAAACCCTTCAGAGGCCTAATAATCTCTGAATAAAAAGCAGATAAAGTGTCCTGATGTAGAAAAACGAAAAACCATCTCGAGTGGGGTCTGCAGAGCTCTCAGATCTGCTCTCATGACCTCTCTCTGCTGCTTGTTTCATGGCGGAGGGAGCAGAAGGAAAAACATTAGATAACCATCAGTGTCTCCAATATCTTTCCTCAAAGAGGCTGAAGGCCCACATCGCCTGTAATTGGATTTGATTTGCACTCCCAGCATCAGTTAGGGAGATTAAGGGCAAGCACAAAAATCCCCCAATTCCTTTTCATGCCGATGACAAGCACGGCCTAACGGATCCTGAAAGGAATATTTATGACGGGAAACCTTTGCGTCGCTGCGCACAGAAGCTACTCAGAATGCTGGTACTTGGTAACAATGAACACATCATATAAGAACTTGATTATTATGGGTTGTCTCATGGAGATGTTTGTTGTATTTGTGAGATTTAAAGTAGGTGGAAAGTGGCTTTCAAGTACCTGGATGATCAAGACTTGAAACTTCAAACCAGGTGAGACAATAGTTTATTCAAACTAAATGCCATAAAAGTAGTTAAAAGTTGCTCTTTTGAGTATTAAAGCAGGACTGACAAAGGCTTCTGGTGGGAATAATAGAAGTTTTAACCTATTTTTCTTCCTCTTCATCGCCCGTGGGGAGAGGGAGGTTCTGTTCCGGCCTGATAAGTCATCTATTTGAATGGATCGTCATTCTCACAGGTAAGTAAATAAAAAAACAACCCATATTCCTCTTCCCTTTCTTCCACTCTTTTGACAAGCAGCAATGCTTACACTAGATTAAATCACCATCAATAGACTTCCCCACGCTCGGGTGTCGTATTCACTACACCCCATGCCAAAAGACTAATATTAGTATCTCTGGAAAATAATCTCTCTTTATTTCGCAAGTTCCCCGCTAAGGCATTCACACTCGCATTTATCAGAGGATTTAAATGCGGATGAAATAGTATATAAGCTGGATCCCCTCAGGAGAGGTTCTCATTCTCTTGTATTCTTTTTCAGATGGGGAGAGAGAGAAAAGAGAAGGAGCACGCTGCACCTTGGCGAAGAAAAAGGGAGGAGGAGGAGGAGGATGCCGAGGAGGAGGAGGAATTAATTTTTCCCCTCTGGGAGAAACACATGCTGGATCTCAAGAGTTGGAGGGAATCTTCCCAGCTTGCTCTGATTGGCATTAAGAGGGTAGGGTGGTGGTGGGGGGGTGTTTTAGAGGGGAGCGGAAAGGATGAGAGGGAAAGAGATGCCATGGTTGTTACTAATGATTTATTGTCTGAAATGTGAACGCTGTTGGTGCTTGTCGTTCAGAACAGTCTGTGGATCGCCTTTGCAGCAGGATTTGGCTTTAAATCTTCCCTTAAAATGCAGTACATTTTATAATCCAGCAGGTAGCACGCAAACAATTGGGACATTTGTTTCACAGGGACTTCAAAAGGAGCAGAGACAAAACTTTTAATCAGGATTTAATACCAAAAACATGTGAATCTAAAATGGAGCCAAAGTGGCACTCTGGGTATTTTTGCATGTAAGTGTTTCTTAATTCCAACTGTGGTTAAAAAGAGGTATTTTTAGGCCACAGCATAATGAACTGAAGACTTCTGGATCATTTGTTTTGGTCAACCAACAGTTTGATGGGTCATGAAAGCCTACTGCTTAGAGTAACAACTAGGGGTGTCTCAGTCTGATATTGATATCGGATATCAGTCCGATTTTGGCAAAAAAGAAAAAAATATCAGATTATATTGGCCTGCATCTAAAATATCCAATATAAGCACTCTGATACAAGCAGTCCATTCTAAGTTATTTTTTATTTATTTTATTCAGTTGTAGAATATGCTTTTTCGGACCGGAGCACCGGTGGTGCAGTTGGATAGTGCGCTAGGTCAGTGATCGGGAGGTTGCAGGTTCAAGCCAAGCTCCAGGCGACACATGGCGATGTGTCCTCGAGCAAGACACTTAACCCCGGGTTGCTCCCACTGCTGCATCAGTGGCGTGAAAATGGGCATTAAAGGGCGTAATTGTGTTTGAGATACTGAATTAAAACTAACATAGCAACTCGGAACAACCAGTGAGTGAATGTGAGAGCGAATGGGTGTGAACAGGTAAGTGTGACCTCCGGTGTAAAGCAGCTTTGAGTAGTCAAAGACTAGAAAAATGCTATATAAGCACAAGTCCATTTACCAAGTCCAAACACAGTGGTTATTTTGCCATTTAAAAATATGTTTTTATTTTTCCTGTATTTCTTGAGTTTACTTTTCAGGGCCTTCAAATGTATTTTTCATTTATTTTATTTAATTGTACCATATCCTTATGTTTAAGTTTAAAATTTATTGAACCCATTGGTTAATAACAAATCAGTCAGTTTTTCTTATACCTAATATTGCTGACTACTGTTCTCTGTTTGAGAAATCTTACTTGATCAAGCCTTTTCTTCCAGTCCATACTTCAAAATAAGGAATAAAAGTCTGTATGATTCCTGCTGATATCGTATTAGATCGATATCAGTATCGACCAGTTCTCATGGCTGGAATATCGGTATCGCATCAGAGGTGAAAAGTTGTATCGGAACACCCCTAGTAGCACCTTCAACTATTGCCTACCTCATGCCGGAAGACTTTTGAGATATAGATTCAAGATTCAAAGTGTTCTTTGTCATTTTCACTTTGGGAAACATGTTTTCTTGCCCAACAAAATTCTTACTCTGCTGTCCACAATGAATGTCAGGAGGGAAATACACAAATAACAGCTTTAAATAGCAGCATAGAAAACTAAAAACTAAAAATAACCTGTCCAAACAAGATGAAGATGGATTCCAACTGTATACGTACGAAGATATCACTTTTAAGGAATGGAGCTGGGCTGTTGATTTCTGTTCATTTCTGTAAATATGTATATTGTGCAAAGACCCGACATAAACATATTGTAAGACTCTCTTAAGATCTTAACCCTACATCATCTCTCATCTTGTCCACAACTCAAATGCTGAGATTACTCACATTTTTTTATAAATATGTGTTGTGACTAACCTAACAGCAGCCGACTGCATTTAATGACCGACGTGATGACGTTGGTAGGTTGAGGGGTGACACTGAAGACGGTAAACAGACTGTATTTAGAGTGCAGTACTCTGTGTTATATCTACAAACATCATATTGAATGAAACATCAGATCACCATGTTACTCACCATGTAGCCTCAGCTGTTTGGTCGCTCCTTTACAGCATATAATGCTCTTTACAGAACTTGACAAACTTCTTCTCTGTTGTGTGGCTCTCAAGACTCAAACCTTTTCACATCTGTTCATGTCACCAGTGCAGAGCTCCCTGTGCTTTCATTGGTTATTGTCTCTGAGGTGGAGGGACAAACCTCCTTAAACTCTCTGTTGTGGAGTTGGTAGGCCTCCCAGGGTCTGTTGTTGTCAGTCAGTATGACCCACTAGAGAAGACATAAGGCCAGTGGGTCCAGCACCCCTCTGACTATTGGTTGAAGACATAAATGTGAATAAAGATATGTCAGCATTGAAGTTTTTAGTCTCAGTCTGAGATTTTGCAATGGTCAGAATCTTAGAGGGTCACAGATTCAAAGACTACAAAGAGTTTGTGCATTCAAACCCATGTCTTCTTGTACCTAATGTTAAGGCCTGTAACCTTGGCTGTATTATCATTATAACTGCTATCATTGCAGTCACTGTCTATAGGTGCCATATGCATAGTTGGTGTAATTGAAGGCAATTGCAGTTCAGTTATTAATAGGTGATTTATAACTTTGTAATTTAAGTCCATATAAAAAGGTGTTACATGATTGTAATTGAATTAATATTTGCATCATTATGATTTACACAAAGTATTTTTTTATGTTAATGAGAACTGCTAAGAGCCTGTAGCTTAAGAAAACTGCGAAGGTAATGAAAGTAGAGGGGAGCGACAGTTGTTTTGACCGTGTGGAGTAGGACTGAAGGATTTCGGAAAGATGTAATGATTGCCATTTTTCTGGCAGATATTGCGATTTCAGTTCGATTAACGATTTTCTTCAAATCAAGCTTCAGTGCAATATTCACTGTGTTTACTATATAAATAACAGTACGAAAACCAATGTTGAAAAGCACATAGATTTAGATTTAGATTTGTTTATTTTTAAAAGATGGGACAATACATGTTAATGAACATATAAATGTAAACATGTGAGATTATAGCCATGTGGCTAATTTCCATCTCTAGTCCCATTGGCAGTTTGGTGTTGTACAAAACATTTATACACAAAAAAACCCCAAAACAAACACAAAGCAAAACAAACAATACGAAATAAAGCAAACATAGTTGATCATCAAAATAAAAACCATTTAAGCCAAGGGGCTGGTTAAAGTGCAAAGTGCTAAAGTGTAAAGTGCATTATTGTATTGCAAATTGCCCAAAAAATATGAAGTGTTATTTTGATTGCCTAATGCTCAATTGCATATTACAGTAATCTAATACCAGCGATGGTAATTTGTGATGATACCTAGAGTACCTCGGAATATAAAGTACTAGTTGCACATTAGTCATCATCTAACATTGATGATAAATAATCTGTTTTCATTACTTAAGGGATACTCCAACTTCTACTTTAAAGTGCTTACCAGCACTTCTGTAAATGCTAATTGCCGGAAAATGTGTAAAATAGTTTGTGTAAAACAGTTGACACAACAGATCCTGAGTCAGTTAGGAGCACTGCAAAAAAGTTCAGCTTTATGATCACATGGTTGTGTTTTCTGAAATTACAATTTCAATCCAAAAACAATAAATTTTTCAGCCCTAGTGTGGAGGTGTACTAAATATTTAAGGTTGTGTTGGAAAATAAACATAAGAAGTGGATTATTTTCACATTTTTCATCAATAAATCCAAAAAATCAAACTTTTGTGGAGGACCCATTTTTTGAAACAGGTATAAGCCATAAGCTCTGGTGGATGGTTTTATTGGAAAACCTACATTGTCATTAATACTCAGGTCTTTGTTATATCAAATTTATGTTTAAATAATGTGGGTGCAGGATGCTTGTAGAAACATTATGTGGGGGCTTTACCTCAAAACTGAACCAAGTCTGCTGAACTCCATATGTGAACGTGACCTTAGACTTCATCTAATTATTTCTCTGGTCCCTGTTCATGCAGAAAAATGACAAACTGTTCCACACAGACATAAAACCATATCTGGTCTCTGTCGTGTGGGATGGTACATTTCCAGTGATAAAAGCATTTGAGGCATCTTTCGCCAGTTTTTAATGGTGTATAAAAAGTGTTTCGTTTTTTCTGTAGTTATGCAGGGTTAAAAAAATTGACTGTGATTAACTCCGGGACAGATCTGTCAAAAAAGCACCACCACCTGCAGGACACTTCCTCTTAAATCCACAGTTAAGAGACCTAAGGATCCCGCCCACTGAGTTTGATTGACAGGTTAAGTTTTTAAAGTGCAGCAGCGAGCGCCACACCAGAGAAAATAAAAACAAGACTCTCACAGATTACCACTTTAATATTTGATAGCGCATGTGGGCTCCCTACCACTTAGTGTAATTAAATCAGTCGAGACCTCACTTATAAAGACTGAATTTAGACGCCATTTATGTTGTATTGGGTTTCATTCACTCAAACAAGTGGGACGCTGGTTTCATCCTGACAGGCAGACAAGAAAAATAAAAAAATAAAAGAACCCTACCCGATGTTTGATGCATTTACACAACAGACGCACTGTTAATGCAGTTAATGGCCAGACGTCTAGCCAGACAGTGTCCTGTGTGTGTTGACGGGGGAGACAGAAGGCTGCGGAGCTGCACACAGATCAACACATATTGACTCAATCTATTGACAAATGAATTTGGGGGCAAAGTCCTTCTGCGAGTTGTTGATTTAGGTGTCACAGTTCATTCCTCTTAGTGCCAACACTCACAGCACATATCTCTCCCTGGATCTGACGGCAAGCTGTGAGTTAAAACATCCTCTTATTAAAGTGTAATATATCCGATTTTTGTGTTCATGAT
Organism: Scarus forsteni; assembly: GCA_036419115.1. Lineage (NCBI taxonomy): Eukaryota > Metazoa > Chordata > Actinopteri > Labriformes > Labridae > Scarus > Scarus forsteni. The sequence continues at coordinate 6,218,624 of JAZDUH010000508.1, forward strand.
TCCCATAATGCAGCATGTTTCTATAGCTGCGCTTATTAAGAGAGTATGGTAAACTGAGAAAGAGGAGCCTGCAAATATGAAAGCCATTAAAAATTCTGAAATTATTCAAACTGGAAATGAAATGAATGAAGCACAAAGTTTGTTTTCCGCAATATTATAGTCAACCGACTACATTAAAAAGCAATTAAAACTAACTATTGCATTACAAGGAGATGAATTAGCTCCCTGCACATTGAAATGCATGTTTTCTCTATAAGCGCGGTGTAAATGAAACTCTTCATTAAGGATTAAGAAATAATAAAGAAAATTAGTCTGTAGTACGAGCCTTTAAAATGTTCATTATTAGCTTTATTTGCTTTAATGAGCTGTCTGAAGAGAAAAATAAAATAAGCGAGGAGAAAAATCTGCTGTAGACTTTAATGTAGCGGTAACTTGATCAAGTTTCCAAGTTCATATTGGGGGGGAAGTTAATGAAATCTTCAGCCCAGATCAGCCGCTTTCATTTCAGCAAGTTCTCGACTTTGTACAAAGATGCAGCAGGTGTTGGCTCTGGAGGAGAATTTTGGGTAAATATTGATCCTGTAAATATGTGTGCCGTTCACACCCGCCCTGCTCCCCCTCCTCGCAGAGACGACGCAGCCTCCCTGCAGCCAGCATGTGAGGTAGTTAAGTGAGGTATCATCTTCGGTCCGCAGCTAGCCCGCCGTCTCCCACAAGGCCGCTGTGGGTAGGGTACAACTGTTGCGAGTGGGTGGCACATCTGTTCCCTGAGACAGCCGAGGCGCCCCCCCGGGGTTATCACGCGTCTCGGCTAGCGTTTCACGCGCATCACTAATAACCGCTCTGGTATCTGTGCCGGGGTGCAGACAAAGGGCTGTGACGGGTGCCCCTCGCCTTTAGATCCGAGCTCTGACGTTTCTAATAAAGAGCATTAGGAGTCGTGTTTACCTTATTTTCTGCCTCCAGTCCATCTGCTGCATGAAACACTCAGCAGGTTAAACATATTCAAGGTATACATGGAATACATTTACAGGCGATGCCGTGGCTCCTCATTTGAAGCGCCATATGTACAGTGCTATTTGCTGCCTGATATATTCTCCAGCTTCTGTAGGCACGGGAGTTCGTGAGGAATATGCAAAGACACATTGAGGACAATTTATGGAATTAAAACTATATCAGTGCCTGAGCTTACCCCGCGAACTTTACAGCGACAGTACTCCGAATCAGTGTACGGCTTTGTCAAAGTCAGGAGCACTTCCTCCTACAGTGGATATTTACGCCCCCGCTGCAAACTATAAAAGTTTAAATCCAACTCAAGCTCTGGAAGTGGGAGCGGACACAGAGAGGGAGATTGTGTGTTCACGTTTGCAATCCCTGTGCACGGTGGAAAAAGAGCCCGGAGGGGGGGATGGGGATGGGGATGGGGATGGAGAGAGTCAGGTGTGTGTTGGAGGTAGAGGACTTGAGCGTGCATGTCCACTGGGCTCGTTCACAGTGATGGCTCTGGTAGGAGAGGGCGAGCAGAGAGCGTGGAGGATGAAAGATGGGGCCTAATCCTCCACATGTGGCGTCTTTCCCCCCACCTCTCCTGTTTTTTTTTTTTTTTTTTTGTAAAAGGAAAGCCAACTGGAGCCGTTCTTTGGACTTTGGGCCAGGGGCTCCAGGAAAGCATTGCCTCCAGCCAAAGCACATAGTGTGAAATGAGAAGCTAAAGCTTGAATGTGCTTTTGTTTATCAGAAAACTGCACTCTAAGTGGGATTGGCAATGGAGGGGCCCAAACTCCATAAGTCATATAGACTGGCTTGGGCCGAAGTGGGGATGGCACGGCGAAGGTTTCAGGCTTGAGCGGCCCAGGAAAGGCAGCGCGTCAGTCAGCCACTTGGCAGCCTCGCTCACACCCTTCATCGGCCCGCTCCTATAATCTTGGTTCCAACACAAAAGAGGGGATCAGAGAGGTCAATCTAAAGCAGGAAAATATGGTCACAAGTTAAGCAAACTGAGGCGAGGAAACATTTGATATCCACTGGTTTGTTTTGGAGCAGCAACTTTAGACGTTGAACCTAAGCTGCAGGAATTGGGGACGGAGATTTCTGGGTGAGAGGGGGCCAGTGAGGAGCCAAAGACCGATTTTTAGAGATGGATTGTATGAGGAGATCCATGACCACGAGGCTGTTGGCTGCAAAGTGGAACAAAGATAACTTCAAAGTAGAGAGAAAGTTATGAAAAGGCTCAGAGCTTTGGATGAGACGAGGTGCAGGATTCAGGAAATCAGACTTTCAGGGATTAACTCCAGAGTCCATTTTAGAGGATGTCAAACTTGATGAGATGTTCAGCCAATTTTCAGAAAAGTTAAACAGGATTTTGACATAATTTTCAGTGCAAAAAAACCATTATTGTCCTGGAAACACAACAGTTGTGCAGATGTTGATAGATGACCTCAAGCAGGAGGGTGAGAAGAGTACAAAACTGTTGTTCTTGAAGAAAGTGTCAAAATTTGTTAGGATTTTACTCAGGTTTAATTAAACTGTTCACAGTATGTAAATGTACTCGAGTGAGAATTAAAAGTGCGTCTTCTAAGATGTACTAAAAGTGCTTATTGATTTCAGTCCAGCAGCAAGAACTTTTTAATAAAGAGCATCAGGCAGGGTTAACAACACTGTGAAACAATTTATGTTACAATAATTAAGAGATTATTTAGATAATAAAGTTTAGAAATGAATTCATTACGGTGAGATTTGAAGTAAGTTTGTTTGTTTGCTTTTACATCTGCATTGAAAAGCAAAGGAAGACCCTCTGAGCTGGACTTTATCAAATATGAATAATTATGGATTATGATACAGTCTAATTAAATACGTTTTTTATTCATATGCAGTAGTCAACAGACTTAACTTGATGAACCTGTGAGGTGTCAAAGAGATCAGAAACAGGTCAGGATTAGGGATGTAACGGTTACCGGTAAAATGGCAAACCGTGGTAAAATTTCCCATGGTAACCATTATCGTGTCCTATTAAAATTACCATTTTACCGTGTTTGGTTACCATGCAGCGTCAATAACGCTCAGTGATGCTGCTCTTTGACTGGAAAGGTGATCTACGAGGTTATTACTCGATGAAGCAGCCTCAGGTGGACGCGCATGCGCAGTTCTTATTGTTTGGCCTCAGAGCAAAAGTTAGACACAGCGGGGATTTCCCTCTCGAAATGGACTCTGGAGTCTGGTTGAATGTTGGATTTTACAAGGATGTTGAGGGGAAACTGATAGAAGACAGTCACCCTGTCTAAACATGAAGCTGCGGCGAAAGAAAAAGACGTGTGCGGTTAAAACTGCCGTAACTACTCGAGTAAATGAACCAACAGAGCCGTAGAGGTAGAGGGAGAAAAGATTCAGTGAGCCATACCTGAGTGAATTACAGGTGGTTTATCAGTATTCTCTGTCTAAATTAGAGCTGCAACTATCAAGTATTTTTGGAATCGAGTACTCTGTCAATTATTTCTTCGAGTACTCGAGTACTCTAACAAAATATACTTTTTTGTTTTTAAACAAATAAATCAATTGTATACAATGCAACATGTTAGGGCTTTCAAAATGAGCAACCAAATGCCGTTTATTCCTCAGAAAAGGGTTTTTATTTGAGCAACTTTCAAAGTTTAAACCAGTACTGCCTTAAAACAAAGCCAATACAATACTGATTGCTTTGGGTGTTGTCATCCTGGAACACCCACTTCACTGACTGATCTGCAATTATATTTGAAGTGTGTTCTGGAGGGCATTGTGTAGTTTGGATTGAAATCCTTGATCATGTTCTTAAATCCTGTGTCCTCCACCATGGAGAGAGGACGCATGTCTGTGATGAGCATATTTAAAATGCTGTAATAGTAATAGTTGCAGCCCTAACAACGTGCTATCATGCTAAGCTACGTGCTAAGCTAACTCCGTTTGACATCAGACACACTGCACTGTGTTTTCTTTTCGTCCCTTCTTGTAGTGACCACACACTTGGGACACTCTCTGCCATTTCTTCTGTGGACTCTCTCCTTTCTGTCCCTCTCTTTTCTCTTCCTTCATGATTTTACAAGCAGCGCAGCAGTGGAGGTAGCAGGCGCGTTGTGCCACAGAAATGACCGTCCGTGTCAAACACTGTGCACTGTATAGTAGTCCAGATATATATTTATATGTATAATTATATATTAAACGAGGCTTCGAGGCACAAAATTTAATTCGAGGATATTTTGTAATCGAGTACTCGCGAATATTTGAGGAATCGTTTCAGCTCTAGTCTAAATAATGTATAAATCTTGTAAATAATAGCATAAGTATCATTCTGGAGGGTGTTCTTGCCGTTCTTTTGCCGTGTATTCGCTGTAATTTTGAAATTGATCGTCTTTTTCCATCAAAGTTCGTGCTTTATGGATTTAATCGATCGTAATTTGAAAATATCAAGGATACCTGCCAGGGAGAGGGGAGACCAGAGGAGAGTCATGAAGGGGGCTAACTGCTTCAGAGACTACCGTCAGTAAAAAAAAAAACAACAACCTTGGACATGGTCTAAAATAACGAGCTGTGACACTGATGCTGCAGGTAAACTAAAAGTGTGTGTGTTTGTAAAATAGGTTATTTGTTGTTCATTTTCAATTGTTTATAAAGAGAATCCTGTTTAAAGTTCAAATCTGTTTTTTTCTTTCCTTGTAATTACACACTGTTTGAGCATTTATAATATAATAATGACAAATACTTGTTAGAATTGTTTACTTTTATTTCTCATGAAAGAAGGGTAAAAAAATTTACTCAGAGCTTTCTTGACACATTATTGACAAAAAAGACAGAAAAGACCTGTTATGATTATAATATTAAAGGAATGATTTCAAGACTGTGTTAAAGGACTTTTTGAACATTTTTAGCTCATTGCAACAATACCGTAATAATAATGATAACCGTGATAATTTTGGTCACAATAATCGTGATACAAAATTTTCATATCGTTGCATCCCTAGTCAGGATGAAGAGAAATAAGAGCTGAAGAGGAGGCGAGAGGTTTTTGTTTAATGTGAACAGAGCAGGTGTCAAGGTGAGCGAGCAGCATTAGCTTGAGATACCTGACATGCCAAACATGTTGTGTCATACAGTTTAGAATTATTCTTGACTCTTAGTCCAGTCATCATAGACAAACAGGCTGCTGCTGCATTTCTTCAATCTTCTCTGATTCGCTAACACGTCACAACTGGACACTCAATACATGTAGCTCACCCCTTTGTGCCTGAGAGCAGAGTGCCTGTGTGTTGAAAATGTCAAAATGCCATCAGGGGGTCACCTCCTGGAGTGGATACAAAAACAATATTTTGTTTCCTATTTTCAGTAAGTTGCATTTTGTTCACAGACAGGATCAATTTATGGCACTTTTGACACACATTGTCAACTGATGATGATAACGAATGATGTTTTATGCAACAGAAGACATTCAGTTGTTCATTAAATGCTGAGAGAGTACTTCATATGTAAAATACTGTTCACTACAAGCAACCCAACAAACCCAATGTGAACTCTTAAAAAAGTCTGGAAATGTTAATACAGCTGATTATTTCTCACCTTTAATAACACGATTCATCCATTCAACCTTTATTTAATCTTAAAACAACATTGAAGGTGTTTCCTCATTTTCAATGACGTTAAGAGTACAAAGTACAACAACACAATTAAAAACAGTTACGTTCAAAGCAGCGTAATTCATCATCATTGTTCTAAACTGACCTATAGCCACAATTGCTTGCAGTTTAAATGTTTGTTGTTAAATGTTCCATGTGAACGAAGCAGAAAAGCCAAAAGCACTTATTCCAAATAAAGTGTTGACCTGGAAACTTCAGGCATTAGGAGGTTACTGGATCTTGTTGGGCATTAATTATAATTTTGACTTAACAGAGACATAATATTTGATGGCATTTTACCAATTAAAATAAAAAATTGTAAATGAATAAGAACCAGTGCCTGTCAGTTGGTATTGTCGTGTATATTATTAAAATGCCTGATTGGTCGTCTTACAACGAGGTACAGCTTGCAAGGATCGTGCATTTGTGGAATGAGCTATACAGCTATAGCCTTGCAGAGCAGACAGACCTGCCTGATTCTGAAATCCTGCAGGTCCGTCTTGCAAGCCTCCGTTGTCCAACGAATTCACTCGGCTGAATTCTTAACGGCCCAATCAGGGAAGAGAGGCAGGAGCTGCAGAATGCGGACGTGACGACAACCGGAAGTTGAAAACCGGAAGTTGAGAACGGACATGCCGATTAGCCTATTGTCCTCATAGATACTTAGTAAAACTTGGCGAAATCAAGGTTCATTTCACATAAAAAAATGAATCATCTGTGTGGTACAATTTAGTGTAAGACGATAGTATAAGGCCTTTAGCTGTTAGCAGCTAAGTTAGCGGCTAACAGCTAACAGTCATTAACTGTTGTTAGCTGTTAGCGGCTAAGTTAGCCGCTATGTATGCTACTTTTTTTTTTCCAATTCTTTATTCAGCCATTTCAAGTAACAAACAGGCACATTTTGCATCATACAGTCTTCAAAAATCACTGAGCAGGATCAGCAACCAATATAAACAAAATAATAAAATAAAATGTATATATAAAAGAAAAAAAAATGACAAATTCAATGAAAACATTGCTACATTATAGGAGGCAACCCTGCTTGATGTGGATTGGTCTGTGATGAAGGGCTCCTACCCAGATGGACTAGTGAAATATTTCTGTGGCAGATATATTGAGCTGTCCATCTGGCGTGTCAGGTTAATATGGCTAAACATGTGGGTAGAATTATATAATTGTCCCTTACAGAAAGCCCATGGTTCCTCAGTGAAGTAAGGGAGAGGGTGGTCTTCTTTGGGTGTTGTCATCCTGGAACACCCACTTCATGATCTGTCTCTGACCTTGCAAGTCTCAGGGAACTTGACTCCACAATAAGGCCTCAATTAACAGTGGAACCAACAAACTTTTTGTCACATAAGCTTTGCCTGCTGCACCACTGTTCAACCCTGCCATTGGTTCAGCTTTTCCTTTTGTTGTTCATTCAGTCCTCCAGAGTGCTAGGATGATATTGTACCAAGGATACTTAGGAATTATATTTTTAAAGCATCAGCTTTAAAAATCTACTTTAAAAGGCATGCAGAAAAACATTACTCAGCACCTCACAACTTAGTTTGATCAGTAATCTGAGCTCTGCAATAAATCAAGTTTCTATTTCAAGTGCCATGTGACATGTTGCACTTGTTTAACTTTTTGTCCCTCCATCTTTTGAATAATAATTCTAAGAGCTTGAATTTATTTTGTATTTTAAAATCTGCTTGTCATTATGTTTGACCATCATGACGTCAACAACTATTAAAATAATAAGAATTATGGTTCAGTAGTTGCCCTACTAGTTACTTTCATCCCTGTCAAGCAGCGCAGAGTTGCACCACAGATAATTTCTGCCTAGTTTTTCAACAATTTTGGAATTATCACAAACTTTTTATCCTGATTTTAGGGTTGCAGAGGTGCTTTAGGACTACCCAAAATATTGTTAAACTCATAAGACATGTTTATTAGTGATCATATCATTTTGGAAATCAGACTTTTTTTTTTAACAAAATCAGTGGCATACATTTTTTTTAATTAATTGTGTGATCCTGAAGTTACCATAAAGTAATTTATGTAAAAAAATATGCAGCAAATCTTGTGTAAAACAAGAAGGCTTTTGGTTTTTAAATGTGCTCTCAGTTCTCTTAAGACTTTTACAGTTACTGGTCTTGGATGTTAAATAATCTTGTTGACATTTTTAAAAGGTTAACTCAAAAGCCTTTTAATTTGGAGTGGTTTGATTCTTGTTTTCATACTTTTTATCATTACACAGGCATTTATCTTGGTTTAATTATGTTTTATCCAAAATACAGAATTGTATTATTGTTTTGGCTGTATGGCAGTTTTATTTTTTGGGGGGTGAAATATATTATTTTGTTGTTATTTTATTAGATTATCATATGTGTTATTTTACTTTTGGACTTCTGTCTATGGCTGTCGTTTTGTTTTTTCATTCTCTCTTATGCACTTCATCCTCCTGTATATTTTGAGTAGTATTTTATTTATTTATGTTTCCATTAATAGTGGAAACTTAGCGGACACAGTGCATGCACAGCCGGATATCATGCGTGAATGGAATTAAAAAAAAAAAAACCTTAACAGAGGAGTAAAGTGGCATTTCTGCAGTTTTTGAAGGATCCAATGAAGAAGTGTTTTGGCAGGGTAATAGTGCAACAGACGGGTCGCATGAGGAGTTCAGAGGGCAGATGGGTGAAAGCAAACTTTGGTCCAAGTCCCAACTGTAATGAAGTTTGCGTGTTTGATGTGACTGAAATCTTTATCCCCAAATATCTGGCCTGTTCAGGAAGTTTGTGCTCAAAGTTTGGAAGCAAACATTTTGTAGGACAGAGGATGGGAGTTCTTGAATCGATGTGTTCAGGTCTCTTTAGTGCGGCATGTCTTTCATAGTCTGTCTAAAACTGGTGGTATTGAGATTTATTTAATGACTTTGAAGCAATAATAATGTGGTTTTAGGGGGGAAAAGGGAAAATGTGGTAAAAAGCACTGTTTAGAAAATCCAGATGGAAGCATGGTGATATGTTTTAAGTAACTTTGGCTGTGTGAGATGATGTGGATGCACAACTGTGCAGTGGATGAAGAGTAATGACGGGCCTTAGTGCAGGCTTTGAAATCTGGACTCATCAGACCACAGCACACTTTTCCACTTTTCCTCAGTCCATCTCAGAGGAGCTCGGGCCCAGAGAAGAGTTTCTGTGTGTTGTTGATGTGTGTATGTTTGAGCTTTCACTTGTTGATGTAGAACAAACTGTGTTAACTTACAGTGGTTTTCCTGAAGTGTTATTGGGCCAATGTGTTGATATATTTTACAGAATGATGTTTAATGTAGTGAGGGATCAACGGTCACGGGCATTCAGTGTTGGTTTTCAGTTTTACAGTTTACTTACAAGGATATCTTTGGATTCTCTGTATCTTTTAATATTTAATATTTATTTCAGTTTACTTGTTTTCAATAAATTAATTTTTCAAAGTGTTTTTTTGTCACACTCCCCCTTCTTGCTTTTGCATATTGTAGCTCTATTTAAAACCTCATTAAGGTCCAAATGTGCAAAAGTTAAATTATAGCAATTTTTCAACTGGTCTTATGATTTTGATCAGGGGTGTATAACACAATATTGTGATATATTGTGTTATTATCGTTAGGGATGGGAATCACGAGGTACCTCACTATACGATACGATACACGATACATGGGCCACGATAACAATATAATCACGATACAGTGATTTTGCGATAATCAATATATTGCCAAAAAATAATGTAACAATTCATCACAATATATGTCTTACTGAAGAAAACAATATGGCTCAAAAAAGATAAAGTGCAGGATTTCTCCTTTTATTTGTAAATTAGTGTCAGTTTAGCAAAATTTGACACATGCTGTATGTAAACATGGACACATTTTGTGCTTATATTGGTAAAGATCAAATTTCATGTAAACAGACATAGTTCGTCAACTTTTTTTGCAACAAACATTCAATATGTTGAGGTTGAACTGTTGTCTATTTTTTGTTAACATAAGAACAAATGAATTTCCCTTTTCAAAAATGGTTCATGGACTAGTGCTTAGAAGTTAGTTTAATATTAACCCTGAATGCATTTCAGATCATCTCACAAATGCATTTTCTTCTTCAGAAACAGCAACTGATCAGCATGAATCAGCAGAAATATTTTCGGCTCTGTATTTCGTACCTTGGTTCAAGAGTTTGTAACATCTGGCAGAAACATTCATTTTCGACTACACTATATGGGCGGAGATCCTTGCAGTTGAATTTAGCGATGGACTTTGTTATGTTGACAGCCCTCGGAGAGAAGAAATGGTGCTTTGCGTTAAACAAGGCACGGCTGCTTGTTTACCGCTAGCATTAGCTTCAGCCGCTCTCACAGCCAGGAGGTCCAGGTGGTGGCATTGCAAATGTTTCTGCATGTTCCTGGTATTTCCCGTGTACTTTACTTTCGTACAACATTTCTTGCATACTGCATAGTCTTTGTGAAGTTTATCAGTCCCTATAATGCTGTAGAAGCCGAAGTGTAGCCATACTTTCAGTTTGTACGTGGCTGGGGCATCCTTCAGTATGTATTTCCCCGCGCTGATGTCCGACATTTCCACTCCGCAAAATTTCTCTTCTTCCGCTGATAATTTCCGTTCAAGTTGCACTCTTACAAGTGGCCCCCATCAGGAGTCACCGAGTAGCGGCGCCGGAAGATAAACAGGGATACATACAGCATGTAGAGCGCTGTATTATATTAATTAAAATATCGATATTTGGCACCCGCTTATTATTACAGGAGATAGGATGACGATAATCGCCATATCGATTTTATGTCCCACCCCTAATCATCGTATTGTGACCCAAGTATCGTGATATGTATCGTATTGTGCGTTTTTTGCCAATACTCACCCCATTCACTAATTAGTCACTTTTATAAAAAAACAAATAATTACTTAACTTAAAAGACAAATGCACTACATTACTCTTGTCACCAACAAAGAATCTGAGCACCCTGATAGATTACCTTTGTATTACCGCCGTCATTCCCAGTTGGTACTTGAGCAGCTACAGGGCTGATATGTTGAGCACGAGCATTAACCTGCTGCAGCACCATGCAGCCCAATGTGCTGGAAACTTCCCTCACTTGTTGTGGTCCATATTGACTTGATAGCATCACACAGTTGCTGCAGATGTGTCAGTTGCACATCAATGACAAGAAGCTACTGTGTCATCACATACCAAAAGTTCTATATTGGATTGAGATCTGGTGACTGTAGAGGCCAGTATGGTACAGGGAACACATCGTCATGTTCAAGAAATCAGTCTGAGATGATTTGAGCTTTATGACATGGCAACATTGTAATGCTGGAGAAGGTGGGGACACCGCTGTTATGATGGGATGGACATGGTCAGCAGCTGTACTCAGGTGTGCTATGAGTTTTTATCAATGTTCAACGAGCACTTTGGAGCCAAAGTGTACCAAAAATATGTCAATAACAAAACCATCACAAGATACAAGGTGGGATGGATCAACGCTTTCGTGTTGATGCCAATTTTGGGGCTCTTCTGCTGTCCGGTTTAGGTGAGCCGATGCATGCGTAGCCTAGACTTTCTGTTCTTAGCTAACAGGAGAGGCACATGGTCAGGTCCTCTGCTGCTGTAGCCCATCTGCTTTAAAGCTCAACATACAACTTGGTGATATAGACAAAATGTATCTTTCAAAATTATTGAATTATTTATGATCTCAAACCATTCTGGCTGTTCACCTCTGTGCTCTGACAGGACATCTTCACCCATAGAACAGCTGCTCAATGGATATTTACTCTTTTCAGACCATCTTCTGGAACGTCTAGTGCTTGTCATGCATTAAATCCCCGCAGATCAGCAGTTTCTGAAATACTGAGAAGAGCCTGTGTAGCACGAACAACCATGCCATATTCAAATTGACTTGAATCACATTTCTTCCCTTTTCTTATACTCAGTCTAAACTTTAGAATCTTGACTTTGTCTACAAGCTTCAAGGGAAATGCCAACATCTTTTTTTTGTTTTGGCTTCTTGCCGAGTCCATGACAAGCAGACACTTTTCTTTCGACTGTGCAGTTACAAGAGATGGGTAGAGCTTGCCCGTCACTAGTTAGCTTAGCTTAAACACTGGGAGTAAAGGATAATGCTAGCCTGCCTCTGCCTACAGTCATCAGATCAACTTTTCAGTAACTCTAATGGCCCTTTTCCACTAGCACGCCTTGGCCCTACTCTACTCGGCTCTACTCGATTTGCAGCGTGTTTCCACTAGCCTGGTACCTCCTGAAACAAGCTAGTTTTAGTACCTACTCCGCTCTGGTTCCAAGCGAGCTGAGTTGATACTAAAAGATGACACCACCGACTGCCGGCTACTGATTGATCAGACAACGTCGTCATCAATGAGTCATGAGCGACAACCTAGCATGCTAGCGGTAGCTACCATTAGCTTACCCTCATACGTCTTTTCTTTGCAGCTCGATTGCTCTCGTCCTCGGCTTCATTCTGTTGTATAGCTTCCAAAACTCTCCTGTGCTTCTTAAGGGGTATTTCCTGCCACCTGCAGCCTTCTTCTGCTTTCCTTTTTTACTCAGTTTGTGACAAAAAAGTCACAGGTTGTTGTGTCGCGCTCAAAATGACGTCAACGCAGTGCCACTCAGCTGTTTACAGTGACACTGCACCCCGTTGGGCAGGCGACTGGGGCTAATGGAAAAGCAGCACAAGGCGAGTAGATTAGAGTCAGGTATTGAGTAGAGTAGAGTAGGGCTAATGGAAAAGGGCCATAAACTGTCCTGTGTGTTTGTCGTGACTCGTTTTTAGTGCATTATGTTACGTATTCTATATCTAGACTAAAGTTAGCATGTAGTTTTCGAAAGAAATACATGCAGAAGCCAAAAAAATGTTGGCCTTTCCCTTTGAAAACATTGATTTGTAGGTGATTGGCTTATGAGCTACTTTCTTTAACCATCAGAATTGCCTGATGAGTGTATTTTTATTTTAATATTCTTTATTCATTGCCTGAATATTATTGAAGGTCAATTGGAGTAGTACACATTGTGTGCACAAAAATATCTGGTTACTTTAAAATATTCTTATCCAATTTCTTTTGTTGCTTAAAAGCTATAAATGATAAACTTGTAATGGCACAGGATACAAAACTATAAAAGAACAAAAGTTGGCTTAAGTCCTGTGAACTGTTAAGTCTATAATGATGGTAATATCTTGAAGAGATACTTTAACAATCATCAAGGCCTCCCTCTATAAGCAATAAAACATTATAAATGTATCTGCTCCCTTCATATTTGAGTGTTGTAATACGTGCCCAAGAGATGTAATCTTTGTTTGAGCATTCTGATCCTCTCATAAAAGCCTGTGTTACTTTTTAAACTAATCGGGGGTTAAATGTGTCATTCAAGCACAATCCACAATATCCAGTGTATTAGCTGATTTAGAAATAAGACTTTCTAAGTCAATCCTCGGATTTCAACAGGCAAACATCCAATCTCAACAAATCTGCTGCTGCAGACTGTGCACTGAAAGCCTCCTCATTGATATCCAATACACTGGAGGGGCCGGGATACTCGGCGGCTGGTCCCGTTAAACAACACAAAGCCCGCACATCATTGTCGTGCTTTTACTCCACCGCTGCAGCCCGCCGCTCCTTTAAAAGGCTGTACCACTTTCAGTCACTCGAGGACAGACACAAAGAGCAGGCGCTTTTCAAAGGGCCTATTGTGGAGCCCAGTGAAATTATTCAATTAGTGAATTTAGCACCTGATCTGGTTAGCCAGTAGCCCCGAGGACGCTCCAGCTGCACGAGAGAGAGGGAGAGAGAGAGACATTAAAGAGAGGGAGGGGGGGCCGGACGGAGCAGACGGTGTAATATTCATTACCTCCCACTCCCCCCCTGTTTTATGACAGCAAAATTACCCAGTATTCATATCACACACTGTAAAACACTGCCTCTAATAACACACAGAGATCACTCTTTACAGTGCACAGAGTGTAGGGGAGCTGAGAGAAGACATGCATCTTTGACACAATTTGGCTTGTTGGTGTGACACTCAAACCATTGACCCCACACTCATGGCACTGAGGGAACCACACAAAAATCATGGACCATCAGCACTGGATTAATATAAGCTGATATCAGCCCTTTGTACAAACATTTGGTCGGCAAATGAATGAATGAATATCAGGTTTCAGATATTTATTTGTTGTGTCAGACCAACTCAGTCCTGACATCTGACACATCTAAGTGCTGATTTAGACAAGATTCTTTATTTAGGAGAGTAAAAACGACCTGTTGGACTAACTGTCTTCATGAGCAGACAAAGAAAATCAGAATCAGAATTGGTGATTATTACCAAGTACATACGCACTTACAAGGATTTGACTTGGTAAATTGGTGCAAAAACAATCAAAATATAGTTAGAATAGGAATGAAAGAGGGTCAGGAGGAATAAAATGAAGAATAAAAATAGATAGAATAGTGCTATTGACTTGGGTATAAATCAAAAATATACAAAATATCCAAAAGAGGCAAAAAGATTCAAAACACAACCCAGCAAATATATGAAAGAGCTGAACATATGAGATTGAACTTTGAGAATAGCAAAGTATTTTCATCGTGAGAGAGTTACACCAAAAGCGGTTATCGGAGAAGTGTTCAGAATTTTTGTTATACATTGGTGTCAGCATTGGCCCAATCTTTGAATCACTAAAAAAAGATGTTTATGTCTTTGTTAGGCCTGGGTATTGATTCAGATTTTCTGGATCCAATATTAAAAGGTCTCAAATCGATTCGCTTCATGATTCAATTTGATATTTATACATCTGAGATATCTCAGTTAAAACTAAAAAAGCATTCGGAGAGCGCCGACCTCCCCCAGCGCCACAGTCCTCACCCATATTGTGATTTTCTCCATAAATATTAGTCCTACCTTTATTTCATGGAAATATTTAGATTCCTTGACCATGAAAACATATTATTAGCAATTGGATTCATAATGATATCTATTTTAGTTCAGTAGTTATTCACAAAAATCACATTTTTCATCATGGCGGCCAGACACTGATCTGGATCAACACCAAAATCGAATCAGTTCTTCCTTTTCCCATGTTGAACATTTCCTGAAAATTTCATCAAAATCCGTCCATAACTTTTTGAGTTATTTTGTTCACAGACAGACGGACGGACAGACAGAAAAACAAACTCTCCCGAAAACATCACCTCCTAATAATAATGCTATAAATTTAAAAAGTGACCTTTTGAGCTGGTACAAATAGTTCTTCATGAAGAAATGAACCCAAAGCAGTTACATTAGTCATATATACATTAATGCATATTCTGCGTATTACTTTTTTGTCCAACTCGTCTTTTCCTTTGTGCTTGTTAAATCCGAAATACGTCCAAACATCAGCTTTTATACTCGCCGATAGTGCCCCTGTGGTGCTTCTCGCATTGGCCATGTTTGTTTGATTGCTTGCGGTGACATCTCACAAGATCTTGTTCATTGGAAAGCAGCGCTACATGCTGATCACGCGACATTAGCAGGGTTGATACCACAGGATGCTTCTCTGCACGTCCAATGAATAAAAAACTGCCCAATTTAAAAGATGGATCTTTGGATTTTATGGATCAATTATGAACCATTTAAAGGGAAATCGATTAAAATCGATTAAATAGATTTTTTTAAAACCCAGCGCTAGTCTTTGTTGCCTCTTCCATCATGCATGAATGTTGAGTTTTCTGTGATAAAACACTGTATTCAGAGTCAGACCACATAATTTAGCACTTATAAAGCCTGACCTGATAGCTGTAGGGCTCCAAGAACAATTGCCATTACTGTGCATCACAGTGATGATAATCAGAAACCCCTCGAGGTCTCAGAATCCAGACAGTCGGTCTGCTGTGGTCAATTTATTTCCTGCTTCCCACATTTTGCACGGCAGAGTGCAGTGCTTCTTAAACTTACTTCTTCTTTTTTTTTTTTTGCAGGAGAATCCAAAATCTCAAGGCTCACCTTTGGATTTTTATGTAAAAAAGCATCATACATGTTTAATAATGTCTGTTGATAATGTCTTTGCCTGACAAAGTTTGTTCAACAGCTGTTTTAATCTTACTTTGCAGTGCAGCTGGATCCACCTGAATCAATTTCTTTAATCAGCCATTGTATGCTCTAATCTTACAACCACTGTGCTCAGCCCAAAGTGGCCAATCAGTGTCATTCAAAGCAGGGAGAGGTGGGAGCTACGACTATGACAATGGTAGGAATTGTTCAGAGACTAGCATAGATGCTAACTGCTTGAGTGGCAGATTTGTCAGGTCTTGATCACTTTTCTTTATCAAATGAAAAAAAAAAGAACACAAAGCATTTCTTAATAGAAAGGATATTTTCACCCTACTTCCAATGTGTTATGGCGAGAGGTTTTCTACACAGTGGCTCATGTTTTGTATTTTACTAGTGGTGTCCTGATTCAATATTGATATCGGATATCGATCTGGTATCAGCAAAAATATTGGAGTATATATCGGCCTGCATCTAAAATATCTGATATAAGCACTCCAATACAAGCACCATTCTAATTTAATTTTTATTTATTTAATTTGGTTGTAGAATATGCTTATGTTTAAGTTAAACACAGTGGTTATTTTGCCATTTAAAAACAGATGTTTTTGTTTTTACTGGATTTCCTGAGGTTACTTTTCAGGGTCTTCTCATTTATTTTTCATATATTTTATTTAATTGTACTATATTATGTTTAAGGTTAAAATTTATTGAAGCCATTGATTAGTAAGAAGTCAGTATGTTTTTCTCATGTATGAATGATTCCTCCTGATATCGTATCATATCGATATCGGTATCGGCCAAAACTCAAGGCTGCAGTATCATTACTTGTATCGGAGGTGAAATAGCTGCATTGGGGCTCCCCTATATTTTACACCCCAATAGCAGTGCTTGCCTACATCATTATCTAAATGGCCTATAGTGAATGTGATTGACGGAGTATACAAACACCTACTGAATATGTTTCTGAAAGTTTCTGCCCTTCCAAACACTTCCTATGTACTGTTGCTCACATGGACCGTAGAAATGTATTGAACGGACCATCTTGTGTGTCAGGATGGGTGTTGTCATCACACCACAGGATATTCAGGTTGAACCTTTGGGAGCATCAGATAATCTGGCTAATGCTCACTTTGGTCAGTAGAGGGACATCAGGCCAAAAATCAGGCTGATTTTTTGTTGTATATGCCACAGTCTTCTAAAGCCCCAGTCTGTCTGAGACAGTCAGCATTTAACAAACTAAATGAAAAATGTTTTAGTAATTTGGTTCAGAAGTTTGGTGAATTTTATGCTGCTCTGTTTTGTTTTGTTGGGTTTTCTGTTTAAGGATATCTCAAAAAAAAAAAAAAAAAAAGTCTTTCCAGTACAGCAACATCTAAATTGCTTTCCTGCCTTTTTCTGTGATTTTCTCAAAGAATTGAACTTCTTAAGTTTTTGCAGATTTGTTTTGCCCAAACATTTCTCCTTTTTAAAAAGTAAGATGAGGAAAAACATTTGAAAAACAACAAACTGATTTTTTTTGTTAGAATCTTTTCCAACAGCAACAACAACAATTTAATCTGAAATGAAGATGATGCATCAGTGGAACCACTTTAAATGGCCACTTTGGTTCATGTTTTTATGTTCAGTTTGTCTTTATAGGGTTTAGAGGAGGTGACAATTGTGAAATGAATGGAAAAAAAGTTTTAAATTATTGACTTTCAGCTGTTATAATGGAGCATATTTTTCTGTACACGCTATTAAACAAAGTACACAACTTCAGTATTTGAATAAAAGTATCACCCCTGCTGGTTAACTAGTACTCCTATAGAAGTGAAGCTGCTCTGTCAGATATACTAAAGTACTAAAAATAATTACTAATTCAGTTCTCTTTTATACCAGATTAAGGGTGAATCCAAATTCTACCCCTTAGCCCTTCCCCTTCATCTTACCCCTTCTCTTTGGCCCCCTGTTTTGAGGGCCAAGGGGAAGGGGTGAAACACACAGCCGAGAAATGACACGCTACTCGATCATCCGCTACGTCATCACCCAAAGCCGCTCGCTGGCTGTGACGTTAGCAGATGTGACAATAACCATAGCCACAGCTGTGAAAGCTAGCTTGTTATAACGAGACATTTTAAAATGCGACCAACACCTATAAACATGATTAATATTTACTTGATGATGAAATGATTACTGATAATTAAGCACTTCCTTCGGTTCCCGCTCTGCTTTGTATTGGCGTGCACGGTGTATTATGGGAAATTTTCTTACCCCTTGGTTTCAAGTGAGGTCCCAGTCTTTCTCCGATTCCAGGGCTGTGTAGCCCTTGGTTTTAGCCCTTCCGCTTAGCCCTACGGAGTATTGGGACACCACTTCACTTGACGTGAATGCACAAAACCAAGGGGTAAGACAAGGGCAAAGAGGTAGAATTGGAATCAACCGAAAAATGATGTTCTTCACCTTGGCACGTTTGTTTGTATATGTAGTTAGTGTTTAAGCTAGCTCACTGCGGCATACCTGGTACTCAGGTGTTTCTGTCTGCTTTTCCCTTTCCATTCTGTCATTGTTGATTGAGAGAAGAAGAAGAGAAAACATGGAGGAATTGTTGCTTCCTTTAACATTAAAGGGGACACATTATACAAAAAAGTTTTTTTAATCTTTTGAACACAATTTGGGGTCTTTGCTCTTCCTCCCAGTCATCAAAATGTGATAGTAGACAACAAAATCTGTGTTTACCAGGCTGTATAAATGTAAACATATGGTATTTGGCGAGCTGTTGAGTCTGTGGTTGTACTGTTACATAACAGTCTATTATTTGATTTGCATATAGCAGTCTATTTTTTGATTTGCATGCCTGAGCTGATTGGTCTACCTGACTATCCTCCTCCCCTCTCCCACCACACGGAGCAGCCATGTTGTTTATACTCTTAGTGAGGGGTCTGTGTTCAGCATGTCTGAGCTCAGAGGCTGTCACTGCTCAGTTGCTGTAAACAGCCACATATGTCTTCACATATAGGCTACCAGCCAAAGGGCTCAGTGTACCAATTTTATTTTTGAGGGGAACGAGCAGCTACGGTCGGCTAAACCCTGTAACGATGTGTCAGTCACTTTACATCCAACTGCTTCTTCAACTTCAGTCAGTTCAACGCAGGACTAGGAACTGGACTTTTCCTGAATCTGGGCTCAGTAGTAACAGTCTGTCGCCAAACCTGATGATGGAAATGTATTTTAATGCTGTGTAGTGTTTTGCTCATAGCTATGAGCTAATGCTAACACGGTGGTGAAGTAAAGCAGAGGTGACTGCACAACATGTTCGTCAGTGTTCACATTTCTTGTTGAAAGTCTGAAGGATAAACTTGAATAATTGAGCATTCTTACATTAGTCAAGAGAAGTTTAACAGTTGGCTAAATATAATCAGTCCCACTGCAGTGATTAGGCTAAGGTTAGCATGTTTCGCATTAGCCTGTGATGTTTTGGGGAAACTGGATTGCTGTTTTTGTTACAAGGCCTGAATATGTGGTTCATGTGTGTTCAGGAAGAGAAGCTTAACAGTTGGGTGAATATAATCAGTCCTTTACTCACCCCAAGTCCCTCTGTTTGTGCTATCATTAACTGGGAAGGTAGGCTAAGTTGTGGCTATCCCACTGCAGTTAGCATGTTTTGTGTTAGCCTGAGATGTTTGGGGAAAAGAGACTGCTTTTAATATGTTAAACAGCTTGAATTTGTTGTTCGTGTGTGTTCAGGAAGAGAAGGTTAACAGTTTGCTGAATATAATCAGTCATTTACCCGACCCCAGGTCCCTTTATTTGTGCTAACGTTAGCCCAGAAGGCAGGCTAAGTTGTGGCTATCCCACTGCTTTAGCTTGTAGTGTGTTAGCCTTTGATGTTTGGAGAAAAGAGCCTCACTGTTTTATCTGTGTGTGTGGTTACCGATGTGGGACAGACCCGATTCTTTGCCGGCATGAATGAAGAGTTTGTATGAGTACAGCACTGTAAGCGGCACGTGACTACAGCGCCAGAGTGCTCTCTCACTGAGTCAGTGTAGTTTTGCTGGATCTGACGGCTGCTGGCCAAGGACACAGAAACTTTATAATCTTGGGCAGTAGGGTTATGCACAATGCAACCTGTACTTCATATTTCTGTGCAGTATGATGAGGACCTGAGCTCTCAGGTAGCTAGCACTCTTTACTTTAGCATTTGGCACTTTTGTGCAATGCCACTTTAATCAGCTCTCCAACACTTTATAATTCATTGAGTATAATTTCCATGATCCCCTAACTCATGGCCCCTTATCCTTTGGACTGTATGTTGGTTGTCTATGGTTTATGTATGTTGCTTGTCTTTTAAGATACTCTGTTGGTTTTATTCCTATTATTGATGTTTTCTTATGTGATGAAATCAACCCACCAATAGGACTGAGGATGGAAATTAGCCACTTGGCTAATCCTATGTATTTAAGTGTAAATGCTCATTAATGCATATTGTCCCATTTTTTCTTGATTATTTTTTGGCAATTTTGTGCTTTTATTGATAGTAGAGAGAAAGACAGTAGATAGGCTTGTGAAGAGGTGAGAGAGAGTTGGGAGAACACTCTGCAAACTGGCCACAGACTGGATTCAAACTCGGGCTGGCAGAAACATGTGTACGGGTCATGCCTGGTTGCTTACCACTCCACTGAACCAGTAGGTTTGTGCTCAAAATATCAATACACCGAACTATAGTTACATACTCCTTGGGGATACATGTATTGATAAGGATTCTACAGAATAAATACGGCCTTAATGTTTTGATTGTTGTTGTAAATTGATTTGGGTAATTTTAACAATGGCACAGTTCAAAGAAGCCAAACTACATGATGAAGCACATTTTGTTAAGTTGTAGAATCATGTAAAACTCATCCTTTTTCTTGTTCTTCTTGAAATAAAAGTCCAAATTTGAGGGAAATTCTGTTAATAACATAGTCAATGTTTACAAGTTACGTTTATCTGGATACGTATTGTTTTATGAGAAATAAATACCTACTCCTACTAGGGATGGGATGAAATATCATTTGGCAATGTATCGCGATACAGAACGTGACGAAATGCATCGAGTTTGAAAAATATGGATCGCGAAATAAAGACGTCACGTCCGGGAATAGTGCATGTGACCAGAAGTGACGACAACAAACATTAGCACCAACTACCTTGCCTCTAAAAAGCCGAATGATGGAGTCAAATGAGGTCGAAACTGAGGACGCTCCGCCTGGATATAAGTCATCTGTCTGACAGTATTTTGGCTTTCTCATTAAAAAAAATGAAGACAACAAAAACGAGCCAGTGTTATTGTTTGTGTTTGGCCTGTTAAGCCTTGTGTTTTCCTGTGTGCAACTAAAACAAAAACAAATAAGTTGTAATTAAACAGTAATATTTTTTACTTTTTTGATATTGTATCGTGACGAATCGTATTGTGACCCGGACATATCGAGGTGCAGCGTATCGTGAGTTTAAGTGTGTCGTCCCATCCCTAACCCCTACAAACCAGCACACATACTGCCCCATTTTTAAATAAAAACAGAATGAATACATAAAAAAAGTTACTCCCACCTTCCTGACTGTTGGACTCTCCCGCCTCTCCTGATGTTTGCTGGTGGAGAAAAAGAAAAAGTTGTCCCCCCAGTAATTACTAAAGTGCAGGTGCTCAAGAGATTTCTTTAGTTCATTTACTTTGTTACTGTCCACCACACGGTATCAGAAGCACTAACTTAAGGATGCTGAATGTGAACTATTTGACCCTGACACTCTCTCAGTTGACCCCATCCACCCTCAGGTTGTCAACAAAATCTGTTTTCAGAGACCCAACACAAATCAAGTGTTGCAACCCCAGCAGCCATCTGGATCCTAAGCTCTGTTTTCAGACTTCACAACAGATTATTTTGTGTGAAAAAAGGGAAGAAGAGAGAAATTTGAGCCTGATGAAGCCAGATGGCTCACAAGGTTAGAGATGTTCAACACACAGGCTTCGACAGAGACCAGCAGCGGCGTCACTGTAACATACAGAATCTTCATGAGCCTCCGAGCTCTGTGATCAAATGAATCTAATAAACAGCTTTACCAAAGTGGAGAAAACTGTTTTTTTCTTCCTGATATGTATGGAAGATTCTTGATCACTATAATTAGGAGAACTCTAATGAGGCAATTATAGACAACTGATGAAAGCAGTTTGATGAGTTGCACACAAAAAAAGAGGGAAATATCTGCAAAAAGGCAGCAATAACTGTAAGTTTGAAATGACCCGAGTGATTAAAGGCCGTGGAAATACTCACTTCCAAATCAGCTACATTAAATATTAATCATGCAGGTGTTGGACAAATGTTTCACAGTTAAGTGTGGGCAAACTTTAGGAAGACAAACAGCAGCGTTTTGGATCACAACTTTAATCCTGGAGTTTGAGAAATGGAGGATTCTGCAGCCAGTTGTTTCATTTTTGAGTCTTTTTCTCATCTCAGTCGGCACACTCTTTATTGTGTGCAGAGAAATGAGCTGTAATCTGCCCTGAGACGCAGCAACTGAGAGCACAGCTTCAGGAAAAGTGTTCAGACTCAAGTACCCGATTCACTCTTTAAGCCACACAGAGAGCAGTCAGGGCGAAGGGGAAGTGCTGCTGGTGGGTTATCATTAAAGATGAGGCTGTGAAATATGACTGACCAGATGAGACCTCACAAACAGCGTGGTTTGGAAAGACTGCAACAAAATGCTGCAAGATCTTCTGCTTTATGGAGAAAAGTTATGTTTTAAAGGTTTTTTTCGACAAATGAAGAATTAAAGTAAATTAAAATAAAATAAAAAAACACCACAAAGTTGTTTTCAAGAGGAACAACAGGGGTGCATCAAGGTTTTAATGTGTTCATTCTTTCTCTTAACTCGGGTCCATTTGTTTGCTTTCCATGAATACTAGATCATGCTCACAGACACTAATGCACAAACACATACCAGGTACCCTGATCCACCTCGATTCTCTCTGAGAGATCCTCTGTTGTTTTTTAACTTCTGCAAAACTTTAGAAGTTTTAAAAAAATTTTTTTCACTCCAACAGCCACTCAAACCAATGTGTAATACATCATTTGTAATAGATTAGTGCTCTTTGAGCTAATGACTAAACTCAAAATTAGATGATTTTAAAGGTTAACGTGAAATTTACTGCTTCAATTGAAAATGTTCTTTTTGTTGTCTTTCACGTTTTAATTCAATGGCAAAAATCTGGATATTGCCATAACTTTAAAATTCAATGAGTATGAGATTGCGTGAATTCTATGTAATAGAAAGATTTGCCCTCTACTGCTCAATAATAATTACGTAATTATGTATCTATTAGAAACTAAAATGTATATATATTAATATTTTTGTAGCAGCGACTAACACCATCACTCAGATTAAGTCAGGTGATGAAATATTTAACTTTTCATTATTCCTGAAGTTGATAAAAAGAGAGAGGGACCAACATTTCAGCTCTATTTACCCTTATTGTGGAGAAAAAAAAGTGTTTTTGATTTCATTTTGATGGCTATGGTTTATAACATTATTGAATCTAAATGTGATCGAAGAGAATAATCAAAGTTGACTGTACATGCTGTCTTAGGAAAGAAAAATATGACCCTCTTAATGACTTTTTCCATGTATATTTTTTGAAATGTTAGTTTGACTTATTTTTCCATCTATATTTTTTCAACTATAGGTCAAACTAATGATTATAATGTGAAGAAATGTCTTTTTTGGTTGAGTTCTTGATTAACATTGAATAAAATCACACAAAGTTAAATTTTCCCATTAATGAAATGTTTCCAAAGCTAATGTCTGCACATTTCTGCTGCTTTTAACATATTTCGGTGTCCCCTAATTCAATCGCAACAACAAAACTGCTCACAGACAGTAAGAAAGTATCGAAGAGAAGCATATAGACTATGTGCAGTAATAAAAAAAACAGACTAAATTCAATGTTTCTGCACAGCAGAGAATCCCATCATGATCTTAACTTGGTCTTGGATGAATGATTGGTTTTTCCGTCCTGAGAAATAAACAAAATATTGAGCTTCTTCCATGTTGAAGGCATTTTTTTTATACTTTTGATAAATGTGAAGAATATAAAGACAAACGAGACAAAAAATGGAATAATGTTGATTCAATTTTAGTCCAAAATCTTCTCCGTAAAGCAGAAATCATTTCTTGGACTGAATCATCTTTGACTTTTTGTCCCCTCGACTGCTGTCTTGTAACAGGCCATGAACCTGTCTCGATAAGAGGCAGCTCCTCGCCCTCTCCTCCTCCTCCTAGTCTTCCTCCTCCGTCTAATGACCATGAGGACAGAGTCACCTGATGCTGCTGACGTGGTGGCGCTCCGGACGTCGGTGCCTCTGCAGCCCCGGTGCCTGTGTGGGCTCACCGTGCCAGCTCGCTCAGCGGGAGTGTGGCCGAGGAGAAAGGAGGCGGCCCGGGGGCAGACTCTGTGTCAGCTGATAGTGCAGAGGGTGGGCAGGGCCGGGGGGAGGGTGGTGTGCCTGGGCGCGAGAGGCTCGCCAAGACCCACACTCTTTTGGCATTTTGGCAAGGGCAGGCGGTGAAATAAAATGATCCAATTTAAGCTGGTTTAGGAGAGCCGGAGAATATTCAAATATTTATTTTTGCAGGGCATTCGGGGAGGCTGTGCTTGCTCCGCAGATCAGAGGGAGAAGCAAGTTTTTCTGGTGTGAAGCCGCGGCGGCGACGGTGGCGCCATCTTGATAGCCATTTGGCCTCCAGTGGTGGAAAATGGATCTGACGCTGGTGTTGTGGATCCCGCTGCTCCGCTGTCTCCTCAATCCTCTTTCTACACCTCCTACCCTTTATGATTGCTGCTCTTTGGGCCTTTAATTTCACTCCTGTGTCTTTATTTCCTCTTTGCTGCAAAAACTCAAAGTCTGGAAAAAAATCAAATAAGACAAAACTCATCACCCGGCTGATCATAAAAATTATTTTGTTTTTCAATCAGCTTTTATTGTAGCAGAGTACTTAGTCTAATTTATCTATGTGTGTTCTGGTAATAAAACATTTGCTAAATTGTTTCTCGTAAATACCAAAATATTACGTCCACTGTCCGACTATATTTTCTCTTTGAGCCTGACATTGACGGCAGGATCTTTCAAATGATTGCTTTTTAATGCCATTATTGTTATTATGGTTATTATTACTGCTAATGAGGGAAATACAGCCCTGCTTTTCCTCAGCATGAATTTCACCATGGAAATAAATGAGTAAAAAAGCCTTTATTGAATTACACTAAAAGCAATCTCAAATAAATGGGCCTTGAATCTGCCTCCATGAGACGACGCTCGCTCTGCTCTAATTTCATTGTGCGGGGGGGACGGGAACAGCGGGGCCAAAGACGCAGACAGACCCCTGATACGGAGGCTTCAGCATCGTCTCAGAAACAGAACCGCGTGCATGTTTGTGTGCAGAGAGAACAAATGTTTTTTTTCTTTATCTTGTTGGTTGTGTCATCCCTCCTGCTTTGAAGGATGAGAAACAAAAGGGTGCTGCCGTAGCTGAGGTTGTTCATATTCGGATTATAAATAGAACAATTAAGCAATTATCAGAGCTGCAACTCTGACCCTGCCCTGCTTTTATGCAGCAACAAATGAATCACACAGCGTCAGTGCGGTGAGGCAGCCTCTGAACAGATCCTACACGTGTCCTGCTACTTTCATCTGCCTTTCTCAATTAAATGTGACTTTTCGAACCTTTTCAGATTTATGTTGAACAAAGGACCCTCACACTTCACTATGGTGTTGTTAGGCTGATACAAAACAATAAACTCTGATGCCACGACTAAGAATTGTTTGAAACAATGGAGCCATTAGATCATTTAAAGTAACAAACTACTTTAATTGTTAATTTTTTTGACTAATTATTTTCATCATAGTTTTCATCAACAACCTTTTTTCCCTGAAGTGCACATGGATAAAAACTAAATTCACTGATATTTTCATCAACAAGTTAAAACTAGATTAAAATGTTTGATGGAGACTTTAGCCAATCAGAGCAAATTTCATCATGTAGAAAGTCGGGACAAGGTAGGAATATATCCAGTCACAGCTACTTTGGTTGTGTGGAAAGGTTGGATGGGTTAAGAGGGACATCCAATCACAACCTTAGCTTAGCTTTAGCTTCATGGTGGCGGGATAAGTTGTGGATTGATCCAATCAGAGCTGTTCTCTTTATGAATTGATATATTCATATAGAGCAGGTTCACTGTTTGTTGTCAGTTCTGGTATTGTAACTGAGATGCTCTGTCAGGTGGCCTAAATAAAGGTGACTGCATTTCACACAGATACGTTTCTGTTAATTAAGACAATCAAACTTAACTTGCATTAAATAAAGGGTCATTAGAAGGGATGTAATGAAATTTCGTGCCACAAAAAATGACGAAATAAAATCCAAAGGCGCACAAAATTAAAAAAAAAAACAAAAAAAAAACACGAAGGGGCGCCGGTGATTTTCTACCCTCTTCGCCTACTGTAGCAAAACACTCGCTTCAGAATGGAGGAAGACGAGGTCGAGGAATTAGCTGACGCTCCTTCGTCAAAAAATCGGTTGTGTGGACCTATTTTGGCTTCCCTTGTAAAAGACGAGAGAACGGTGAGAAGCTTGCGCACAAAACAATAACTGTGTGCAAAATATTCCGCTACAGTTCGCCGTATACTGTGGCGAGTACAACTACCAACTACTTTGAACTGGAGACAGGCAGCAACTGTATGTTTGTCTGTTTGACTGCTATTTGTTTTCCTTTTCATTCAAGAATGTGGTTTTCCTGATTGTTACAACAAAGCATATATTATTGAGATTTTATGTTTGTATTTGCACTTTAGTCTAAATAAGGGGAAAAAACTACAATTTTGTTTTTTTTTTGAAAGAGCATTTATTTATGAACTGATGCAGCAATATTTACCTCCGCCAGGGAGGTTATGTTTTCGGGAGAGTTTGTCCGTCCGTCCATCTGTCCGTCCGTCTGTGAACAAAATAACAAAAAAATTCATAGATGGATTTGGATGAAATTTTCAGGAAATGTTCAGCATGGGAAAAGGAAGAACTGATTTGATTTTGGTGTTGGTCCGGGTCAGCGTCTGGCCGCCATGGCGAAAACTGTGATTTCTGTGAATAACTACTGAACCAAAGTAGATATCATTTTGAATCCAGTTGCTAATGGTATGTTTTCATGGTCAATGAATCTAAATACTTAAATGAAATAAAGGTAGGAGTAATATTTATGCTCAAAATGACATTATGGCTGAGGACTGTGGCGCTGGCGGAGGTCTGCGCTCTCTGAGTGTTTTCTAGTTTTTCTATGTCTTCATTAGGAAGAAATTAAAGAAAATGAGAGACATCCTACTGTTGGGGATTTTCTATCATCTTTATTTTGTATTGTGAGTATTTCGTATCCCGAGCCCTGTTTCATGTTTCGTGTCATTTTGTGAGTCGACCATTTCATTACACCCCTAGTCATTAGATGTTTCATTTTATCCAAGAGTAAAACATAACTTCAGAAATTCAAGGAAATTTAAAGTAGAGCTGCAGCTATCGAATCTTTTTGTGATTGATTATTCTATCAAATTTTTGTCGAGTAACCGGATAACAGTTACATTGCGCTCACTGCTATTTTTTTTTTTTTTTTACATTGAATCACTACACATTATTATTATTAGTAACACACAAAACAGAAAAGCCAGGTCACTTAAATTAACAACTTATTTTTCTTATTTTGAACATTCTGAGCATAAATGGATTCTCAAAATCAAAATCTATACTTTTATTTTTACTCTGGGCCATATCTTGGTTTTTTAAGTACTTTTTTTAAGTATGGTTATTTTTATTTTGTGTTCATCCTTGCCTCTTTTTGCTAAATTATTGCCTTTACTTCTGTACCATATTGATGATCTTATTTTGCTTACTTCTTTTCTACGACCAAATAATGTCATACTTAGATACTAAGATCATTTAACTAGCTAATGTACATTTCTATAACATATGAAAGCATTCCCTACACCTGCTTCTTCTACTCACTGTCAGTGTTTCCTATTCTACTCTCTGCAATCAAATTAAATGTAAAGTTATTGGATGTGAAAAGTATGTGAACAAAATACACATGATTCTGGGCAAGTAGCCTCTGCATTGATTTACATTCTGAACCAGCCTTTACACTGAGCCATAATCAAAGTAGGTTATTTACTCGCCCATATCTCAGTTATTGATCACATTAGCTTCTGTTGATGTATCATGAGTGTCATCCTGTTGTGTCGCTCTGAGGACGCACAGACCGGATGTTTACTGTTGGCGTGCTGCAGTATTGACGACATGCTGTCATGCTAAGCTACGTGCTAAGCTAACTCCATTTGACATCAGACGCACTGCACTGTGTTTTCTTTTTGTCCCTTCTTGTAGTGACCACACATTTGGGACACGCTCTGCCATTTCTTCTACGGACTCTCTCCTTTCTGTCCCTCTCTTTTCTCTTCCTTCTTGATTTTACAAGCCGCGCAGCAGCGGAGGTAGCAGGCGAGGTGTGCCACAGAAATGACCGTCCGTGTCAAACACCATGCACTGTATAGTAGTCCAGATATACATTTTATATGTATAATTATATATTAAACGAGGTTTCGAGGCACACAATTTGCCTCGAAGATATTTTGTAATCGAATAATCGCGATTATTCAAGGAATCGTTTCAGCTCTAATTTAAAGTAGATTTCATCGACTAACTGTTGCGAAGGTTCTTTAAATAAACTAGACTAAAATTAAAACCATGTAGATGAGCAAATTATGACTAAAACTTTAAGACATATTCAAGCAAAAGACTTAAACTATCTTTAACTGCCTTAAAGCCACATTATGTAGTTCGTTCTCCCATCTGGTGGTGAAACTGTAATCTGCATTCAGACTAATAGTTGTCTATCACCTTGACTTTTTAAATGTGTGTTGCAGCTGCCGAGCTCTACAGTAGCTGGTATGTGCCTAGAAGCTAAATCAACATGTCATCAACACTTTATTGAGTTTTCTCTCTGGTGAAGAGGTATGTTATTTCAAATAAACTGCGTTGAATCATTAGTGTTAGGCTTTTAAATGGGGTAGTGACAAGCGTGTCTCGCTGTGCTCCTTCTCCGTTTCTGCCTCAGAGCGAATATGCATTTAGCCCTGGCCAGTAATACTACGTAGTGCTTTATGTACCTCTCAGCTGTTCATGGTTTTCATAGACCAGAAGGACATGAAAGCCTCTATAGGACTTACCCGTTCTATTTAAATACAGACGAGAAAGTCTTCACTCAGGAAGACAAGTCAGATTATTGGCAGAGGCAGTTTGACACAAATGAGGACATAAGGGCTGAACCATTTCAGGACAAGATCTAATTGTGATTTTCCTGGCATATATTTCGATTTCAATGCGATTCACAATTTTCTTCAGTCAAGCTTCATTGCGATATTCACAATGTGTACAGTAACATAACATGACAGAAAATGACAAACCATCAAACATTAAAAGCTACTACTCTAAGGCAAGGATGAAAACTAAAGGTAAGAAATGCTTCCAAATGTATTTACCAATAAGAAAAATTAATGTACTTTCTTGACCAACAGCAGTTATTACAGCTGAAGAACTAAAAGCGCAATCTATGAATGTCTTAACTTAAAACTACAAAAGCACTGTGAGAGCACAGACCCCCGCCAAGCAGCTCAGTCCTACCGATAAACTGTGATTTCCACCCAACATTATAGTCCTAAATGTGTTTTAAATGCACATTGTGGAATGAAAAATATCAACCACGAAAAGTGTGATTATTGTTGATATAAATATCACCAATAGAGTGACCTGGTTAGTTGTGGGTCTTGTAATTTGTTGACTGAACCAGTTTGCTGTTGCTTGTACAGATGTTGGCGTTGAGCGATGTAGTAGGCGATGTCGCCAACCATGGCGCTTCGGTGCAAGGTTTGAGGGTTAGGTTTTCACACCCACACACAGACTTCTGCCATGATGGACTGTTTCTACATCAACACAACCAGCAGCCTTGTTTGGAGTGTAACGAGCACATCTGGAGGGACTGTGAGTGGGCAGAGCTGCTGCCCATGTTTCTATAACGTTAATGGGCTCACAGTAATGTTACCAGTAGATGTGAGTGTAGACAAGACAGCGTGGAGAACTTCTACCCTGGCATGACAAGGGAAGCTGGGAAATATAGTGACATAATTTTGAAAAACTACAACTACAGCAAATGAACTACAACTCCCATAATGCTGCAAATATATTTATCAAAATGTATTGTCTTCTTCTCTGACCAGACCACACCTCTGTTAAGATTTTAATGTTAATTCATCCAGTAGTTTTAGCGTAATCTTGCAAACAGACGAACAAACAAGCAAACAGACTATTCTTATACGTTCTCTTTAAAGCCCCAGTCACACATTCCTGTTTCTCATGGAGATTGTCATAATCCTGATAAAGCGTGCTTTGGTCATGGTGTATGCGCTACTTGGTCTGGATCAGCGTTGTATAGTCGTGGATGAACGGTGGGGAACGTGGAAGGGTGCCGACAGTTTTGAACTGTTCAAAACTGTCATGGAGAATCGCCGCACTCAGTCTAGCGGGTGGAAGCCTAATGCAGTCCTAATGCGAGCGGTATTAGCGTGGCATGTACGGAGCTCAGTTGGGCTGAACGTGGCCCGATCGTGGCTCAATCCTGGAAGCTTTATGAGGACGTCTGACAAGGATGTGTCCGTATGAGGCCCGACTGTGTCCCGTTCAAGACGGCGCAAGTGGCGGGGCTCAGTCGGGGCTTATGTGACGCGAACTGAGCTCGAGCAGAGCTGACGTCCTGTCAGCGGGATGGAATCCTCCTCATATCGCTGTATTAACCTAACTGGGGCGGGATGAACGCCCCCTGAAGCGCTGTAGCTGCGTCACTGGCGGTGTATTTACGGGGTGTGTCCAGGGGTGAGACAGTCATTTAATCCCGTATCATAGCGATCACACCAGCCTCCTCAATCGTGTACAGTCGTGCACAATCGCTATGAGAAACGGGAATGTGTGACTTAGGCATAACAGACAAGAAGGTTTTTGGTTCATATCTTTACATGTTTGGACAGAACTCTTCTGCCTTGATCAGAAGTGTCTCCTGATGTTAGTGTGACGTGTCCTTTTCAGCTGATCTTACGGAGGCGTGACCATCCTGTCATCTTGCAAGGTCAGCTGAAAAGGACACGTCAAACCAACATCAGGTGACTCTTCTGATGAAGGCAGAAGAGCTCCGTCGAAACATGTATAGATGTGAACTAAAAACCTTTTTGTCTATTAAAGAATAAAGTATAAGCATATCTACGTAGACACAATGAACTTTCTCTGAATAAACAGACTCCAGTGAAAACATTACGTTGGCAGAGGTAAAAATGTAGTGCAAATAATACTAAATTGTGCCACGTTAAAACAGTTACATAAATGCAAAAAACTATTTTAGTTAAGTAATTATATCAAAACAAAATTCAGCAATTCCAGTAAAGGGAAAAAAAGCCAGCGATGCCAAACCATCATGTCGACCTGCTTACGTTTTGGACATGAGCGCTGAAATGTGACATCATCAACACGAGCAAATAGTTGACCAAACAGGTCCTGGGTTTGTCAGGAGTTCTGCAAAACTGCAGCTTTGGAGATCACATGATCATGTCTCAAATTGCAATTTTGATCAGAAACAGTAAATTGTTCAGCCTTAGCTGACGTTGTTTAAAGGTCATATTTGAAACTTTACACATTGTCCCTTTAATGCAGGGATGGGTGACTTAAATTACCAAGAGGGCCACATAAAACCATTTTTCCCAGCCTGAGAGCCACAGTGTTACAAATTTTCAGAAACTCTCGATAATGAAAAGGAATGCTGGATAAACAACAAATGAGAATATAAATTTGTCATTAAAGTAGAGCACCAATATTCATATATAACAACATAAATACAAGTTATTATGCATAATCAAATGAAATTGATTTCAAGCTAATTAAGCTAATATACATAGAATAAAAGCCTATAAAGCTATTTTCAAATCAATAAAATTATGTTTTTTCAAATTTTTAGAGCGCAAATATTTTGCTGCTGCCATTTTTTAAATATAATATTGAGTAAAACTTGATCTAATGTTAAAGGCTTCATGGAAGAGATTTAGACACAATAAGAGCAAAGTAAGGTTGTAAATAACTTACATAAGATTATATAGAATTATTTCTATTGGATATCTGAGATTTCTTCATATTTACAGCTGCTATTTTTTGGGAATGAATGGCAGGCCACATTAAGTGATGGGGAGGGCTGCATTTGGCCCCCCCCTGCTTTAATAGCACACATATCAGTCTTTGTTTGGCTGTTAGCACCAGTCTTTGCAAATCAGATACCATTTGCAGTAATTCTGAAGAGGGCATTTTTTCACTATGGTTGTTAAATAGTTCTACCTCTCTGTGCGCTAACAGACTTATGCTGTTTGTTTTCACAAATGAAACGCACACAAACACACAGCATACTAACATGGTGGCTGTGTAGGTGTCCCTCTGCAGAGGAGAAAGGCTTGGACGTACTGGAGGTAGAATGTGTTTTAAAGCACCTCTTGGGATCAGCGCTGTGATCTGATATTATGAAATTAACTCCTGATTAACAAAAATGTGTTTGGTGAAGCTGCAGACTGATCATAACTTTGGAAAATGATTGGCCACTGTTGCTTAAGAGCAAAAAGAACAAAGTCAAGCTCTTAGACTTTTTAAATACAATGTTGAGTCACTTTATTTCTCTAAGCATAAAAGGGAAGTATTTTCTATAGTGATGGATATTCAGTGATTATAACTGACATATTTTCTGTACTTTACTGTAAAGCGTGACCAAAAGCTCTTTTTTCTGCATCAAACTAAAGAGGAGGGATTTCCCTGAAGCTGAAAGAGCCTCATTTCTCTCTTTTCTCACCAGTTTATCATCGGGTTACATCAGAAGTCACTGTATGTTCATTCGGAGCAGCTGAAGTCTCCTGGGATGGTTTTATTGTGAGCGCTTCAATAGTCTTTGTTGTTGTTTTAGAGGTCACGGCCCCGACACAGAAAACCTCTATTGTGTTCATAAACATACAGGTCACTGCAGCTTCAACATAACATGATGTCAGTGCTCGGTATCTCCCCGATAATCATGTTTGCTTAATCACGTGTTTTAAGGAGAGCCCCCGTTACAGAGAGAGGCAGAGCTGACTGATAATTCAGCTGAGATTTCAACAAAAACAACCAAATAAATCATTTTTGCATCTTTACATTGACTTCATTTAGACTTAGAAGGTTAGTGCTGTAGTTTTATACTTTATAAGGCTTGGCATAGCCTTACTAAGATACATGTCGGACTTGTTAATACTGCACAAACAAATCCAGTCTAATATCAGACTGAAACAAAAAGGAGAGGAAACTTTTGTGAAAGCTTCAAAAATATCAAACAATTTCCTCCAAGAAATCTGCACAGTGGAGTAAGTAATCTATTTTAAAGGTTTTTGAGGCACAAATTCACCTGTGAACCTCTCCTGATTTCACATAAAGGAAAATATTGTTTTTATTGTATCAAATCTGCACATCAAAAAACAACACAGCAGTGTGGACAGTAATACAAATCAGTTATATTTGTGATATTGGCAGTTCTTAACACATTTATTAGGGAACCATCCAATGAAAGGGGAATTTTCAGTTTCACTGTTTGAAAAAATAGAAGGGACTGAAAGCACATTATTAGTTCTTGATTAAGATGTCTTATTATTAGGGCTGGGTTTAAAAAAATCCATTTAATCGGTTTTAATCATTTCCCTTTAAATGGTTCATAATCGATCCATAAAATCCAAAGATCGATCTTTTAACGTTTGTAGTTTTTTCTTCATTGGACGGTCCGAGAAGCAGCCTGTGGTATCAATTCTGCCAGTCTCACGTTTAGCTCTGCTTTCCACTGAACAAGATCTCATGAGATGTTACTGCAAGCAGTCAAAGAAACACGGGCGGAAGCGAGTAGCACTATAGGGGCACCACCGGAGAGTTTAAAAGTTGACGTTTGGACATATTTCAGATTTAATAAGCATGAAAGGAAAGACAAGTTGGACAAAAAACAAGTAACTTGCAGAATATGCATTAATGTATATCATAAATATGTGATTAATGTAACTGCTTTGTGTTCAGTTCTTAATGTAAAAACAGTTTTTAATAATGTAACAGGTCAAAAAGTCATTTGCAGCATTATTTTTACTGAGATAACCCAGACCGAACAAATATCGAATCGTGAATCGAATTGATTTGAGACCTCTTGATATCGAATCGAATCGTCCAGAAAATCTGAATCGATACCCAGCCCTACAAATTATAGTTATTTACTTATATTCCTGACTAGAGAAAAAGTTTAAGTAGTTGAATGTTATGCTTGATTAATTTCTTCTTTCTCAGAGAAGCTCAGTGAGCAGCTTAAATTTGGATATGAAAAGGTGACTTTAATCGGAAATTCCTCTTTCCTGCTCAACAACAATACCATTTCAGTTTTTAACAACATTTTCAAAAGATTTCGAAAATATCTTAGTGTTCTCATTTTTGTGTCAGGTTATCTAGTACATTTGTTATTCACTGTAAATATAAAAGATAAGTATATGTTTTCAACAAAAACTTTATAAGCTATAATGGCTACTGGAATTTCAAAGTAGTTGCTAATGATAGAATGTTAATGAAAAACATGATTTCTCATTTCAGGTATAGGTTTGTACTTAAACAGCCCACAGACTTTCTTGCTGTTTTTGCTTAAAGAATAACTTGGAGTTGTGTTTTTTTAAATAAAAAAAAAAACACTTTCTTCTTCTGTCAGTCTATCTTCACCTTTAAGCTCAAAGACAGCTAACCCTTAGTTAACACAAATGTGCACACGCACAAACACAGTGATCCTACATGCTGCACACCGACAGTGATGAAGCCATGCTCTAACATTTAGAGAAATGAAGTCAAAACTTAATCAACAGATGAGACGTCAGTGCAGAGAAGTCGCATTCGCTCACAACCTGAGGTCAAGATGATTGATTGAAACTATCCAGAGGAGCAGACAGAGGTCAGAACCACAGATTAAAAATACTAAAACACGACTCAAACACTCCTGATGAGGGGAGATTTAGTTTCTGTTTGGACTCCATCAGGCACGTAGACGCATCAACCGTTTACTCCCTGCTGACTTCATAAACTCAGAGAGCACTCACCCTGCTTATTAATCCAGCAAGGCTCTGAAAATCAACTCCAGAGAAATAAATATATTAATCAGTGTTGGTATTTATTATTGAGCTGCAACTTTGATTTGCTCAGATGGAAGTTAAATGTGTGATTCTCTTCACACATGTTGATCTTAGGCATCACCTCTTTTTACATTCTGTCCAAACAACTTTTAGTAATTTCTCCCATACTTGTTTTTAACTTATGGAGCCAAAGTTTAACATGTTGTGAAGTTATACCTCATGAATCATGGATCAGAACATTTAAAGGTCACTTACCTGGGCTTATAGCTTGTTAACTCTGTGACAAGTTTGAAAACAACAGGAGACAATTTGTGATTCTCGTATTTCTTTAAAGCGCTCTTATGTGCAGATCAGAGACATGTGATCATTCCTCTTTCAGCAGTAGTTGGAATGGGCCAAACTGATATAATGGCAGGGTAAGTTTAATTAAAGGGACTGTGAGGAGAATCTATAACCGGCAACATAAAGACTCTGCTACCCGTGAGCACGCGCGGCGACTGTCGTAATGCTGCGTTCCAGTAACCTCAGAACTGGGAGTGACATCATCTCCGATTTATCGGCATTCCAGTTGAAGTCGGAAAAAACATGCCGATCTACCAGGCTATTGTTAGCTGTTGTTAGCACGCCCTGCGTTGTTGTTCTCAAATATCACATGAAGAATGTGATTATCACTATGGCAGCATTTTTGTAAATATAAGTCTAACAATACGATGTATACAGCTGAAGTGCAAATAAATAAATACCAGTAAGAAGTGCAAATAAATTGATTATTACAGGAGCCAAATAACTGTTCACACTGGGGGCATCCATCTTTGACTGTGAACTCGGGGGTGGCGAGGTTTCACCGAGTTCCCAGCAGGAAATTCAGACTTCGGTTGTTGTAAAGAGAAGTTTTAAAGCAATGCAGAGTTCTGAGCAAGGTCCGAGCTGCTTCACAACAAACACACGCTTTGGATAGCACACGTCTTGTGGTGTGTTCCAGTTGTAGTCAGAAGTAGGAATTTTGAGTTCCAAGTAGGAAACTGCAACTGGAACGTCCCCCAAAGTCTGAATTTCCTTCTGGGAACGCGGTGAAACCTCGCCATCCCCGAGTTGACAATGGAAGATGGATGCCCCCAGTGTGAACAGTTATTTAGCTCCTGTAATAATCAATTTATTTGCACTTCTGACTGGGGTGTGTCGCTCTCGATCAGCTGTTTACATAGTATTGTGATAATCACATTCTTCATGTGATATTTGTGAACAATTCTCCTCACAGTCCCTTTAATCATTTGAATGTAATAAGTACAAATGATTAAACTTTCCTGTCATATGGATAAAATGTGTGTTTTATTAAGCCAAGCACGCTTTGGTCATCATTAACGCCAGTGATGTATGTTTGATCTTTGGCTTCCTTTTTAAATGTCCTTCCCTACTCTCTCTCTCCTTTTGTTCCTTTTCTACAGACTGTCCCATCACAATAAAGGCATAAAAGTACAAGAAGAAATTATGAATTTTACTGCTTCTTAAACTCTGTTGTCAGAGAGAGCATGGCGTGCACAGAACGTCGATATTGTGCAATCAAACCCTGAAGGTGTGACCTCAGCACTGACGTGTCTCTCTCTTCCCACAATGTGGTCTTTTGTGGATACATAAAAGTTAAAAATCAACTTTTCGGTGGAGAATGCAGACATTAATCAGGTTTTAAACAGGCAAGGATGAAGAGACAGTCACTTATTCTACAACATTGACAGTATGGACATACTCAAAGACCAGCATGTTACTGATTATTTAGAAAAGTGAGGAGAGACACTGGACACGTTCGTAAAGGGGGGTGGTGGGGGATGACACACAGGACAGGACAGTCGTGTATTGGCAGTCCCACCAGACAACAGCCTCGGTTCATGGAGGGCACGTAGGGATGGGAATCAAAAGCCTTTTCCAGTTGAGAATTGTTAACAGCTCCATAAAAGAATTGATATCATGAGTCTTTTTGCTAATCAATTCTCTTATCAATTCCGTCCACTGACAGGGTTCAGAAGCATCAGAATTGTGTCTTAATTTTATTTCAGAAGGCGCCTACTACACAACCTTAAGTGAGTGGAAACACCAGCAACTTACAGAAGAAGTTATCTATGCTGTGATGTGTGTTTGACATTGTTGACACTGAAAATCTACAGGATTGTTAAAGAATCGGATCAATTAGCAGGACTGTTAATATCACTGGTATCGGTAAAGTCTTATCAATTCCTATCCTTTCTGTTTAGGAGTAGAAGCTGGGGTATCCCTTTAATATTGAACAGATTATTTATCATCAGTATCAGATGATGAATAATATTTTTTGTGCTTTTGATAGTTGATTTTCTTACAGTTGTCAGAACTGTAAATGTAGTGAATATTGCACTGAAGCTTGATTAGAAGAAAATTGTGAATTAAATTGAAATCGCAATATCTGCCAGAAAAATTACAATTAGATTTATTTTTTTGTTCAGCCCTACTAAAAACTGCTAACTTGACCTGGAAAACTAGTGTACTGTTACCCAGTATACCAAAAAGTAATCTGAGTACTCTAACAGATCACTTAGTATCACTTTGTAGCACATTGCCCCGGCACTGGTAACCACTAAGTTGTAGCTCTTTTTAATACAGCACTAGTTAGCATGACATTGTTTCATTTTTAAACGTGGTTTAAAAAAAGTTTTGACCATGTCTAAGATTTAATTACACAAGTATGTACAAGATGCTTCCTTCAAGAAAGCCAAGGGACAGAATCTGATGCTTGGTCGGCCTGTGGCTGGAAACTAAACATTTTTTCTGCCTGTGTTTTTCAGCTCAGGTGTATAAATCAATAAGACGCACAAACATCAGTCCACCATGACTTCTGGCCGTTCCCCGGTTCGTGTTCATCGCCTGCTTTTCTACATAAGCCCTCCATCAAAGAGCGTGATTGGTTCAACCTGCTGACTTGTTGTTCTTGAGTTGCTCAGAGAGCCGTCTCAATAAATCAAAACGACGCGATCGGCAAGAACGGTACCTAACATTTCAGATCTAAGGGCTGGGAGCTGCAGGCGCTCGGTGATAACACTTATTGCCCGAGGGCGAAGCCATGAATGAAACATCAGATTTCTCTTTCAGACAGTCTTTTCTAAACACCCGGCGAAAAGTGAAAAAACACATCTCCATTAATGGTGCTCTTAGCATCCATTTGCTACCTGAAAATGAGACACACTGAGACACCTGCGTGTTCTAGTGAAACAAGAGGCCTCGGCGCCCTCTTCCCATTTACACTGGCAAAGATAACAGCAAGTAGTGAGTCGTCGGCGAATAGGGGAGGTGAGACCGTTAACTATGAGGGATGATGTCGATTTATCATGATATTACAGCTCTGACAGGGAAACACACCTGTACTTTTTGATGTAATTTATTGACTGGTTTGTGGATGCTGAGCGGGAGAGGGAAAAAATTAGTGCGGCTTTAATTACTGCTGCTGCTGGTTAAAATATTAATGGGGCACAGAGTGTTGCATGCTCATTTCTGTTGATTTTTAATTAGCAGTAATTCATTTCGCACAAAGCATGTTGATGCCTGTGCCGCAGACATTAGCGAAGAAGCTGAATAAAGATGTTTTTCAGGAGGGGGAGAGAGAGAAAAGGAGAGGCAGCGTGCATACAGAGAGAGCGCTGGGCACGCTTCTCAGACGCTCTCCAGGCCAGAGAGACGAGGCAAGGACAGAGGGAGAAAAAAAAACCCTCCATCAAGTCTGACAAATCCAAATCAGCATCTTCAAACTGCTGCTTTGGGGAAGAGAGCGGAGAAAGGAGGGGATGATCCGCACAGAGGAGAGAAATGGATACGAGCTGACTGGGAGCTGTGTCTGTGTGAATGGCTGCCGTCCTATCCTAGCTCGGTCATTAAACGCTCTAATACGTGATGTGTTCAAGTGCTCAACAGCTATGTAGGGATCAACAGTTCCAAGTTATCCAGTGGAGTAATTCATAGTGTTATGTGTTTGTCATGGAACTGTTTAACCTTTCAGAGCAGCTGGATCCCTCTTATTCATGGTCTTTATGGTGGCTATCTTGCAAAGCTCCAACCTGCATGATTGAGCCTCGTGTGTCTTCCTGACCAATCAGGAAGAGACAAGAGCAACAAGAGACAACAGAGATTAGCATATATGCTCTTGATTGAATTTACACCTTCAGTGAAAGCCAGATAACAGCATTTCTTGATGGAAAAGCTATTTTAGCGCCACTTCAGACATGTGTTGGCAAGAGTTTGACGTATGAATTTGATCACATTTTTAACTCTACACTCTTCAGTGGTATTCACTGATTACAACTGCTACAACAGCTATTAATTTGACTGACAGAACAATCATCCAGTCACCTTCTGGATATGCTTTGACTGACAGAACAATCATCCAGTCACCTTCTGGATATGCTTTTGAAAGGCTCTGCCCCCCCTATTTATGACCTGTGGCCAGGGATGGGAATTGAAAGCTGCTTCCACTTGAGAATTGTTTAGAGTTCCATCAAAGAAACTTTGATGAGTCTTTTTGCTAATCAATTCTCTTATCAGTTCCTTCCACTGACAGGGTTCAAAAGCGTCAGAATTGTGGCTTAATTTTTTTTTTTACAAAAGGCGCCTACTACACAACCTTAAGAGGCCGTTTACATGGCGCAGAAAACGGTCAAATCCGATAAGTTTTCATTGCGTTTTGGCCTTGCGTCTACATGGAAACTCGTTGAAAACGGAAACTTTTGAAAACAGGCTCTAGGGTGGAAAGTTTCCAAAACGCTCTCCATTCAGCTCCTTGTAACCCCGCATTGGAGTGTTCCAGGGTGGAACACCGGCGTCACCGCATGCGCAGTACTTTTTCAGATGAAGGCTGTGCGCGCATACCAGGAACTACAACAGCTTAGGAGGTTCGCCGAGTAACGTGTGAGCATCTTACCATGCTCGGTTTGTTATCCAGTCAAAACCATCCAGACAGATTTGTTGTCCGAACTGATTTGTTGTTCAGAAAAGAAACTCCTGCGTCTCTGTGCGTCTATTCACCATTGTTGTATGTGAAGTTTTTCTTCTTCGTTCGTGTATTGTAGCAGCACTGCCTCTCTGCAGACCTACACTGAACCTACTGAACCGGCATGCACACTACAGTGGATTAACTCGTCTCCGAGTGTCGTCGTCTGAACGTAGAAGAATTCTAAAACGCAAAGGAAAAATCTTTGCGTCCTTAAGTCAGGAGTTTCCAAGTAAAGGTAGCCTAAGTGAGTGGAAACACCAGCAACTTGCAGAAGCAGTTATCTATGCTATGACGTGTGTTTGACATTGTTGACACTGAAAATCTGCAGACCAACGTTTGCCCACCCGTGAAATCTGCAGGAATCAATGAGAGAACTGAAGCAGGATCAATTCCCATCCCTGCCCGTTGCCTTGATAAACTAGTGAAACATATTCTGTTTAGTACTGAACTGTCTATCTGGTGTGTCAGGTTAAAATTACCTCCAATGCATCAGTAACCTGACACACCAGCTTGACTGCTAAATATGTTTCTCTCGTCCACCAGCCAAGAGCCCATAGAAGGTGTTTGGGGAGGGCTGAACTGTTCAGAAACATATCCAGCAGATGATTGGACAAATATTCCACCAATCACAATTATAATGGGCCCATCAGATAATGCAGTAGGAAGGTGCTACTGCCTTACAAAATGTGAGTCACTTTGTGAAAAAGACTCACTAGAATGGAGCTTAAATATCCTTAGGAAGTTTGTACTGTTAAATTTTGTTTTTCAAATAATAAAGAAATGTGGTCAAAATCTGATAACTGCAGCTGAGGACTCTGATTGGGCCGTCCTGCTGTGGGCTGAATGTTGAATGGAGCTTGTCAAGATGGGTGTGCATGATAATAGGCATTGAATCAGGTTAATGGTTAAATGGTTAAAGGTTAATGCATCAGCACAAGGACTGAACAATTGTGTTTTGTCCTAGTTGCAATCTGCAGATGGCCGATGGTCACATGGCACTATGCGCAGTGTCAGACTTGTCCATTGTACGTCACTATATGTTGGTCTCCTCAGAATAAACATCATGGCACATGCTCCTCTTCTGTCATCTCTTACTGATGACGTCCTCTGTGTGGCTCTGATTATGTTGTTTCATTCAACCTGCAGTGCAGCTGGATCTGCCTGATTCAAGTCAGACAGATCCATCTTTCCAAGCTTCAGTCTACATCAGCTGTGCTTGTTTAATAGATTCTCAGACCAATCAGAGGCCTTTAAAGCAGGAAGAGGTGGGAGCCACAAACATGCTAGTAGGCATAGATGCTGATACTGAAGCATTTCTCATTAGAAATGGAAGTTTTGCTCCACTTCTGGTAAGTTTCGGTGAGAGTTTGTCACTACAAGGTGGCTTATGCTTCACGATGTACACCACAGCAATAGCGGTCATCTACTACATTGTCTGATTGGCCTGCAATGATTGTGATTGACAGAATGATTGTCCAATCACATGCTGGATATTCTTTTAAAGGTTCTGCACATTACCAACACTTTCTATGGACTGTTTAAATGCATTGAACAGTCATCTGAACATCATCAGTAGTATTTCCCTGGGTCTTTTTAGACTGTTTCAGGCTGTTTCAGCTTGTGTCTGAGTAACACTCGTCCATGGTACGCTCCTCCTCAGCCACGGCCATCTTGAGGCCTCTCCTGCTACCTCACTGCTGTGTTCAGTGGTGTGCTTCTTGTGGACGCCTGTGATACCCAAAAGATGGACTACTTTGCAGAGGCCAGTAAATCCTTCGATGGGCAGACTCCAGGTCCTGCAAATCTATCTCAATTTCAGCTTCTTTGGCCTGTTTCCTCTATTGAGCCTTATTCATCCAGTTGTCCTAGGCTACAGTGAGTGCCACACTCATCGACCATATGTTGACTGGAATATCGACAAATATACAAATATACATTACAGTGCACCTTCTCATAGCTGCATGGGAACTTTTCAAAATCAAGTGTTTAGTTTTCGCAAGAGTGAAATGCTGTTTGTCTTGTTCTACATCTGTTCCTCACAAACTGTAACACTGAAATAAACCAGTCCATTTTTGTAAGGTACAGAGTTTGTGCTCAGAAATTTGAGTATTTGTGTTGGCAATAATACATTTAAAATATGGGCATATTGGATGTTGGCAAAAATCTGTTATCGTGCATTCGGTTTGAGTGGACACTCAGTAAACTGCAGCTTCTGGATTAGTTTCTTTTCAACACCTACTTGGTTTTTGCCCCTCTGAAGCATCATCCAGCTTGAGATATTCCCCTTTTTTTGAGAGAGCTACATCTATATGACTCAAACAGGTCTGAGGGCACAGAGCATTACATCGGTTTTAGAATGAAACGTCGTCTACAGACTGATGGTTGTGTACCTTTTCACTTTATTAACATAACGTCAAAAAACGAACAAAAGGAAAATCAACTATCTATGGAATAGGGCTGAACAATTTATCGTTTTCAGATCGAAATCGCAATTTTAGACAGCGCAATTTTGTGATTGCCAAAGCAGCAGTTTTTTGCAGCGCTCCTGACTGACTCAGGATCTGTGGTGTCAAGGATTATACACATACTGTTTTACAAATTTGTAGACAATCTATATGTTAAAAGTGCTGGCAAGCAGGTCAACAACACAAAGCCTCTGTTTAGGAGTAGAAGTTAATGAAAACAGATTATTTATCATCACTATTGAAGGTGAATAATGTGTTAAGTGTTTTTCATCATTTATTTCCTTACCGTTGTCTGTACTGTAAACAAAGTGAATTTTGCACTGAAGTTTGATTCGAAAAAAAATCGTGAATTGCAATATCTGCCAGAAAAATCGAAATTAGATCTTTTCCTAAAATCGTTCAGCCCTACTATGGAGCCACATTACAAACAGATCAGGGCACACGTGACGTGAGTGCTGTTGGTCTTGAGGTTTAGATTCACTGAAGACTTGAAAATCTTAAATTGTACCGCCAGCCTCAGTCGCAATGACCTCTGAGTCTGCATTTGCCTTCCTTTGCCTGATAGGATTCTTCTGTGCTTTTTCTGTGAGCAGGTTTTTTTTTTCTTTAGATGAAGCCATTTACCTCTAAGTGACAGATGTGTGCAGACCCATTAGTGCTCCAGCGATTAGGAGCCTCCCGGAGAACGCAGAGGAAGAGAAAACATCAGGTGTATTCTACATTTGGATCTGGCACGTGCCTCTTAAACATTCCCCCGACAAAGCAACATTTCACCTCCTGACCCTTTAACAAGAAACAACACAACATGACCAGCATCTCTACCGCAGCCTGCTCTATTACCCAGAGTCCCCTCCTCCCCCGCCTCCGCCACCCCCCCCTCTACCCCTCCCCTCCCTCCGGGTGTGCGTGCCACGCCAGAGTCCGGGGCTGGCATCTGGGAGGCTGTGATTGAGAAGTGTAAATAAATAATAATCCCTGGAAAGGAGACCGGCACATCAGCATCTGTCGACTCCCCAGCTAATAGTTTTTATTGTGGTGCCATCAATTTAGCACTCTTTGTTTCCTCCATTCCCCCGCCCGCGCCCGAGCAGATAGCTCGCTGTTTTTTAATTGAACTGAACAGATTTTTGTTTAAGGATCTCTTCCTCCTGTTTGTGGCGTTTCGGAGTAAAATCCAGGCGATATACTGTTGATGATTTTTACACAGAAGCTGTTGCAGAGGGGAAATCATGGGCAGTATGTTTGTTTTGCTGGCATGTGTGCCCGCTTGTGCAGCAGTGCGTGTGTGCAGGGGAGCGTGTACTTTAACCCTTTAACTCCCACATCACCAAAATATTGAAATTATATTATTTCTTAGTGCATTTTGTGCACCAGTGGGGTACTGATAGCATGTTTAAAATATATGATCTCTGCAGAATGGTTGCATTTGGTCAAAGGAGTAATTACTTCAATGTGTTAAAAAGAGTGAGACAATTTTAGTTAAAACCTGTTTTTTAGAAACAAAGGCTAAATCAAACATTTTTTGGACATTTTACACCCTTTAAATGAATCCATTCTGATTTTAGATAACAGTATTTCATCATTTTGGTCTACCACTCTAAAAACAATCATTTTATTCCTCGTTCTCCATTGTTGTGATTTTTCACAGCATTTTTTATGAAATTACACTGATGAATGTTTCATAGAAAAAGCTCAATGATGCTTTCAACCAAGAATTAACATTTTATCAATCATGTTTTCCTCTCATTTAAATTGCATCACTTGGTGAACAAAACTGTTTAGAGAATGTAGTGATTGTTTTTAGGGCTGCAACTATTGATTCTTTTTGTTATCGATTACTCTATCAAATACTTTGATGACTAATCGAGTAATCGGATAACAGTTACATTGCGCACAACACCGTGCACTGTATAGTAGTCCAGATATATATTTTATATGTATAATTATATACTAAATTATATACTAAATAATCGGGATTATTCGAGAAATCCTTTCACCCTAATTGTTTTACTCTTTGGACACAATATTCAATGTATT
Source organism: Scarus forsteni (assembly GCA_036419115.1). Lineage (NCBI taxonomy): Eukaryota > Metazoa > Chordata > Actinopteri > Labriformes > Labridae > Scarus > Scarus forsteni. The sequence goes on from JAZDUH010000508.1 coordinate 6,263,135, forward strand.
AAGTTAGATTATTCTGTTGAGTAAGGCCTCAGGTACTACAGTATGATGCAAGGAAATAAAAGATTAAACTCACTCCTGAAAGCTTTGCTAGAAAATTACGTGCAGAACTTTTGTGTTTCTGATTTCCTGATTGGCTAATGCAGTGTCAACATGTAGGCAGATGTTTTTAATAATGCAGTTTCTTCTGCGGGTTTTGGCCTTCTGTCCTCACATAATTGGTCTTTTAGGCCACTGAAAATGCATTTTTATTTTTTTCTTTAAAAAACTGTCCTCTGAGTGTCCCCATGCGAGCAGAGAAAACTGTTTTTGGCCTAAACGTCCCACTCTGTGCCGACCTCTCTGTGGGTTGATGTTTAACTCTCGCAGTAGTTTATTTTGTTGTGGATGTTTCTAAACTGTTGCTGTTTTAATTGTGGAACTGGACTGTTGATATGACGTGTACTTTCTGTTACTCTCTTACTGTAATGCTGCTTAAAAACAACTCTGATGATGATAATCATCAGGGATCTATTTTAATTTCCCTGGGGGAGTCTTCCCAAAGGATTAATAAAGTTCTATCTAATCTATCTAATCTGATCAAATGCCATCAATTGCTTCACAAGTGATTGTGTTGCTTGGTGACCCATGTGTTTTTTCTTATCTGTTATTTTTTGTGTGTGTCTGTGTTTTTTTTATATATAATTCAATGCAATTTATTTTGTTTTTTTTCATTTGTGGTTGTCTTTGACTTGTGCTTGGTATTTTCAATTTAACAGTAAAGTTTTTATTCATATTTGCATTTTTTTAAATGGCATTGTTTTTTTATATGTCCTTCTGTTTGCATTTGTTTTTGTTTTATGTTTTCTGTCTTTGAATTTAAAGTTATTTTTGGTATTTCATTTTGTTTTGTTATTCGGTTATGTGTTTTGGCTTTATGTTGTGTGTTTCCATGTTATTGTCTTTGTCCTATTATTAATTTTTTCGGTGTAAATTTGATTTTTTTTTTCTTCAATTGTTAATTTGTGGTTGTGTTTCTGATTTGTCATTTTTTGAGTCATTTAATTTAGTGAATGTTTTGCTTTTGGTTCATATTTGTGTGTTTTCTTGCTGATTATCTGTCTCTGTTTTTAATTTTGTTTTTTGAATTTTTAATTCGTGTTTTTTTCTTTTAATTCCTCATTTTGTATATGGTGATTTTTCTGGTTTTGTGTTTTGTCATTATGTCCTGTTTTATTTGTTGTTTTGTTTCTTGACTTGTTTTTTTAATATATTTTTCGCATGTGTCATTATTTATCTTTGTTATGCATGTTTTTATGTTTTTATGTGAAAGTTTGTTTACCATATTTTTTATTGTTCAGTGTATCTCTTCCATTTTTTCGATGTTCTTATTTGCTATCATGGCTTCATTTTTTGCTTACTCTAATTTTTTGTTCTTTTGTTTGTGGTAGAGTTTGTTTGTTTTTATGTTTGGCACGTCAGAGCCACCCTAGTCCAAAGTGTTTTGAGCGGCAGTTCCCTTAAAAAACCCTGAATCTGTTTCCATCTTGTTAAACTTCCATCAGACATGATGACGTCCACGTGGAATGTTTCACTGATCGTCAACAGTTCTTCTCCACAGTGATGAAAAAGTGTCCCTCTGTCTTTCAGGCAGAGCTGTGTGCCACTTTAAAAGGTGGAAATATGCTGGTGTTTTGTGGACATGGGAAGCAGGCTGATGGGTGCATAAATAAGGCATGTTGGAACATCTGGTCTTTGTTGTGCGTTCAGCTTTTTAATGTCTTCAAAGAGCAACTCTGACGCATCGCTGACTACCACTCCTTGCTCCAGCTTCATTTTAGCATGGAATAATAAACCATCTTTGGGGAATTGAGTCCCTCCGTCTCCCTCTCTCTCTTCATTTGGATGTGCCATTGCAACCCCCTCCCTCCTTCCTTCTTGCTCCTCCATCCCATTTAAGGCAACTTTCTTTTTTACTCAGTTGATTTTAAATTTTTATACCTCAGGGAACGCTGGTGTATGTCGCTGCAGTCGCAGGCTGTGTTTCTGCGAGCACAATTAAAATTCACGCACACTTTCCTCGTCCTCGTTCCCCGGCATGCTCAGGCGCTTCGTCTTTGGACGGAGATGGAAAAGTTGTAAATTTCTGATTATATGCAGAATAGATTTAGTCTGAAGGCTCCTCTCAACACAATTAAGCACCCTGCGCCCATGAATTAAACACATATAGGCCTTCACATCCCAATGATTTTCCTGTTGACCATGAGAGCCCCGTTCAGCACGTACTTTCATTACGACCGTGTTCAACCACAGCTCGGCTACTCCACTTAAATCAAGCAGCGACATGACACATTAGGAAACGCTCCTGCTGGATCAACGCAGGGAAAAAGTTGCTCCAAAGAGACGGAAACACTCACAGTGTGTCATGTTGCTATTTTAACGAATCCACTTTGGCTGATGGTAATTGAAAGATGACGGCAGGCTGAACTCCCTGAGAAAATGATAATTCACAAGAGCTTCAATGGGAGGAAGTGTCGAGGAACAAAGGGCATTTTTATCACCAGAGCGGTGGTGTTTTTGGATGTGAATGCTGTGAAAACTGGCAGAGGTCAGGCCTGATTTAGGGCTATACTGCTCTCATGAGAGCACACATACACTCACAGTATATATAAATCTACAGTGTTTGGCCACATGTGATGCTGTGATGTTAAAATGGACCAAAAACTCTGTGTTCTGTGTCCAGCACCTTGTCAAATCTATGCTCTGAAGAATTAAGGCAGATCTGAAGACAGAGAAAGGTCTAACGTGGTACTAGCAATGTGTGCCTAATGAAGTGGCCATTGAGTGATTGTCCAGTATTTTCCTGGTATGCTCCATGAATGAACTGCAAATGGCTACATCCTCTTGTTAAAGCAGCTGCCATGACAGGCCCTATTATACATAGATCTACTGCTTCAAACATCCACCTCTCCATCACCTAAACCTCTGGTGGAGGACTGGAGCCTTTACACTTAGACTTTTTAATTTATTTGTCCCTATTGGGTGAAATAGCTGTCCAGTTGTAAAGCAGCAGTAGGAGCAGAACATAGAAAAAAAAGTTTATTCAGTCAATAGCATAAAACGTAATCAAGAAAGGAAAATAGCAGGGTGCAGATGGCCTAGTGGTTAAGGTCGTGCACTATGATGTTTGCCCTCTAGCAGGTTGCCCAGCTTTGCATCCTGCCTGAGGCCTGTTTACTGCACATCATTCCCCAACTCTTGCCCCTTTTCCTTCTCTAATAATAAGCCTTAAAAAAATTGAAAAAAGACAGGAAATATTTGGTGAAAAAGACAAGAATAGAAGTAAATACAAATAAAAGGGCATGTTTGAGTCATTATTTCACCTAAATGAGCATGTTCTTGGTCTGTGTGAGGTGGCTGGAGTGCCTGGAGAGAACTCATACATGCACAGGGAGAAAGGCCCTGATCGACATCAGCTTCAAACCTGCAACCTTCTTACTGTGACTAACCTGCTGCACCACCGTGCTGCCCTCCTGCTGCAAACAGGATGAGAACATTATTGACTTTAATAATAACTAAAGCTCACATTTATAACTAACGTCATTTGTAGTATGTGTGGATGTGATGTGTCAGTGCTGCAACAGGTGTGTGTTACCTTGATGTCCTGCTACACAGAAAAGTCGGAAAGGGAAGTTTATAACATGTGAAAATCTAGAAAGAAGGCGGATGATAAAACTCATGAAAGTCGTCTGTCTCATACATAAGAAGTGTCTCTGGCCCTCCTCACATGAGGACGGCCCCGTATCCTCTTGGCGTCGGCATCAAAACATGCATCGATGTTTACACATCCTATTGTACATAGGCTCGTGCATGTACATGGCAACGCAAAATCCATGCAAAATCCTGTAGTACATACGCCTGACCTAAAGGTGACACTGTGAAATTGCCACAAAGCACCAAAAACTGAAATTGAGCATGCGCATACAAGGTTGACTTCCTTCCTGTCCTGGGGCGGGGAGGAGGAAGGGTGCTATGAGGTCACCGTCTTTTCTGGATTTATCTGTTTATACCAACCTCGGCATGAAGACGAATACCGAGATATCCACCTGCAGACCCGTTTTCCAAAATGATGCGGAGTCATGGACCAATACGCATCTCTGTGTGTCAATATGAACAGATCAATAGTTTATTTTACCGGAGTCTTACTAATTTGTACTTCCCACCTTTAAAGCCCACCTTAGTGCTCGGCACTGGAAAAGTGTTCATTGCCCATTGTTGAATCTCTGGTTTGCTTAAACTCTCCCTTCATGGTTGTTGAAAAGCAAAATAAAAAAAATATGTTATCCCTCAAATTTTTTTAATTAGAGGGACTGTGAGGAGAATCTATTACCGGCAACGTAAAAGACTCTGCTACCCATGAGCACACGCGGCGACTGTTGTAATGCTGCGTTCCAGTAACCTCGGAGCTGGGAGTGACATCATCTCCGACTTATCAGCATTCCAGTTGAAGTTGGAAAAAAACATGCCGATCTACCAGGCTATTGTTAGCTGTTGTTAGCACGCCCTGTGTTGTTGTATGAAGAATGTGATTATCACTATGGCGGCATTTTTGTAAATATAAGTCTAACAATACTATGTATACAGCTGATCTAGAGCAACACACCCCAGTCAGAAGTGCAAATAAATGGATTATTACAGGAGCTAAATAACTGTTCACACTGGGGGCATCCATCTTCGATTGTCAACTCGGGGGTGGTGAGGTTTCACCAAGTTCGGGGAACGTTCCAGTTTCAGTTTCCTACTCAGAACCCGGAAATTCCACACCACACACTTAACAATTCTGCCCCACCACTGATCTGGAATTTAGTCCTCCAGGACAGAAACCTCACAAGATCAAATGGATGGGAACGTGAATAACCGGAAAACTAACCTCGGAACATGGAAGAGGACATGCGTGAATGATGGTGGTCTTCAGACTATTTGTGATGGAAAAATTCAGAACTAAAAAAAAAAGAAAAGACTGAAAAAATCCTGGATATAGCACAAACATGTGAGCTGGTCCTCCATTTCTGAGGTCCACCCAACTTTTATGTTTCAGGTCGGCCATGATTGTTTTAATTTATGCCTGTTTCCTTGTTCCTCAAGTCAGCTCGCTTCTTGATTGGCTCCATTCACGTCACAATTCACAGAGTCATGACTCTGGAGTCTTCGGCTTTCCCCACACATGCAAATTTTTGGTTGTAAATATTGAAGTTAAATATTCATGATTGTCGACCCCAACCCATTTCAGAACCGATTATCTGGACAATTTCACTCTTAACACACCTCAGACCACGGGATAATTTTACAGGATAATCTTAAAGAGTAACCTTAGAAAACATAAAAAATCTGGAGTTTTTGTCCTTGGTCAGAGAGGGAAAGGCGCGACAAAAACAGCCAGATAATCCTCATGTGTACCCGGCTTAGCCGTCATTAAACAAGAACAGGTTTGATACTTCCAATTATTGAAGAATAACAAAAATACTTGGGTAAATGCAAGTCAAATTCATTCAATTACTTCATCGACTTGTATTAAGTCTGTGGACTTAGCTCTTTCAACATTGTTAAACCAGTTTAGTGATCCGACTTAAAACACAATCTTCCATCCTCAATGCCTCATCGTTTAAGATACTGAAGATTGATTTTAAGAAAAACAAAAACGCAAAACTAAAAACTAGTAGACAAAGAGGAAAGTTGGGTTCATATTCATCATTACCTAAATATGTTCACAATCAGTGGTACACTGGTTGCTGTTGCGTGACCTTGTTTTCGTCATAAACTTGATGTTACAACTCCAATGTTCCAACTACATCAGCTAAGGATCTTTACTGGTGAACAGCATAAAATTTAATGACAAAAATGTTACATTTTTAAAGGTGCTATGAGGAGAATCTATTACCGGTGAAATAAAGACTCTGCTACCCATGAGCACGCGCGGTGACTGTCGTAATGCTGCGTTCCAGTAACCTCGGAACTGGGAGTGACATCATCTCCGACTTATAGGCATTCCAGTTGAAGTCGGAAAAAAACATGCAGATCTACCAGGCTATTGTTAGCTGTTGTTAGCACGCCCTGCGATGTTGTTCACAAATATCACATGAAGAATGTGATTATCACTATGGCAGCATTTTTGTAAATATAAGTCTAACAATACTATGTATACAGCTGATCTAGAGCGACATACCCCAGTCAGAAGTGCAAATAAATTGATTATTACAGGAGCTAAATAACTGTTCACACTGGGGGCATCCATCGTTGATTGTCAATCCGAGGGTGGCGAGGTTTCACCGAGTTCCCAGGAGGAAATTCTGACTTTGAGGGACGTTCCAGTTGCTGTTTCCTACTTGGAGCTCAAAATTCCTACTTCTGACTACAACTGGAACGCACCACCATCGTTTACAATCCATGGCATGTGTATGTTTTGAGGCTATGGATAAGGACCTTCCTCAGAGCTCTGCAGTGCTTTACAACTTCGTTTTTTCAACAACTTACAGGATGCAAAGCGACCAGGTAATGTATCTCTTTCTAGTTACATAGCGGTAGTTTTTGATGTGTGACAACAAGCATTTTTTGGAAAACTTGTTATCGTCGTTGTAATCGGCTATTTATCACTACTTACAGCCCGGTGCTCTAAGACGTGTAATATAAATAATAAAATAATACAAAATTTGCTCTAGTTTTAATTGTCTTGTTCCAGAAGTTGATTATCCAGTCCAGTCCAGTCCTGTCCGACCCGAACGGAAGGCTAAGGAATAGCATTTATAGATATCCTATTTGGATGCTATAAAACTCATCTTAAAGTGTGTATTTCGATCAGGCATATATCTAAAAGTGAGACTTTTTTGTAATTATTTAGAAACTCCTCACAGTCCCTTTAAGACCTGATGATATCCCATCAAATTAAACCGTTACACTTCCAAAGTGAGACAACCCCCTCTCCCCCTCAGTGTGTTTTTAGGTTTTTTTGTTAAAGCTGTTTTAATTATTACTGACACATAGGTATGTATCATACATTTACACTGCATGTATGTAGACGAGTAATTAGCTGTCATAATTGAAAGTGTTATTTGTCAACTAATATTATAATTTTATTGATCATCAGTGATGTCTGAAAATTCATAGGTGGTTGGGAGGATGGAGGGAACGTTGTGTTGTTCAAGGGAGACCAATGTATGGTGGGAAAGTCATGTAATGTGTTAAAATGTTATTAATAAAGATATATGTGCAACTAGAAAGCATTTGGGGAGCGCAAACATCCACCAAGGTAGCTCACATATTGCTGTTCTATCGATAATCAATAGTTCCATGATAAAGTTACCATCATAATATGATTCATGAAAACCCCGTCTAGCATTCAGAATCATGTTGATATCATTATTATTTATACAGTTATTGAGCAAAAATGATTGTTCGCTATTGGGGGTTTTCTGGATCACCACCAAAATCTTATCTTTTTAAAGTTGGGCCATTACCAACACCTCCTGAAAATTTCCGCTGAATCCGTCCAGTAGTTTCTGTGTAATCTTGCTGTGACAAACAAATAAACATACTCCGACAAAATCATAACCTCCTTGGCAGGACAAAGAAAAAGGGCAGCTGATATCCCTGTTGTTTGAGAAGAAGCATTTCCAGATAGCTCATTGTGTCACCGTTGTGGCAGCTCCACTGATGGTATCATTTATAACTGTACAAGCAAACTTTGATGTCTCTATCAGGGCTCGACACAACATCTAAGGTCACGCTGTAATCTCATTCACATCCAATTTGAGTTTTACGTCACCGAATGAACTACCAGACTTTCTCTGGCTCTACAGAAGGACTCTTCTAATTTTGTGCTTTTGAGTGGATCTGACTTATCTTTGTTTCATCTAATTAAATCAGCAGATGACTAAGGACCTGCAGATATTTGTGAGAGGCAGGAGGGGGTCAAGTATGTGAACTGGAAATGCAACAAAGCAGCTTAAAGAAGGCTCTCGGATGCTTGTTTTTGTGGAGGAAATGGCTCAGATTGAGTTTTATACTCGTGAGGTGCAGCACTGGGGACAGACTGTATGTTTGCAGCATAGTCTCATTAACTGGACTTGTTGGAGGTTCTTCAAGCTGTTTCACTTCTCTTCCAAAAGGCTTCTTCACTTCTTAAATCAGCAGAACTGAAGAAGCCTTTTGGACGAGAGGTGAAACGTCTTCAAGAACCTCAAACAATTCCAGTCCAGTTTCCTGTTTAAAGAAGGATTAAACGTAACATTGATAACTGAGAGCTTAGACAGACATCATATCAATAGGCATCTAAAACACAAGTTCATGTGTTAACTAATGGAGCTTGAAAGACTTTTTTGGACATGGCAACTTCACTTCCCTCAACTCGAGGAGTTCCCCTACTTAACTGGTCTACGTTTTATTTGCTGTGATGGATTTTTTATTAACTGTGCTACATAAATAAAGTTTGGTTGATTTTTTTGATGATTTGGCAGCTATTGAATAGAAAAAAGTACACTGTTGTCATAAAATACTTGAACTCAACTTAAGGGGACTGTGAGGAGTTTCTAAGTAATAACAAAAAAGTCTCACTTTTAGATATATGCCTGATCGAAATACACACTTTAAGATGAGTTTTATAGCATCAAAATAGGTTATCTATAAATGCTATTCCTTAGCCCTCCGGTCGGGTTGGTCAGGGCTGGACTGGCCTGGACACTCACCTTCAGGAACAAGACAATTAAAACCAGAGCAAATTTATATTATTTTGTTGTTTATATTACACGTCTTAGAGCACCGGGCTGTAAGTAGCCATATATAGCCGGCTACAACTACAGTAATAAGTTTTCCAAAAATTGCTTGTTGTCACACATCAAAAACTACCGCTACATAACGAGAAAGAGATACGTTACCTGGTCGCTTTGCATCCTGTAAGTTGTTTAAAAAAGAAGTTGTAAAGCACTGCAGAGTTCTGAGGAAGGTCCGAGCTGCATTCATTAGCATCACAACAAACACGCTTTAGTTTGGGTCACGTCTTTGGTGCGTTCCAGTTGTAGTCAGAAGTAGGAATTTCCGGGTTCTGAGTAGGAAACTGAAACTGGAACGTTCCCCGAACTTGGTGAAACCTCACCACCCCCGAGTTGACAATCGAAGATGGATGCCCCCAGTGTGAACAGTTATTTAGCTCCTGTAATAATCCATTTATTTGCACTTCTGACTGGGGTGTGTTGCTCTAGATCAGCTGTATACATAGTATTGTTAGACTTATATTTACAAAAATGCTGCCATAGTGATAATCACATTCTTCATGTGATATTTGTGAACAACATCGCAGGGCGTGCTAACAACAGCTAACAATAGCCTGGTAGATCTGCATGTTTTTTTCCGACTTCAACTGGAATGCCTATAAGTCGGAGATGATGTCACTCCCAGTTCCGAGGTTACTGGAACGCAGCATTACGACAGTCACCGCGCGTGCTCATGGGTAGCAGAGTCTTTATTTCACCGGTAATAGATTCTCCTCATAGCACCTTTAAAAATGTAACATTTTTGTCATTAAATTTTATGCTGTTCACCAGTAAAGATCCTTAGCTGATGTAGTTGGAACATTGGAGTTGTAACATCAAGTTTATGACGAAAACAAGGTCACGCAACAGCAACCAGTGTACCACTGATTGTGAACATATTTAGGTAATGATGAATATGAACCCAACTTTCCTCTTTGTCTACTAGTTTTTAGTTTTGCGTTTTTGTTTTTCTTAAAATCAATCTTCAGTATCTTAAACGATGAGGCATTGAGGATGGAAGATTGTGTTTTAAGTCGGATCACTAAACTGGTTTAACAATGTTGAAAGAGCTAAGTCCACAGACTTAATACAAGTCGATGAAGTAATTGAATGAATTTGACTTGCATTTACCCAAGTATTTTTGTTATTCTTCAATAATTGGAAGTATCAAACCTGTTCTTGTTTAATGACGGCTAAGCCGGGTACACATGAGGATTATCTGGCTGTTTTTGTCGCGCCTTTCCCCTCTCTGACCAAGGACAAAAAACTCCAGATTTTTTATGTTTTCTAAGGTTACTCTTTAAGATTATCCTGTAAAATTATCCCGTGGTCTGAGGTGTGTTAAGAGTGAAATTGTCCAGATAATCGGTTCTGAAATGGGTTGGGGTCGACAATCATGAATATTTAACTTCAATATTTACAACCAAAAATTTGCATGTGTGGGGAAAGCCGAAGACTCCAGAGTCATGACTCCGTGAATTGTGACGTGAATGGAGCCAATCAAGAAGCGAGCTGACTTGAGGAACAAGGAAACAGGCATAAATTAAAACAATCATGGCCGACCTGAAACATAAAAGTTGGGTGGACCTCAGAAATGGAGGACCAGCTCACATGTTTGTGCTATATCCAGGATTTTTTCAGTCTTTTCTTTTTTTTTTAGTTCTGAATTTTTCCATCACAAATAGTCTGAAGACCACCATCATTCACGCATGTCCTCTTCCATGTTCCGAGGTTAGTTTTCCGGTTATTCACGTTCCCATCCATTTGATCTTGTGAGGTTTCTGTCCTGGAGGACTAAATTCCAGATCAGTAGTGGGACAGAATTGTTAAGTGTGTGGTGTGCTGTGTTGATTATCGGAGCACATCACACACAATACAATCAAACTGTTCAATGACTGATTTTTTTATCTTCATGTGTGGGGTCTCTAACGTATAAAGCATGAAAGCTCAGATACATTATGAATACATAAACAGTTATATTGTCTCTACAGGGCCTCTCTTATGACACAGGCTAGGGCTTGGCGATATGGCCTGGAAGTAAAATCCCTGATTTTTTTCTGTAAAACTTGTTTTACGATTGTTGTGGATTTTTTCCATGTCAACAGAAAAAAAACTCTGAGTGACACAAAGTCACATGAATCAAATTTTTGCTTTATGTTATCAAAATATGTTCAAAACTAAACAAAATCTGCCTTGTAAAGTGAAAAGGAAAGTCATAAATTATTGATTATGTAGTTCCAACTAGGGGTGTAACGGTTACCAGTAAAATGGTTAACCGCGGTAATCATTACTGCATCGTATAAAAGTTACCGTACTGTGTTTGGTAACCACAATGCATCAATAACACTCGGTGATGCTGCTCTTTTGCCTGGAAAAGCTGGAACTATGAGTTTCTTCCTGGATGAAGCGGCCTAATGGGAACTGCGCATGCGCAGTTTGCATTGTTTGGCCTCAGCGAGAGTTAGAGACAGCGAAGATTTCCCTCTGGAAACGGACTCTTAAGTCTGGTTAAATTTTGGATTTCAAAAGGTTGCCGAGGGGAAACTGATAGAAGACAGTCACCCTGCCTAAACATGAAGCTGCGGCAAAAGAAAAAGACATGCACGGTTAAAACTCCTCCAGTCAATAAGCTGACCGAACCGTAGAGGTAGAGAGAGAGAGAAGATTCAGTGAGTCATACTTGAGAGAATTACAGGTGGTTTGTCAGTATTCTCTGTCTAAATAATGTATAAATCTTGTAAATAACAACATTAGTATCATTCTGGAGTGTATTCTTAACGTTCTTTTGCCGCGAATTCGCTGTATTTTGAAATTGATCGTCTTTTTTCGTCAAAGTTCCTGCTTTTCGGATTTAATCGATCGTACTCTGGAAAGATTAGAGGAGAAAATATCTGTCATGGAGAGGGGAGACCAGAGGAGAGTCATGAAGGGGGCTAACTTCTTCTGGGACTATCGTCAGTAAAAAAAAAAAAAAAGGCCATGACATGGTCTAATATCAATCAATCTTTATTTGTATAGCGCTAATTCATAACAAGTGTTATCTCAAGACACTTTACAATAGAGCATAAAGCTCTTCATTTTATGGATACATATATATATGTATCTATATGCATAGATACATATATACATATAAAATGCACATACACATATATACAAATATATACATCCAACACCCAACATGAATCCATATGGCCAATCATGAATCCCTCCATCATGGCGGCAAGAAAAAAACCTTCTGTTAAGCAGCAGGAAATCTTGAATGTGGATCCCAGTCTCATGATGAACAGCAAATCCACACGATGCTGTGTTGGTGTGTGGGCGAAGGAAGGGAGGTAAGAGGAGACAAGTGGACTAAAGTAAGAGCTAAAGTTAGTGACAGATCCATGAACCATAGACCTGCTGTCTGATTTATCAGAGGTTAGCCTCTTGAGATGCTACATCTCATTTTCAGGAGGATCCTCATGTCTGAATGGTTGTGGTGATCATTTTATAGAAGTATAACCAATGATATTGTTACTGAAAATAAGAATTTATGGTAGTGATGATCTCATGGATGCCCAGACCACAAGTGCATCCCAACCATATTTGTCTCCATTAAATATAAATGTGTTAAAGGCCTCTTGAGATGTGACATCCCATTTTCAGAGGGACCTCATGCCTATGTGGTTGTAAAAAAAAATAGACACTATAGATGTATCGATCATGGATATGGAGATCAGGCTAGTATCTGTATAAACAGCTATAATGATAATGGGAATGGAGTGTTCCAGTAATATGACGAGCTATAACTTGGACACTAATGCTGCAGGCAAACAAAAATCTGTGAGTTCATGTAAAAAAGGTTATCTGTTGTTTATTTACAGTTATTTATGAAGAGGATCCTGTTTAAAGTTCAAATCTGTTGTTTTCTTGTAATTTCACACTGTTCAAGCATTTATGACATAATAATGAAAAATACTTGCAAGAATTGTTTACTTTTATTTCTAATGAAAGAAGGGTAAAAATGGGCTCAAAGGGCATTTCTAGTTACATTTATTGACAAAAAAGACAAAAGAACTGTTAAAATTATAATATTAAAGGGGGTAAAGGATTTCAATTGCATGTGAAAGTACTTTTTGAACATTTTGAGCACACCGCAACAATACCGTGATAATAATGATAATAGTGATAATTTTGGTCACAGTAACCGTGATACAAAATTTTCATATCGTTGCATCCCTAGCTCCAACTTAGGTTTGTCTTCATAAACACTGAAAGCTAAGCTTTTTTCACAGCATAGTAACATGAAACTATCTGAACAGTTTTTAATCTCAGTTAAAAAACAAAAGCCTAAACATATGCTGGTGCAAAACCTGATAGGGCCTAATATCATGAAAAAAGTACATTTCCAATAATTGCTGTAACTTATGATAGGAGTAAGTCAAGAAAAGGAATCAGGATTTTTATGTTTTGAAAATATTCAGCGGAAAATAATTCAAATAATCAATTTAACTCGTGTATTGCCTAGCCTGAACTCAGGCTAATAAAAGCTGCTTTTAAATGGAAACTGTGGCCCAAATGTTGAGTTTTGTCCTTAAATTCAAGTCCTATCACAAATTGTAAAGTCAGTGCAAACTCTCTTTGTCAGCAAGCATTTTGAACAGTTGAATGCACCTTCAAAAACTTTTAAAAATACCTTTTTTGTTTTGTTTGTCAAGATGGATTTGAATACCCTCAAACTTTGTGTGTCTGTGAGGATAAGTGAAGTCGTACAGCGGGGTGAGAGGTGGCTGCTCTTGTCTGCTGCGTAACAGTTAAAAAAAGCTGAAGTACCAGAGGATTAAACTTCTTTTCCCCTGAAATCAGCCATTAATTAACAATAAACAATTTCTCCTCACTATCTAATTGGCATCACTTTGTCAAGATACACTTAAAGAGACGGCTTAATTAATTAAACATGAAATAACACCTTTCCCGAGTGTTTGAGAATACAGATGTAACCCCAGAGTTTTTTTTCTCCTTAGACACCAACACCTCCACCCTGCAAAAAAAAAACTCCAGCTCAGGATTTGATAAGATTTGTTCTCTTTATCACTTTAATTAGCACCTCCCTCCTGTCCCCCCCCTTTATTTTTGCAAATGAGGGGTAGGTGTGTGTATTTGTGGGGAGGGGGATTTGATGACTTAAAATGCACACGGCTAACGAGTTATTCATACCCTGCACAGCTGTTAAAGCAATTTAACCGCTTCTTCTCCGTTCTCTCTTTTCTCCTCCTGGTGCTTACTCGTGGAGGTGGCAGGAGGCCTCGAGACTGCTCCATTATCCTCGCGAAGAAGCTCGCTGATTCAAGAAACGGCCACAATTTCCATCATTCACCTGTAACAAAGAAGATTTACAACTATTCATGCGTCTTTCTGAGAACTTATGGCCATTTGGATGCAACTTTTTTTCCCCTGCCAGAGAGGGAGTTTCGTAAGCAAGCAAGGTGTCAGAATAAAACCGCACACCTGAATGCTGTAAAGCTGTTTCTCTTCTGAGCTATGAGCACATTTCCATGCACGCTGTATACTTGCGCGCTCCGCCATTGCCCATCTGTCGCTGTGCAATTATGATCAGAGGGAAAGAAGTGCCTGAATGAAATATCCACACCTCAGCTCCCCGTGCAGATTGGCGACCAGGACGTGTCAACTTCTCCTGGATCAGCATCACCATGATTGGAAGATCACAACTCACATCTACAAACACTGACACAGATGCAAGAGCGCTTTACTTTAAGCCTCCGCATTAAGTTCAATAAGGTTCAAATATTGCAAAGGTTCTTCTTGGTTTAAGGACATTTAGGAATATCAAAGACAGAGACTGAATAGGATTTTTCTCCTTCTTGTTTGGGAGTTTTATTGGAACGGCCTCGGTGTGCAAACCTCAGAGGACCAGTTTGTGAGAAATCTGCAAAAGTTTTTGAAAAAGCACACACCTTAAATCCTAAGGTTTATCTGCAGAGAGGCTTCCAGTTTGGGGGAGGTGCTGAAAATCAGGGGCCCCATGAAAAGACGGCACCGCGAGACCCCCGACAATGCAGCTCAAATCCTTGGAGCGTTACTAAGGCATAAGTCTGAGTGTTTCCTGAAAAGCTTCTGATGTGTGAGGTTATTAAACTGATAATCAACGATAAAAATGCCAAATCAAGAAAAATGTTGTGGAATTTAACTTTAGTTTTGAAGTTAAATCGGCAACTTTCTTTTTACTTATCAAAAGCCTACAAAAACCAAAGAAAGACTCCTTGGAATGGCTTTCTTTTAAGCTTTTTGAGTTTGGCCAATAAAAATTAATCCCTAACCAGACACGCCAGATGGACCATTCAGTAAATCTATCTGGGAAAGAACCCAAAGAAAGTGTTGGAGGAGTTTTCCCAAGGAATCAATAAAGTTCTATGTTATCTAATCTAATGTAATTACAAGCTAATCTGATATTGTAGTAGCAGGACACTACTGCCTCATCAAGGACAAAATTTGATCCACTTGATGAAACAAACTCTCAACAAAACATGTCCTAAGTGGAGTGAAAATATCCTTCTCTGGAGAAGTTTGTAGTGTTGTTGTTTGTCTTTCATTCAACAAAGATATGTGGTCCAGATCTGACAAAACTGCTGCTGAACTGCTATGCTAACCTTTGTAAAAACAGTCCCTCCCTGCTGCGGTCTCGGTCATAGTTCCTCTTCTTCTTCTGTTCTTAAAGATGCTGATTGGTCCGTCCCGCTTTGGGCCGCTCACAGTTGTTACAGACTGGAGCTTGGCAAGATGGATCTGGGGGTGCACATGCCGCACAGCAAGAAGTTTGCTGGTTTAATCCCCGTGTTAGTCAGGTCTTTCTGTGCTTGCATGTTCTTCCTGTGCATGCATGGGTTCACTCCAGGCACTGAAGCTTGCTAGCCTTGCAGAGCAAACAGACCTGCCTGATTCTGAAATCCTGCAGGTCCGTCTTGCCAGCCTCCGGTGTCCAACAAATTCACTCGGCTGAATTCTTAACGGCCCAATCAGAGAAGAGAGGCGGGAGCAGCAGAATGCAGATGTGACGACAACTGGAAGTTGAGAACAGACATGCCGATTAGCCTATTGTCCTCATGGCTACCTAATAAACCTGCCCTCCTCAGAAGTTTCCTTGTAGGGATTGTCTTTGACGAGGTTCATGTCACATATAAGTGTTGAATGAATCATCTGTGTGGTACAATTTAGTGTAAGACGATCGTAAAAGACCATTAGCTGTTAGCAGCTAAGTTAGCCACTATGGCTAGCATCCATGAACTGTTAACTGTTCTTAGCTACTAGCTGCTACATTAGCCGCTATGTTTGCTACATTATAGGAGGCAACCCTGCTTGATGTGGATTGGTCTGTGATGAATGTGACGAGCCAGACGATTGTCCAATCACAAGCTTGTGTTCTGTTTTTTTTACGCTCTGCCCCCGAAAACAAATTAAAAGGGCTCCTACCCAGATGGACTAGTGAAATATTTCTGTGGCAGATATATGGAGCTGTCCATCTGGCTTGTCAGGTAAGCAGCTTGCTCCATTGGTCCGAAAACATGCTTATTTGGGTGATTGGTGACTCCAGATCTCCTCAGGTGTGTGTGCATGAGTGGTTGTCTGTCTTTCTATGTGGTCCTGTGATTGGCTGACGACTGGTTCAGGGTAAACCTCGCCTTGCACCCAGTGTCAGCTGGGATAGACTCCAACCCTCCGCAACCCTGAAAGGGATAAGGGGTACTGATGATAGATGGATGGATTTAGAATTAAAAAAACAAAACATTTAGGCGTTATACTTAAATAATGTACTTGAAAACAAAACCACACATTTGTCTCTTGTAGTTTCCTATTTTGTTTTCGATCACCAAATCAAAAATCGTTAACACCAGAAAAATAATATTTAGTGTTTTTTCATTTAATATAATTGGGCCATAATCCTGATAAAACGCAGCAGTTTACAATTGCACCCTTTTTTCTTTGCTGTTCTCCTTCTCTACAGAATAACCCTGATATAAACACGGTGCATCCAAAAATAACTTTTCTACAATAATAACGACTCTCTACCTGGGTTTTGTCTCAGTCATTTTGCAACTCAATCTGCGACTTGAGGGCGTGCTTATTAGTCCGTGCTCTTCTGCAAACCCCCCAGTGAGCACGGTGCAGACAACCGCATACCGGAAAGCCCCTCAACACTGTTGTTCATCACACCAAAAACAAAATCTGAGTACTCTAATGGATTCCTTTAAAACAGATTACCCGTAACACTTCTAACAAGTAACACACAATGACAGACACGCTGCTATTAGCATGCTGTAACTTGTTATGGTTACTGATGCCTCTTTATTTGCAGTAACGTCCTTTTTCAGGCGCAGTTCAAGGACTGTCTTCTGTTTGACGATAAATTAATGAATGAAGATAAAAATGTGGGCCTTGACCTCACACAAGGTGGCCCACTAGTCATTTCCAAAAAAAAGGGAAATTCAACTGTTACATACGATTCATTTTGAGTTATCAGTACGTCATAATGCTCAAATTAGGAAAGGTGATCAAATATTTCATCTAACTCGAGATTGCTTGTACATTCTTTGTTTTTTTAAGTCATTGAAGAACCTACTTTGCTGTGGATGTATCAAAAAATCTATTTTTTTAATGAAACATTAAAATATATTATATAGCAATCTTAAAAATGTAGTTAAAACAGTGATATAGGTAATATGTTTGTGCTTTTATTACTCTTTTATTGCATTTAAAAGATGTTTATATTTGCTATTCTTATGTGTCATGCTCTTTAAATTGTGAATTTTTTATTGTGTTTGAGTTAAAATGTGTTAATGTTGGTATTTGAAGCTTTATATTTCATATTCTTTAGTTGTTTATATATTCCTTTTTTTTGTTTTTTATATAAGCTCTTGATACTGTCCAACAAATAGTACGGCCCTGAAGCACTGAAGAAAAGATTTATGTGGCCCTCTTGGTAGTCAGAGTTGCCCAGCCTTAAATTACAGTCTTGTAGTATAGAGTTTTTATAGATTTTTTTAATGTTTTTGTAAATCCCTTAATGGCCTTGGTGCTTCCTATTTATCTGATTTGCTTTTACCATATGAGCCCAGTAGTGCCCTCAGGTCTTCAGGTAGTGGTCTTTTCATTGTTACTAAAGTAAAAACCAAAACATACGGTGAATCATCTTTTCATCACTACATTATTACAACCCCCATCTACCTGCAAACCTAAGAGCAACACCTACTGAGTTTAAAAGTAAACTCAAGACACGGCTCTTTTATTATGGCTTTAAGCTGATTTTTCATATTTTATCAAAGCTACTGTTTTACATTTCATTACCATTTTTATTAATTTTCTTGTATTGTTTGGGTTTAAGGATTTTTGTGTGAGAAGTGCTTTATAAGCTAAAAAGCACTCTGTGAATCTATAAGAAACAGTCTCATGATAAAGTTACCATGAAAATACGATTCTTTGACCCTGAAAACCCACAGCTAGCACTCTGAATCATGTTGATATCATTATTAGTTAGCAGAGGTGGGAGAAAGTCACTGTTTTGCAAGTCTCAAGTAAGTCTCAAGTCTTTAAACCCAAGTCTCGAGTCAAGTCTCAAGAAAAGACGTGCAAGTCCAAGTCGAGTCTCAAGTTAAGACAAGACAAGTCAGGTCAAGTCTGAAGTCATAGGCTTAAAATGTTCAAGTCCTTCCAAGTCATAAGCACCGTTGACCATATTAAAAAAAAAAAAACGGACAGCTTCGTCACTTCATAAAAAACAACCAGGACAGTCAGGACAGGACATGAAAACAGGACATGTCATGGGAAAACAGGACACTTGGTCACCCTGGGCCTTGACTTTACAATTATTTTCAGCTAACGTCAGCCTCAGTTTTTTGCCACAGTGAGTTTACAAGCCAACATATACCGTTGTTGCATATAACGAATGCTAAGCTAAGTTACCCAAAAGGATCTCACAACAGGTACCAGACCAACTTACCTTTCTTTGTGCAGCTTCAGGTGCCGAACAAGGTGCCTCCCCGTCTGTTATTCTCACGCTGCAGGTTTTGCAAAGGGCAATTCGTTTTTTGTTTATGAAATCTTAGTTTGTGAATGTAAATGAAATTATCCTCAGTAGCATGGATCTGCTTCTCTGGGTCACACTCCTGCATTCTTGCGCTCAGGGAGGTAACTGTGCTAACCACACCCTCTTGTTTATTCTTCTACACCCTGATTGGATGTTAATAGATGCATTCAATGGGGCAGATCCTGTGGGAAAAAACATTGTCTTGCTGGAAATGACAAAATAACCGTCACTTAGTTGAATACTTTGAATGGGAGCACATTTTATTCAACAGTCTTACTGAAAATTTAAAGTATTTTCAAGTCATCAGACTAAAGGCAGAGTCAAGTCCCGAGTCACTGATGTCAAAGTCCAAGTTGAGTTGCAAGTCTTTGATGATATTGTCAAGTCGAGTCCCAAGTCATCAAAATTGTGACTTAAGTCTGACTCGAGTCTAAGTCACATGACTCGAGTCCACACCTCTGTTAGTTAGCAGTGTTGAGCACGTTACTTTAAAAAAGTAATTAGTTATAGTTACTAGTTACTTTCCCCCAAAAGTAACGGAAGTACTAACTGAATTACTCCTTCATTAATGTAATTAGTTACCAGGTAAAGTAATAGATGTGTTACTTTTTGAAAAAGCTTTTGCTGCTTGAACTGTGTGGCTTCATCTCTCTCTCCCTCCGTGTTGTTACCTGCAGCAGCGCTCACATCGTCAGCAGAGTTCTCTGTGTTTTTCCTCACTAGCTTTTAGATTTATTTAAAACAGACACACACTTTGTTTTAGGACATAATGTACACTTAACATGTGTGTTCTTACTTTTTACTTCTTTTATTTTCATCCTGAAAACAGCAGTTTTTACTCCACAGACCGCTCCGGAATTGCCGTTTTTGCGATTGAAATAAGCATTTTTAGAGAGAGACACCTACATGAAGCGTGTTTCAATTTTTATCCACGTTACATTTTAATTACAAAGTCATATTTCTTCTTTTTTGTCTCTTAATTTACTTATTAAACATCAGTTTGTTAAGAGGAGATTCTTTATACAGAAGGAAAGTGAGGGGCTACTATTAATTATAACTCAGTTATTGCTGAACAGACCAAACAGACATGTCAGGCTTTTATCTAAGTCGTACCTTAATCCTCTACAACTTTATTATGATGAAAACAGTAGTAACTACATTTGAAATTGATTTAAATTTGGCTATAAGAATTTATTTTAGTAGGAAATTCCTTTTACCGTAATTTTACATCTATGTTAGGGTGGGATAAAATAATTTTAATAACCTCTGAATTGGGTTTATATTGACGGTAGATCATGCATCAGATCCCTCCTGGGTTTGGGGGCACAACGAGCCCAAATGAGAAACTGCACTATTATTACAAGCCCAAAAAAGTGCAGCCCACAACTCCCAATATACACATGCAAGTTAGAAAAAGAAGGAGCCGAGGCATCGCGTTCTCTCCTGTGTCTGTTTGCGGTGCAGCTCCAGTCAGTGTCTGGCTGAGCGAGGCAGGTCGGATAACAGCTGCTTGACATCGGTGCAAAGTAACGCACCACATTTCACTGTCGGTAACGGTGTTGTAACGCATGAGAAAGTAATTGCCCTATTAATGGGAAAACATAACGACGTTAGTAACACCGTTACTCCCAACACTGTTAGTTAGACAGTTATTGAGCAAAAACAATTGTTTGCTAGTAGTGGTTATCTGAGCACCACCAAAATCTAATCAGTTTTAGGTTGTGCTATTCCTAACATCTCCTGAACAGACAGCATTGACTGAAGTAATAGTGTGTAATTGATTGATTGGTTGATTGAGAACATTTCATTAATGTTCAGCCCCTTCAGTCATTGACCTTAGATCTAACCTATCCTAACTTTTCCTCCCGTTTCAGCACCTCTGCTTCCTCCTCTCTGCTTTTAAAACCCTGAATATATTAAACACAATCCAGACCCATAAGTGGCGAGGCACTTTGACGAAAAAAACGGCAGGCTGAAAAAATAAAAATGTGTGATGCAACTTTCCCTGTTGAGTCTGTTTTGGTCAATGCATAAGTGGAACCATTGTGACAAGTGGCGTCCGCTGAGTGGTGTTGTTCATCGATGAGTTATTGCTTTAAAATGGAAGTGGTAAGACAGGTTTGGAAAAGGAAAATGGGTTCAATTAGTACTTCAAATAACAAGAGGCCACTTCAGCTAAATTCCTCGAAAATGAACAACAGGCCGCAGACTCGATAAATAGAGATGAGTTGATTTTCTCTCTCCTCTTAATGCGGGCTGAACAGTTTGTTTTATTCCTAACCATGAGCTGAAAAAAGGCACAAAACCAACATTTATTAATATTTCAGCTCTGGTCTCATCACGGCAAATCCCAGTAGTAATGCTTGATTGATTATTTCCTTTTGTTTTACAGTCTGATGTTAAACATGAAGTCACTACATGTTTTTAACCCTTTCCTTGGTAGTTTGGTGATGAAGTAAAACAGCAGTACTGTTAAAACAACACCAAAATAAAGAGGGTGATGATCCTTTTATGGAAACATCAGCTCTCATTAACTGGAAACTTCCTGATAAATGTCACAGTTTAATGATCAAGCAAAGCCCGGCACACACATAACGAATTTTAAGGGCACTTTCACATTAGGCCCACATGTTTCGAACTGTACTGCGGTGCGGTTCGCCCTCCTCCCCCTTCCCCGCTGGCTTGCATTCAACCGTGCCCGGGCCCACTTGTGTATTTACTCAGTTTGAAACAGCAGGGGGTGATATGCACCTAACTGGTTACCAAACCTGCTACGGAGGAGAACGAAGAAGAGGCTACGATGGTAACCATTTCCTACACCAAACAACTGATGTTTACTTTTCGCTCTCTTCTACATTTTCCTTCAAATGTGTTTTTTTTTCATCGTGTTTGAGACGGCATCAGCGACCTTCTGGACCCTCGTAAATCATCGTAATCCTCAACCAGAATAAACAAATCGACAAATTGAGTAAGCAAAAGATTCAACCGCGGGATTAACAGGAAGTAACGCATCAAAAGTAGATCGGTTCGGACCACTTTGTTTCACATCAGTGAAACCGCACCAAATGTAGGGAGATGGAGCGGACTGAGACCACCCCTTCATGGAGGTCTTGGACCGGCTGATTTGGTGCGCACCAAAGTGCGGTGGTTGCATTCACATTGATGCTAACGTACCAAACCCTGGGCCAAAATTTCTTTGGTGCGCACTACATGTGGTTGGTGTGAAAACAACCTAAAATCTTCAGTTCTCAAACTGTGAAAGACCTCACCCAGGATGAGATTTAATGGATGTTTGTTCAGGCTCTCAGTGGTCATTTTCCTGGTAATCCAGGGTTTCTTCTGACTTTTCTGAACTGACTTTTTAAGTTACTTGAAGACGTACTGTTAGCTAAGTGCCACCACGTGACACATTTTTTTCAGCTTTCTTGTTGTGGAATGAAAGATAAAACATTTTCACCTCTCCTGCAGATGGTCCTAGGCATGGTCTCAGCACGTATTAATGTCACAGTTGGCCAAAACTGACATAAATAAGAAACAGAAAAGCACTCTGAGAGCGCAGACCTCCATCAAGCAGCTCAGTATTGCCCATTAATTGTGGTTTCGACCCAACATTATAGTCCTATATTTACTTTATATGCACATTATGGAATGAAAAATATCAACCTGCAAGAAGTGTGATTAATGTTGATATAAATATCATCCAATTGAGTGACTTGGTTAGTCGTGTGTCTTGTAATTTGTTGGCTGAACCATTTTGCTGCTGCTTGTACAGATGTTGGTGTTGTGCGCGCCGCAGTGCTTCCAGTGGATGATGTTGCCAGCCTGTCGGTCCGAGCAAAACCACAACGCTTTGGTGAGCTGTAGTGGAATTTGGGGTTAGGTTTTTACACTCACAAACACACACACATACTGTACTTCTGCTGTTATGGAATATGTCCATATTGACATTATGAAGTGCAAAAGGTAAGACGTTTTTATGTTTCCTTGAATTTCTGAGGTCATGTTTTATTCTTGGATAAAATAAAACATCTAATAACCGTTTATGGAATGCTAGAAAAGTTTGTATGTTTAAATTTACAGAAACAAATTTAACTTTTATGTGAAATGCAGTCACCTGTATTTAGGCTGCCTGGCAGAGCATCTCAGTTACAATACCAGAACCGACAACAGACAGTGACCCTGCTCTACATGAATATATCAATTCATAAAGAGAGCAGCTCTGATTGGATCGCTCTACAACTTTTCCCACCACCATGAAGCTAAGGCAGCTGATTGGATGTCCCTCTGGACTCATCCAAATTTTCCACACAACCAAAGTAGCTGTGATTGGATATATTCCTAACTTGTCTCTACTTTGTACATGACCAAATTAGGTCTGATTGGATTAAGTCTCTGTCAAACATTTTAGTCTAGTTTTCATTTGTTGATGAAAGTGTCAGTAAATGTAGTTTCAGTTTTATTCATGTGCACTTGTTTTCATTAGTTACTGTCTAGTTTTGGTCAGGGGAAAAAGGGTTGTCGGAGCAGACTCCAACAATCAGTGAGTGAATATGAGAGTGAATGTGTAAATGTGACCTGTGGTTTAAAGCTGCTTTGAGTGGTTAGAGAGACTAGAAAAGCACTCTATAAGCTCAAGTCATTTAACATTCAACATCTACAATGCACTCTGTGTGTGGTCTGACGTTTCTTTGGCAATATTATGAATCATTTTACATTTTACATACATCATTTAACAGTCTTTTAATCTTGTTTGGCTGCATGTATGTGGATGCAGGTCGTCTCTACATGTGCTCCCTCATTTTTACCCTGAGGGTGATGTGGTGTTGCTGACACTTGAGCAAAGTGTCTCTATGCGATGGGGACCTCACTCTCAAATAGACAGGAACTGCTCCTGTAACTTCTTGTGAGGTCAAATGTGACTTTGTTGTAAACTAACATGGCGGACAATGGCAGGAGGAGTTGAAGCTAAATGTAAATTGAGGTCATCATCTGCAGCTGTTGAACTCTATCCAGCTCCTCTCCTGATCAGATAGTTATTAATTATTTACAGGTTATACTTTAAAGATGGTTGTGTTGGCCACAAATCATCGTTGACATCCGTCTAACTTTATTCATTGACTTTACTCTTGTTACCATGACGTTGTTTACTTCCTGCTTCATCTTTATTTTCAAAAGAATACAGCCTCAGTATAACACAGTTTGCAGTGCAGTAACTAGATTTTTCTTTAAGAATTGTTTGCTTTGTGCTTCCATGAAATTATAACGCCTAATTTAATATCATCTGATGGGAAGTCGAAAGTTTGTTTTGTCTCCTCAAGTGACCCAGAGTTCCACCCTGATCACAAACTCTCTTCATTTAAGTACTTAGAAAAAAAAAACCTAACTTACCTCACTCAGCATTGTTCTCATGATGCTGGCATATTATTTTAACTCAGACCACTTCCCAAAAATTTGAGGTCAGTTTCAGTCACATGAGGTCATCCTTTCTATGATAAAAAAAAGAAATACCTAAAAATGTTTTATTTTGTGATAAGGAAGTCTATTCATAATTTTAAAATCACATGTCTGAGTAAATGGAGCGGAGGCTTTGGCGCACACTCTGAAGATAACAGACGTCTCAGTAGATCCATCTGTCCATTTCACAACGTTCTGCCTGAGGAGTTTGAGCTGTAAACAGAGGTGGAAGTTCTGAGCGCCGTGGAGCCTCAGCGGAGATGTTGTGTCTTTGTCCAAACTTCAAACAAAAGCTGTTATGGCTAAGAGAGAAGAAAAGGGCGGACTGAGGTGTCGGCCCCAAACATTCATGCAGAAAAGAACGGGAATGTCGGACGTGATCATTCACAAAGATTTAAAGCAGAGGCTCTGAAACTCAAAACACAACAACAAATAAGAAAATATAACTAAAATACAAAACAAAGCAAAGTATAGGAAAACGCAAAGGAATATAAAGTGAAAAATACTACATAAAGTGAATGAACAATAACAAATCAAAACAAAACTACAAATAAGAAAACCCAAAAACAATTTACAAAAAAAAATAAACATAAGGTGTTAAAATGCATCAACTAAAACCTAGCAACAAATAAGACACTCAACACCCAATATAACAACACAAAACAAATTACAAAACAGAATATTGTTTTGGGAAACTAGTTAAGAACAACTGAAAATGTATGGAAACAACAACAAAAGAGAGAAACAGGAAAAATTGCAAAACGGATAAAAAAAAAACACAAATAAGGACCAAACAACAAATAGGGAAACTAAGCATCAAATAATGATTTGATTTAATTTGTTTCTGTATTTTTTTGTTTGTAGATGTCTCCTTTTTTTTACTTTGGCATCATTCTTTTTTTTGTCTAATTTTCACATATTTTTTGTATTAATATGTTACCATGTCAAATTATTTTATATATGTTTACTATCATGTTTTCTGGTGATTGTATTTGTGTTTGTTTATGATTTTTTATTATTTAAAGGTACTTTTTCAAACTTTTATGATTTCTTTTAGTTTGGCGTTGAATTTGTTATTGTTGCGATTTTGTTTTACGTTGTGTCTTTCTGAATTTGTCATCATGGTTTGTAATTTGTGGTATTTTTTATTGATTTGTTTCATATTCTGTTGAGATTTTTATTTGAACTTTCTTTTTTAACTGTCATTTCAATTTTGTTGCTTTTTTTTTTGTTTCTTATTTTTTTGTTCTGTTTGACCCTTGATCTTTAAAGTCTACTTTGTTGTGTTTAAAGATTTGTTGTTGTGTAGTCTAGTTAATTAATGAGTTCTTGCTGCTTTTGCTTAGTGGAGAGTTTGGGCCCCCCGTGTCCGTGACACATGACCCCAAATTGCTCCCATTGCCTTGTCAGTGATGGGGGTCTGTGTTTTTTAAGCCCCCACATCTATCCCCAAACTTTTGGCAGGACAACAACTATTGGCCAGAAAACTGAAGGAAAGAACGTGCTGATAATCAAAATAAGAGAAGGGCAAGTTCCAGTTTGATCAGGAATCAGTATGCATATTCATGTGAGTGAATTAATGCGATCAGAAGGACGGTTTGAGTCCCCTCTGAGTTCGTTCATGTTTAATCTCGTCTCCTCAAAACCAGGAGGCAAAGAGCAGCAGAGGAGCCTGGAAAGCATCCCGCTGATTAATGTTATTAATTTCCACACCTCTAACCTTCTGTTTCCGCTTCTTCACATGAAAATTATGGATTTTTTTGTGAAAACGTTGGGATTTCACTCTGCAGCAGTCCGAAGTAGGAAGAGGGGCTGGATTTACGTTGAAGGTGGTCCCGCCGAGATTAAAATCATTAGAATAACTTTGTAAGGCTTTCTGCTGCATTTCCTGTTTGATTTGCTGCGCAGTCCCAAGGGCTCGTGGACAGCCACGGAGGACTCTCTTACACGAGTCGGACCTGTCGATGCCTCGCCCGTATCAATCTGGAGCTAAACGCAGCAGAAACGGAACCGAGGTGCTACACGGTAAATCTCTGCAGCCTCATGATGCAGCCTGTGAGCTCAGCGTCAGAGTTTGTGTTGACAGAAAGAGAACAGTTATTGATGTCCTGACTATGAGGATTATGGGTAAGGCCCTCGCATTCGAGGGGGTTGGTGTCTTAGAAATCAAATTAGCGCCTTAAAAATAGCTTCAGACTTTATTCCTAATGGCTGACTTTCCCCCCAGGCCCCACAAAGTTTAACTCTCCTTTCCAAATTCACATCTTGTTCTGAGCAGGACTTTAGTCTCAACGGGATGATTCAGGATCTCTGACATGGGGTCATGTGAGGTACATGGCATTAGCCTGACTGTTCGCCACAGTGATGGAGACCAGGTCTGCATCTGTTCAGAAAGAAACTACATGGAAACTTGGACCATATATATGCAGACAAAGACAAAGTGTAATTTACAGACTTGCAGGTAACAGTTAGCACAGTAGGGGTGTTCAAACTATGGTAAGTAGGCCAACTGTGGCCCACATAAGAACTTGAAGCTAGTGCTTGACTAAAGAACATAGACAAACGGATTAAAGCATTTAATAGCAGCATCAACTGCCCTCATTTGCTGTCTTTTTTACCATAAGCTCAGAGAATTCTCAGTCTTGTCCAATTTGCTCTTATTAAGTTGTGTTCACACCAAACATGACTTGGGCAACCAGTTTCCATGCAAAGTCGATGTCCACCCGCAATCAATTGACTGAAGGAGATAGACCAGTCATCAGAGTTTATGTAAAGACTTCTTTTTATCATCCATGTTAGCTATTTATTTTATCTACATAGTTATTTTACAATTACTAGCTCAATTATTTTAAAGCTTTCCTCTTCTTACTCTCTTCACCAGTTTCTCATCAATGTATCTTTTCTTGTTTTAATATACTTCCTTTTTTACTATTATTATTTTTATTCTTTTATTTTATGTATTCATTTATTATTTCTCTTTTACCCGTCCTCTAACTGCCTTCTTCTTTTCTTCATCTGGATGTGATGTTGTCAACTATCAACTGTTGTCAACTATTTACTGTCATTAATTTATCTATCTACAAATCTATGATCTGTTTATTGTCGTGTTGTCTCCTTGTAATTGTACATAAAACAAAATACCTTTTTACTTCAGCTGTTTTCAGCTCACCAGTTTGCTATGTTCCTTCCTTTTGTTGCTTTAGTGCTTTATCCTCTGATTTTTTGGTCTTTGTTTGACCTGACCGTTGAATTTATTGTACCCAGAGTTCTGGATTGTTTGTTAAAGCACTTGTAAACATCTGCTTTTAAAGGTGCTATATAAATAAAGTTATTATTATTATTATTCTCATCTGACAAACTGGGGGTGGGGTGTCAACTGGAGATGAATTTTGTTCCAAAGATGGTTCTAAGCATACCTACCTAAAGCACAGGAGTTTTTGGGAAGTCATACAGCATTATGGAGCTGACAACAGGACCACTTTGTTTTCACGTAAATATCCCCGATGCGTGGCCATACTGTGACCATTCAGAGGTCAGCAGTGTCTCCACGTCATGTTTAGACTTGGCTCATCTCTCTTGAAACCCCCCTAGAGGTGATATGAGTAACTTTGACAGGTACAAGGTGCGAGGTACAGTCCCAAATGAAAAGCCAAAACATCGAAGTTGAGTCAAGTTGAGCTGCTGACGTGATTAAAATGCCCCTTTAATAACAGACTCTGTTAGAGAGCAACCCCCTGGATTTTTAACAAACTATTATTGCCCTGTGAGCTGAGTTTGTGTATCCATGCACATTTTTATTTTCACTTGAGAGCCCTGTTGAAGCAGTCGTTCCATCAGTTAAACCATAGATGTGTTTCTATGGAGCATGTCCCTCAGGTTAGCTTAGTGCTGATGCTCGCAAAAGTGAGCCGACGGTGTTTAAACACAGAAACTGTGAGTGAGGGTCTCCTCCTCTCCTGATGTACCAAACTCTCAGTTACACCACAGCCTGGCAAAACTTCATGTCTTGGTCCGTATTTTTCAGAGCTGTTAACGGATGTAAAAACATGCAGGGAAAACACAAAACATGATGCTCAATCTAAATCTGCATTTATAAGACTCAAGCTGGTGTCTCTCCAGGATTCCTCTGAGTGGTCTATGAAGTGTTAATGTGCATCCTGATTGACGTCCTGATGAAGACTCTGGGGCTTTGTGTTCAATGAAACCTGTATGTGTTATTTAAATGTGTCCGTCCGGCAGATGTGCATCTGTACAACACACACGTCAGAGGAATAACTTAAACGTCGTTCAGTCATAGAAGTTTGACTGGAATATAATCACTGATGATTGTTGATGGTTTGAAAGTGTTGGAGTTTAACAGGACATTTACTCATGTGCTTCTGATAAACTTAACGCGAGTATTTCCGCTGAATGCTACTTTTCTCCTTTAACCTCCAAAGATGAGTACTATTTTCTACATTTGCTTGATTGCTTGAGCTCTCGGATTCATACAATTATTACAAAAACTTCCTGTTAGGATTCAAGTTGATAGTCTTAAAAGATGCACAAGTAAGGAAAAGTTGTATGGCATCCAATCCAGCAGTGCAATGTGATAGACTGTAGGGATGGAAATTGAAAACCAATTCCAGTTGAGAATTGTTAACAGCTCCATAGAAGAATCCATATCATGAGTCTTTTTTGATAATTAGTTTCCTTATCAATAGGGGTGGGTTCCTTTCACATTTGAACCGATACCATGCCGATACCCAGTACCTGGGAATCTGTGTCGGTACTCAACGGTACCAATTTTCAATTTTCAAATTTTTTAAATGTAAATTTATTTCTCAATATATAAAATTGAACAGATATATATCAAAACAACAGTATCTAAAATGAACCACAACTTAATAAATTACCTGCATCCCTCACTTTAGTTTAACAATGGGTCCGATAAAGCTTTAAATAAAAACAAGCATTTACAATAACGTTACAAAGTACGAGGAACCGACCTGATAATGATAACTGACGCATGTTAAAATGCCAAGCTAATACCATCTTAAACCTGAAGCTTGTATACCTGGACCAGACGAAAAGGATGATGCTTCACTTGCATCCTCCTTGTCGCATTTGCTGCCATCACCAAATGTTAAAGCCATTTCTTTTCCTGTGTTACTGGCTGCAGACGACTAGTTGCTATTAGACTCAGGCGTGCTAACAGTACTGAATGAATCCTTTGTGGTCGTAGATCTGAGGCTATCAAAAATTGTGCACTCTTCAGCTTTAAGGAAAATTTTGTGCGTCACCAGTTGCTTCCTCAGATTTGAAGTATTTCCACCGCTGGCCTTATACTTGGCGTCACAAATATTGCAGCGAGCATAATCTCCATCACATTTAATAAAGCAGAGCCATACTTTGGAGCGCTTTCTCTGAGCCATGCTTGCTTTGTTGACTGAGCCCGCGGCTGCTGACGTCATTACACTCTTGCTATGCTATGAAATTCACCTACTCTACCCAATAGTATGCCTGCTTCTTCCACACCCTCACAGTCACAAGGATGCGTTTAGGTACCTAAACATTGGCACTGTTTGATTTTACGTGAATCGGTACTCGATAGTACAAGCAGAATTCAGTCAGTACCTCTTAAAGTACCAAATTCGGTACCCATCCCTACTTATCAATTCCTTCCACTGACAAAGTTCAGAAGCGTCAGACTTGTGTCTTAATTTTTAACAAAAGGCGCCAACTGCACAACCACAAGTGAGTGGAAACACCAGCAACTTGCAGAAGCAGTTATCTATACTGTGACATGTGTTTGACATTGTTGACACTGAAAATCTACAGACCAACATTTGCCAACATAGAAAATCTGCAGAAATCAATGAGGGAATTGTTAAAGTATTGGATAGATTAGCAGGATTGTTAATAGCACTGGTATTGATAAACAAGTGGTTGAAACCTGACAGGTATTCGTGTACCCCCTACATCACTTTGCCTACCCCAGTTTGGGAATCACTGGCCTAGACCAAGAGGCAGAAAAGGACGCTGACAGGTGAAGTTAAGAGAAGAAAAAAAGAGGAAGAGTGAGTAAGAAGAGGATCTGATGCCGCAAGCTTGAGTGGCGATGTGGAGGTCAGACAGATATGGAGGGGCGAGGTTTGGATGGATGTGAAGGTGTTCAGGAGGAGTTTGAACTCAACTCTATGCCTGACCAGGAGCCAGGAGAGGTGCTGTAGGATGGGGGTGATGTGATGGTGTGTAGGAGTCTTGGTGATGATGTGGGGAGCTGAGTTCTGGACTAGTTGGAGTTAGGCCTGTCACGATAACAAATTTTGCTGGACGATAATTGTCAAAAAAATTATTGTCCATAAATGATGTTATTGTCAATATTGTTTTAAAACATCAATTTTTCATGAATGTAATTATAATTTATGTCAAATAAAAGTTAGTACACAGTATCAAAAGCAATAAACTTTAATTTCTTAAGAGTATATAACTGTAATTGGGAAGTCAAGAGCTTTTTATTAAAATAAATTTAAAAAAAACAATATAATAAATATAACAAAAAAAAGAGAAAAAAACAATGAAAATGAAATGGACTGTCTTTTGGGAAAAAATGCATGTAAATAAAAATCATTATACTTATCAAATCAAAACAATAAAAAATAGACCCCGTCTCTGTAAAGAAAAAAAAACTCCAATAAAAACAAACACAACAATAAAAATAAATAAATTATATTGTATATAGTTCCTGAATTGTTTGTGACATGTACGTTCCCCCAGTCAATCCGTACTGTCTGTCAAACGTTTGTTACATTGCTGGCTTGTTAACCGTTTTGAAGGTCTGCATTTCTTTTGCAATGTAGCGAACAACACTGTCTATGAGCGTGCACCATTTTGCTCTGCTTCGTTTATGATTACTTTGCCAACCAAACGCTTCAGAAAGCCCTGACTACGAAGGCTCCACTGCATCTCTCCCCTTCTTCATTGCCACTACTTTCAAACAAATTCAACATATCGGCTCGTCAGTGTTCATGAGCTCACGCCTTGTTCATTCTGTTTAAAACCTAAAATATTCCCACACTGGGGCTGTGGCAGCTGGCTTAGGAACCGTAGCTTTTGTGCCATCGTTCATATCAGTGTTTGTTTCCTTGTTACTCCTCGGGACGCTCACTTCAGCTCTGTGTGTGTGTGTATGTGCGAGCGGCCCTATCTCCCCCACAAAGATTGAATGACTGACAAATGCTCACCCTGCTACAAATCCGTTAAATCCGCTATAAACCCAATGCACCCCGGTGTTGAGAAAGTTGCACAGAGTGACCCATCTTCTCATCCAGCCTATTTTGTAGAAAGAGAGGAGGGAAACAAACATGTATGCACGTGTCAACTTATCGAGGCCGCCAAACTTACCGAGGACATTTTTATTTATCTTTTTTATTATCATGACAGGCCTAGTTGGAGTTTATGGAGGGACTTTCGGGGAAGGCCAATGAGGAGAGAGTTACAATCAATAAGAAAAAGACAGTAAGAAAAGGAAAGGCTTTCTTTTCCTCTGCCCCTGCTGGTCCATGTTTAGCAACCTCAGCAGGTGCAGAAAGTGCCCCGTTCAGTCAAAGACCGATCCGTATTGGCTGATTTCTGTTAATAATATGGGAACAATTGATCAAAATGAAGCCCGTAGTCAAAGATGCAACCTCTCAAGAATCATCAACACCCCACTGATCTCTTGTGCCCCTGCCCTCCTCTTAAAGAGTCACATTTTGTGTTCACTTTTCTTTGTTTATTCATTCTTGATGACTGCAAGTGCATGCTCACAATCACTAATGTAAAAAACTGTCTCTCTGATCCTGGGGGTCAGACCACACGATTTATGCACCAGTATGACCTAACCATGTTGTCAGAGGGGTTTGAGACCCATCAGTGATGAAACTCTGTCATTTTATCATGTGTAGAGTCATATATGTCACTGGGTGTCCAGGATCAGCCTGGGATGTCAGCAAAGTCTGCACAGGCAAGCTGCACAAGCAGATATGCAAGGATCCTGTTATCCTTTCAAAATAAAACTCCTATGATCTCTGTATTTCAAAGAATGGTGATTAGATTAATGTATAATTGAATGTATTTTTGTTTAAATTGATTTTTGGTCATTTTTGTGCCTTTATAGATAGGAGAGAATGAGAGTGGATAGGCTTGTGAAATGGGGTGAGAGAGTAGGGGAAGACATTCAAACCCGGACCGGCAGAAGTATGTATATGGGACGTGCTTGGCAGCTGGGGATGTAACGGTATAAAAAATTCACATCACAGTTATTATGACCAAAATTACCCCGGTTATCATTATTATCACAGTATTGTTGCAGTGTGCTCAAAATGTTCAAAAAGTACTTTAACACAGTCTTGAAATCATTTGACCCCTTTAATGTTATAATTTTAGCAGTTCTTTTGTCTTTTGTGTCAGGAAATGTCCTTTAAGAAAATTAGAAATTAAAGAGAACAGTTTTGACAAGTATTTGTCATTATTATGTTATCAATGCTTAAACTGTAATTACAAGAAAAGAAAAAACAGATTTGTACTTTAAACAGGATTCTCTTCATAAACAATTGTAAATGAACATGTTCAAAGTTTTTAGATGGCAAAAAATAAATTTGACCTATTTTACAAACACTCAAACATTTTAGTTTGCCTGTTGTGTCCATGTTACAGCTCATTATATTAGATAATGTCCAGGCCTTTTCATTTTTGTTTTACTAATGAGAGTCCCTGAAGCAGTTAGCCTCCTTCATGACTCTCCTCTGGTCTCCCCTTTCAATGGCAGATGTCCTCTACATCTCC
Organism: Scarus forsteni; assembly: GCA_036419115.1. NCBI lineage: Eukaryota > Metazoa > Chordata > Actinopteri > Labriformes > Labridae > Scarus > Scarus forsteni. The sequence continues at coordinate 6,296,252 of JAZDUH010000508.1, forward strand.
TTCTTTAATATTTCCAAATAACGATGGATTAAATCCATAAAACACGAATTATGGCGGAAAAAGACAATCTATTACGATGAAATGTGATGAAACAGATTGCACAGATCTAGAATGATACTAATGCTGTTACTTACAACCTTTATACATTATTTACACAGAGAATACTGATAAACCGCCTAAAATTCACTCAGGTATGGCTCACTGAATCCTCTCTCTCTCTCTCTCTCTCTCTGCTCATTTACACGAGGAGTTACAGCAGTTTTAATCACGCCCCGATTTGTGTTTTAGACAGGGTGACCAGACTTCAGCTGTTTCGAGTGGGAAAACCTGTTAAGAGTCTGAGCGAGGCTCCAACTGCTAAACTGTCAGAGACTAAACAATGCAAATTGCGCATGCACGCGTCCATTTGTGAGACACGGCTGCTTCATCAGGGGCAGACACACATAGTTCAGGCTTTTCCAGTCAAACAGCAGCATCACTGTGAGTTATTGACACAGTGGTGATCAAACTCAGTAACTCTGTAATTTTGATATGACACGGTAATGATTACCGTGGGAAATTTTACAGAGGTTTACCATTTCACCATTACACCCCTACTGGCAGCTCACCACTCCACCAAACCAACACCCCAGGTTAATATTTTCATTTCTCTGTGGCCTGGAACCAATCAATCTGAAGCTGTTAATTCTTATTTATCGGGGGTACTCAAAGCCCTAAAATGGCTATTAATGCCACCAGACTTCATGTGAATAGATCCTTGGACCTTTTTCTTCCGACTCGAAATATAATATGACCAACATCATCACATTTTTATTTTTCTCGACCCTTATCCACAGAAACAGTCGCCCTTTGCCTCTAATATTATTTTCCTAAATATCTTTTTGTAAATTTGACTCATTCACTTCTAAAATGTAGTCACGACATAAACCTGGCCTCACCTACTAAATGGATGTGGTTCAAACCTTCTATTCATGCACATAGATGGTGCTTAGGTGCCTTTTCTGGCAGCTCTTAACTCCCAGAATGCCTTTCTGTAGTTGTCTCCAGGTTAAAGTGAAGCTTTATTTCACAGTTTGACCTCACAGACTCCACCGTGTGTAAGCAGGTGGTGTGCGTCAGCTGCATCTTTAATGTGGTTTCTGTTTATTTGCTGTAGCCTTCTACAAATATCACAAGAAGTCGCTCGATCTGCTCTGGCCTTTTTTCTTTTTTTTTTTCATTTTTTCTCCATAAGTGGCGCACCACAGCATGAGGCGGCATCATCTCTGAATGCTTCCTGGAAAAGTCGTCTGCTAATTTTTTAAACTAAGCAGCAGCAGCATGAGCAGCCCGGGCTAACAGAGTCAGTGATTCATCAGTCGCCATTCTTGTGATAATTATGATTTCTATTTTGACATCTGGGAGAAAGTCTTTGAAGTGTTTTTGGTGCCGTGGAGAGCCGGCGAACAGCCCGATGGAGTCACAGTTTAAAAACTCTTCTGTGCTCTGCCAGTCTTCTCCCAGCAATCAGCCATGATACCCACACGTGGAGAAAATCCAGCTCTGTTTAGCACAAAGTATTTACTGTTTAATGATCAGAACGAGGAGGCTGTGCGACCTTTTCAGCCAAGAATAACCCACGTTTAATAAAGACCCTATAGACACTCTATGTTCTGTTTTCCTCTATGACTAATTCTCCTCATTTTGCACTAAAAACTTTCACTCCTCCTCTAAATCTTTTCATTAATATTCCTGTGACCACCTCCAAGTTTGAGAACCACTGTTCTGCAGAAGTATTAGCCATCTGTGCGTAAAAACCTTTTCTAATGCTGGAGCAAATACATCTGATCCTTAAGAAAACAGAGATAATGAGGAGGAGTATTATCCTGGAGTTCCTGTTGTTTGTTGGTGCCTTCACCTCTGTTTGTCAGTGAATAAGGCGCTTGTAATGTCAAAATGAGGAAATAATGGAGCTTAATGATGCAGCTGCACTCTGTCATGGATACTTTGGTCATCTATTGCCATAAGTTGATGTAGGGGTGGGAAATGTGGACCAAAAATTAAATGTGGAAATGCTTTACCTGAATAGGAACAAGGGGAATATCTTTTCTTTGTGGTTAGATTTTTTTATGTTAAACTTTCTTCAATTTTTTGGCCTTCTAACATTTGAAATTAACATTTTTACAGTTTAAATGAGTCTTGGCAAGTGCTGAAACGACATAAAAAGCATCTCTAAGACTGAAGGCCTCATAAAAGATTGCAAACCTCATTTCTGTGATTATTTCTCCTTCCTTATAGGAAACCAACTGGTCTTTTATTGCCTATTCTTGGAAAGCCCGATTATTCACCTTTACAACAAAGTAAAGCTTGTATGGATTGTGCATTTGTGGAATAAGCAGCACAGCTAAACATGTGGGTCATGCCAAAATCCTCTGCAACTGGAGGCTGGTGTCCTGCTACACAGAGTGGCTTTTTTAAGATCTGGACCAAGTTCTGTGAGACTGATGAGGCAGGCGTCCCAGGAGGACAACACCCCAAAAGACCCGTTTCTCAGTGAGGAGAAAAGGGGATTTTGATGATAATTAAATTTCCAATAACTGAGGCCTCTAATTCACTGCTAGCTACTGATTGAAGTGCACATGTTTTTGCTTCAATGTCAGAAAAGTTTGTTCCAAAGTTGTGCCAAAACTTCTGACTCCTGATCTAAAGGAAAATTATTTTTATTATTTTATGTTATTATTATTAAAGAACATTTTTGGAACAAGCTGAAGGAAAATCAGCTTTTTAGAAGGAGTGATGAGGAAGTGTTTGTGGAAATTATCCTAAAATTTGCTAAATTCTCCCTGTATCAATGGATCCCATTCCTGCTCATTCTTACAATGAGTTTTCAGTCGCTCTATTTATTAAATGTTTTCTGAATTTTCTGATGTTCTTATGCGCTCAGGACATTCATCGTCTTGGACGTCCTCTCTGCCTTCACTGAATCTTTGTGCCATTCAAACAAACGTGGATGCAGTGTCCTCATACACCTCAGTCAATGTGTGCAAAGATTCGACTGCTGTTTTGGTTAATTTCACCAAAAATCAGGAGTTATTGATTTTTCTGACCCTCAGCAAAAACATGTTCACTGTGATCACGAGCTGCAGTGAACCAAAGACTTCACTGGTTGTAAACTTACAGCAGTTGTGTGTGAAAACACAACATTTACTATCTAACGCTCAGAGTGAAAGTGAACCAGGTGCTTTATCTCCATAAGTCTGATTATTTCATCACCATATCTTATAAATACACTGTTTGCCAACCATTTATAGGAGAGAAAGACTCTTTGTTTTCACTGGTACATGTTGATCTGTGCTGACTCGAGTCAAAGCAATGGGTCAGGAGAGACCTTGATGAGCAGAAGTCTGTATTTTAAAATAATTTAACCAAAACCGTTTATTTCTACTTGAACCATCACGTAAACACACAGGAGTCTTTCAAAGCTACATGTTGCTTGTGTTGTTGGACTCCTTTTGCCCTCAGAAATGCTTTATTCTTTATGCTTGGATTTAATATTACTGCTGGTGCTCCATACTGATATGATAGCATCACACTTTGCTGCAGATGTGTTGACTGCACATCCATGATGGCCGCTCATTAACCCTCTTATCAAGTCTGACGAAGAGCCGTGCAGCTCCAAACGTCACTGTTTGTATAATACACTTTTGAAAGGAGCTGCTTTTGGTGTGCAGATTTTTTTGTGCTTTTTCATCTGACTTTTTTTTTTTTGGATTCAGCACCCTACATAGGATGTGCATGTCTCCTCAATATTTCTGCACATCCATGATGGTAATCTCCCGTTCTGGATTGGGATCTGGTGACTGTGGAGGCCCAGGGCTGACAGTGAGCTCATTTTCATGTTAAAGCATGAGGTGGTTTGAGCTTTGGGAAATGCTGTGTTATTCTGCTGGAAGTAGCCGTCATGAGATTGGTACTCCGTGTAATTAAAATCATAATTACAGAAAAAATATCTGGACCAAACTTAGCAGAAAATGGCTGAAATTTCAGTGCAGTTAAGGAGTGATTGTGACTTCTGTTTTTGTTGCTGTAGAGTCAAACAAGCATTAATATAATTACATTTTTGATCCAGTATATGTCTCCATTTATCAGGTCCAATAAATCAGATGATAATGCCCCATATTATTGTACTATACTGAAGTTTTCCATAAACATACTACAGTTTCTCTACTGAGCTTTAGACCTGACAATTTTTGCTTTTTTTTTGTTCAAATCACCATCAACATAAACTTGTTTTTACAATCTACTCTCTTATTCTACATTAAATTAAAAACATATACATTTATTTTAAAGCTTGATTTACTTCCGAACTCTTGAATCTTACTACCTTACATTACGTTTTTAAATATATAATGTAAAGAGAGCCTGGCTAAAACATCCTAGAGCCACGGGTTGGAAACCAGTGGCCCATGCAGCCCCTTGCACTCTAAATGCAACCTGCAATTAAATTAAGAATATCACAAATCGTTTTCTGATGAAGAAAGCCTGCAAGAAATTGTCATGATATCAAAAAATTGCATTTTTCTTTTTTTTTCTTTTTTTTAAGTGCCATAACTAGCTGCAACTGTTTATGTAAAACTGTTTGGAGCATTTGTCAAAACGGGGATAAAAATATTGGTTAAATATACTTTGCTAACTTAGTGTTTAGCTCATTCAGTTAGTTGTTGATTTGTTTTGAGCCACAACAGAAATGTCAAAGCCCAACAGCCCAAAAAAAAAAGGTCTAACAAACCAACACAGAAACAAAAATGCAAAGGCCACAACATAAAATTAAAAGCCATAAAACAACGACAATTTAAGAAAAAGGCCACCGCACTAAAACAGATGCTAAAAGAGCAACAGCAGAAATGAAAAAAAAACAATGCAGCACAACGGAACTACAAAGAGTAACAACACAAATACAAAGATCCACAACAGAAATGTCAAGATGAAAATGCAAAAATAAAATGAAAACACCAGAGCAAAACAACAAATGATAAATGACACAATACAAAACATTTTAAAAGAGCAACAGAAAAAAACAAAGCAGCCAACACAGCACAACAGAACTGCAAAAAGCCACAACAGAAATGTCAAGATGAAAATGCAAAGGCTGCAGAAATAAAATGAAAAAGCCAGAGCGCAATGACAAATGATAACGGATAACATGCTCCAAATATATCAAAAGAGCGACAGAAAAAGAAGGTACACCACAGCACTACAGAAATGTTAAGAGCTGTGGCAGAAATGTAAATAGCCACAACAAATGAAAGTGTCACAACACAAATACAAAGATCTCATCTACATGTGTAGGAAGCCAATGCAGCACTACAGAACTGCAAAGAGCCACAACAGAAATGTCAAAATGAAAATGCAAAGGCCACAAAGTAAAAATAAATAGCCAGAACACAACACCTAATGAAAAGGACAACACAATACAGAAGATATTAAAGGAGCAACAGAAACAAAGAAAGAAGCCCAAACAGCACAACCGAAATGTTAGGAGTCATAACAGAAATGTTAAGAGCCATGGCAGAAATGTAAATAGCCCGACAAATGAAAGATTCACAACACAAATACAAAGATCTCCTCCATGTGTAAGAAGCCAATGCAGCGCTACAGAACTGCAAAGAGCCACAACAGAAATGTCAAAATGAATATGCAAAGGCCACAAAATAAAATTAAATAGCCAGAACACAACAACTAATGAAAAGGACAACACAATACAAAAGATATTAAAGGAGCAACAGAAACAAAGAAAGCAGCCCACACAGAACAATAAAAATGTTACGAGTCATGACACCAATGTAAATAACCACAACAAATGAAAGACTCACAACACAACTACAAAGATCTCATCCACCTGTGTAAGAAGCCAATGCAGCACTACAGAACTGCAAAGAGCCACAACAGACATGTCAAAATGAAAATGCAAAGGCCACAACAAAATGAAAAAGACAGAACACAATGACAAATAAAAAAGGACAGCACAATACGAAAGCTATTAAAAGAGCAACAGGAAAAAAAAACAGAAATGTTAAGAGACATGGCAGAAATGTAAATAGCCACAACAAAAACTAAAGAATCACAACACAAACACAAAGAAGCTAATGTAGCACAACACAAAGAACTATATATTTAAGTTAATAAAGTTTTCTTCTGGCTGCTGTGTTTGAATTCTTCCCTTTTCGTGCCCTCTGGCCCTGACGATGGTTTCATCGAGGCCTTCTGGTGACCACAGTTGCCCGTCTCTGCCCTGGAGCGCCGTGCACTTCCTGTTTTTCACCTTTTGACACGTGCAGTTTCACTTTTTAGACCCCAGCAGTCGCTCATGTAGGATCTGCCTCCTGTGTCTTCCCTCCCTCTGAACACACACAGCGTTACACTCTGGCTTTTTATTCATGAAAAACAAAAAGAGCAGAACATCACGGGAACGCCAGCCAACGTGGGCTGGCACACCTCGCAGGGTGTAAACAGGTGAGGCTAATTTCCTAAAGGTGCAGACACCCGCCCTCACCTGGGGTTCACAGCCAGGTCACGACACCTGCGCTGCTGTGTATGTCGCGACTCCCTGCAGAGCGCTGCGCCTTACAGCTGTTCACACCTTACATTTATTTATTTCAGATTTCACAGGTGCTTCAGTTACACTCAGCAGTAGAAGAAGAAGAGCTCCGGTACAGTCGCTTCAAGAGGAAGAGGCACGACAGAATTTGTACGTTGAGCTCTTGCACAAACTTCAAATATATTTACAATAATAAACAATCAATGATTCATAAGATGTGGTATTTACAATTATTACAAATGATGTGTTCAGTGGCTGCAGCTGGATGATCTCTCTTAGCAGAAGGTTTAAAAACATTTCACATTGTCTGGTCTTTTGTTCGCAGACGAGGTCGGACCCTCGCTCTGCCGTCAAAAGAGTCTGGTCAAGTTAATGCCAAGAAATCTGTGGTACAATACAAACAGTTTAATTGTGTAATTAACAATCAATAACCACTTCTAGTTGGAACATTTTTTCTGCAGAAAGGAACCGAGAAACACTTATAAAACAGTCAGTCGTAACAAAATAACTGGTGTTCTCATTGAAATCAACTCATAAAAAAGAAACACTTTTATACAGGATATTTATACAGGAATAGCTTTTTGAGTTGGATTGTTAACCAAAGGAAGACACATCGCAGACATCGATTTTCACACAGATTGCATATGTTTTTCTCTCTAAGGTGTTTCTATAGGTTAGTCTTTTTACCTAAGCTTATTTGCATGATAGTAAAAATTGCATACAACATTAATTGTGAAGCTTGTAGCATGAGTTGGTTGACATACAGCACTTTTTATAGGCAACCTTTAAAGCACATTTCTCCATTTAAAACGTTTAAGACACTTTTTGTTTTTACTGCCCATCAAAATTACATTTATAAATAGAAAATAAAAGAATTTGTGGAATTTTTAAAAAAGCTCTACGCAACATAAACTTAAAAAAAAGTAATTACATCAGAAACACTGCATGAACTGCAAATAAATAATGTTGGACAACATAAACATGGTGGAAATTCACATTTCTAACTGTGTGGCAAATTGAGAAAGTTACAGTGACAAAGGTTTGCAAAATAATCTAACATCGGCAGTGCCGTATAGTACAAGGCATTTGTTGGCATAGTTTCTTTAAGACTGTATTATCTTACAGTTACAATATAATGTCTATATTTATATATATATTTATATATTTATATCTCCTCCCTAACAAATAATAATATGTAAAGACTGAGCTGTCCTCGGAGATACACCTGGGCTGGGTGATCGAGTGATCCATAATCACATTATGCGCCTTTCAAAAAGAACTCCTCTGCCAGCAGGCTCCAGACTCCATACCTCATCGTTAAGGCCTTGTCAACCACTTGGTCCTCGGTTTCATTTGCTATTTTTTAAAAAATCCAGTTAAACATCACGTACGTAAACACCTATCAAAGTCCTGACAAACTCCAGGGGGACTTTTTTTTTCTTTTTAAATATAATCAGTAGCTCAAAAAAGATAAAGTAAGTCAGTGTAAAACAACAGACATAGAGTGCAGTCAGCAAATATCCACGGCAAGATACTTAGAATAATTTTTTGTGCAGATTATTTAAATGATGCATCAGTCTTTACAGTGAATAATACAAGTTTTACAAAATCCAAAAAGTAGTACTAGAGTCTGAAATGGGCTCTCCAGTGTGTGAACGCTCTCTTCACATCGTCTCTCACAGATATATAGAAACAGTCCTTGAACAGTCCAGCGCTGCAGGATTAAAAACACTACTTTTCTTTATTTGTGGTGCGGTGGTTCTGTGTGGGCCGGAGCGTCACGTGTGGCACAGTCCCCAGTCTGCGTGAGTGCGTGTGCGGGTCCAAACTCAGTCTACTCCTTGGCCTCGTGCTCGATCTCCGCCTGGGTCTCTCCTCCCCGGCTCAGCTGCTCCTCCATCTTGATGGAGAAGATGGTGCTGTTGGTCTGCGTGCTCTCGTCCAGCTCCTTCAGCAGCTCCCCGCCCTCCCTGAAGTCCGTCAGCTCCTCCTCGAAGGTGGAGCTGCTGCTGCTGCTGGTGTTGGTGTTGATGGTCGCTGCAGAGCTGTTGTTGTTGTTGGGCTCTTTGAGCGCCACCTTGGCTGGGTGGTTGACGTAGAAGCGCTGGTTCTGGAAGAACTTGATGATGGTGAGTTTGGGCAGGTCGAGCTGGGCAGACAGGGTGTGGATGGCCTCCTCGTCGGGGTACAAGCCCACGTCCTGGATGAAGCTCTGCAGGATGCCCAGAGCCTCCAGGGAGATCTTCCCGCCGCCCGTGCGTGACTTGATGCTGCCGCCGCGGCTGCTTTCGTCCTCGGTCTCGGCAGGGGAGGCGGTGGAGGGTTGGCGAGGCGGCAACCTGGGGCCAGTGGTGGGTTGCTGCTGCTGCAAAGGCTGCTGGGAGAGGAGGGGTTGGGAGGGGTGCTGGAGGGACAGGGAGGGCTGGTGCTGCTGCTGGGACTGGGGCGGTTGAGCCTGCAGTGGGAAGGGAAAAAGAGACGGGATGTTATCAGATGTGAACACTTATCGGCGCCTTAATAAGGCCTTTCATTAAAATCAATTGAGTTGTGAGGAAAAATGGGCTCAGTGTGTGTCGAACAGGCACTTGGTCGGAGGAATTTTCCATGTAATGTCTCATTGAATGTAATCAGTTCTGCAGATATGACTTTTTTTTTTGGTAGTGGGAGATTGTGCCTGTCATTGTGGGGGCAGACACTGCTACAATCACACACACATGAGCTGCAGACACACTATCAGCCCTACACACAGTGGGAAACTGGCCTCTCTATTATAGCCTCTGCTGCTTATCAGCCTCTATTGCCAGGCACTGATAAACAAGCTCCCAGCGCACAATTCTGGTGGCGATGGTCTGGTCTGATTTGCCGCAGTGTGAGAATGCTATCGATGGCTTTCTCTGGGCCGTCAGAGTCCCGTTAGTGTAAACACATGACACATTACTCGTAAAATGTCTCATTGTGTGGTTAGAGAGGGAGTGAGTGGGCAACTCGTGGTCCCTATTGACCCCGCAAAATGGGTGCTCTTTTATTTCCATTTCTGAGTCAGACGCTGTGGAATAGGTGTTTCATAATGAAGTTTTGCAAAACAGCACTTTGCTGTGGACTCTGTTTGCCAGCTGCACAAATGCACCCAAAGATGTGATTTTACTGTACCAATATTCAGAGCTATGATACTTCTGGTTGAGCAAATGTGGGATAATTTGGCTAATGTGTCGTGTTAGTGGAAGAGCAGCACAAAATATTTTAACACTCGTCTCTTATGAGCGGTGTAAAACTGCCCATTAAATCAGGAATTATCTCATTTTATCAATCGACTACCAGTTCTGTCTGCAGGCTGAGCGCTCACAAAATTTCCCTCATTCCATATCTGCTGCTGGAATTTATTTGTAAGAGAAATCCTATTACCTTATTTATATCCTTTAAATAGCCGCCTTTGTAAATGACTAACCATCCCTCCACTGACCAAACAACTGAAGCAGTCAGCTGTGGCTCCCAGATTTTCAATAGAATAATTATTGTTCTTCATTAAGACATTTGAACCTTTACCCGAGCCTGTGAGTCTCCCTATTTATCCGCCAGATGTTTTCTATAAAGCAGCTCTTTAAATAAGTTCAGGTTCATGATATCTGAGGAAACCGCCTTCACAGAAAAACCAGAAGATCTAATTAAAAACACTTCATAAAAACCCCCTAAGTGTTGTTTACTCAAAATTCCAGGCAAATAAGTTACGATTAAATTAATGCATTTAAATTAAGTTTGTCACTTCTTTGTTTTTCATTTTGAACTTCTGAAAAAAACAAAATGTACAAATAGAGCGAGGAGAGGTTTATTAAGAAAGTTTGTTTCAGTGTATTTTTAGACGTGAACTTCAGTCATGGCTAACAACTTTTTTTTAAATATTCTGATCCATGAATGTTTTCTGCAACTAAAGATTTACAAAGTCAAATCAGACTGATCAAACTTCATTTATAGTCGAGTTCGGCTTTGCAAAAATGTCTTAAAAGTAAAATAACTTATTCTCTCAAAATAAACCTGATAAATCATTTTACTTTATTATCTTCCCTGCTGTTAAAAATACACATACAAACTCAAAAACTGTCTAAAAAATGGAATTAATGCAGACGTTTTTGTTTGAAGCAAACCAGACTATCAGAGGAATGTTCATTATTGATCCAGTTCTAGGGATGGGAAGCAACTTTTAATGACTTTTTATATTGAGGCAGAGCATTTCACAGCATCACAATGTGATACAGAGGCCATCATACAGTGAATATACTGCAATAGGCCTTTTACAGAGCTCTAAACTATTTTAGTTTTTTGGGTAAAAGCAAAAGCAGCACAGACAATGTTTAAAGGATCCTACAACTGAAGAAACTTACATTTTAGGTCTCAGGCAGGGCTTGACGCTTAGCATTTTCCCAAGCAGCACGGGTGCTACCAAGTTGAAAAATCTAGTAGCACACAAATATTTTAAGTAGCACGATGAAAAGTTTCCAAGTAATGTGTTTTTCTTTAATACAAAGATCTGCGGTCTTTCCAGACTCTCGAGCTGTTTTCTTATGCACCATGCAGTCAAGGGCATAGGTTTGATTTTGACATTGGTGGGGACATAAAAGTTCTCCAAACCCCCCCCTTACCCCGCTATAAACCTGGCCTAACATATGAACATCAACTGGTCAATTACAAACCACTCCTTTTTCAACAGGGATGACAACAGGGATGAATGTATATGCAGTTAACTAGACATTAAAAAAATAATAATCAGGACCGTAGGGAAATTTGATCTCCAGTCCACATCTAGACAGAATTATCCTCTCTTCTGTTTCATGTTTCTGTTTGGCACATTTTCACCTGATTTATACACCGTCCACTGAAAACAGCTCTGAGACCCACTTATGGGCCTCCACCCACAGGTTGAGAACCACTGCACTAGTACATTCTATTTGGCGCTTGATCCTTCAAAAATTGTTTTTATATCATCGACAATATGTGATGGAGGAGACCTCAGGAGGAATTTATAATTTAGAGGACAGTGAGTGAATGAGAGCCGGACTGATGAAGAATGTTCAGTGTGACTCTTCATTCTTGTCTATGTGTTCACATTAAACAGCTTGCATGAGCTATCCAGACACCGTTTGAATCATAAAATCACACAAAGTGACCGATGATCCCTCACTGTCCCAACGAAGCGCGTCTGTCTGCGTCTTTACGCTCACCGGCACACGGAAGAGCGCGTGCTGAAAGACGGCGAGCGTTTCAGGAGGCATTTAGATCAAATGTTCTTGTGTATCGGCTGCACCGCGAAAAGACATTACTGACAGACAACAACGGTAACAGCCACACTTTAAATGGAAAATATCAGGCCAGTAGTCCACATCTTGGCTACATCAGACGGCGGAGAATGCATCCTCGTGCGTAAAATGGGGCTCGCGAGGGACAGTGCTGTGCGTAGTGGCACTTGTCCTCGCTGAGTCTGCGTTCAGGAATACCACCGGCCACAACTTCCAACGTATTCAACACAAGATAAAACATGTTTTGAACGGTCATTTTTCGCAGTCGCACGGGTGCTACCAAATGCAAATCACAAATCGCACTGTAATATTTTTAGTAGCAAATGCGAGTGCCTCCTCGCACTGTCGAGCCCTGGTCTCAGGGGTTATCTAAAATTTGGAACTTGCACGGCTGCCCCCCTCCCACCAGTATTAACCCTCATGTGTCTGGACTTGGTGTGATTTGGGGGTCGACAATCCCATGGCTCTCTGAGTGCACACACAGGCATAAATATTACAGGAGGATGTATAGTTTGAGCCCCTGATCCAGCTGTATGCCCCCTCTGAATGTTACGGTGTGTTAAAGGGCTCCCCTCCCAACATGAGCACAGTCTGCTCTGCTATTTTGTAATTTGTAGGTTCATTGTTGCTTGTGCCATGTTGTCAACAACTCTGCATACATTCTGATGTATCTGCTCTGTACTGGGCTTGCTGCCCTGAGCCAATGGGCTCAAACTGATGACATCACAGTGGTAGGTCTATGAGAAGAAGTCCTGATGCAGCAAATGCTTTGTCTTGTGCATAGAAGAGCTCCATTATGTGGAGGAGAGAAGTTAACACACTAAAGAGCGTATAACACACACATGAAGGACTTTAAAAAATGTTTTTGATGCTGTCATCTCTGTCTGAAGCAAACCAGACCGTCAGAGGAATGATGACTGTTTTGGCTGGCTAGATTTATTTGACTTTTTTTGTCTAATACTTTTAAAGTTTCTTTTGTTATTGGTCAAAGTGGAGGATTAAAAATAAGACGTGCTCCAAGTGCACAAACATCCACCAGGGCATTTCCAACACTGAAAAAGTGAAAAACTGCTCTATCTCTCTTGGATTGTTCCAGGATCCACATCCAGATTCTGATCACCAACAAAATCGAATCATCTCTTCCTTCTGCCAAGACCAACATTCCATGAAAAACCAAATCTGTTCAGTACTTTTTGACTTGTCCTGTTAACTAATGAACAAACTAACAAACAAGAAAGACCAGAAGCTCCTTGTAGGAGGCACTAAAGTATCAAAAATAAATTCAGATCTTTTTGATTATGTGAAAATAACTTTCACTCCTTCTTGATCCAGTTTCTTATTGATAAAAAAAATGTAGTCCACATTCACAAAACTATTTTTTTACAATTTTTTTTTGCAAGTTACTGAATTTTCCTGATAGGAAACATTTAATTACACCATGCTGACATTTTACATTTACATAGTAGTCATGTTCCTCAGCAGAGCTTGAACATCTCAGAAACTCTATAAACCCAGGCAGCTCCCAAAGTTTGCTAATCTGCTGGATTCATAACTGTTTTTTTAAAAAAAGATTCATTTCTTTAAACAATTGCTCTGGTTATGAAGTTTATGAGCTCTTGATGTAACAGCTTTAAGTGGATGAGGAGAGCCTCTGTGATGTTGCAGCTGGTGCTGTGTGTGCATGTTTTGTGCTGCAGCAGCAGGATTGTTGGAGTTGTCATGCGGTCAGTCGTCTGATTTTATTTGATACACAGCGCTGATAGTTTGACTTTTGATTCTCAGAACAAGCAAAGACATTGAATCAGAAACATTTCCTCTCTTAGCTAAAAAGTGGGACTAGAGTGAACATTGAGGGCTCTGCTCACCTGGAGCTGGTCGGCTGTGATGTGCATGAGGTGGGTCGGCCGCTCGTTGTGGTGCTGCTGCCCGGCGCTGCTCTCCTGCTCGTAAATGGCGTCACGTTCGGCCTGCGAGAGGCTCAGGAAGCGGCGGATCATGGAGAGGTTCTCCCAGAGCGTCCGGTTCTCAGGAGAGGGATCCTCCTTCCAACGCAGCAGCTCACAGAGCCAACCCTGAGGGGGGGATTAGAGGAGGGGGAGGCGCAGGGAGAGAGGAGCAGGAGGTCAGTAAAGCACCATGTGGCCTGTCAAATGAGAACACAGGTCATGATTGTGTGCTGTATTAAAGGAGGTGTGCTGGTTTAAAAATGAAGTTCAGGCCTAAGATCACACCAGGATCAGATTTATTCTGCTCTGACTACAGGACTCTTAAAGCTGCAGCACTCGTGGTCTCCACACAGCGCATTGTTTGACGGCCGCTGCACCTGCAGTGAGTGCGTTCTCCTGTCACAGCTCCAGATAAAGATGTGAATTAGCCAAGGTCAAGCAACACAGCAGGAAGGAACAATTCAACGTGACAAGAAACACACACACACACTGGCATATTGAGCAGCACCCATGGGAGGAGGCGAGTGACTCCCATGTTAGAAACACTCCTCCAGCAGAGGGCCATGAAAGACAGAGCTGAGGAGCAGCGGGACAGCAACAGTCACAAACGCCTCATTTAAGGCATGAAGGAGGAACGTGTGCGACACTCTGGACTGGACAGACAGGAGAGTTGATGTAAAGCACAGTGTGAGACCAAAAGTCTGCACACCTCTTTTAGCTCGACTTCTGAGTCAGTCAGTGAAGTCTGATCCACAGATGTGCAGCAGTACACACCCGAGCACAGAGGTCCTCTAAGAGGCCCTGCTGTCATGACCTTCATGAGGACCCTGGGGAGTCAATGACCTTGGTGTTACATCAATAACCCTGAACAGAGGAGCACACTGAAAATCAAAACTCTTCTTCACACAATAAGACCTCCACAAGACATTTCTAACCTTTAAAAAACTTTCATTAATGACGCAGACACTCACGAGGAGTCTCTCTGTGCACAGATCTTTGGGTGGACACAGATCTTACTGGGAGTAATAAAACTTTTTAGAAACCAGAATCCAACCTTTTCAACCACAGATCAGGAGTCTCAGTGTTGTGATTAAAGCTGAACAAAATAAACAAAGACAATCTTCTGTCTAAAACAAACTTTAAAGATATGAAATACAGAAATCAAGCAATTAAAATTAAGACCTGGCATTCTGCAGTCTGACTTTTTAAATGTCCCAACACTCTGATAAAGTGATATATTAAATATCAGCTCTTTTTAAGACCCTGAAAGTACACAGAGTTTTGACCAAACAGGTTTAAAGTATCTGTGGAAAAACATTTTCTTTGCGTAACACTTACATATTATTTGACTTTAAAGTTTAAATGTCAATTCTTTATAAATAGTAAAAGAGTTAGGGGTGTGTATTGTCAGGATTATGGTCATTTGATATAAATATATGATATAAATCATGCTGCAGGGTATTATTATTATTATAACAACATATTGCTATACTTGCTATTAACAGAGTGATTTTTCATGTTATTTTTTCCTACTGTGATCTTTTATTTTTTTTACATTATGTCCTGCACAGTGGACGAGCGCTATCGTCTGTCCCAGTGACAGAAAAATAAAAGTTGATGGAGCAAAGAGATGGAAAGTCAAATAACTGAATATAACATAAATGTATTGAATTTATATCATTTGTCAATATAATATTCATATTGCACTATGAAACATTTTTACTATATTGCACAGAAAAAAATATATTGGTTTATTAATACTTTCTTACACCACTATATGCAATCAGTTCTTCTTTAACACAAATGTATTCAATTAAATGTAAGAAAATATTTGCTTTGGATTGAAATTGTGTGAACATAAACTGATAGAGATATAAGAATAATATCTATGAATGGTTTTCTCTAAACAAAAGCATGTTTTATAATCTAAAATCATTTTGAAATAACCATGATGAACTGTAGAAGTGGTCATATTTGGGAGGATTCAAAAGTGAAGGACTTAAAAAGAAAAACAGTCTTGAAGAGTCACTGCTTATTTATGTTTCTGATTGTAATGAAATAACTAATCTGTCATTTTAAAGTCAAAAGAAAAGTTTCCATTAATTCCAAAACAAAGAAACTAAAGAGAGCGGTGGACTGATATTAGATCATGAAATATGAGTTCACCTAAAAATGAACATTTTTTCATTTTTAGTAGTTTCAGATGTGTGTTCAATTAAAATTCAACAATCTGCAGTGTGGCCCTGAATAATCAGATTTAAATAGCAGCTGTTGAGTTTTTGAGGGTCTTAAAAAAATTAACACTCAATGGCGACAAAAGAACCTCCTCACGTCAGAGTCCTGGAAAAAAATCTTCTTAGCTGTAAAATAAGCTGTTTTAGATTTTCTAAGACTTGAAGATGTTTTTTTTTCTCTTCAGGTTTCAAAGATGCTAAATGACAAGTTTAACTGTGATATCATATTAAGTTTAAAAGAACCTAAAGGTCAGGTTTTGATGTAGAGGGGTTCCTTAATACGTTGATGGAAAGATGGAAAAAGAAATCGTGCAGAAGTTAAAAAAAAATCTGAAATCAGTTGAATCATCTTAATGCCATTTTAATATACTTTTGATTTAAAATAGAAAAATGAGCTATAACTGTTCTCACCTTGGCTACAGAAAGTTCAAAAGTCGAAATCAAAACACAATTCACATTAAATGATTGCCATTCTTTCCAATTGTTTAGTCCAGTTCTTAAAAAAATAGAAAAGTTGCATATCCGTCCATTTTAATTGACATGCTTGATTAATTAGCTCGACTTGAGCTTGGATCTGAAGAACTAAAACAGACCTAAACCGTTATACCGTTATTTATTCAATAAAGTAGTTTTTTTGCCACATCTACTTTCTGTTCGCTGCTCTCTTAGTATCTCTTTTTTTTAATTAGTGGAAATTTCTCTTTTAAATTTAAAATGACGGGTTCATCCTTTAATTACAATCCAAACACTTTCACTTTTGAATCTTGCCAAAACTGACAATGTCCACAGTTTATTATTAAGAGTGAATAAATATTTATATGACCTTTATGTAAAATGTTTTAGCTCGTATTTTATGATTAAAACAATCACTTGAACAATAACGATCATGGTGCATGGATTATTTATCCTCTTAGATGTGTTTTATATTTTCAAAGGGTTTTGAAAGCATGGACTTCAGCTGCTGATGGCTCGATATATCTATATAAACATATTTTATGCCTTTATTTGATATTTATAGAAACACTGGGTAGGCTTGTGAAGCAGGTTGTGAGTGAGCAGGGAAGGACAATCAGCAAATGAACCTAAAGGGGGGCTTGAACCTGGGCCGGCCCAAGCACTCATGGGACATGCCGGGTTTCTTACCAAACCTCCCCAACAGTGTTTCTGGTGTACAGACAGAGACAGTGCTAGCCCTGTGATCTTAGCTGAGTTTACCGAGTGACAAAACGAGGGCCTAAAACGCAGACGGGCTCTGCAGGGGTCGAGTGACGTGCCCCCCTCGGCTCAGACATGATGACCTCAACCTCTGCGGGCGTGTGCGGTAAAGAGTGTGATTGTGAGAGGAAGGGAAATAACGCTCTGTAGTGCTGTGTGGGTGAGACAGTGAAGACTGAATCAACAAGAGAGCTGTAAAGGGACGAGAGTGGATGAAGGAGGAGCGGACGGCCTGAGAGCGAAAGCGGCGAGGAGGAAACGCAGCGAGGTGTAAGAGTCTGTGTTTGTTACGGAGGGGCGACTCTCTCTGTCCTGGCAGCGTGACAGAGCGGCGCTGTAATCTCCAGGCCAGTGCGCGGCAGCACCTTTCATTTCCACGGGATTACACCGCGCTGCCCGTCCGCACACAGACACACACACACATGCACACACACGCGGAGGGCAGAGCCACGCCGCCACACTGCATGCAAGAGATAACTCAGCAGTTTGGTTGTCCCCTGATCCAACTCCTCCCATAAGCCACATCAAACCCAGGAGGGGTTTTGGAGGAAGCCGAGAGGGGGAGAAAGAGAGAGAGGGAGAGGGGGAGAGGGAGGCCATAAAGCCTGCGTGCCCACCTTGTTCCTTTGCCACGTTTATTGTTGCGTTTTTAATTTGCATGCAGAGGGATTTGGACGGCGCTCCAGTTGGGCTGTCTGTGGTTTCAGCTGATTCGGTAGTGAGGGAGAACACACACACACGCACGCCACAGAAACACACACAAACAGACGCACACAAACCACCACACACCATCTTGTCAAAGCCAGAGAAACAGTACCCCGGCCCAACGATGGAGTAATCCAACTCAAACACCCCCCAAACCAGCAGGATTAAACCCAAAGTAGCAGAGCCAATCAAACAAAGGCACGACGTGAACTCCATCTCAATGCCAGGAAGTCCATTTGATGAAATAAAGTACGGAGAGTTTATTAGTTCACGAGTGGGAATGTTAAGTTTGGGTGGCTGTTTCGCTTTGCCGCCTTGGTTTGGACGCTTTTGGGCCGGACGACGCGCTTTAACAGGAGGGGGGAGAGCGAATAAACCAACGTTTGCTAATCGCTTTTTATGTGATGCACGTCAAACAGCAGTTAGCTCCCCTCCCGGCCGGCTCTGCGGCCAGTGGACAGTCAGCATTTTCCGTGGCAGTTTCAAGAGCTCTGTTTGTGTTTGTCTAATTGCATTGCTTCCACAGGCCAGGCAGAGGCAGCGGGGATAAAGGGAGGACGGAGGGAGAGAGATGGAGACAAATATACAGAGAGAGTGGGAGAAGTTAGCTGTTTGACTCTGTTTCTGAGAACAGTTTTAAAGAGAGAGAGCAATCTAAAGCAGCATGGAATTAATTTGATGTAAAACTTACTTATCCATCAATATCCTTTAGTAAGAATTACTTAATCAACAAGATAATATGTTCAACCTTCCCGTTCTGCATCACCATACTGCTGCAAATCTGTTTTTCCCCCCTTTATTGTTTAATGTGATTTGTCGAGCCTCTCCACCGCAGCTGACAAGCACCAACTGCTCTTGATTGGATCATGGAACTTGCTGCCCCTGCCGCTAAAGTGCTCCAGCGCGGTGCAGAAAACAAAAATCTAGGGCTCTTCAATGCAGTGTGCTCCGTGTTGTGTTGGAGATCATTAAGGGCTCTCTATAAATAAATAGAACAGGTAGTTCAGCGCAGGCCTGCTCGTGGGCCAAACACAGAATACAGTAGAAACCCACCGAGCTGCACAGCTGCTCCTGTTTCTATGAGTAACTTTTACTTTTATAAAGATGGTGGACTAGTGGTTATGTCAGTATGTTCCATGCACAGACTGTTGACCTTTAAGTGGCTCCATTTATGCACGTCTTTCCCTAGTACAGGGGTAACCAAAGTAGTGAGCACCTGATAGCCCTCAAGTAGCCTTTGAGACATTTTAAAAACCCATAGAGCTCACAATTTAAAGCCAAATTTTAATTTTTACGTTCTGCTAACTAATCAAACCTACATCAGTATGAAAAACAGCAAATGTAACATGCACCCCCCATGGTAAATTACAAAAGACTCATACTGTATATTGTTAAGTTATCAGTTAAAAAGAAAGTAAGAATCAGGGTGCGGGTTTGGTGGTTAGAAAACATGCATGTCCCATGTACATACTTCTGCCGGCCCGGGTTCAAATCCGGCCTGTGACCAGTTTGCAGAGTGTCTTCCCCTACTCTCTCACCTCCTTTCACAAACCCATCCACTGTCTCTCTCCTATCAATGAAGGCACAACATGCCCAAAAAATACATTAAAAAAACAAAAAAACAATGTATGAATCCATAAAAGTTTAATAAACAATTAAGTCATATTCAGAGAATTAAAGCACAATATTAATTATGTTAAGGTATGGTATTTTATGTTCCTGAGTAAATGTCTATTACTCAGAAAATTCAATCAGACGACCTCATCGTTCTGGCAGCTCTTAGGCTCAAAAAGCTTCGTGACCCCGCTCTAGTCTGTCTCCCCAGTTTCCAACATTTCACTGAAAAAACCACAAGTGAATCTAACATAATAATATTAATATTTAGTATTTCCATCACAAGAGGTAACAGTTTACGGGGCTCACAGTTGGGTTCAACAGATAAAAGAAATAAAATAGCTGTAAATGCATATTTCTAGGTTTCCATGATTTATTCATTCTTTCGTTCAATCTGAGGCTCAAAAATGTGTAATATTCACTTAATGTTCGAATATTTCACTATTGCAGCTTTTACAAATGATATCATAGTGACGCTTAACCTCAGTTATGTGTCACTATTTCATTATTAGGCATCATAATGTACAGAAATATAACAACCTCCGTTCATATTAGTCATCATCTAAAGAATCACACAATGTCCTTATTTACTAAAAGCTTTGCACTTTGAAAACTGAATGGACCTCGTGTTTGAATTCGCCTGCAATTGTCCCATTAATCCAGAATTTAAACCATGTTTGCAGACATCTGATAAGTTCATGTTTCTGAACTCATTATTACAGATATGGATTTTTTGTGGTCAAGAGCACAAAGTCTTTAAGAGCAGGTGACACAACAAAAAACAACATTAAACTCTTGATTTTTAAATGTATCCATGCAGTGATAATAATAATAAGGATTATGGTAATATTTGTGGGTTACTGCCAATATATCGACTGTAAATGTCCGCTTCAGTGGCATGTACGTTTCAGTGGCATGTACAGACAAACAACCATTCACATAAACATTGACATTTAGGGTTAATTTCCGGTCACCAGTTCTCCTAGTAAGCTTGTTTTTCAGTCTATTGGAAGAAACAGGCATGCACAGGGAGAACACGAGGAGGGGGGGAAGCCCAACCAGCAACCTCTTTGCACTTTCAGTTACACCTCTGTGCAACTTTGACAATTAAAAACAATAAATTAAGCATTATTTGAAATTAGGATGTTTATTTTTTGTTGCCAAAGTATCAACCAGATATTACTAAAGGATTTTGGGTATCGCGCATCTAAAGACAGCAATAGATCATTTTTATTAGCTTTATAGTCTTTAACACAGTTGAATATCAGTGGTGTCCCATAGAAACGAAGGCAAATTGACTAAGAAATCAACAAACTGTGACAGGGCTATGACTACCAAATCTGGCGACAGCATTTATGGATTTTGGTATCACTAATATTAGATTTTACAAACAATAAAATGCTATCTAGGGGTGCCTGATACAACTTTTCCACCACTCATACTGACACCGATATTGCAGCCTTGAGTATTGGCCGATACAGATATTGATCTTGTACGATATCAGCAGGAATCATACATACTTTTATTACTTTTTTGAAGTGTGGACTGTAAGAAAAGGCTTAATCAAGTGAGATTACTCAAACAGAGAACAGTAGTCAGCAATAGTACGTATGAAAAACCAGTGGGTTCAATACATTTTAAACTTACTAAACTAAGAATATAGTACAATTGAATAAAATAAATGAAAAATAAATTAGAAGACTCTGAAAAGTAACCTCAACAAATCCAGTAGAAACAAAACATATATTTTTAAATGCCATTATAACCACTGTGTTTAACTTAAACAGAAGCATATTCTACAACAAAATTAAACAAATAAAAATAAACTAGAATGGACTGCTTGTATCGGAGAGCAATATCAGATCGGGACACCCCAAATGCTATCAGAACAGGATGATGCAAAAAATGATGGAGAATGTCTACTATAAAAATGTTTTCCAGCCTTATATCTTTCCCCCAATAAACGGCAATCACAACAGTTGTGATATAAATAATATTATCCAACCTTAAGCCTTGATTTATGTTTAATTTATCTATACTTACACATTCCCCAGCCCTAGATTTGGCTGTAATTCTCCTCCATCGCCTGGATAAAACATTAAATTAACTAAAATATAAGTTGTTTTTCTCTCAAACTGTATCCATGCTTTCATTTAGACTGAAATCACATTTCCTACACTTTAGAGGGAATTTATATTAAATACCAATAAGCTTTTCATAGCCCTACTTAATATAAATTCAATGCATCTCCCTGACCTACATTGCCTTAAAAAACACAACTTTTATGCTAAATTTGCTATCGCTCAGTTGAACCCACAGATGCGGCAAACAGGTTCATCGAAGCAATAAATACAGACAGGCATGGGATTATCTTGCTATGTTGGCACACACCTGCGACAATATTGCACAATAATCCGCTGCCTCCAGGTCATCATTTCTTAATTATTAATTAGTTTCAGACAACAGGGCTGGCAATCAAAAAGCGACAGCCTTTTCTTGTTTTACAACAGGCGCTGATCTGACCAGAGGCTGCTCGGGCTCTGGGGTCATAAGGTGCCAAATTAAAAGGGTAATAAACTCTTCAGCGGGCTATTGTATAACCTTGGTATAAATAGCAACCCCGGTGTTGTGATAAAAATATTTTCCTCTCGACACAATAGTTGA
The DNA here is from genome assembly GCA_036419115.1 of Scarus forsteni. NCBI lineage: Eukaryota > Metazoa > Chordata > Actinopteri > Labriformes > Labridae > Scarus > Scarus forsteni. The sequence goes on from JAZDUH010000508.1 coordinate 6,318,495, forward strand.
ATTCATGCGCGAGGTTCATCCAGCTATGCAGTGTGGTATACTGTGCAGTCACAAGCTGCCAATAAGAGCATAGGGCTGCTCTGTGGGAGAACAGCGGGGTATTCAGCGCTCAAAATCGCCCACCCAGGTACCCCTACACCACCGAACTACAACTGTACAACCCTAACATGGAGGCTTAGGGCAACATGAATCAACAACTGGCTTAAGCTCTGAGACAGACTAAAAAACAGACAGACAGAGAGGTCTGTCACACGGCCTGGCCAACACCTTCCCTCTAATCTCATTTGCTTGTTATCTGCCCCATCAGGCTGACCTCGGCCACAGCAAAAATAAATTAATAAAATAAGCCAACAGATGTCCATCAATTTGCCATTCCAGTCTTTTTTTCCCCCTGCTCTCTTCCTCAGATTACCGCCTGGACAAAATAAGGCCTCAGAATCAGCCCTGGAAACTGAATATGCAAATCTCTTATTACGTTATGGTGGCCCTGAAGTGCAAATAACACAAATAAAAAAACTGAACTTAAAGAAAAACACGTGACATTTTAATTTGATGATGAGCTGTCTGTTAAGCCATTGTGTTTTGAAGTTGTTTTTTATATACATTTTTGCTGCTATGTTTCTAAACTATTATTGTGTGTTTGATTGTGTTTTGTGAATTTGTTATGTGTTTTAATGTTCTATTTTTGAATGTTGTGTGTTTCGTATTTTCTATTCTTTCGAAATGGTTTTTGATTCATGGCTGTCTTTGTCTTCTTGGTGATGTTTGTAAGTTTTTCTTTTCTTTTTGTTGTGTTAAGTGATTTGAAGTTGTTTTGTTAAATGTCATCACAGGGTTATAAACTTTTTTTCTATATTGTTGAGCTTTTTCGTTGATAGCATTATGTCGCTTTTTTTTGTTTTGTAGTTTTCTGCTTATTTTCTCTGATTTGTTTTGTGTAAGCTTTTTGTCAAACAATATGATCTGTATCCTGCTGTTCTGTAAACTAATTTTCTTTTTGTTGTGGTTTTTTATTAGTTGCTGTGGTGCATATTGTATTGTTGCATATTTTTCTGTCACTCTGGGTTTGGCTGTGTAATGTTTTGTATTTGCTATTTTTTTGTTTTCTTGCTGCGTTTGTGATTTACTGTAGTGCATATGTGTAGCTAAGTTTTTTAAATTTGTCTTTTTGAAAAGCTTTGTAGTTACATTCTTAAATTTACAGCTTCTTAGAATATTTTTTTATTTTTGCTTTACTTTTGCTTTTATAATTTTTTATTTCTGTTGTGTTTTGTGATTTGTTTTGCTTATAGTTGAACAGATGTTATTTTTATTTGTGCTTCTGTTTTGTAATAAGTGTCATAATTATTATTATTAATATTATACATTTGTTTTCTGTTTGGTGAATTGTTTATTGTTTTGTGGCTGCTTCATTTTGGTTGTTTCATTTTTTTTTCCATTTTTTGGATTGTTTTTTGTTTTTTAATGTTTAAAATTGTTGTGTCTTAATGTTTGTTGTGTTTGATTTATTTACTTTTGTGTTTTATGACTTGTTGGATACCATTTGCTCTTAAGATTTTTCCTTTTTCTGTGTTTTCCTTGTTTATTTTTTACTCTGTTGCAGTATCTGTAAATGTTTTGTTTGTTTTTTGTCATTTTGCTTTGTTTAATAAAGACTTTTTTGGTTGCATTTTAAGGTATGTGGTTGTGATTTGTACCCCTTCATTGTTTTCTTTTATTTTTCTTTGACCGTTACATTTTTGGAGGTGTGGGTGTTTGTTTGTTTTTTTCTTTTTATGAGATTTTGTTGGGTTTTTGATATATTAGTGTTTTTTTTATCTGTTTTCAGTGCTGATCAGTGGTTGTAATTTGCACCTGAGGGCCACCCTAGAATTAACCTAATCGGACAAAAGAGGTTAAGATGACACATCAAAAACATGAGGGGAGGAAAAAAATCTCCGATCGAGAAATGATTGCGGCCATTATTGCGGCTGTCTGTTTCAGAGGCAGCCAGACAAACCTCTTCTGTGTCAGAACAAGGCAGAGAGTGAAAAGTGAAGGAAGACAATGCATTATTGTCTATCCTCCTCCTTGAACCTGGCGGGGACCCAGCGCTGGCAGACAACACTCTGCAGATAAATACGGCCGATAACATGTCCCTCCTCCCCGAGCATGCCACACCGGCGGCTGCACGTGCGCGTTCGCTCCTGTAGTCATATCAGCCGCGGTGGACGCCCATCTGCTGACGACAGAGCAGTGTTGAAACTGTCCGGATGCTCGGGCATATGTGAACCTCCCGCAACAATAAGCAATAATTGACTGCGTGATTCATGGCCAGATTTTATTTTGGAGTTGGGGGGTTGGTGTAAGTCTTAATATGCAAATAGAGGAGCTCTGGGTGTCTGTGCAAATAATCTTTGGCGTACTGCGAGGAAAGCAGGGCGATGGGAACGGGATCAGTGGCCTTATTTGAACTGCAGTGCTAACTGGAAACAGTGTGAGGGTGAGACATAAATATTGTGAGAAACATCATATTCCAAAAGATCCACCCCAACATCACAAAGTCCAGTTTGTTTCTCAATTAGTGTTTTTATCTAATTACTTCATTAACAAGAGGCATGGCAAATCCTTTCTTTTTTATTTTAAAATGTGCAGCAAACACATCATACTTTGTTTGCAGGGCTGTACCAAAAATCCCCCAAATGCTGTTAAGTGAGGAGGTTTTAAATGATTGTGTTAATTTTTATCAGTTTACAAAGTTTAAAGTGAATGAACAAAGAAAACTCTTCTACAGCTACAGTAGTTTGTGGAAGACAGTCTCATGTCATAGCAAGACCAAGCACAGCAGTAAGATAACGGTAAAGGTGATTATACTACATCAGCAAGGTCTCTTCCCTGTAAAGACTTTCAAGCAGACTGGGGTTATAAGACGTGCTGTCGAAGCTTTTTTGAGCAAACAAAGACACAGGAGTAGTTGTTGTGGACTGTAGATGTATTGGTCAGCAGATGTCCTACGGTAAGTAAGACCCAGAAAAAGCTAAAGCTCGGACGTAAAAACAAAGCCAGAAACATGACTAAGCACAAAAACATAGACAGCAGGAGCTCTGGACTGATGAGTCAAATGTGAAGTATGTGGCTGTAGCTGAAGGCATTTTTTTTAGGATTAATCATCAGAAATTGTAGCAATAATTAAACACAGTAATAATTTCCCATAAACTGGTAACTTGTCCATGAATTAAAGCTGTTGACACTTTTACTGTTCTTAAACTCCGTGTGTTTGAAGACAATAAATTCTCCAAAATTTACTGGTTGTCATCAAAGAGTAAAAAAAAAACCCTGACATTAAGCTAACTTTTAGCTGAAATAGAGAGAGAGAGAGAGAGTGTGTTAACTAAGGGTGGGCAACTGATGGCTCAGGTGCCACATGCAGCCCTCCTGCTCACCTCATGCAGCCCACCAGTCAATACAAAATTTTAAAAAACTGCAACCATAATGATCAAAGATGAACTATTAAGGATTATTATGGTTTAAAAAATCTGCCAATATTTACTTTAGGCTGATTGCAATGCTACTAGCAACATAAAAGATAATAAATATTTTGATTATAAATTTAAAAACTGGTTTTATTTTATGTTTTTAAGAAGTTAGTTGATATAACATGCCATAGTGATTTCTGTAAAGTACTTTTATACAGCAGTATTGATACTTTTGAAGGAAAGGTAATATTACTGACATAACTAACTAAGATTTTAATACCTTTGCTAAGTTATTTTTGTCAAGTACATTTTCATTTACAGTTTTTTCTACTGGGTAAAAAGTCAAGATAAATAACTAATTAGGAAAAATATGTTATTTTTTTGGCACTGAAAAAGTGCCTTAAATGGTCATTTATTCTGTGTTTAGGCCATTTTTATCTTTATTGTTCGGTTTTTGGATTTAAAATTTCAATATAAATTCTTGTATGAGAGAGATTATTATTATTTGTTAGATAAAAGGTACTTTTGATTGTGACTGAAACTGAGATAACAATCCCGTGGTCCTCACGGTAACCAAAGTTGCCCATCCCTGGTCTAAATTGCACCAACAATGTTGATCATCTGGAAAAATGGATTTATCTGCAATGTTAGTTGAATTAAATACTTTCAGCAATGTTTGGAATCTGGATTACCGACATTTGTCCCAGAGTTTCCACAGATTTCTGTTTTATTTGGATTTTATGACATTGATAAACTATCCCTTTAACTGAAATATGCAAATAATAAAAGAACTATAACTAATAAAATAACCATTTTGATTGAACATTTATAACAGACTTTCTCTTCTTCAGTTGGCATGTTAGTAGTTCTTCCTGAAAACAATCTTTTACTGAGACATAGTTATTGCCTCGTTTTTTTATTAATAAACCAAGAAGAGTGTGCACTGTATTATTTTAAGCTTTACTATCGTACCTTATATCAGTTTAAAAATCTATATATCTGTAAAACTCAATGAATTTTGAAGCATTAACTGCGTGCTTTAACAATAACATCATGTATGAAGATATTTTGGTCATAAATCTCTTACTGTGATTATAGTGTAAAAAAATAAAAGCTGAAATTCTCCCCTCAAAGTCTTTTTAATAAATGTTGACATCTCTTGATTCAAATAAATGATCTGATGTGGAGGAGTGCAGCTCGCTCCATCTTAGATGCTCAAAGCAAAGGAAATATTTTATGTTTCATGGTCGTTTTTTTAACCCTTTGATTACGACAGCCTGCCTGAAACGCTGCATGGTAATGTTATGTATTCATTATGTAGCTAAAGTAATCACATTTTTATTCTTTTATTGAATGTGTGATAAGAAAATGATCTCTGCAAGGGCAAGGTTTGCACAAATAAAATGACTGCTAGCAAGATCTTAACATACTAATGTGTCTTTCTATCTGAGAGGGGAGATTACTGACATGTGCATTCATTATATACACTGAGTAATCGTGTTTGTGTCCTTTTATTCACTCAGAGCCCTGAACCAAGGATCCTACCAGAGGATGCTTAGAGAGATCACCAAGTACTTATCATTAAAGCACCACAGAGCCTTATCCTGTGATATATTTATGATATTACAGTGTATACACTCCTGATAAAAAACTTCAGACATTCTTTGCTTAGCACATGTGAACCAAAAGGGCTACAGCGCAGAAAAATTAGCAGCAAAAGTAGAAATAGATAAAGTAGACTTGCACATCCCTGGTAGGTTGCTGGATCCATAAAATGAAGCCATTAGGTTGGAATTTTTTTGCATGTTTACGTCTTTTAAAGCATTTCTTGAGCCAAACGGTGGTTCTTTAATTGGCAGATGGAGCAAATGGAAGTGACGGTGACTGCAAATTTCTGCTTTCTTTACAATTTTACAAACTTAAAATGGTACACATGGGTTATTTTGGCTGAAAGCTTCTCCAGGCGATATCTATTGTCTACAGAAGAATTTTACAGATACAATGATATGCAATCTGAAACTATTGTATTGAGTGCTTGTCTTTCTTTAAGGCAAGTTGGTGATGAGCCAGTTTTAGTTTCTACTTCATGAAATGTGCACTCTAAAGGTTTCCTAACCAAAAACAGGAATCGTTCATTAGGTTAAGCAGGCTGTGGATCAGTGGAAGAGTTTGTTACCTCTCCACCTGAAGAATCAGGGTTCTGTCAAAAAGACTGTGCCCTGTCTAATGGCCCTTTTCCATTAGCCCTACTCGACTCGACTCTACCCGGCTCTACTCTACTCGCCTTGTGCTGCTCTTCCATCAGCCCCAGTCGCCTGTCCAACGGGGTGCAGTGTCGCTGTAAACAGCTGAGCAGCACTGTGGCGATGTCATTTTGAGCGCGACACAACAATCTGTGGCTTTTTATCACAAACTGAGTAAAAAAGGAAAGCAGAAGAAGGCTGGTAAGAAGAAATACCCCTTGAGAAGCACAGGAGAGTTTTGGAAGCTATACAACAGAATGAAGCCGAGGACGAGAGCAATCGAGCTGCAAAGAAAAGACGTATGAGGGTAAGCTAATGGTAGCTACCACTAGCATGCTAGGTCGTCACGCTCATGACTCATCGATGACGACATTGTCTGACCAATCAGTAGCCGGCAGTCGGTGACGTCATCTTTTAGTATCGCTCAGCTCGCTTGGAACCAGGGCGGAGTAGGTACTAAAACTAGCTTGTTTTAGGAGGCACCAGGCTAGTGGAAACACGCTGCAAATCGAGTAGGGCCGAGTAGAGTAGGGCCAAGGCGTGATAGTGGAAAAGGACCATAAGTGTCTTTGGGCAATACTCTGAAGACGTAATTGCTCCCATTGCTGCCCTACTAGGTGTGAATGTGAGTAAAAGAGGCACCATGTATGAAATCTGACAGGTTTTTGAACACTAGCAATCATGAATGTACTTGAGCATACATCAAATTAAATTTTTAAACTTAAATTTGGACAGTTAATGCTCCACTTTATTAATACCATTGTTGTTGTATTTTATAAATTTGGGAAGCCTGATTAGTCACCTTTACCGCGAGGATTGTGCACTCATGAAATAAGCAACTCGACTAAATGTGCTACAAATAAGTGACAAAATCCCCTGAAACTTGAGGCTGATGTTCTGTGAAACTGGTGAGGTCAAAGAAAAACCACGAAGGGGAGGAAGACAACACCCAAGAAGACCCAGTTACTCACCCTTTCTTCACTAAGGGAACCATTGGCGTTCTTTTAAGGGAAGAAAGGTTTTGGAATGTTTTATTTGAGCGCTACGCACAAGTTCAGCTGGACTGTTCATCCCACAAACACACAATCCTTCTAAGTTGTACTTTGTTGTAAATGGTGACTAAGTCTCTCTGAGGATATAAAATACAACACCCTTTGGCTTTATTTAAGGGGAGAAATTATCAACCTTTATAGTTCTTCCAAACTTGAGTATTTTTGAACTCCAGTTGAAGCAAAACATGGCCACTCAAGCTCACACCATCCTTAATCTCACCAGCTCATATTTTTTTATCCATTTATACAAATCAGAACAGAGTTATGAAGACATTGGGTATTTCACATGTCGGGAAAGAGAAAAATAATTAGTAACAGGCGAAGTAAATTAACATATCTCTAAAAATAAACTACTTAATTCATACGGTACATTGATGCAACTCACCATATGTTGATCAAAGACTGAATTTACTTTTTTTTTTTTTTTCCTTCTGCCTCCTATTTTATAACCTTTCCTTCTGATTCTGATTCCAATTCACACACTGGTCCTGAACAATCATAAAGAGGCTTTCTACAAAAACAGATGGATCAAACGGACTTCTCTTTGAAATGACAGCTAGGCCCTAAGGATGCCTGGATTTACAAGCACAGTAATGGATGATGAAATTTCTAGTTCTTGTATGTACCAATCATGAAGCTGCTTCTCTCTTAAGGACGGCTTTTGAAGATTACAAACTGAGTCATCTAAATCATCGGAAACTTGCCTTTAAAGAATCTTTTTTTTTTTGTTATTAAATCATGTTGATACGACTCTGATGTCTTGTCAAAGTGGATGCTTTCCAGATTGCGATTGCCAGTTTGTGTCACTATTCCTCTTTTGTGCGGATGTCAGTGCCTGAGCTTTAGGAAAGAAACTTGCCAGTCTGAATCATACATGCCAAACGGTTCATATCTACTGGAGCTGAGACATCGAGGAGTCCCAGCCAAACAGGGAGCGTTTTCTAAAGAGGGGTCACAACCTCTCCAGATACAATGAGCGTGTCGACAACAATAACAGACTGACAGCTAACACGACACACATTGTGGACGCGAGGCATGACTATGCAGGAAATGGCCCTCTCTCTGTGTCAGCACTTGCTCCCAGAAACAATACCGAGCAGTTCTGTGTGACAGTTTACGTCATGGTTCCCAAACCAATAAAGTGTGTGGGGAATTTTCAAACAACCAAATAGAGGCAGATGGAGCATAAAGAATAGCCCAAGGCAAATGACCAGTCCATCTAAAATGGAGCACATTAAACATCTGTGTGGATTCAGTGGGTTTTTTTACTGCACGTTCTGTTCCTTTTCAGCACATTTCTTCATCATACATCACTTTAAATAACATAGGAGCAAAAATATGATGTTAGACTTTCGCAGTAAAAACACACTGATTAAGTCGTGTTTTATTCAAACAGAGCAAATCCGGATCAGAATTTCCTCAGACTTCTTCAGTTAGCTTTTGTTGTCCAACCAACAGCACAAGGCCCACAGACCCTTCATTTACTTTACAAACTGTTCTACAAAGACCACAAACCTCCACCGAGGCCTTTCCAAGTTACCATCAAATATGTAGAAAACTGCCCCATCTATCAAGATTAAGAAAACATTCTGGGTTCTTATCACCACCAAAATGTTATCACTTTTTTCATGTGCCTTTGCCAAAGTTCTCCAAAAACATCATTAAAATCCGTTTAGTCATATATGTGGATTAATCTTCAAAAAGAGCTAAAACTGGATTCAAGAATTTAAGAGCATCGTTGTTATCAGATGTTCTAAGGCAAAAGGATACGCTACAAGACTGGAGGTTTATCTGTGTGTTTATTCGGCCGGTTCAGAGATAGTCTGACAAAGAGCAATAGGTAACCACCGCTTATATACATGTCACATATATGGTAACAAAACATGTAGACAACAACGTCATGTCCATTCCATAGTTGGTCCGCTGTGAGACCTCTCAAGTTCAGGCTTTCTATTTCTGGCGAGGTGCCAGACTTACAGTTGCCTTGCTTACATAGTTGCAGACATAGAGAAAACTTCATGTATGGACAAAATAATCCTAGATGTTGCATGAATTAGTCCATGACTAAATTGATTGATACATGAGTACAATGATACATGAATAGAAATGATACATGACTTAAAATTCATGCTATCAGTCATTAAGAATGTGGTGGCAGAGGCATGTGGTTGTTTTTCTTGAAAGCCAAACGTGTATTTGATTATTTGGTTCATACGTGTTCATTATGTCGTGCCATTTTCGATGTACCGTGAGTCTGTATGGCTGCTATTTTGTCCAGATCTCTCTTGTAAAAGAGATTTTTTAATCTGAGTGGGACTTCCTGGTTAAATAAAATAAAATAAAAAATACTGAGTAATTGGTGAAAATGTGGAAAACGTATTTTTTTTACAATGTTAACAAATCCTTTTAAAATTCCAGCATCTGCAGAACGTTTTAGTTATTCTGTTCACAAACTTAACAAACTAACAGTCTTCATGCTACAGCAGAAGTAGTTTATTTTTGAGAACAAGTGAATCAATGACCAAATAGTAACAATAATATCTTTTTCATGTGGCCAACAGCAGAGTTTTAGCCTGACCACTGTCTGTATAATTTGGTGACTTTCAGCAAAGCCAATTTGTGACTGTAATAACTTTATTTTCCATTAAACTCTCTAATAAGGACAAGATTGACAAGAGACATAACCGGAGACTCTTCAGTAGACACCACAGCCCAGTTTTATGTAAGACAGTATAGCCATTAGCTTCTTTCTAAACAAAAATTAAGAGACATTCACAAGGCCTCATTGTTTTTATCAGCTGCATTATTAGAGATGTCTGCTCAACGACAACAGCTGACTTTAGGCATGGCAAATGAATCGAAAAATAATCAAAACCGACATTTAGACCCTCTAATCGAAGTCATTTTACTCATGTCGATTATTTTTGATTATTTTCCCTGTGTAAGTCACATGACTGCTCCCCCTCCATAGAGTCTGCGTTTACTTTAAGTGTGACCAAGAACGAAGGATATGCTGCCAATATGGAGTAAACAAGTGCCGATCTATTACAGGACCTTGTGGCCAAAAACATGCTGACTCTGCTGTTTGGGCACATTTTAGATTCTGTGCACAGGAATAGAGCAGAAAGAAGTTAGGTGTGAATACTGCAGGAAGACTGTCGGTAACCAAATTGTGCCAGAATATCATAGAATAATCGTTTATTAACTGTAATCAATTAATTGTGATACCAAGATTAGGTAATATCACCCACTTAGTTGACATGGTAACTTATTAAACTGCAGCACCCTTCAAATTGAAGGAAACTGTAAACTGGTGTGCACAGGGTACTGATGTTCCATCCAAAGGTATCAGTCCATAGTGAAAAACAAATCTGCCATGCACACCAAGCGAGTAATCTAGATTATAAGATTACTGTGCCAAAAGACAGGTTGATATTTCTCCTTTCCATTATTATTAGTAGCATTATTTTGAGGATTTCTTTTATTTGAGAGTATATTTCTATCTATTGACTGTTCTTAAATTTTCTAAATAACACCATTAAAAGCTCATGCATTCAATGAAAGTATGTAGTGTGTGTTTTAAAAATTAGTGAGTAATCATGCTCCGTGATAGCAGTTATGATTTTTACTGTAAACAAGCAGTAATCAAGGATCAAGCCTTTCTTTAGCAGTCAAACCAAACTCATTCAAAAGTGGGTAATTATATTATTATTTTTTTCCTCTATGGCATTTACAGGGCAAAACCTAATTAGCCATTCCTGTGGTTGGCCCAAAATGTGTTTGGGCATGTCAAACCCGGGTCCCCCCCAATGTGTGACAACATGTAGGGATGCAGTCAACTAAAAAAGACCAGTTTACACAGCCCCTGATGACAACAGCAACAGAAACCAAAGAAAATGTCACACAAACAGCTCGGTGCTGACTGTTATCTGTCCATTAGACAATAAGATGTTAGCCTGTCTCACCAAAGGTTATCATGATGTCCATTCTGACCTCTGACTTGCCTCCATGTTTGCAGCTCACATCCCTCACATCAGGAGGTTGTATACAGCCTGAGCTCTCTCCTGTGTTCTGCCTCCCAGTAACATGAGCGATATTTACAACTACGCTCATGATGCAGTGAAAGCAGGGTTAACTGGCATGTTTATCTCAGATCTTATTTTTCCAGCTGAGATGGAGACAGGTGTGAATCAGGTCTTCACAGTCGCAGCACACAGGTGGATGTGACAGAGTCCAGTTAAAACACCACACAGACTCCACTGTCATGCAGAGATTCATTGTTTGTGTCCAGACAGCTCTGTGTCATTAGACCCTCTGCCCAGTGGTTGGGCATCCCTGCTTTGGATTATCAAAGTATCCTCAGGCATCATCTTTTTTTTATAAGACCATAAAATTTCACTTTAAATCTCAGCCCATATCACATTTCAGGGAAATTGTTTTTTTCTCTGTGTGCACTAAAGCACCTCAGATTGTTTCTGTGTACAAAATGGCTGAAAATCGAGTCGCTGATGATGCTACAGTACATGTGCCTCTTTGTATCAAATATTAGTATTGTCGAAATTGCACCATAATCTAGTTTAGCCTGGTGGTGGGCTGATATTTGGGTACTAGCTCTGTCTGCACAGCACACTGAATGTTCAAACACTGTTCTCCCACCACAAATTTACCTCTTGTTTATAATCTTTTTCTTTTTTCAATACTGCCGAGGCAGATGGAGGATGAATGCACAGAAGACAACAAACACGGCGAAGATGAACTACAGATAAACAACGACAGCAGCAACATTACAAACACACAAAGTACCTACATGGAGTCTGATTCCATCAATTATAAGAGCTTGATTGATATTTAATTCAAAGCTGGGATTTAATTGCTAATATCAAAGTGTAATTAGGCTGATAAATCATGACTGATCTTATTGAATTAGGGATTGAAATAGCAGAGAACCTGCAAATTGTCTGTGTCAGTTAAATAACTGTTGGTAATAGGTCTGCAAGTTTACTTCAGACAGTAATGAAACCACACTAATGTTTCCCCAAAAAGTGATCTCAAATAGAAGTCTTCATTCAAGGCTGTTTATTCAGAGCTGTGGCTGTGTGTCTGGCTAAACTTAGACATCAATCTAGCTGAAATCAGGGTTCCAGTTCTGTTTCTATAATGAAATTCAAGACTTTGAAAGACCTTTCTAAAACCTCAGATGATAGAAAATAGAACTGTTTGTTGCACTAAAGAACACATAAATGTGGTTTCTGTAGCTCGTCTATAACATGTCAGAATGAGAGTTTGTTAAAGACTGCGATTGAACTAAAGGACTGAGCCACAGTGAAAGTGATTAAATAATGAGATATCAAGTAGGGGTGTTAAAATGAATCCTGTAATTGATGCATTGTAATGCTGACGTAGATAAAAATGCATCGATGCAGTGACAGTAAATAATCGTTTAATCTCGTAGAGGCTGTTGCAAGCCCACAGTATCAGTTTATGTTTCAGAGGAAGTAAAGGAAGATGAGACCTATAAAATGAAAGTATTTTGGTTTGCAATGAAAAGACAGTTTTGCTACAGTTGGTCTCTAAAGCTGTTTTGAAATGTACAAGGAGTTCATATTTATTTGGCTGCTTGTTTTTTTAATCTAAAAAGCAGCCTCGTGCAGGGATGTGGAAAATCAAGGGTACTTCTTACCGCACTGCATCGTGATGCATCTTGGTGTTGTTTTCAATTGAATCAAATTGAGAGACAAGTGAAGATGCCCAGCTCTAAAATAAAGACAGACTGTTTTCCAAACAGCAGGATGGAGTTGTAGACATGGTAGAGCACCTGCATGTACAAAGACCTTGTTACTGCTAATTATGCAGCATGATGTTGTGTGGCCTTTGTTTATTTTTCCTTTGTTTCTCTTAAAATCCAAATGTAAACTTGACAAAAACAGTTTTACACAAGGTGCCGTAAAATTTTAGGCCTCTTACAAGTAAACAGAAGAGTTTTAAGACTTTGATGGCCTTGCATTTCTATCACCTAATGTAACACTTTTTAAGAATATTGATAAACCCTGTTAGATGTAATATTAATTCGTAGCAGTAACAGAGGATTTAAATGGCTACTATGTGCCTAAAAACAGAAGCCTCCATACATCCCTTCATGCAGCTTCTGTAAAAATGGAGACTGAAGAATAACATGTGGACAGAGCGAGGGAGAAGAGAAAGTCAGCCTCTTTAGAAAAAGAGGGAGAAGGACGGAGAGGAGAGTTTGAAAGATGAAGAGAGAGAAATAATGCACACAAGCACCAGCGTGAGCACTTGGATAGTCCTAATATCTCCCCATGCAATTCCCCCTCACTCAGCGGCGCACACACTCCCGTATGCGCGCAGACCCACACACACTCTCTCTCCCTCTCTCAGACTTGCATCTGCTGGAGCTAGTGGCTGTAGTTAAATTGAAATATTTCCCGGCGTGTGTCAGAAGCATGCAGAATGATAATTATGACAGATCTGATTAGGCGGGCCGAGTCGGGCGGCTCCGGGCTGCAGGTGCGACCTTGTGCATTCCTGAGTGTGTAAATAAAATTAATTACAAGCGTAGGGGGCGCGCGGCGCGTGACATCAGCGCGCACAGGGGGGACTCCCACGGGGGGCACCCTAATGGAATATTTTCCCCGAGTCTAATAATACAGTTGGTATTGACTTGAGGTAATTAGGGGGATCATTAAAGCGCTTTTCCCGGCGTATTTGCCTGCCTGATCAGATTAGCGAGAATGGGCCTCAGAACAAGCCCTGTGTGGTCTGTCAGGAGAAGTGGAGACAGTGGGAGAGGGTTAGCTAGCGAACATTTGTAGCAAAGATAAAGCTAGCAGAGTGCTATGCCCGTCACTGGGACAACGACTGTGTTTGCTAACAAGGGAACAGAGATTAAGAGTAAAACAGGTCAGGCTTGAGGCTAGTGGGTGAAGCACCATTTAGGTCATAAAACTCTTGACTGGATGAGGAATAATTAACTAATAGGCAGTTTGCTGGTTACCTGCCTTAGCACATTCCTCACACCTGCGCCACAGTAGGAGCATTAGTCATATAATAAAGCATTAGAGGTGATGACGAAGACACTGTTTGGCCTCCTGACAGTCAGGGCAGATTCCTGGTTTTGGACTGTATGGTAAGAGGCAGGGAGGGGAGGAGGGAGTGGGTTGTGCAATTGAAGACAGATGGGGTGAGAGGTGGCATGTTAGGCGTAAGTGAGAGAGATGGCAGGAGAGACACAAAGTGCTCTAGGCATGCTCAGTGAGACCTCGAGCTCCTGCTTGGTGGAGGAGGAGGGTTCGATCAAACGGGAAGCGGAGAGAGAAAAACAGACTGGTGGGAATTCCACTGTCCATTAAACAATAAGAGAAAGGCTCGTTTCGGGAGGAGGGGAGAGACTTACCGTTTGCAAGATAATTCATTCGCTAAATTAATTATTCAGACAGCTGGGTCTCCAGTTCAAGAAATTTTGTCTTTAATAATAGAGCGGATCGGGCCCAGACGGTTTCCCATGGCAACCTAATAACCAAGCAGGCAATGGAGATAAATAAATAAATCAATTAATAAACAGTCACAGCCCTTTTCAGATCCCTAGGGGCTGCGATGAACTTGCTCTGAACTGCTAATTTGAGGGAGAGGGATTTTGGGAGAAGTTTCAGTACAAGTAAGGCTGGGTAACACCAACGATCCTGTCTTAACTACTGGAAGTATGTGATATACAATTCAGTATTGTTGTCTGTATGAAATTAACAAATAAGTTCTGCAATACAAGAATAATAAACTCTGGTATGATTGTATGAATGGAAGAAAACTAGTACGGCAGTGATAAAAATACAAGTCCTGGAAATCTAAAGTTTGTAATTCTCTATTCCGAGTTGTCAAAAAAAGAAGAAAAACTCACTCATACCAAAGAAAACATTGACATTATCTCTGTAAATTAATGCTTTAAAAGAATTACTCTTGAATACTAAGTCTTCCGGAATGATAATAGTTGTATTCCTCTTATTAATAATGGTATCAAAATGTATATAAACTTAATGATGACATGGAGAAAAAGCTCTATACATGCTTAAAAAATATTTTGGCAACACTTCGGAAAAGTTGGTCAAACTGTGGGGAAACTAGGATGCCATACTATTTGTGCAAAAGTTTGTCTAAACTTCCAAAGCAGCTATATTTGCAATATTCCATGTCTGTCATCAGGCAGATCCATTTTGCAAAGCTTCAAGCAGATCGATTTGTCCCGGTATAAAAAAGGCTACCTTATCAGTCTTTTCAGGAGAGTGAAGTTGTACTGAAAGACAACTGAGCTAAAATGATTGAAACAAACTGAACATTTGTTCAATCCCCTTTCAACTTTTTTGGAAGGTTCTGGCATTTCTAATCACCATCTATAGGAAGTGAAATGTGTCTTGTTAAAATAGGAAAAGTCCATCCACTGATTCAGTCAGAGTTTGCCCAAAATCATTAAGTTCTGAAAATACTAAAGTTACACCATATTGTCTTGAACTTTTATTTTGCTGTAATGAATGAGTATCAATAAACTTGCATAAACTTTAAATTTACCTGTATCCCCCTAAGTTATTGTCATCTCTGTTATATCACCGCCCCCTAAAATGCTGTCAAGACTTAAGATTGCCCTTCCTTCATTTGTTTTCTATGTTCTTTATAACTATAATCGTAACTATATTTTTTCTAATGTTCGCTTCTTTGTCCTAAAAAACTGTAGATAAAGTAAAAAAAGAGAAATATATCCATAATTACAATGTTCTTTGCCACTTATCCCTTTCAGGGTTATGATGGCAGGAACCTATCCTAGCTGACTTGGGCAAGAGGCAGGGGCATGCCTATGGGAGGAAACCAGAGTATCTGGAGAAGCTCACAAGTGCACAGGGAGAACAGGTGAATTCCACACAGGGAAGCTCCAACCAACTCAAGAATTTTGCACCAGCAGCCTTCTTTTTTAAAGCACCAGCACTAAAACTTGCACATTTAAAGCTTTATAAAAGTGGCGAATGAACAGCTGTAGGTTCTTAAGACATTTGCTAAAGTTCTGGTGCACAGAACTGAAGAAACATTTAAGGGTAAAGGTAAACTGTCTGTGCCATTTGGATCAGACTTTGGAGAGAACCATGAGTGCTTTCACACCAGCACTTTTCAGATTCCCAAACCTAACTCTGAACCATCTGACGTGTTCAAAAATTGACCTGGAACCTGAAAAGTTGGTTCACGGCTTGAAACAAAAAAAGGTAGCTCCACCACGTGGACCACGTCATCATCAGTGGGTGTGACGATCATTTAGTGGTCAAGTGAGGAGACAAAATGTATGATTGATGGCTGGATGAAAACAAAAACCTTAAGTTAAGCAACATATGAAAACAAGTCTTGTTTTTCTTTTGCTGCAAAAAAACCCATCTTGTTGCTGCTATTTTTATGCCTTTGGTTGATTATGGTGATGTGATATTTATGCAAGCTTCTTGTTGATGCCTTAAATCATTGCAGACTGTTTATCGTGGAGCTGTAACTCATCATTACACTCTGTATGAGTGAGTCTGGTGGGTCTCTCTGACCCTCGCAGACTGAATCATTGGCACAACCTGATTAACAAGGCTTTTCTTGATCTCCTTCCATCATACTTTAGTAACTGTTCTCATGTGTTCTGTCCCCAAAGTTTGTCTTAAAATGGGTAAAAGAAGCTTCAGATCTGCTGCTCCTGCAGACTGGAATCTGCTACAAGAAAAACTGTGTCTTGGAGAGCTGGTCTCTTTAAATCTTAAATGCAGATTAAAGGCTTTAGAGGAAGATGAAGCAGGCTGTAAATGCTTTGACTGAAAATTTTCTGGTCTGTGACTCTGGCTTTCACTGGTTGATATGTCTGTGTCTGAGTTGAAGGGATCCACCCTTTTGCTGGTGTTGTTTACTTCAGCTTGAGTAACACAGAATAACACCCTCCCACTTTTGTTCCACTTACACTGGTATGAACGCGGGCTGGTTTGGTCGAAAGCACCAAGATTCTGAGAATCCATAACCCTGCTGGAATGAAAGCCTTCACTGACATCTTAAAAACTTGATATTTTGCCCCACTCTAAGTTCATTACATTCTTTCAAGTGAGTCTTTGTTGAATAAATGTTGCTTAAAGGTGCTATGAGTAGAATCTATTACCGGCGAAAAAAAGGACTCTGCTACCCATGAGCACGCACGGCGACTGTCGTAATGCTGCGTTCCAGTAACCTCGGAAATGGGAGTGACATCATCTCCGACTTATCGGCGATCGAGTTGAAGTCGGAAAAAACATGCCGATCTACCAGGCTATTGTTAGCTGTTGTGAGCACGCCCTGCATTGTTGTATGAAGAATGTGATTATCACTATGGCAGCATTTTTGTAAATTTAAGTCTAACAATACGATGTATACAGCTGATCTAGAGCGACACACCCCAGTCAGAAGTGCAAATAAATTGATTATTACAGGAGCTAAATAACTGTTCACACTGGGGGCATCCATCTTCGATTGTCAACTTGGGGGTGGCGAGGTTTCACCGAGTTCCCAGTAGGAAATTCAGACTTTGGGGGACGTTCCAGCTGCAGTTTCCTACTCGGAACTCGGAAATTCCTACTTCTGACTTCAACTGGAATGCACCACAACACGTTACCGAAGCCAAAGCGTGTGTTTGTTGTGTTGTAGCCTGGACCTTCCTCAGAACTCTGCATTGCTTTACAACTTCTTTTTTCAACAACTTACAGGATGCAAAGTGACGAGGTAATGTATCTCTTTCTAGTTACGTAGCGGTAGTTTTTGATGTGTGACAACAAGCAATTTTTGGAAAAATTATCGTTAGTTGTAGCCGGCTATATATCACTACTTACAGCCCGGTGCTCTAAGACGTGTAATATAAATAATAAAATAATATAAATTTGCTCTAGTTTTAATTGTCTTGTTCCCGAAGTTGAGTATCCAGCCCTGTCCGACCCGACCAGAAGGCTAAAGAATAGCATTTATAGATAACCTATTTTGATGCTATAAAACTCATCTTAAAGTGTGCATTTCGATCAGGCATAAATCTAAAAGTGAGACTTTTTTGTAATTATTTAGAAACTCCTCACAGTCTCTTTAATAATAGTTATCACTTAGTTTATATAGATAATAACTTGTTAAAAGTGGGTCAGAACTTAAAAATATATATATTTGAAAAGATTTATGCATAGATCATCCCTGTCCTTGGATGTAATTTAATGTTATTGGTGCACAGCTCAACATGCAAAACATGGCTTCTAACACGCTGACCCCAAGTGGTATCTCAGTAACAGTCAAACCTCTGAACAGTCACAATCTAGAAACAGACACCCGAAAGGTCAGCCATCTGCCCCTGTTGTTAGGCAGCCATTGGATGGAACAGAATGATACAAGTGGTGTGTGTGTGTGTGTGTGTGTGTGAGTGTGTGTGTGTGTGTGTGTGTGGGTCTGGTTGGGTTGGTCATTTGCCAAATATCAGAGATTAAAGCTGGATAAAAAAACGTCTCTCAAACCGCCGTAAAACCTCTCCGACCACCGAGCAGATTCCACCCCTCACAGGAAATAATCATTTACAGAACATGAAGGAAGCGGCTATTACAGTTATTCCGTCACCCTCCCTTCCTGCTTCTGTCGGTGTCCCCACCCACCTCCACCCATTCCCCCACCTCTCCAGACCAACAAGGCACTCACCCTCCGCTTCCCCCTTCCCCTCACCCTCCACTCCAGGGACTGCCGTGCCAGGCGGGTGCAGGGTGACAGATGGCATACACCAACCTCCCCCTCCTCTCGCTCTACCCTCTCCCCCCTACTGCACCAGCCCCCCTCCGCCCGGCCCCCCCGGTGGCGCAGCGGCGGACCAGATCAGTGCCATTCTGTCTCATTAGAGCCTGGCTAATTAGCGTAGCCTCTTCCAGGGGAGAACGAACGAATGAGAGAGGGAGAGAGATGGAGGGATGGTGGGAGAGGGCGGTGTTGGTGGCGGTGCTGGAGTTCTGCGCTCTTCTGGTCATTGACGAGTCGGAGGGCTTTGAGCCCCGCGGTGCGCACGGCTCCCGGGGTGCTTGTTTTATGACAGCAGGGACTCTGATTCTACCCGCCGCGCGATTCCTCTCAGGAAGTGTCGGGGATGTTCGGACATAAAAGTCGTGTCAAAGGAATGCCCCCCAACCCTCGCCTACCCCACCCCTCGGCTAACCTCCCATCGCTCAGCTGAACATGAGCCGCCCTCTCTGCCAGGCTAGCCAACACAGCAAGCCTCCCCTGTTAGCGTGAATGAAAACAAAGCACGGTGGATTGCTAGAGAGCGCTGTAGCCCCAACTGAGCCAGTTAATAATGTTGACACCAACTCCAGGCTCTCCATATCATAGCTCACACCTCTGCAGGCTAAAATCAAAGGGGCTGCTTGGTGGATGGAGCTGCTGCTGCTGGCAGTGCCGGCGCTGGATTTGAACCAGTTGTGCGCAGATGTTTTCTCCCAGTCTGATATCTCCTGGAGCTAAATGAAGACAGAGTGTTCTTAGAGCGATTGATCAGATTAAATTATCAAGGGATGGATATGACTAATTCCTCTGATTGTATTAACCAATTTAGACCATTAGACCATTCAGGACCATCTAAAACAGGGATGGGCAACTTTGGTTAGTTAGAGCCGAAGTATTTTAATCCTCACTGCCAGTACATATCACGGCTGATAGGTTGGCTGAACACAGAATTCAAGACAATTTCAGCAACTTTTGTGATGAATTAACAGTTCTTTTGTGATTACTCAAGTTAACTTTATAGGACGGATGATATCATCGGTATCTGCAGATAGAAAAATCTAACTTTATCCAAAGATGATATTTTGGCCGCACAGGTCGGCCATACACATCCCATATGTTTGGCTTTAAAACTTGAAGAATGTTAAAATGCACCCTAATGTTTCACCTCATCCTCAAGCAGAAAAATAATATATTAAATATAAACAGTTTTACCTACACACAGAATTCAAGCCAGTTTCAGCAAAGTTTTCAATGCATTTTTAAATTATATTTAAATGGAACAAACCTTTTATATTATTAGCAGACATTATTCTATCCATATATATCCCAAAAATTGGCTGTTACATGTGCAGAATGACCAGATACTCCATAATTATTTACCTCATCATCACTTAATGAGCATCTCTATAGCGCAGAAGTATAATTTATCAAAGAATAAAATGTTGCTTTTCTTGCTTAACATCTGTTTCAAATATAAACAGACTGTCATTGTTCAAGAAACAGATCAGTGTTCCTTAAATAAAGGCTTTATGCTCTTAAAAAACGTCAATGCATATTAGTATTGATAAAACATTTAGAAATATCAGCATATTGCATATCAACAAAAATCCAATATTGTGCATCATGCATATTTTACAAACAATAGTATTTTTTATTTTACAAATGCATATTGGCATGCCTATATAATGGTTGCAGATGCAGTTACAGCCAATTATCACTCAATGTTTTGTTATTTTTCAATGTTTTCAAGTCTAAATTGATCACATTTTCTCTGTGTACTTAATTTCTTTATGTTATTAGTTTAATTGCTGTCTGAATTTTGGAAAAAGGGTATAGGAGTTTGCTCAGTTTTCCTGGAAATGTTTCTGTTGTCAGTGTTTTCATGGCTAAATTGATCACATTTTCTCTGTGTACTTACTATTTTATATCTCAAATCGACTGGCAGACCTCACTTATGCTGCAAGTCGAGCACCCACGAGTTGAAACATCCTCAGTAAACAACAAAATGTTGAAAAACAACCTCCCCACCTCAAAATCTGTATTTTTGAGCATCTGTGGCAAATAGATATGAAGTTGAAAATTTAAATTTAAATGTTAACTCTTGTCTTTGCCAAAAAAATTGAACAATTTCTCCCACTAATAGTCAAATCAAATCATTATCAGCCTCCTTTAACATGAAGTCACGTCTGTAAGGGTTAAAAACTGTCTTCGCAGTACCAACAATCAAAGTTGACATGAACAGAGCCGTCTAATCTGATAATGCTGCAGCGCTTAAGTTAGATTCACTGCTCTACAGCTACGTCTCTGAATATATGGCAGTAAAAGAGTGATTGAAATGCAACATCGAGTGAGCGAGGGGGGAGGGGGCAGTTAAGGGTGGCAGAGGCCTGCTGTGGTTACGAGTCCTAAGAGAGGACAGCGTGGCTGCGTTCCAGAAACCCCCCCAAACACACACATTCAGATGTGCTTGAGCAGAAACCATACTGATGCACAGAGAAGCTAACACACACCTAAATACAGTATATACACACTCAGCGGAGCATGAATCAATAACCAAACTCCTGTTTACTGTTTCCTCACCCAGAGGACAAACATCTCCTCTGACCTGATTTGACTCCACCTCTTTTATTCTCCCCCTCCTAACACTAATCTTCTCTTTCTAACTTTCCTTCTACATGAAGGAGGCAGATACACCGAACACAAATACATATGTAACACAAGCAAATCACCTGACCCTGTGCCTGTGTGAGCATGCTGGGAAATCCTACCCAGAGCTAAAGAAGCAGAAGTTGAACAGCACACCGAGCTGACAGCACCGTGCCAGCCTCTGGTGATGAGGCCTCTTCTCCACCCTCCCCCTACGATTATTTCCCTGGACCCCATATGGGCATCCTGCCAGTCCTGCCCATCCTCCATCCTCATCGCCATCCACATCCACGCTGCTCTCCCAACCTCCGTACCAGCAGTCTCTGCTGGCATGGCGCTCTGCTCCAGGCTAGGATAGTGGTTATTTTCTTCCTGTGAGGCTGCAGCCCCTCTCTGGGTTTCAGCTGCTGGTAACAACTCGTCGATTAAATATACATTTCCCTGTTCCTCACACAAAGTCAGCTGTTTGACACACTCAACACATACTATCCTGGAAAAAAGATCCTTTACAAACGATTATTTTCTAATATCTATAATTCTAACAGTGGAATCGATCTGAAATACACACATAACCAGAGCAGATATTTAATACTCTTTTTCTTGCTGAATTAAAGTGTTTACCTGTTTTAATAAATGATATTTTAATACTAAAGACCTTTAATCCAGATCAACCTCACCAACCTGAGCCCATTATAACCAATGAAGCTGTGATAGATGGCACATCATGGTGTAAACAGGACACCACTGTTTCAGGGCTTTAGAAAACTGTTTTCCAGCATGTTAATTTCACCGTAAAATCTTGCAATTTTATTCTAAATATTATTTTTAACACATACTGCATTATGTTATCATGTTAATGACTCTCTGTTATGTTTTATCTGACTATAGCTGAAAGAAAATGGCTGTATTCACTCATGCACAGGCAAATTTACTTTTTGAATTGTTGTGTATAGATTTTTATAAATGTTCAGTTGTGTTTTTTTTTCAATAATGCGTAACAATAATAATGAGATGATGAAAACATTAAGACTAGTTCATTTAAAGATGATGATAGATTTTCTTTTAACGTAGCTAAAAGCCTTCAGATAATGTCTCTTTATATTAACTGTTAAGTTATTTGAACAGTTGTTGTGGATCTTCTCTATTGTCGGACAAAAGCGTTAAAAAACATTACCACCCATTTTTATGATCCAACTGCAATGGCAAGACAGCAGGAAAAAACCTAATCATGATTATTTTAATTAATATGAGGATCATGATTATTGAATACAATAAGGGGTGGAAAGAGAACTCAAATATTGTTGTTTACTTAATGTTGTGTACAAGCATCACTCCTCTTGTAAAAGTAAATGATTACTTTTTTAAAGCTACCGTAAGTACTGAGTGTACTGAGAACTATTTTGCATTGTGTAAAAAGGACGACTGCTGGAGTCTGAGGAGTCTTACTGTTTATTGTTTCAGTATGACGCTTTAGTATTAATATTTGACTCATAATGTAACATCACCATGGAGCAGCCATGTCCCCTGATATATGACGAATAACATTTCAGATAAATGTACTGTGTATAATCTGAGTCATAGTTGTGCAGAAGCACACTGTGTTTCTAATAAAAGAACACAAACAGCTGGATATGGATCAGCCCTGTTATGTTAAAAGCTACCCTTAGATGAAAATGCATGTTTTAAAATTTAATGTAGTTTTGTAAATATTGAACCAACCAAGTTTCATCTGCATGTAAAAGCCCTGCCTTTCACAAATATGAACACAGAGTAAACTGGATTAAACAGATTTTCTTTTGTCAAGGACTTTTTTTACTAAACTGCCCGTCCTAATTTGCTCAAAATTTTGACATTAAAAGCTTTTAACTTCATGATAGCATGTGGTGCATGTTCTTATTATCATGAGTAATCTAGTTTTAAAATCATGAATTCAATATAATTCTAAATAACAGCATTTAGGATTTTTACCCTAATCGAGCAACCCTACTTCCTGCAGTGTTCTGAGATATTAAACTTTGTATAAATATTGTAATTTTCCTGTATTATTTGGTCAGTATTGATGTTTATGTTGTGCTTGTTTTCATTTAAATCTCTAAATATTTAAATCTTGTCCAATAGACGATGAATGAATAATGCTAAACTAAAGTTAACATGAAGTTAAAATAATAGAATCAATTGTTGGAAAACTTCTTAAACTTCTTTTGGCTTTTTTGTTGATGTTATTTCTCACTTTGTACTGATGCTATGAAAAAGAAATCTGGAAAAATAGATCCCACAAATGTTCTGAAGTAAAAGTAACTGTACTTAGAGCTGGGCGATTCACGATTGATTCAATGCGCCCACCCCATTTAAAATGAAATAACTACTCAATGTAAATTTATTTCCAAAATATACATTTAAAGTGCCTCCAGGTCACAAATCAACACAGAAATTGACACAAATCGCCTTTCACTGTAGTTTTATACACTTTTTTGAATTAACTATGAAGATAACAAAAAGCCTCTTAATAGAAAACTCAACTCGTGTTGTAAAAAATGTAAAAGTGTACAAAGTAATGAGAAAAGTGCCTCAAATCGGAATGTGACATAAACGGGTTGAATAAAAAAAATATTTAAACTCGAGTTTGAGGAAAAAATAATCGATTTGACTTGCCGACTTGATTTTCAAATCTTATCGATTTTTTGCCCAGGCCTAATTTTACTGCCTGCAAAATACATTTTAAAGTAGAAGTGAATTAAAAAAAAAGCCACATTAATTTGAATAACTGCAATCAGCTACTCACTGATTTTACAAAAAAATGATAGCAGAGGTTAAAATAAAAGTAAAATATGAAATCAATAATATAAAAAAATAACTCAATAATTGCTTAATCTTGCTTATTCTGTTGTCATGATCGTGGGAGGCTCAAACTGTAATTGAAACTGAAGCTAAATTGAACGATCAGCACTTCAAACCCTGATATTTGACTAAGTAAAAAGGCCAAAGCTGGATCTTTAGGAGGGTTTTTGCTGATGATAGCATGGGGCCTGTTTGATTTTCCAGGGTTCAGGGGTCTTGTTGGGGAGGAGCGGGCCTGCCCTGCCGCTGCTGGTAGCTGTGGTGATGCCGGCTGGGGTAGAAAGGGGGGAGACCAGCTGCCCGGGGAGCGCCCATTACGAGATGGAGCCAGAGATAAGTGCTCTCCCAGGCCCCCTTTCACAGGCATAATTAGCACACTTCTTATCTGCTGCTCAATTCACATTCACACCCGCCTGCCATGAATGGAACGTGAAAGAGAGGCAGAAAAATCGGGGAGGAATGGGAGAGGTAGAGGGGGCAAGACAGAGAGATGGGAGTAAAGTGGAAAAGGCATCAGTGGAACCCTTTTCCCAGACAATCCTTCATTTGAGCGGAGAAAGACGAGCTCTCCCCCCTTTCTCTTTCTCCATCCTTCCAAGGAGTCTTTGAACTCTTTAACAAAAACAGTGGTTTGTGCATCAAACTGCAATTTGGTAAAACAAAGCTATCTGGGGGTATAATCATCCTAATCAGCAAGAAAAAAATAAAGCCTTTGCAGATATTTCTAGATTATTCCGCCCTTGGTGATCTATTTTTCCCCTCATCTTCTTCATCAAGCACAATTGCGGAAATCTTCCCAACTCTGCCTCCGACAGACGCATGAAAACCTTTAATAATAACTCCTTAGTGCTCCATTTTTTAAATTACTTTTAATAAAGAGTTAAACTGAGGCTGTTTCCACCACACACAGGCTTGTATTGTGAGAGCGCCCTGCTCTCAGGGAGAAGATAACAGGGGCCCCATCGTCTTACCCGGCAGAGCTAATATAAACAGGTTTGTTTGGTGTCGAAACAGTGTCGACTGCTAAACTCCAAACCCACAATAAAGAGGACGTGTCATTATGGTGATAAATCAGTACAGAGATGCTTCGAGGCAAATTCTGCAACCAGGAAACCTCGATACTGTCGTGCTGAACGCTTTATAAATCTGAATATAGTTTCTGCGGCCTGGTTAAATCCAATTTTAAAAACAGATCTTTGAGGCTGCTCTTCTCCGAAAGAATAGAAATCCCAAGCTTGTTCTCAATTCTCTAACTTAATCACTCATTTTACTGAAGAATAAGAAAACTGAACCCTTATGTGAGTTTTTACCAACAGCAGTCATAGATAAGGATGCAGGATGTTGTCGACACATTATTGAAAATGGAAGATATTAGTTTAAAAAGTGGAATATCATTGTTGGTGGACTTCAAAATTAGTGTCAATATTTACAGCTGATATTTTGGCCATAATTATTAGCGATACATTAGACATATATTGGCTAAAATGTAGCACCATACCTCATGCTATTACTGCTGGACGTTCGCATTTTAGAAACAATTTTTTCTTCTATTAGAGGAAGAAACGTTGTTTTCCTAGGTCAACATTATTTTCTGACATTTATACACTTTCAAAATGAGGGGAAAAGGTCAGTTTTATCATGGGAGATACCTAATACTTTTTCCATAGTATAAATGTATTAGCAATGCTAAAGTTTGGAAATATTAGCAAATTGGATATCTGCAAAAATCCAATATTGTGAGCCCCTAACAATAGCAATTTGTGC
Organism: Scarus forsteni; assembly: GCA_036419115.1. Lineage (NCBI taxonomy): Eukaryota > Metazoa > Chordata > Actinopteri > Labriformes > Labridae > Scarus > Scarus forsteni. Next base: position 6,344,277 of record JAZDUH010000508.1, read on the forward strand.
TTTATTGAGTTCTATGCCCCCAAAAAAACATTATAAGAAAAATAAAAAAATAGAAATTACCATTTACTTAGATTTATATTTTTGTATTTTATCCATAGTGGAGGGTAAGGCTGCTGAGCTAAGACAAAACTCCTAGTTGCTGACAATAATAATAGATATTGAAATCATGATCATGAGACATGATTACTCACTGACTTTAAAATATGCACCAAATGCTTTCATTGAACATATTTACTTTTAGTGCTATCACTTCAGCATTAAAGAAAAGGCAATCCAGAGAACTAAACTTGTAAAAACACAATCATGCTAATAATATTTATGTGGAAAAAAGTCCAACATGTCATGTTACACAGTAAGTTATAAATCTTGATTACTTTGTTTTTATAAATGTGGAAAGCAGTAAATATAATCAAGATTAAACTTGAATGCATTTCCCAGCTCTACTGGAGATACCATGGGTGGACTTGGAAAGGGCCACAGAGAGCAGGCGAGGGCGTGTGGTAAAGTCTGGAGCTCAAAGAATTGAACAGCTCGTACGGGACGAGAGATTCAATAGATGGTACAGTAATTGCATGTTTGCAACTCACTGTGCTACCAACAGAAGTTACTCTTTGCAGATGTATTCCATTCATACAGGTGTCATGCTGATTTTAGGTTTCTGTTTTTCAAACGAAAAAAATTCAGTATAAAAGGAAATTTTGTCTTGTTGAACCCAGTTCAGTGGAAATATCCATTTTTATTTGGCTATATCGACAAAGATTTGAATGCATCCAAGTCTGCACAACAAACTGTGTAACTACCAACTTTTCTGAAGTAAATTATCTTGGCCTTTACTGACATTAACTGCTTTTAGTGTTGACAAAAAGGCCTTGAAAGGATGACAAAATATAGCCAACCTTCCTCTGGGTCAGGCCGAACAATATACCATGATCGTTTCTATACCGAGATATGAACATTCAAGATATTATTCATCAAAAAAGTAATGATATAACAATGTAGATTTATTTATTATAAATAAAACTGCACTCTACACATTGTTTTGTATTATGTTTTTATTTTTCTGAAAAATGCGTAGTTTTTACCAAACCTGTAGTCATATTGTGTTGTTTTGATATCAAGATATTTGGTATGAATATCAAGATATGAAATTTTGTCCACATCGTTCAGCCCTACCTCTAAGTTTACTGTAGCAACATATTTTTTGACATCTGCATTCTGACATTAATGTCATTTAAACTCAGTTTGTTTGTTCTTGCTTGGAATATAAAATAAGATTTTCATAGCATGTATGTGATTAAATAGTGTCATGTTCTCCTGTCCCTCCTCTTTCAAGGGGCTGAGAGGAAATCCAGAGAGGCCTCAACACCCATAAAAATGTTTGTGCATTAAGAGTCCGAAAGCACATGCTCCTCATATCAAGTTTTGACCTTTTTTGACATAAACAGAAAATTATACAGAGTAGGGATGCTCTTTCTCTACTCAGAGTCCACCAGCGTTTGGGATCTATGAGCAGGTATTGTTGTATGTTTTGAATTTCAGTTATGGATTTATGGAGCATCGAAACTGCTAAGCAACTTTGCAACAGAAGTAACGGCTGATTTTGTGAAATGCTGGACTGCATGACGTTAAGGCTGTTTCTTAAATAGTAAAAGTACAAGAAGAAAGAAGTGAAATCTGTCTTTTTCATCAACATAGTTCAGCTTCCCTCTCTTGATTGCAGATGTTACAGCACTTATCTTCCATGTTTAGCGTGTTTTAGTACCTGGCTCTTGGACGCAGCCACCTTGGCGAACAGGGCCTGGGACACTTTCGCCCTCTTCATCTCCTGCTGGATCTCGTCGTAGATGGTGGAGTTGATGTTGAGGATGCAGCTCTCGGTTTTGCCGTTCCACTCACTGGGAAGAGGCGATGGTTTTACCTTGATTGAACAGAGTAAAAAAAAGAGGGACATTAAGACAAACCAGCTTAAAAAATCATGATTTTCAGCTTAACTTTGTACTTTAAATGCAGGTGCATTCAAGTGATCCTGGCTGTGTTCATAGAATAGGTCACTCTGCAGGCAGGTAATAAAGCTGTGCAGTTTCCGATCTGCTCTACTTCTGTCATTATTATTTATGTTTAAAAAATATCACAATGCAGACTCAGCTCAAGCTTTAGCTTCCTGCTCAGACTGCCACCATGCTGCAAAATGACCATAAGAAGTAAAACCACAAATGCAGGAACTTAGACTTGGTAGCTGAGCAATGGTGAATACTAACTATGAACTATTTGGTACAAAAGGTGACCAAAATCAGGAGGCTTGTGCCCAAAAATTCAGTAAATATGTTTCAGACCTAACAGAGGCGATTAATAGAATTGTTTTTACACTGCAGAGCCAAAGACAACCATCACAGGTGAAGAATATTAAACTCTATTTTTTGTTTTGTTAAAGCCCAATAGCAGGGGGGATTGTAAAAAGAAATCAAGTAACATTGCTCACTCAAAAAAAGTGAAGTGTCATGATTGTGCACAAGCATGAGGACAGAACACATTTGAATGCTCACATTGCAACATTACATTCCTGCTGGTTTATTCTGCTGTCAAATGATAAATATACAAAAATCTACTGATCATGATGGTCTTTCTGCAGATTTGATATGACCCTTTTAAAATCAAGGTCATGACTTTTTCAGGACCTGCAGATACCTAGTAAAATTTGCACTCAGGTTTTTTAAGCCAGGGCTGGAAATTAGAACCAGCCACCTGCCAAATGCGGGTGTTTTATTGGGCATCTGGTGATCCAAAAAAATGTGACATAAGTCAGAAAACAACACAACATTAGCATTTGCAAAAGTACAAAATAAAACTCACACTATCCAGCATGATATGACTGTGATGACCTTACTCATATACTGAAAGGGTCATAAACTTTAAAATCAGTACATTAACTAGAAAAGCACTTGGAGTCCACAGTCCTCACCCATATTGTAATTTTCACCGTAAATATTAATCCTACCTTTTTTTCACCTAAATATTTAGATTCCTTGACCATGAAAACATAACATTAGTAATTGGATTCTTGATTATATCTATTTTAGTTCTGTAGTTATTTACGAAAATCATATATTTCGTCATGGCATTTTTCTTCCGGATCTAGCTTCAAAGTTTTTGAAGATACAACAAATCTGATTGAACACTTCGGATTCCACAGTATCTTAGCTATATTTTGGTGTTTGTTGCAAGTCTATGTCTTTATTTGTTCCCTTGCTATGATAGAAATTCCCAGGATATCTAAATTTTCTTGTTCTGGATCAGAGAATCCGGAATTTTACCAGGATCCAGATCAGTCTTTTATATCTTGTAGAACCTGTTGGAAACTTGTCCTGTATTTTTTTTCCAAATGCCCTAACTATTTTTTGTGGAGTAATATGCACAACTGCCAAAAATGGTCCTATCTCGCATTGTTAAAGAATCCTTTTTAAAATTCCAGGATCCAGACGGTAATACGGCCACAATGAAATCATTTGTTCCTTGTCCCAATCCGGACATTTCCTGAGAATTTCATCGAATCTGTCCATAACTTTTTGAGCTATGTTGCTAACAGAGAAACAAACAAACTAACTAACAAACAGACACCGACAATAACATAGCCTGCTTGGCGGAGGTAACTATGTTTTCTCTCAGGTTTTTGAGGATTGTGCTTAAAAGAGACAAATCTGCCTTAAAGTACTCACATAAAGTAACAAAATTAAACTTTTATCGTCTTCATGAGCAATAAAAAGGTCATGTAACTTTTTTGGGGGTCAGTCTCAATCAATCAATCAATCTGAACGTAATGTAGAACTAAATAATAAAAAATGTAATCTCAAGTCACTTTACAATAGAGACAGCTGAAGCCATACCCTTCACTTTAGAGATGAAGTGATGAAATGTATATATACAAATACATTAAAAAAAATGTATAAACACATATACATCCAGAGATGTATTCATCCAGGCAGAGACCTGGGGACTAAAATAACATTAGTCTCTGCTGAATATAGATGCATCTAATACTTCATATACTGTACAATGATTGTAAACTAGAGATGCATGATGTTAGATATAACAGTGGCATCTAGTTGGACTGCAGTTAAATTTGATTTTTAAATTGCTAAAACATTTCCCATCACAAAATAACACATCACTAAGCCTTGATCACATTGTTATAGATGGTTACATCATGCTGCAGGTTAATATAAAGTTACTGAGTTTCTGGTAGACTTTTTATATCTATCAGGCAGGAAGGCAAAAAATGTTCTTTTCCATCCTGTTTGAGACCTTGAATCAATCACAAAATTGCACTGAAAATAACATTCAATAATCATTTGAACTGGTGAGCTTTGAAGAAGCAGAAATTGTTCAAGACAGACACTGATAGAAAATGCACATATTAAAGACACATTTTTCTCTAAAGAACAATGACCTGCTTATCAAACATGAAACTTGGCAATCATCAGTTATAGTGGATAATAAGCTTTTGTGTGTTTTTACTGACTATTAAAATGTGTTCATTCAGAGGTGGAGGTGGAGCGGTGAGGTGAGGGTGCAGTTGTTTGCTCACAGGAGAAATGCCCACAGGGATCCGGGGATTCCAGTCCTCGGGCCTCACACTGTTGCAGTCTTCCCTCCGAGGCTGCAAGACAAGACAACCGCACTTCAGGCTCACATTTACAAGGAGTAATCTGGCTAAACACTCAGCCAGTCACCCTTCCCTCTCACGTCACTTCTCTCAAAAACACTCAGATGAAATGTTATTATTCTCGCATCAAGCCGGTGATTAAAAAATAAATGCAAGTCAAGTGAAATCAAATCATCTTCATTTAGCGGCTTGTTGCATCTTGACAAAAATCCTTTGACAAAGTAACAAGTATCCTAATAAAAGCACAACCAAAGAACCATTAGCATATGAATCATCCATATGAGCCCTGTGAAAGGAGAGGGTTGGGTATGAGTACAAGTACACAGCAATAAAATAAACCATAATAACCCCAACAGACACCAGCTTGTGATACAACCCTCGCTTATAAAAGTATATATATTCAAGTATTGGTCTAGACACTTAATATGAGCTTCTTCATCTGTTAAAAACAATCTCTTAATCCTTAAATTTGTGGTGAAACTGGAATGTTGGATCTTTCCGCTGCCTTTCAACCTTTTTTTTTTTTTTTTTTACGACTGCTTGACTTGGGCTTGTCAGACGAAGCGGTAGGTTACCGTGTCAGGCTAATTGTTAAGGCCGGGACGTGCACTAACTGGCTTTGGAGGAGTTGAGCCGACCCATCAGACACACGTGTGAGAAACATACCTCTGCATCTGTTTTTACGAGGCCAATAAAAAGCCTCCTCTGTCTCGGGCTCAATTGCCACCCTGGCTGATTTATGTGCTTAAATTCACACCGCATTGCTCCATAGGAGAGGCTGGCAGATGGCCAGGTGTATGAGTGTGTGTTTGTGGGTGAGTGAATTGCCTTGTGTAGAAACAGGTCTATATGATAAATGTCAATGGGTTTAAGTCATACAGGTGAAGTGTATTAGGCATCTATATATTCCACTGATGTGCCAACACTGTTCTGAGTGATGTGCAAATAAAAAAACACAAACACGAGGCGTTCAGTTCCTGGTCATGTTTGAAATCTTTACAGATTGTACGCAGTGTGGAAGTCATTGTGTTTACTGTTCAGCTTGCAAATGTATTCCTGCTCTGTTATCAATCTCCACAGCTCTGTAAGCTGCTCTCTGATATGCTAAAAGGGCCTCCAAACATTAATTCTGTAAGTACATCAGTGATCTCTAACACACCTGATGTGATTATTGAAAATATCAAAATTTGGAGTTGTAATTCTCCGTCTTTGCTTCTGGGATTTTAGTGAAAAAGGCTTGTAGTACAAGCCAGACACTCTTTTTCTCTCTTTAATTCCTTTGCAGGAGTCCACCCTCTCAGGATGGCGACACACACCAGACAATTTTAAGCCCAATTTTGGGCTCACCTAGCTTGTAGCAACTGAGTATTTTTCAGAATTACTCTCAGTGTGTGATGTCAGGATGATTATTTTTTAGGGATGTGCAGACCAAGTACAATTAAGGATGTAAATATAAATACTCAATAATGCCACCAGAGTTCATGGTTGATTTTGATAAGTGTGTTTTGCTTTCTCTACATTTCCTGAACCTCTCCTCTTGACATTTAAATGGCCTGCATTTTGCCTGAACTCAGGGTCATGTGTTTGCTTTTGATGAGTGTTCATGTTCACTTCTGTTCAAAAACCCCTTTTGTTTTCACACACTGAGTGCTCCTGATCCAGCTGTATTCTCTCTAGGGATGGGAATTGACAACTGAGTTGACGTGATTTTAATGACAACCATGCTGTCATCAATTCTGCATATTGATCCAATTCCTATTTGATTCCCTTATCGATTCCTTTGGATTATCTGAGAAAAAACAGAGATTCTTAGAATCAACAATGCCAGACACATGGTTCTCCAGATATTGATTGCTTTTCAGCAAAGACACATGTTTCAGTTTGTTGTTGGTTCTTTCAACATTGTTTGAACGCACACAGGAGATTGTGATGTTGGCATCATATTGTGTTAAATTAAGCAACGCTGTAGTAACTGAATATCTTCTGGTATTTGGGTGTTTTTTCAAAAAACATTCCAGTTTGATTTTTAGGAAAAGCAACAGTCTTAATGGTTAATAGTCTTTTCAGTGCTGTTCATAGCCATGTTGACAACAACTCTGCATTCTGCACAGAGCTTTCTGCAACCCCGAGCCAATGGATTTAACAGATGGGGAAACAATGGTAGGACATCACAACAAAGAAGCTACTGTTGGCTAAAACACTTAACCGCAGAAATGACTCCAACTTCACCTACTTGTACTATTGACAAGCTTACATGCTGCGAGATGACCATGTGGACTGTATTTGAAATGTTTTATGGTTTAGGTACCACTATTTTGCTTGGTTTGACAAAAGTAGATAATACTGGTGTTGATATTTGTGCTTCCCAAATCATTTTCCTGCTTACAGTGGAGTCAAAGTCTCCATAATCTTGAATCAGATTAAATACATTCATTTAACTTTATCATGGTAAATTATATTGTATTTTTTTATTGGACCTTGGGCCTTGCAGACATAACAGTAGACTATCAGCACCCCAAATAAAATCAAACATTGTGATAGGTACAATTTTAGGTAAGGCTGCCTGTTTGACTTTGATATGCCTGTTAGTGTGTTTTACAAGTCTTCTGTCTGATATGAGCACTTCTATGCACAAAACAACACATCTGCAGCATTATGACTTCATGCTCTTCTCCTGTAATCATTACAAGCAACAGCTTGAAATGGCTTCTTTCCCTGCCCTCCCAAATAGACCTACCAGTGTGACTTCACACCATTGTTCCATCAGCTGCTGTCAAACCCAGAGCAAAGCGTAGACTGTAGAGACACTCTGGAGAGAATGCAGAGCCACTGAAACTATGTCAGTAAACTTGCTGGACTGGCTAATTAGTGTAAAGTAGACCATTCAACCAATCAGGGTGTACTGGACCAACTGGGGAAAGATGGTCTTAATGCAACAGGAGCTTTTTTTCTTTACATTAGTGATTGTAAACATACACTTATAGTTAATGGAATAATACATGAACCTGAGTTAAGGCAAAATATAGGCCCTTAAAGATTCTGTAGCATTGACAGTAAAGTTAATTGAAATTAAGTGATGGAATTATGACTAATCTTAAATGAAGGATTTGTTGTGGAGTAACTTCTCAGCTGATTATTTTTTATTGAAACAAATACTCTTATTGATAATCCTTTCTGAACAAGTCTTCATTGGAAGCAACAGAGATTTTTTTGTGTTACTTGGTGAAGGATGCTACTGTGTTTGTTGACAGAACTTGGAAAAACAAACATATTCTTCTTAAAAGAACTGATATATCATGTATTTTAATGTCAAACTCCCATCTTCTAGCATCTTTGGTCTCGTTAATCTCAGTTTGATGAACAGCAAACACATATCTCTTCAGTTTTTTATTCTCAAATATTTACTTTTAGCTTGCTATTGTTCCTTTTTTGTCATGAAACAGACACAGTGCCATAAAATAGACACTTCTGTACCCCCCATAAGGGTTTAAAAACTATCCAGAGTGCTTCCAGCTGAACTCTAAGTCTCCTCCCTGTATTGACACAGCCTCTCATTGTAAAGATGAGCTGTCAACTGCAAAGTGGCCCTGCTAAAGTTCAGCACGGCTGCTCCAGAAAGAAACTCTTTCTTCCCCCTTTTTGAGAGAACAGTAACTGCCGTCCTGCTGAGTAATCCCAGGAGGAGTTTTTATATCAGAGATGGGTGGGCCTGCTCTTTCTGTCTGTCCCCCTCACATAAATAAAAGCCAAAACATCGGCGAGGACAGCACAGAGGAGGCTTTGTCCGCCACCTCTCACCTCCCAGATGCAGCTGACCGCACTTCAAATGGCTTAAGTGGTCCAAAGTTGCCACATACCTTTCAGCTGAGAGACACTGATTTGCTGTGAGGGTGGAAAGTGGTGCCGTGGTGCGCCGAGATTTTTGAGAGGGGACAGACTACGAGATGTTTGATCTTTCACAGAGCTCGTCATCACAGAGTGAGCTTTATTTTAACAAGAGGGAGGGCTGTTAATGCCGCCTAATGCACAGTAAAAGGTCAAAATTAGCACAAAAAATTATCCATCATTTATGCACCATTCCCACCTGTGTATGAGTGAGGGGATGATGTAGGGCTGATTTACATGCAGGGAGAATGTAACGCTCGTTTTCTATTGAGCGTGTTGACTGAACAAACGGGCTTTTATTTGTTCCACATGTTTCTCGACAGGTTGTAGCCTGAGTCAATGGAGGGGAATGTGAGGTGTGAAACAACACAATGTGCCTGGGTGGTGCTTGTAGTCATGTTTGCTGTCGTCACATGTAAACACAATGTTCACTTGAGTTCATAACAAATGTTGTTAATTTGACTTTAAAATAGCCCACGAAACAGTACTGGCACATTTTAAAGAGAGGGTAATGTTAAAAATAAGTGTTTTTCAAGCTTTCTGCAGACTGCCTGACATCAATTGTGTTTGTTACACATGTCTTTGGATACGGTCCATGATTAAACCACAGGCAGACAAAAACATTCAGTCATCTCCAACACTCTCCAACCTGCTCCCACACCTGCATACCTGTTCTTCAGCACATAAACACTTCCACTAAATAATAAGATCAATAAACAGACAACCAGACAGTTGACGGGACTGGATCTATTCTTAGATTCCCGCCATGTTCTAACCTTGATACAGTATCTTGCTTTGTAATAACTCTACTATATACTTCTACCAGTCCAATTTAAAGTTCCTCAATTTTTAGCCAATGGAATATTCATATCTTAATAGTATGATTTTTTTTAATTATCTTTTTATTGGAGAAATTAAGCATACAAATATATATTTTTGTATATACACAACCTTTTCAGTATTAGTTAACATTATTTTACATCGGTTTCCTCTTTTCCCCTTTTTTTATGTATAAACATATGAAAACTAATGAACCAAGGCGGCTTACACAGTATATCATCAGGAAGAAAAAACATAATAAAATAAAATTTGAATAATTATAATAAAATTAGTTACAGTTACTACATTCATTTTTGTGTCAGGGAAACAAACTCAATCCATTTTGCCCAAATTTGGTCGAACTTAACTTTTTGAATTCTCCGGCAGTAAGTCAATTTTTCCATTTTGTAAATCTCAGAAATGATTTCAAACCACTCCTTCAATGTGGGAGGTGATGGAGTCTGATTTTTTTTAAATGTTTTTCTTTGCCATACAGCTCAATCACTACTGCTCTGTAGGTCAAATTTATAACACAGGATTAGATTAGATTAGATAGAACTTTACTCGTCCCTTTGGGAAACTCACTCAGGGAAATTAGGATTCCAATAGCAGTTTGAAAAGTAGACAGATATAAGCAAAAATATAAAATCTGAAAAACAAAACAAAAAATGGCTGCTGACTGGCTACTGCTGCTTCCCGTCTTCTGGCTTCCTGTCTTAGCCGATACTATTCTTTATCTTCAGTATGGCACTTAAAGGTACACCATATTTCTTCTTAATCTAAGAAAAAGCCAAGAAACATATTTTTCTCCACTAATTTGACAAATAAAAATAAACTAAAGGCAGCTTAAGCTTCATTTGATCGCATCACAAAGTGTAAAAACAGGTTAATTGGACATTTTATTAACCCATTCAGTTTTCATACTGCATTGAATTTGATTCAACTTGCTTGTGCACTCCCAACTACCTTCTGTTGCTTTTAACGACTCATTGGCACGAAATGTTTTCACTTTGACCTGTTGGTGATAACCTAAGACCCCAATGATGCCATTGTGTTTAACACCAGCTTCCTGTGGTTACCATTTTGAATCACAGCGTGTGACGTGAGCAAAATTGGGTTCAATGACTTCAGGGACAGAGTAAACTACATCTGCAAAAAGTGTGCCTCAAACTATTTTAAACTGAATAAGGTTTTGCCAAAACAGTGTTCAATTCCTTAGGAGACTTTCTGGAAAGTGACCATTTGATCTGAGGATGGCATTAAGTGTTTGAGTAGTTGTAAAAATGTAAACCAAGGTTCAAGACTCACTTCTGAATGACTGTCTGGCTCTTTAATTAATTAAAGAAATATTTTAGTTACATCTTAAATTACAACACTGTATTGTAACAACTGAGAACATTTTTTCAATATTTTATCTTCTATTTTCCTCAATGTTTTTTTGGTCTTATCTTTTTAGTGTTTCATTGATTCTCTTAATAAATGCTTCTTTCTGATGCATGCCTTCATCCTTTGTTACTACGCTCTGATCTGTTGTGTGAGGCACTTGTGTTTGCCTTGTTGCTTAAATGTGTTGGATAAACAAACTTGGCATGCCTTGTTTTTTTTAATTCTTTTATCTTTTCTCCCATTATTAATATGTGTTATGTGAATCTCTGTAAGTTGGGTTATAGATGTGTTTTTTTCTGTTTGGCATTGGCTCAAGCACTTCCACTTAGATGCAGTTTGTAGTTATGTCTGTTTTTTAAATTAGAATAATTTCATCATAGAAGCAGGTGAATGTGTGGGGCATTTTAGCGTGTGCTGTTTAGGCTTGTGTTTTATGGTATTGTGCTGTATCATAAGGGTCGTGAGGAAGTATTGGTACACCAGTGAATAGTATCAGTATTCAGTTCCAGAAAGTTGATATTTTATTTGTTAATAATTATAAGAAATTCTTGACGTATTTTGTAGTTCAACATCCATCTTCTGTTTAGCTGCAGGGTTGAGCCATTTGACTCTTAGTGCCACTTAGTATCAAAATTAGGCATATCCATGATGTAAGAGTAATGGTTAATATAGATTAAACTGATTTACTGTATTTTTATTCACATAATTATGCATAAATATATATTTTTAAATAGGCTGTTTATTGATACAATTGTGATAAATCAACCCACTTATGGTTTCATGATATATCCAGGTCTGGTTTGGATTCAGTCCAGTTCAATATGTTTAATTCTGATCTTGGGGTGGGAAATGGAGCTGGAAGGGCAAAAGCATGAGTAGAGCAAGATTGTAAACAAAGACCAATATTGGAGGACTTCCAGCACTCCTGTACTCCATAGAGCATTGTTTGGTGTGGACATTATGTACAGCAACAAATCGCTTAAAATCCATGGCTTATTTTAAATGAAATTCCTCCGTTGTCTGCACAGTAATGCTGCATGACTTCCTAAGCTTTCCTGTGCTTCATTTTGAACGTTCTCTTGCTGTCCTTGGATCCAAATGAATTTTCTCACAATGACAAAATCTATGAGATGGCGGGCAGCTCTTTCGCCTCTGTCCCCTCCGTCGTTGTGAGAATGTCACAGAAGTTTTGCACATATACGACCCTGCCTAACCAACAAAAATCCAAAAATGAAGCAGGTAGTCGTGCAGCCAAGTGTGCAGATACCACAAATGGAAAAGCACTATAAATCTTGCGTACCTGGACTGGTCGGCTGGGTGGAGTGCTGATAAGAGGAGCGGCGCCCATTGCTGAGGCTGCAGTCAGGCTGCGCTCCCTCTCCTCCTGATAGATACGGTCGCGCTCGGCCTCTGGCAACTGCAGGAAGTTCTGCATGGCACGCAGGTTGACCAGCAGGGACTGGGACGCTGTTTTAGGGTCTTCCTCTTTGCGAAGAATCTCAGACAGCAAGCCCTTCAAGATTGGGTCAGAGAACAGAAGAGGAATCAGAGTGAGGATATATAAAGAAGTAGATGTCTGTTAATTCTCAGCCATCCAGGGTCATGGTAATCCAGCACTCACTATAAAGGGGCAGCTGGTCTTGGTTAAGGTTATTAAAGATGTATTATCTTTCCCATGAAAGCTTCTGCAGAGCAAAAAGCAAAAAACAGCTTCAAGAACCTTCACCTGGTCCAGTTTGTAGAAATAGCCGATTTGTCAAAATACCAGAAATTTGGATATTAAGGTGTTTGAAAAATGTGATATAAAAAAAGAAGCAATTTACTGAATATTTTAATAACTGCAAAAAGAAAAGGGAGCAAAGACTGAAGGTAATATTGATCAAAAGGCAGGAAAACAAGTCCTCAGTCCAGTCTTGGATGGCAAAAAGTCTTAATTGGACCTCGACTACAGCCCATGACTTGCTTATACTTTGTCACATGTTACTCTGCAGATCTTGGACATTTTTTAAGAGCCATATGTTTCTTTGGATAAGAACTACTCATCTGAAATATGAAATCTTCAACAGCGGGCAATCAGTGTGTCCTCTGTTTACTTTCAATAGCGCTCAATTCCATCATTATGAGACGGCGATGACTCCATTATCAGAGCCGTGTGATTGGGCCTTTTCATCCGCTCTTGGCCACACACTGTGCAAACCATCTCCTCGCTTCTCTCCCCATCAATAGGTGTGATTTGGTAATAAAACTAGGTGATGGGAAAAACATGCTTGTGCTATCACTTTTATTTATTTTGATTTTGTTAGAGTGCTTGGGAAATGAGTGTAGCTGCAAATTAAAGATGGGCAATAAGGACCAAAAACTACATCCCAATATACTTCATTTTTTATCTGTTAAGAGATAGTAATGGAATCCTAATATGTGTGGAGTGTACCAAGGACAGCCGAGTACATCCTCTGTGTTTTGTCACATGGAACAGAATAAAGTAAATCAAGGAGCAAGCTGGCTGAAGAGAGTAGCATATAAAGCCATGGCAACATTAGGCAAAGCTTGAAGTTAGATGGATACCAGAAATGGAGGACCAACTTGTTGATTTGTAACATAACACAAGCATCTACAGAGCATTACCTGTAAATCATATCAAATAAACTGATAGGGAGAGGAGCTGCATAGAAATCCCAACCGCAGGGGACATTAATGGAAGCTGTCCACTAGTATTAGGGGAAGCAGGGGAAGCCCAGGTTGTTGGTGGATGAATCAGTTGGTGTGTGGAGCGCTATGTATACCATGAGGCATACCACTCTCTCACTGTTTCAGAGTTTGTTAAGATTTTAAAAGTCTGTAGGTGTTTCAGGCTCTGTTGGAGTATAATTCATGCTTTTCTCCCAACTTCACCAAAAACAGCTTTCTTTCATTTAAGACAGGTTCAACTTAGGCCATAAACTTCTTTTTAACCTTGAGCAGAGGGACGCCTAAGTTGGGATTGGTTCAATAAGACTGTGATGTCAAGTTAAGGCTAGTACTGGGGTGTTGCTGTAGTTTCAGAACTCTATTAGAATGTTCTTTTTTAAACAGAATTGATCTTTAAATAAAACAACATAAACAAATGGTCCCTCTAAATGGAACAGTACTTGCAATCAACAAGGATTTCCCTGTTACTGGTTCTAACAGTAAACTTGTGGTGCCCCTCTTGTGAGATTAATATTGTTTCATGCCGCCCCACCGCCCCCATCACAACTTTTTTTAATGCGCTAGTTGAAGTTTTTTCAAAGACAAACAGGTATACTAAAGTCCCCATGAATTATAATAAATATTTTGACTCTAATTCTCTCTGTAAAAATATAAAAAAGAGTCAGTGAAACATAATATCCCTATTTCTTTCGAGAGTAAAGTCAAGGGTTTAATTTTTATGTTAAACAATGGCCAAAACACGCCAACAGGCCTGTTGTTACTCTGCCACATTGATTTTTATATAAATCCCCCCTCTAATTAACCTGACACATCATATAGACCGTTCAGTATATCCCACTAGTCCATCTGGGACAGAGTCCATAGAATGAGTTCAGAAACATATCCGGCAGATGATTGGATGATCATCCCGTCAAGAAAATGTATCACAGGCCAATCAGAATTATGTAGTAGGCGGCACTACTGCACTACAGAACATTAGCCATGGAAGTGAAGCAAAAATTCTAGAAAATATAGAAAAGTTTCTCATGTTGATATGTTTTTAATTTAATAAAGAAAAAATCTGATGAAACAGCCACAAAAGCTGTTAGCATCTATGCTAATCTCTGTACGTGCAGTCACTTCCTGCTCTGAAGGATTTGATTGGACCATGTTGTTTTGGGCGACTCACAGTCATTGTAGACTGGAGCTTGGCATGATGGATCTGTCTGATTACAGACAATAAATCAGGCAGATCCAGCTTCTGCGCAAGGTTAACCTCTAACATGGGACGTAGGAAATCACAGTGCACAATTCTGGATTAGAAGGGGCGCATGCGCAGACAAGTCCCCCCAATTATTTGCGAAACAGTGTTGTAAGCAACCTTTGTACTGATCATTCGGCTTGCCATCTATGTTTGTAACCATCATAATAATGCACTCTAGATCAAAATGAACCTTTCTCTTTCCCTGTTTCTAGTTAAAAAGTATCCATATGTCTCTATACCTCTTTACATTTGCCCAGCCCTCCTGCAAATATAATCTTGGCGTCAACTGCTTGCCTATTAAAATGTACACAACTCTGAGTGTCATACTGAATAAGGTATGTTTGTGGTTTCCAAACATGTGTGAACAAGTGCAATCTGACTGTGGGTGAGGTTTGTATGGTGAAGGGGACTGCGTGCTTAATGCACACAAGTATTCAGGGGATAGATTAGTGGCATTTATGTTTTCACTGTCTGTCGGTGTCTGCATTCTTCAGGGTGTGCATCATTCTTTGCCATCAGACTTTACTGTTTATCTCCCTGGTCAATCAGCTTCCTCTCTAAAGTGACAAAAAAAAAGCCTGCCGCAGAGACATAAGCCCTTCATGTCACCACTCAACACCCCCTCCCCTGCTGTCTTTTTATTAACACAGACTCGTGAAGGAACCACAAGCCTAATAAATAATCCTCCAAAGGCAAACTCTCCAACGGCACATTGAGCTAATTCCTCATATCAGCCACAGATAAGACTCTGTTTGTGTGGGAGCTCACCAATCTGCACAAAAACACCACTCTCTCTCTCTCATTCACACACACACTTATTATTGGGGCAGGAGGGGGATGTTGTATGTTTTAGGTCTAATAGATCCGTATCAGTTTCAGTGTTTTTTCCCCTTTCATACGCAGCAACTTCAAAGCAAATGGAGTCGTAATGAGGTTCGCCGTCACCTCCTTCCACCCCCTTTAATACAGACGGTTTGTCTTAAAACATTATCGCTGCCTTCTGTTTGTGAGAGAGAGTGTGTGTTTGTGTGCGAGGCCTCTGACTATGAAGTGAAACTGCATATTTTGGCAGGGAGAGAGAGCGCACGCGATGACCGAGCCCGGGTCTCTCGCATGGCAGGCTGCCAGCTGTCTTCAAGTACAGTAGAGGTGCTGCGATACTGGAGTGAGAATTATGAATGAGGAATGAGCCATGCATGCAAACACAAACTCCAAGCTTCTCCTTCATTTTCAAATGACTGACAGGAAATTGTTTCATAACATCTTAATGTAATTGTTTTTTAGGATTTTTAAACAGAATGTCTGAGTGCAACTTTAGGCTAGGTCCGCAGGTGGTGGATTCCGTAATTTCTCAAATATAATACGCACTCAATTATAACACGCGCCCCATTTTTAAAGCTTTTTTCCAGGAAAAATGCTGTGTTCAAATATAACGTGCATCCAAATTTTGCCCAAACCTTACTCCCTCAGATAAACGCCCAAAAGCTTTTGATGTTGGTCTGTCCTTCATTATCTCTGCTGTCTTTATGTTAGCTTCACTCATGCCAAATTTCCTACCAGCTTCTCTGCTGCCCACTGCCTCAGACACTTCAGTCGTCTTTTTTTTAATGATGCTGGGTAACTTACTCTTTTTGACGACATTTTCGATGATATTTTACTGGTGAACAATAATTATCTCCACACCACACTATCTGACGGTCTTTCGGTACTTTAAGCAATGACTTCACGCCGTATCATATGTCACACATCCCAGCATGCTCAGTCATAGTGTGCCGACCAATCAGAGCGTAGCTATCATCACGGCGATGTCTTCAACCAATTAGAGCACAGCTATCTTGGTCCCCTTGCTTTCAAGATGGGAGCACCCTGTGTGTTTACACGTGAGCAGTACCGTAACATGGAGAATTACACGATCATTGAAAAACGGTTAAAAAATTAAGACTCAAAATATTGGATTAGAACAGTTTAACAGTCAGTTTTATAAGAATTGCAAAAGTTTGGTGGTAATGTTTCACAGAGAAAGAGAATATTTCAGCTTTTTGTATCAGATGTGTTTTAACTGTGATGTTGGCAGGACAAAATATTTTACATATTTTGTTTGTGCACCTGTAAATTACCGAACATTAGACCTTTTTAAGAGCAAAAAAATGCATGTTATATATGAGAAATTACAGTGTTTTAAGAATCTTGGTTTTCAAAAACAATCATGTCTACATGTGCGAGGTTTTTAACATCCTCATTCACATGAAAACACAAAAAGCAGGGATGCAGTGTACTGAGTTTATCCAATATACAAATGTCAAAGAAAAATATCACCAAGAAAAAGATTTAATTTTCAATAAATAGTATGGATGCACGTTATTATCTATTTGCTCTCAGTATCGGTCGATATCAGCCTAAAAAGTTTTGTATTGTATCGATCAATATAATTTTTTTTTCGGATATTTACTGCTGATATATCGGCCACACATATCGACCATATATCAGCTTACATATCTGCAAATTACACAAATGTACAGTATTGATGCACTTTCTCATTACTGCATTATACAGTTAAAAATTAAGAGTTTCATTTTTGCAAATGTTAAATTCAGTTTTTCTTGTTCTACATCTGTTCCTTGCATAAATGTACTGTAACACTGAAAGAAACAAGTCCATTCACAGTCCAGGTACAAATCTTGGCCAGAATATCAGTATCAGCAATAATGATTTAAAAATACCAGTATTTTGGATATCGGTAAAAATCCAATATCATGCATCCCTAATAGACCTACAGCAATTTCAAGTTAAACTGTTGTGGTCAATTTGTGCATGCAACCAATATTATATCTATTATATAGTACATATGCCAAATATATACTGCAAAATGATTGGCTTTAAATTTTGACAAAAGATTTCTTATCTTCCGATACCGATAATGGACTTTTTAGGCAAGTATCTGCAGAAACCGATATGCTCCCTAACAAAAACACATAAACCCACTGTTACAGGCTGATATTGAACATATCAAGGTATATCTGCTGATGGTGATCAATGTTGAGAAACCATCGACATTTCCATGACAGCTCTTTTCCGTGGTCAGTTTTTATGTAATCAACACAGGTCCAACGGAGAGTGTCCTAGAACTACAATTATGATTTTTTTTCCTCTTTGCACGTTAACGCAGACAAAAAGCGAGGGCCAAAGAGATTTTCTTTGACTTTTCTCACTCAGCAGAGCTTGTCTAACTGGTTACATGGCAGGATAGAGGACTCATCTGTTTCAGTGGAGGGCATACAGTTGATAGAGCAGCTGGCTCTTGGTCTGTGGCCTTCTGTCACAGTGAGGACACATACAATTGAATTGAGGGAGAGTTTAGGAAGTCATTCAGCATCATGGAGCAGACAGTGGGAAGTGTTTTCATTTCTGTGCCTGATACTTCCATCATTTGGAGGTGATACCCGAGCCATTCAGTGATCAGCAGTGTCTCCACGTCATGTTTTAGTCACGGCACAGATAGCTTGGAACCATGCTGGAGATGATATGAGAAAACTGTGCCAGGTGATGGCTGATACCACTCAGACGAGCTCTACAGTAGGTAACAGCTGAAATCACAGAGGCCTCAGACATATTTTCCACAGTGTATGTGTGACAGAGAGAAATTTTGCTGCTTCAGTCCAAAGGGTGAACTGTTTATAAACTTTGAGATGACATTTTGAGGTATTTTTTTCCTTGTCACACTCTTTAACTTTAGTACTGCTGCACTGAGCTGATCTTTAAGATGTGCAGTGTTCCAGGGACTTGTGTGGCTCTTTTATAGGACTTTTCAAAAGTTTTGTTTGTACTAAAAAGTTTTATGTCATTCTGTAGATGAGTCAGACGAGGCTGTGTAATTACCTATAAAAAAAGATATCAAATCAAAATTACAAAAAACCCTCAACATTATTGTTTTCTATTCAGCCTTAGATGGCTAAAAACAGTGTCATAAATAAACTTATATCACAGTTTAGGAGAAGATATTCTCATTTATTATCACAGATACAAGTTTGTCTTAAAATAAAACTGCAGTCTTAAAGACAAAAGAAATTCCTGCAACACTTATAGCTCAATATCTGGAATATATATTATTATAATACTTCTTATTTACACAGCTGAGCTGAACAATTTTAAAGGCCCATCCAACCCATACAGAGGAAAAAAAGCCTTGATTAGACCTCTTCTCAGGGTGTGTGGGTGTTCATCAACCTCGTGAAACGAGTAGAGACTGTACATTTAGGAGGACCTGTTGACCTTGGTCCATTTGCCTGTTCAGTCTCTATTTAATCAAGAGCTTTGACCTTTCTTGGACTTCAATACTATTTAGGGTTGATGTATTTTGTTTGATGACTGAATAAAAATACTACTACTACTAAAAATCATAGCATAAAAATCTTTCCCCATAGCCCAACCTGTTTTCAGCATCACCAAGGTCTAATCACCCAGAGTGATTAAAATACCTGCATGTGTGACCAGGGCCTTTAAGAAAAAGCAGACTGGTGCAATTTTATGTTGAAATACAAGTGAAAACAGTTTTTTTTCCAAATAGATGCAGTGTTTTCCTTTTGCTCAAATATGAACAAGTAAGATTTAAATATAAGAACCACTGTCCAAGTATTTTGGACTTTAAGAGATAAAATGTGACATGCAGTCCTGTTTTTGATGATATAAACTAATACAAAGAAAAAATCAGTAACTACTCTCACTCAGTATGTTTGCAGCATGTTTCCACTGAATTATTAGGCTGCAGTAAGTTTGTACTCCGAGCTTTATCTGACTGAATGGAAATATCGCAGGTAAAATGCTCGAGAGGGCCAGTATGGGAGCTTGTTTGTATAAACTACATGTTTATTTTGTATCTGCGTGATGTAATTCAGATTTTGTGATGCTTTTGGAGCCAAATCCCACTTTGCTAAAACAGTCAAATTGAAATTCATTGTGCCACCATGGTAGATTGTCCTGCTGTTATAAGGGTCCAGAGGAACAACGTATCTTTTTCATACCTGTTTTAATAAATCCTGCCACAACCAAACTTCCTGAAATATTCAACTTACATTGAGGTCCATGATGATCTTTGACTCCACTGGTCTGGATTTGGTTGTAATTTTGAGTCTAAACCTGCTGCTTAATCGCTGATGTGGTTGTAGTTGTTAGTCTAAGTGTCATTTGTCATTTCTTTCATAAGTTAAAAAAAGAAAAGGCAGTTATGTTCTTGTCTCTCTTTCCTCCTCACCTGTGTTCTGTTGAAGGCCACACGAGCGAAGACTGCCTGTGAGATTCCGGCCCGCTTCAGCTCGTCCCTCACCCACTGGTAGATCTCAGAGGACACCTCCGTGTTGGACGCCACCTGTGGTTCCATCGGCTTGTTGTGGGAACTGCGGCTGACAGGCGGGTGGTTGAGGTACTGCTGCGACAGGGACTGCTGTGCCAGCAGCCGGTTCACTGCGTACTGCTGGTTGAGGATCTGTGCCATCACGAGCTGCTGGTTGACCAGCTGGGGGCTGATGGGAGTGGAGACCAGGCCTGGGTGGTGCAGACCGGGAAGCTGGGGCTGTCGCCCGCCGGTCTGGCCTCCGTGTGGTGGAGGGGCGTGAGACAGCGGGGGCACGGGCGAGGAAGGGGTCTGCTCTGCTGTGCTGCCGGGGATGGGCTGCTGCTGCTGGGAGAAGCCCAGGTGGTTGTGGTTGTGGTTGTGGTTGGAGCCGGGTGGAGAGAGGTCAGACAGGCCATCCATCTCAGCTGCAGGAGGAACAGGAGGACGAGAAGAGGACAGTCAGGGTCGGTTATCAGTTAAAAGAAACAGGAGAGGAGAATGAAGAGAAGAAAAAAAATGAGCAGCAAAACCTTAATCATAAAATCATGAACATCAGTTTAATGTCATCAAAGCTCTGATCTCTTATCAGAGGAAATAAAACAGATCCACTCTGCATCAGATCAAACTTCTGCCTCCAGTGAAATCTACGCTGCTCTGCTAGCTAACGTTCCCTTTCATGCTAGTGCGGGCAGTAAGGGTGAAAAATGTGCAGCCAAACCCAAACCACTAACAGGAAAATACAAAAGTTCAGTGTGTTTGCCCTCACAGGCCTCCTCTCTCTGGATATAAAACAGCTGATCAGCCAACGTTGGGTTAAAAAAAGAAAAAGATGCAAACGCAGATAAAAGAGGCTCATTGTGTTTGACCTGCGCCTTCCACAAGACATGCCTTCAAAATTAAGCTCAGGATGTCTGTGGCCTCATCATGTGAAAAATAACTCCCAGAGACACACTGGAGCGAGTGTGAGTGTTTGTGGAGGCGCAGGGTAAATGTGTATGTGTGTTCACTAAAGCAGAAGACTCTGCTTCTGCCTTTACATCCTTAGCTGAAAAACAGGGGTGGGCAACTTCAGTGATCTGGAGGAGCACATTAAATAAACACTATAAACTACAAGTCACTCATAATTTAAGATTTTTATTCACTAGAATTAGCAGAAAAACACATACGTTTAAATATAATTCACTGGACCAAGACCAATGGCCCTTTTCCATTAGCCCGGCTCTACTCTACTCGCCTTGTGCTGCTTTTCCATTAGCCCCTGTCACCTGCCCAACGGGGTGCAGTGTCGCTGTAAACAGAGAGCGGCTCTGCGGCGACATTTTGAGTGCGACACAACAATTCGTGGCTTTTTGTCACAAGCCGAGTAAAAAAGGAAAGCAGAAGAAGGCTGCAGGTGGCAAGAAGAAATACCCCTTGAGAAGCACAGGAGAGTTTTGGAAGATATACAACAGAATGAAGCCGAGGACGAGAGCAATCGAGCTGCAAAGAAAAGACGTATGAGGGTAGGCTAATGGTAGCTACCCCTAGCATGCTAGGTCGTCCCGCTCATGACTCATCGATGACGACATTGTCTGACCAATCAGTAGCCGGCAGTCGGTGACGTCATCTTTCGGTCTCGACTCAGCTCGCTTAGAACCAGAGCGGAGTAGGTACTAAAACTAGCTTGTTTTAGGAGGTACCAGGCTAGTGGAAACACGCTGCAAATCGAGTAGAGCTGAGTAGAGTAGGGCCAAGGCGTGCTAGTGGAAAAGGCCCGCAAGAAATGAATGTTTTTAACGAAGAATGGAGAGGACTCTATATATACCAAGGCAGATTAACTCCAGCATGGAAGGTGTGTAAATGAAAACGACAGCAGTAGATAATAAAATTATTTTTTATATTTTTTTATTATCTAAGCTGATAGCTTTTAAGGTTGTTGAATTTAGAACAGTATTGACAATGACATAAAATATTAAGGTTTAAAATACTCTACCTTCAGTGTTATTTCTTGTACGAATCAAGTATGAACATTTACAATCTTAATGTGTTTCGTTTAAGATTAAACCCTTTTTTCATGAAAAAGAAGAAAATATTTGGTTATTTTAAGCTTTTCATTAAGATCTAAGTTAGGCCTTTTGAAACACCTTCAGTTCCTAAAACATTTTGCTAGTCTTAAGATTCATTAAGACGCTTTCTGTGATGTAAAACAAAATTACTACTCAGACAGGCTATGAAATAAAAGCTTGCCTCCTACATTAAAGTCTTGCAATTTTGTAAATAGAGGCCCCAGTCTTTACTTGAAGACTTATGGTTATTCAAATATGGATAAAAAATATGGACTTTGGATCAAAGCTAAAGTTGTTTTTTTCTTACATCAAACGACATGTTAAATTCTGCATATCCTGCCGTTTGTAAGTTGGCCCTCTGACAGTGATGAAACCATAAATGTGGCACCTCAACCACCAAAGTTGCCAGTCCAGCCATGGTCGTAATAGAAATGTAGGGGTCAGTAAAAGACTGCAGAAGTAAAATGGCGGATATATTTTGTAACTGAAGAACACCCTTGTTTGGACGTACTGAATGGATTTGATCCGTCTGTGAGATTAGGAAAATTTGACGCTGTTTTAGAGAATTTTGCAGCTTCTCCTGCTTTGGGAATCTTTAAGTCCATAATGGCAGCTCTGGAATATTTTAAGTCAGGTTTAAATTATGTGCTTAGCGGGTGAAAACAATGATTTAACATTCAAAGTGCTACCCACTGAGAAGTGTACGAGCCGAATGTTTCCAGGTTTCCGCCTCTCTTTAAGGAATATCACATATGCTGGGGCTTTTCGCCGAGCGAGTGAGTGAGGGGGCAGCGTTTAAGAATTCACACGGATGGCAACATTAACACCTTAGAAGTGTGCTGCGGCCTCCACATCCCACAGAGGGAGATTGTGTAAAGAGTAAATTGCTGTTATGGGGGGAACCGAGGGGGGGTGAGGGTCTTCAACAAGCTGAATTTTTCAGGAGATGAAAGATTAAGAACGTGGATGTTTTCCAAAAATACCCACAATAATCGCATGTGTTTGAGCCGCCTGTTTCTTTACTGTCAGCTAGCACAAAACACGCGGCCAAGACGGGTCTATTGAGCGTTTGTCGAAAACAAATGATGTGGGGGGAAAAAAATAAACAAAAAAATCTTGGTAATAATCACATCTTTTTTCCATAATCCCTGGCATTCCCTGGCTCTGATGGTATGGCGTGCCTATTCACTCATATGCGAATACGTGTGTATGTGTGTGTGCATATGCTCGCTCGCACAGACTGCTGGGGGGCATGCTCACAACACACAAACACGCAGGCACACGGAGGCATTTCCATGCAAATTGAAAAGAGAAGGGGTGACAGAAGAGCATGGCAGGCCCTGGGAGAAAAAGGCTGCCACAGAAGCGGGACTCCTCGTGTGGAATCCTGCCACAAAAGAGCCCCGGATTAAACACACAATGGGAATGGGATGTGGGCTGAGGGAGGGAGGGAGTGTGCGGCTGAGAGAGAGAGAGAGAGAGACATATGAAGTGACCCAACTCTCTCCCTGTGTTGGCTTCTCTGCTCTAACGTGGCCACGTCAAAAACAGGAGACGCCACGTTCGCCGGCGGCCGCTGACACCACTTCAGCTGGCAGAATGGCGGAGTGGTTTGCCAGTACCTGTGACCAGGTACTTATTCCTCTTGACTTCAGGCTCAAACTCAGTGAAGTAACTGCAGAGCCACATTTAACAGTCACTGCTGCCAAAGCACACAGGGGTGACCGGGCTCTCACTCTCTCCTATAGCCTTTGAACTCTGGTGTCCTGCACCATGAACCCTGTGGTTTGGGAGTTTCTGTTGGTGTATGGTTGGCATCAGAGGTCTGTGAGCCAGACTTTTGTCGCTGAGGTTAGGTTGGCATGACATGTGGGTTAGAGCTTAACTGTGTGCACATATTGAGATATTATCGCTGCTGTGGATGTACATTCGTGGTTTTGTTCTTATCAGGGTTTGCTGTCCCCACAAAGACGAAAAGCCTGTTTTGCAATTTTGCTGAATGTGTTTCTCTAAAGCCAAAATAAAACTACCTTTTAGCCAATAGTTCTGTTCAGGGACAACACATTAATGAATCAAGTGAGCATGCAATAAAACCCAGGATGCATGTGATTACAGTTTCCCTGAAACCTAATATGGGGAAATATTTTCAAACTTATTTCCGTCAATGTTGATATGGACTGATTTAGAGTAGAAGTAATTTTTGGTTTGCACCTACATATACACAAACATCCACAGTGAAAACTACCTTCATCTCCCCTCTTAGGAGCTACAAACAGCTCTATAGCACCTTCCTTACGGAGATAGAAAAAAAAACCTTTAAGATATATTTTCTGAAACATTATCACCGTTACCAATATAAATACTGATATTTTTTTGCCTAATTTTTACTAAAAGTGGCCTGTTCCTTTTCTGGTGGCACTGTTTGAGTTGGCAGCACATGTGAAGCAAAAAATATACTAATTCTTTCATAAATGACAACTTTAAAATAGCAAAAGTGAACATTTAATGGCAATGAGTCAAACTATTATAGTATTTAATGTTACAGCCAATATTAGAGCCAATTTATGGAAGTACAGTTATTATGGTTATCCATGAATTCACAATGGGAAAAAAAACTAAAATAGTAAGGCTCATTATCATTTCTTGATTAAGATGTCAAATTATCATTTTTAACTTGCATGCCTGAACAGAAAAATCAGCTTGAGCGATTGAATGTTCTGCTTGATTAAAGTCCAGAAAGTCGGCTGAATTCAATTTGAAAACACATTTTTGAAAGATTTATGAAGTAGTTATGTTTCCTCTTTTTTATGATAGGTAATCTAATGCATTAAGCACTGATACCAACCTGAGCTTTTTAGGAAATAACCCGCCAATACCGATATCTTTCTGATAGTATCTCACATCCCTACATTATTAATTACACTCTGTTGAGTTAGGGGTCTCGGTCAGTCTCTCATCTGGTCAATTGTCAATAAAACACCTCAAAGTGAAGAAAAATCAAGAGTGTGTTTGTGAGCATGTGTGTGTTTGTGTGTGTGCCCATTTTTTGACGTACCTAGTGCATTGGCACGCGGACTCTCGCGGAGGACACATGTCCCCAGGTAGCCCTCCAGCTGGGAGGGTTGGCGCATGCCTGCACGGTTGGATGGCAGGGCACGCACATGCACACACACACATGTACACAGGGACACACCAACACACACATACGTACATCACACGGTGTGGAGTAGTGAAGAAAGAAACACAGGGTTAAAGCTTTCTACGGTCCTCCTCCTTCGCTGCAGCTGAGCAGAAATATGACATTTAAAGCACTAGCATCGCCGAGGCCAGCTGCAGCAGCCCCATTTTGAGGGAGAATAAAGCCCGATCGAAAACAATTATGACAGAAAATGTGTAGGAGTGTGCAGGATGATACACAAGTACAGCAGGTCTGGGGTAAGTAATGTTCCCAGCGTATGTTAGCAGACACTTTAACACTTTAACAGAAGAAGAAAAACATCAGATAAGATATGATCACAACACGCTATTTGCATGGAGGCTGTGAAAACATTTTGATATAATATCTCATCTGTCATCGCAGCGAGCAGTGGCACGCTGGCAAAGAGAAAAGATTGTTCAACAGATTGTTAAAGCTAATATCTCAACATTACACCGTCTTATGAGCCCTGCAACAGAGTGGAGCTGTGCTTAATCAAAAGACATAGAAATATAGCAGAGTTCTATCTGCAGCTGGGGTGATACTGGTATCATATAACCTCATTTCCTGGTGGGTCAAAGGGGATTTTTTTGAGATAATATAAAGCATGCGTTGTTAGAGGGTTGATAAGAAAATCTAATTGAATTTTAGACTAGGCGGTGGCTGGTTAAAGTCATTGCTGCCTTTTGTTCATGGAGCAGTAAAGTTCACAAACAAAAATAAAAACAATCAGAGCCCTCTATTTGGCTCTGCTTTAGTTTTAGTGAGAGCAATAATGGATAAATCAAAGATAAAACTGTTCTGCAGAACAGATTGGAGTAATCTTGAGTTATTAGATAACAAGATAAAAATGTATTCCTGCTTCATGCAACGGCAGGGAGACAAAGAGACGGTTGGTTAGAGAACATATTGTGATGGCGACTGGTGTGTGTATGTGTGTGCGTGGAAAGAGACAAAAGTGTGAGCGCCATACTTTGCGCCCCTCCGTTTTGCTTACCCATCATATCTTTTGTCTTCTTGAAATGTTTATACCAGCGCCCAAATTCCTGACACTTTGCCGCCGACACATTTGCATAGTAAGTGCTGTTCACAATGGAGGAAATCATACTCTGAAAGAGAGAGATTGATTGAGAGGGAGAGAGGACGAGAGAGAGACTTTAGATTCTCATTGTGGAAAATATACAGACATAATATGAAAGCTTGTGAAACATGCAGCAACACTGTAGCTTGTCAAAACAAATAAAAGATAGGGACACGGTAAAACCCAGCACTAAAAATGGCACGTGAAAAGTATCAGACATGCAGATATTTTTGGATTCCCTCTCCTCAAAGGTGAACAAATTAAATCAAACAAGGCTTTGTCTGTTCTTTTTTATCAAATGCCGTTGAGTTTGTCTGAACGTTTTTGTGTTTCAGAGTGGGTAAATTACAAAGTCAACTGAGTACCAAGTCTGTTGACATAAAAAGCAGGCGGCAGGGAGGATATTTACCTTCAAAAAGAAAGACGATAGCGCCTTATTGAATATCAGCATCTGGGGAGTCATGCGATGTAAACAGATAAACCTCTTATTTTCCAGCTCTTTATTTATACAATCTGTTAAAGACAACAACTTCAAGCAGATCGAGGGCCGCACTGAGCATGTTGTTCTTTACCCTCAACTCTCTACCCTCTCTGCATTCATTTCAACCTTCCTCCTCTGCCTCAGAAAAACAAAAAAGGCGATATTTTTCTCCTTCTAGTTTCATTAAAATGAATGTTTTAACACCTTGCTGGCCTCAGGGCGAATAGGGAGGCTGGTGCAGGAGAAATTGTTTTTGATTGTTATAAATATTCAAAAGAACCAAACCATCTGTTTTCAAATTACAGGTATGCCATCTTTATCATTTTTTATAATAAATGCGCTCGGAGGATGGTGGGGGGAACCTTCTGGCAGAGCAGAACGGCGGGGTGAGCACAATGAACTGGTTCAGGATGATTCTGGTTCTTTGGCTGCAGATTTTTCAAACAAACGGAGGGCAGAAATAGATGCTGCTATATTTACTACGAGGCCTCAGATTTAGTTGCTGTAATACATCTTTGGAGCCCCAATTTTGCCTTATGATAAAACACAAAAATGGTTAAATCATCAACTTACTGCATCTGCTAAACGGACAGACAGTGTTAGAGTAACTATGTACAAAGTAGCCATTACAGCAGAGGCCGCTCACAAACAGGCTGCAGACCAGTACTGAGCCGAACAAGAGTAATTAATTTAATGATGTGTTTCTGAATAGCTGAGACAAAACAGTGTTTTATTTTGAAAGGATGATATGATCCTTCTGTATCCGTCTGTGTGGCTTGACTGTGCAGACGTTACACTCAGGCTCTCTGTCTCTGTCACTGCTGTGATCAATGAAAAAGTACAAGAAGAGCTAAATTCACTTCTACACTTGATACTCATGCACTAATCCTCCTGTGCTTTGGACATATGAGACACAAGAGTGCTCAACTTCCTGATGTGGGAGGATTCAATTCAGAGGTTAGAACTAATAAAATAACCATCAAAAATCAATTAAATCATCAATCATCTCAGACTGATGACAAATGGATAAAACACAGCACTGTATGAATTAGGGGTGGGAGAAAAAATCGATTCACATAAGTATCAGGATTTTTCGTTTGATGATTTCTGAATCTATTTTTTGTTCAAAAATCGATTTTTTTCCAAATTTAAATTCTTCATTTTAGTCTGTGTTAATAAGCTACTTTAAAATGCAATCCAGGCTATTGAAGAGAGAGTATAAACAGCTGGTCAGAATATATTGCTTAATAAATCCTAAAAACGGACTCACATGTGATGTGTATTTTTCCTGATATAGTCTGTAGGCATCATCATTGTTCATCTTTTTCGCGGGTGTCAAAAAAGCTAACTAAAGATTGCAAAAATCGTCAATATCGTAGGATCACAATTTAAATAGAATCAGCACCTAAAAAATTGTACAAAAATTGAATCGGGAGAAAAGGGTATCGTCCCAGCCCTAGTATGAATGCTGTTTTCATGGTACCTCCACGCTCAAGAGTTGTAGTGGTTTTATTAGTGTGTCAACTTGTGACTTACAGATGAATGGGTTCCTAAATGTCAAGCTGTTAAAAACAGAGTGAGTTCTTGTGAATTTAATTTTACGGAAGTGTAGAGACAAGCCAAGGCTCCCTCTGATCTTGTGTAGGGATGGAGACAAAAAAACAAATCCACTTTAGAGTAAAGAAGTTGTTTAAGGAGTCGAGTTATCATTAGCCTTTTTGCTGATCAATTCCCTCCACTTTGTTCTGCATGCCTTGCAAATAAACACGTCACGCTCTCATTAGAGGCGGTCAGCAGAGATGATAAAGAAGTCAAAGGTCATGGCAGACAGGGCAGAAGTGGTCAAAACTGTGGCTTAATTTTTAACAAAACTGTACTGTACAACTTGCAGTAACTGGAAACACCAGAGACATGCAGAGAGTATTTATCTATACAGTCCAGCATGCAATATTGGGAGTGCCATGTGTTTGACATTGTTGCTCCCAACCCTTTCTTCCCTGTGAAGACCAGTCCATGACTAAATAGTACCACATAAAACCAGTCCTTGCCACAGATAAGGCTGAGGGCAAATGCATTCAAGTTCTCGGATTACAGTTTTGTTGTTAACTTTTCGTGTAAAGGTGCGTTCACACCGGACGCTACTTGTACTACCTCAGTGATCACTCTCCATTCAAAGTCAATGTACAGCCGCGATGGGGCGGGGCTAACCCTCCCGCGATGCGACAGCCGCGTACAAGACGATCACTTCACTCGTCACGCGATGTCAAAGTTAAAAAAAAGTTGATCTATTCAGGTGATGTCATGCGTGGCTGTGCGGCAACAGCCAATCAGAGGTGTGTGTACGTGTGACGGTACCCGAGAAAGACAGTTATTCATCCGGACTACAGGGCAGGTGAGGTCCGTCTAGGCGGATCTAATGTCAGTGAGGACATTAGTTCCGCCTAGACGGACCGCGGTAAACTCACAGATAATGCTGCTGCAGGGCATCAGCTGCAGCGTTTTGTGTTTGATAAGTGAGTGAAAAGGATACAGCTGAAATAATGTCCGCTTATACATCCTATTATGTGATGTATGAAATGATGGCGGTGAAACTCGACTGGACGTGACGTCACCGAGCAACAGCCGACGACCAAAATGAGGTATTTATGGACGCGCGACGCTACGTCCGTGGGCGACACGATTTTGGTAGCTGGGTCGCTTGCGGTGTGAATGCACCTTAAGACAGTTTTAAAATACAAATAAACTGTTTTAAGTTGCTTTTCTTATAACTAGACACTTTATAAAAACAAAATCCTTAATGGAACTGAAGATTCTTCTTGGATGAGAAGTGAAACGTCTTCCCCAAACTGAACACAGTCTATTTCCTTCGATTTTGAATCTTCAAGAAAGTCCCTCAAGCTTTTGAACTGTTGATGACAGATCAACACATTATTTTAACATCCCTGCTGCAGTGTGCATATGGCAATGACCAAGGAGGCATAAGGCTGCCAGATGCATTTTGTTTGATAGAAACAAAAAGCCAATGTTCTCGTTTTCTTGACCATGTGTGGTAACAGTAGTCCGATCAGTTGTCTCATATGGAGAAAGAACCTCTGCCCGTGCAGTGTTTGTGTGAAGCCTGCATGTATACACTCTTTAAGGTTTAAGCGGTAAATGGCAGATTTTTCTTTTTTTTCTTTTTTTGTTCTTTTTAATTATATTTAATCAAAATTACTAACAATGAGTGTCTTTGTGTCCAGCTAAACAAAAAGCATTCATTCAGAATTTCCATTATCAAAGTGACAACTGATGCTCAGCAGTGCAACACAATGTCCTTCCTTTTTATCAGCTCAATGAAAAAACCAGATCCCTGAACTCTGAATTCAAAAACAAGAAACAGCAACACAGTAAATGATCTAATTTGGTGACCTCTCAGCATTTGCTTCAGATCAGGATGGTCCACATTAACTTTGTCTTTGCTGTGGGAGGAGCAAATAGTTGCATTTTGTAGGATACTCTGAATGCAACAACGACAATTACTTGTCATATTTTTTAAAGTTAAAACATACATCTGTCACAAGTGGTTGATTTATAGTTTTTAATGTTTTTTTAACTACAATGAAAGAGGTCAAACATAATTTATTGAGCAAAGTGCTACTCCAAGCCAGTTTTTGCCACTTTTTTAATGAAAAATACAAAGCATGGTGGTTATTAGAGTATATTTTTGTTACATTTCTATCTTTTTTCCTACAAATGCATCAAGTAATGCATAAAATAGCTGTAAAGTAAAGTAACAACCACTCATAGCTCTATGTTAATGGAGAAACTGCATTTATTTATGGTGATGTGGCAGATTTCGTCACATCGCCATGTCTATTTATCCTTTTTTTTCTGTCAAATATACTCACTGGTTGCATTGAGTTTAGCTGCTCAGCTTCTCTGCAGCCGTAGAAGTCCAAAAGCTTCTGATGGCTTTTGCAAATTCTAGCACCAGGCCTGTTATCAGACAAAATTGTCAACTCATGACTCTGCTTTATCACCAGTTATCCCAAGGAATTGATGGATTTAAAAATAACTGAGACCAGGTGCAAAGTCTAGACAAGGAAAATATTATATAGTTAAAGGAATGCAGAAACCAAATTTTGTGGCCATTAAGTGGAGTGTATTAAACCCTGGACTAGACAGAGTGAAGCTTTTCTTTCAGGGAGGTTAGTCATACACTGAACGTCTGACCTTTCTGTTTAAGCTGAAAGTGTCTGTTCTTGTGGTTTAATTCAACATTTAACAGAAATTAAATCAGCAAAAACTATGCTTAGGGCAGCATACAAGGGAGCATGGCTGTAGATGAGAGGAATCAAACAAGCCTGTTGGAAGCCAACAAAACTAAAATGTAGATAACTTAAACTGAAATGTAGGAGGAAAACTCATCTGCCTGTTGGACGCCACCTTAAACTAGAGGAATGTGCTTCACAACCAGGACTTGGCCCAACAGCAATTAGCCAAAAGGGTAAATTCAAGTTTGGTAAACTTGTGCAATAAGTTTCTTCAGTTCGGTTGCCGGTAAACTGAGACAAAAATAGTTGTACAGCTAAATATCACGATCAGGCTGTAACCATTGCTCAACTTAACTGTGTTTGTAAGCACTCTTATTTACTGAAATATAAGAAAGGTCCTCTACAAAGAGGCTGTCTCACTTTTTACACTAATTAGGTGCCTATTTATTTGAAGTCAGCAAGTGACACAGAGTCACGTTGAAAGTTGTTTATTGGTGTAAAACTGTCCCAACCACACTGTTTTATACTGTCATGATGAAAAAAAGAGAGGGGGGTGAGGACATCTTCATTGGGACTTCATGGTTAAACAAAGCAGTCTTTTATAACAACACTGAAAAGCCTTTATTTAATGAAAACCCTAATAGAGTTCAGGTTAGGGTTAGGAAGTCAGAATTTCCCTTTTAATGGGTCATACATTTATGCATGAAGCAGCTCCTTATAGATTTATGAAGTGTTTCCTTTAAGAAACAGTAACCGCAGTTCAATCTGCTACTGCTTTAAAATGATAATGTCTTGTTTATTCCTCATTATACACAAACACTAAAGCAGATCTGAATGTAATGAGTTGCTCTTGACTTATTGGGAAAGTGAAATGTGAAACTTTGAGATGAATATTGGTTGAGCAGCGACGAGAGATGCAGACATAATTTTTATGTACACTGATATACATGTTAATATTAAGTGATTAGAGCACTGGGAAGAGTTTAGTCAAACTTGAGTTCAAAAGTTTTACTTTGCTTATTTCTCATCCTGACAGCTAAACCTATTTAACTTTCCTAAGAAAAGATAGGTTATATGTCCTTTTTAATTTTTGCCTTAAATAAATCAAAACTTAACCCTATGTAAATTAGTTCTTACCCTGTCAACTTCAACATTATTTCCCATATTGCTTGTATATTTTGAGCTAATACGTCATAAAGAGTGACATCGATGAGCATCACTTTTTTCCCAGCATTTAACTATTTTCAACTTGAAGCCTTGGGACACCAACCCCCATTGACAGAGTAGCCTTGCACTTGTTCAAGGAAGCTTAGGTCACACCCTAAAGTTCAATATTTCACACAGGGAAAATACAACAGGCTCAATGACCCAAAATCAGGCTGTTCTGTTTAGTCTGGGTCACAGTAGCAGAGTGAAAAATACTGATTTAGGAAAATAGTATGACCTGATTTGAGAAAACATATCTGGGCATCATGGTGGTGCAGCAGGTAGTGCACACGCCTCACAGCAAGAAAGTTTGCTGGTTCAAACCCTGTGTTGGTTATAGACTTGGAGGTTGCATGTACCCCTGGCATATTCAGGGGTTCCCTCCAGGCATTCTGGCAGCCTCCCACTGACCAGAAACATCAGGTGAACTAGTGACTCTACATTGCTTTAGCTGGGGGTGAATGTGTTAATGGTTCTGTCTCTGCGATTGGCTGGCAACTGGTTCAGGTTGTACCCCGCCTTTCTACCCCAATGTCATCTGGGTAAGGCTCCAGCCCCCAACAACCCCAAGACTATGAGCTCCCTCCTTTTATAATTTTGACTTCAGTAAAATGCAACACCTTCTGGTCCTTTTCGAACCACATTTGATCTCCATCGCTGCAGCAAGCCACAAATTCTGGTTTAACCTTGTTTCTGAAGCCAACACCCAGACCAAGGATCCCTCTGAAAACCATAAATAAGAAGTGAAAGAATCCTCCGGTAAGTCTGTGGGATAATGAACTCCTCTCCCCCAGCCTGCCATCTTTTATTTACAGTATATCTGGGCTAAGGCGGCTCCAGGCAACAAACAAGAGGCCTGCAGAAGACAGTGTATTCTCTCTCTCCCTCTTCCTATCTTTCTCTCTATCTCTCTTGCTCCCTCTTTCTCCGCCATCTTTGACACAGATGTTCTAATAAACGCTCCTCATTAATCAGCCCTCTCCCTCAATACATCACTCTACCTCTCACAGGGGGCCCTGCGTGTATGTGTGAAGGAAACAACACACACGCGCACACACACCTATTCTCCATCTCACTCTCTCCCACTGCTCTGTCACACACACATGCATACGCACTAAGTGAAATCAAGCAGATAACCAGAGCCTCTGCTGCCACTGCGGTGCCAGCAGGAGGGCTGTGCTAGGGCTTGTCAACAGGTAGCATGGCTGTTTGTGTGCGTGTTTGGGAGTGTGTGCTTGCGTGCAGAAGCATGTGTGTGCGCGGACCCTTTAAGTGATAGCCATCTGCAGCACAGAGAGCTTATCAGCAAGACCAGGAAGTGGCACAGGGCTGCTATCGGTCCCCAACATCTACTCCACTCCCCATCATGGCAGACAGGAAGAGAGAGAAGAAGAGAGAGAGAAAGTGTGTGCAGGAGAATAGCGGAGTAGCAAGCAGGTACTGTAGGTGCCCAGCTGCCAGCGTTAGACTGTGGTGCACATACTGGCAAACAAAAACGCACACAAACTGCAACCCCTGCAGACAAACACACATGGCTCAGGTACACAAACACACATGCAGATTTACACACATACACATTCCAACTTAGCCTGATGTCTTGAATCATCTGGGGAAAAATCGCATCCCATTTGCAACACTGTGCCTTGTCTCTCGCCAACATCTAACACAGCTCAATTATGGCACCTCAACTGCATGACCCCCCTCCCCCTCCTTTTATCAAACACACACACACACATATAAATACACACTCACATACACACATAAACTGGCAGCTACATTGGGCCCTATGGCAGCAGAGGTGGTGAAGACCTGCAAAGATGGCATTTTGATGACTATCTGCTGCTACGCAACGCAGCAGCTGGTGCATCAGGGGCCGCCCAGCGAGAGTGAGCAGGGGGCGGGCAAGAAGAGGTGGTGGCGATGAGAGAGACTGAAGTGATAAGATTGGGGTGGGGGGGGGGTCGTTTGTTGCCATAGTTTCTGTGAATATGGGCAAGGGGGTTGGGAAGCTTGGTAGCAACGCCAGGAAATAATAATAAAGCTAATAGCCGGATTTAAGGCTGGGCAGTGAGAACCAGTAGCCATATTCTACATGATGGTGTCTAAATATATCTCAGAAGGTTTTAGTTGTCTCAATACAAGAATATTAGACTTTGAAGTGTTTCTGGATTTGCCAGGTTCCATGTCTGTCATCAGGCAGGTCTGTCTTGGAAAACTCTAAGCTGAAACATTGTTACTGGTTAGAAAATGACCAGGGCAATAGCCAAACATGGTTTAGTTCTAGTAAAAGGGAGCAAATGCCAGCCATGGACACTAACTTTTTTCTAGTAATGCTCTAATTACTACCTCGGCCAGGGTTTTGTCAGCATTGGTGTGTTTGTTTGATTGATTGTGAATGGGATAACTCAAAAAGTTATAAATAAACTCTGATGGATTCTGCAGGGAATGTTGGTCATGGCTGAGGAAAGAAGTGTTTAGATTTTGGTGTCGTTCCATGTCCGGATGTGAATCGAGTATTTTTTTAATGAGTGCTTAATATTGTGAGATAGGGCAAATCTACATTTTTGCTCATAACTCAGTAAGTTCTCAAATGATTTTAATGGCATTTTCAGGGAATGTCAGTCATGGGACAAAGAAGAAGTGGTACAGTTTTGGTGATTATGACCGGAGTCTAGATGTGGATTCAGGAACTTTTAAAGGATTTCTTAATAATGTAAGATAGGGCAGTTTTCACTGTTTTGACAGTAAGTTACTTGGCAATTTTTGATCAAGGAGCACTTCCATTTTTTAAACAGTTGATAACATGTTTTTTAAAGCATGTTCAACATGTCTTCTCCATGTGATAGCAGTCCTTCTATCTGCATGGCAAAAGGGTCTCTGTCGTCATGTTTACTGCACCAGTAGCTGCCTAAACTCTTCGTTCCCCCCCTCCCGTGAAACAGAGCTACCAGAGTTGTTAAAAACATACTTCTGATCAATCAGCACAGCAGCCTGGTCAACCAGTCAAAAGACACTGGGTCCAAGGGAAATGTTGATATTATTTTTGTGAGGACGTGGTTGTGTGCTGAGGTAAATGAGCGAGCATAAAGAAAGGGGTTTAGAAAATGTCTTTTCAACAGAGACCAGCCTTAAAATGGGATTATTTTGCCTTAACATTATTTGTTGTTATCTATAGACAGCTCGACTGAAATTATTGTTGCTCTTTAAAAAAACATGAAATGACAATTTCCTTTCTGGACCAAAGATTTAGATTCATTATCTTGTGGTCAATGACAATATTACAATTTGTGATTCTTACAGTAAACAATCCTTTTACTGAGCATCCGGCCTGGCATCTGTTTCTCTAAATTGACATTTGTATGACTTTATATGAACATAATTTCTCATTTAAATATGTATCGATGCTTCAAAAACTTGACACGTCACCCAGCGCAGGCTGCTTTCTGAGAAACAAGTAAAGTTTAAATTTTGATTTTCAGCTGGCTTCACATGAGCGCAGGTCTGACTCAGTTCCCCCAGACGACTGACAATGGCCATGAGTGAATTCATTTTCCCTCTTTTGAGTTTCCTCGTGCCATTTGTAGGCCAAAAACACAAAGCATGACTCCCCGCCACAAAAGAATGAAACTAAATGTTTGACAAGACCCCGGACAAAAGCGGCGTTTCACAAAATAACCCCCCGCCGCCCTCCCCTCTCTGCTCTCCCACCCCCTCCTCCCTGTCTCTCTTCAGAGCTCTGTTCAGAGGTGAGCTAATTCTCTTTCACTCTTCGCTGCGATTCTCTCATCTGTTAACCTCGCTTTGCGGTCTGGGATTACGCAGCAGAAATTCAAGAAAACACTAATCCTAAAAAAGGTGCCAATCTTCTGCAGACTCCTGCAACGCCCCCCTCTCCTCCCACTCACTCCACCTTTTGGTCATCTTATAATGCCAAGAGCGGCGGTGCACTACACGTTTTTTCACCGTCTCGTCACGCTACAAGCAGGCAGTGACATCACCAGCCACAGGGCAGGGAGTCCGCGAATCGAGGCGACGTGGGGACAGCCCTCAAACGTCATGACCAGTCTGCTGCACCAACCGGGTTTGGGAGGAACAAACTGCCGCTCTACGGGTTAAGCAGGCCACGATAAACCCCACTGAGTAGCAGATGTCAAACACACTGGTGGCAGCCATGTTTGAAGAAGATACATGAAGATTATCAGGGGCCAGCCTCATGAAGATAGACACTGGCTGCTTAAGAAACCACTTTCTCTATACTAATCATACTAAAAGTGTTGTCAGATTGAGTATGTTGAACTTCTCAAATTTATATTATGCACCTTTGAGTACTCAAGAAATCTAGAATGTACACTTGACTGGCCAGAGCTGGTTTGAGTATGAAAAGGGAGCACACAGATCATACTGATCTGCACTAAAATAGTAAATGTTTATGGATTTGAGCTTGCATAAGGATTTTCATGTCACTCCTACCACCGCAGTCCTGTTCACTCACTCATGGATTTTAATTTCTATGTACACTGTCCATCAGCATTACCTTATCACATTCCCATTCATTCCCACCACTGATGCTCTTTAATCAGGCAGGTCTTCGATTGCCAAGCTCCAATCTACAACGATTGTGAGCAGCCCAATCATGGTCCTTTAGTGCATGAAGAATTCAGAGCTATGAGTGAGACGATAGCAGGAAGTGGCTCCTCTATCAGAGATGCTAACAGCTTCAGAAGCAGTTTTATCAGATCCATTGTGACCATGTTTCCAGTATATTTTTGCTCTACTAACGAAGGCTTTTACAATAGTTTGATCTACATAGTGGCTTAAATTATGTATTTTACACCTCAGCAGAAGCACCTGCCTACAACATTATCTGACTGTCCTATTAATTGAACGACCGTCCAATCACTTGACGTGCTTTGAAAGGTTCTACCTATTCCCAAACATTTTCTATTAGCAATTGACCAGATAAACTAATGAGAGAACTGATGTAGCAGTGGGTGCAATTTAGGGTTAAGTGTCTTCAAAAACCAATGGACCTCCAAACCAATGGATAAGCAGCTCATGTTGCAGTGAGCCATAAGTGTCCCAGTGCTGAGTGCATCCCAGCTTCCACAAATAGTGAAAAAATAAAAGTAATCATATCCAAAAATGTTTAAAAGCTGATTGCATGAGTGACATTTTTTGATTGGTGTGAAGTTTTATCCACAGCCGTAGATCACACTTTCTTTTTGCCAACTTATCCAACGAAGCTTACACTGGAGTTTTCTTCTTAGCCTATCTCATCGTGATAGACAGGTTTATTTGCCATTATTTACTGCCCTTAAGGCCCCTTTTCTTTGGAATTTTCTGAATTTAGATCAAACTTTCTCCTTACCATTGAAAATAATGTTTATATTGGGCGATTTTAATATCCATTAAGTGACAGCCTTAGCTCTGCTTTCTTGTCTTTCATAGACTCAGTGTGTTTAACGCTGGCTTTTCATGACCCTACCCATCATTGTAAACACA
Organism: Scarus forsteni; assembly: GCA_036419115.1. NCBI lineage: Eukaryota > Metazoa > Chordata > Actinopteri > Labriformes > Labridae > Scarus > Scarus forsteni. Next base: position 6,382,051 of record JAZDUH010000508.1, read on the forward strand.
CCCTCAACCTTAATACAAAGGCATTTGGCCTTTGTATTAATCAACTAAAAGTCCTCCCTGAAAATTCTTTGTTATTTGATCATTTCTTACTAACTATTATACGTATATATGCATATTCATGAATGGATCGCGCTGCTTTGGGCTGCTTGTTGTCAATTGGAGCTTGCCAATTTCATTCAATCAGACAAATCCAGCTGCACTGCAAGGTTAAACAATTAGTTTCACTTTGATTGAAAGTGAATTATTTTTTGCTACATAAGAAATGGTTTATTAATCCCCCAAACAGGTTGAACTTTCTTATTGAGGAGTCAGTAGTGGGTTCTGAGCATAGACCAGTTCCGAGGCTCTGGTCTATGTGATTATCTGCTCTGTGCACGGTGATTGTTATAGCAGCAAATACTACAATTACCTAAGATTACACCACTGGCAGCACAATAAGAAGAGTGGAATACTAACCCATACTTCAACAGAAAGAAAGATTACAGTGATTGAGGCGAAGACGGAAATATGACTTATTTTTACATGATAGATTGACTTTGGATCTGAACTTTTCAGGATTATCAAATACAAACAAGACAGACAAAGATTCAGTAAAGGATATTTTCAGAGCCTGCTCTCATTCTCAATGGAAAGCTAAAACAATCTTCAGTTTAATTTGAGACTAGTGAGTGTGTATGCGGAAATAAAAGAGTGTGTGTCTGAGAAAGAGTGTGTGTTGGATCCTCTGAGCTCGTGTGTGCTCTCCTCTGAGCCGTCTTCACATATGGACCGTAAACAGGGTGATTACCAGACCGGGCTGGGCTCCGCCTGAACGCCACCCAGGGACTCTTTACATCATCAGCGCACTGCTCATGCCCGGCTAAACACACAAACACACACACACACTGACAGCAGCCCCTCACGCACACACACGCACACAATAATCGCACACACACCGGAGTGCAAATGAGGGTCTCCAGGTGACCATACGGTGGCCTGGGAGGAGAGCTGGCGTCGTACTGAAGGCACCTACGCACACGTTTGGATTTAAATACACACAAAAAACACCAACAACACTTTCACACACGTCTTGTACGTTGATATACATTTCAGAAACGTACTCGAGCGAATAGGCGCGCACATATTTCCTCACACTCGCACATTATTGGCCCCTGTGAGAGATATACTGCTGTTTCATTCCATTCACTCCAGAGCTGCCTCCATGATATACTGACTACACCGCCTGTTAATACAATATCTGCACTGGTGCCTTCTATCCAAACCCCTCAGCCGACAATGAGAGGAAAAAAAAATACACACGCTCTAACACCTAACATGTTTGGCTCTGCCGTCCTGATGCTATGAAATGTTGAGAATGGACTAAATGAGAAAAAAAGGAACAAAAACAGTCCGGATCGCTCTGGGTTAGCGCCAATGTTTATCTAACAATAACCATACGTTCAACAACACCTCTGCTTTTTGGCTGCCGATACATGCAGGGTTTTGCGTGTGTTGGTGTGTCTGAGCTGTAAAAGAAACAAAAAATAATGCACAAAACACACGACAAAAGCTGTTGATTTGGATTTTTTCTGTGCCGATTGTCATTCCCACTTGATCAAACTCAGGGCATTTGATAAAGAAAGGATAAAAAGGTGGAAGTGATGGAGATAGAGGGGGGGTTTGTTTGGTAGCAAAGAGGGGTTGTGTTGGGCGCTAATCAGTTTCATTTTTTTTGTTTTTGGAACAAGCAGACTGGGCTTCAGCACCTGTGATAAGGGACATTCTTTAGCCAGAGAGCTCTGATTCATGTCTTTGAGTAACTCCTTGAGGGCGTTTCTTACTGTAGAGTGGCTCCATTGCTCGGGCGGCAGGTCCTCCAGCTTAGGACAACTGTGGAGAGAGAAAGAGAGGAGACATACGGGAGGTGTGGGGGGGGCATAAGGGAAGATAAGAGGAGAGGAATAGGGGAGGAGGAGGAGGGGATAAATAGGGATGTAGAGGGGGAGAGAGGGAGAGTATGAGAAACGATTCAGATGGAGGAGAGAGGAGGTAAAAATAAAAAAGGAAAGCCAGCAGCCCTGATTGTATCTTGAATGAAATGATAAAATACACAGGCTACAAACTCAGGAACACAATATCAACATTATTTTATCTCAGTGTTAGGGTCGGACAGTTCCCTGATATATGGAGCAAAGGAGTAATAACACCAATCTTTATATCTGGAAACAGATACTAAGGGGAGCAGAGAGAAGCTGGCTGGAAGTCTTCCTTATAAACATCCAGCTTTTCTAAAAATTGGTTGAAAATAGTCAAAGGGGAAAATATTCTCAAGGTTTACACAAACAAGAGCCTGACCAGTCTTCCTGTTGGCTATTATTATTGAGTAGAAAAAGGCCTGTCACATTTGAGTCTCATACAACTCATCAAAGATGTAGCTGCTTTATCCAACATTTGTTTTTGATAGATGCTTTGGACTTGAACTGGAAACTGAATTTAGTTTAATTGGTCAAATGGAGCGCGCTCAGTTAGGATGTCCCAATCAGCTTGTTTGGCCTTCGATCCTGGTTTTCAGATAATGAGTGTCTGCCTAGTCACTCGTCACAATATTGCTATTACACTGTTTTTTGAGTTTTTTTGTACCAAGTGAGATAATCAGAGAAGTAGGACGCCTGTATTTAATTCCTTTTAACTAAGTCCAACTGGTATTATTGTACAACTCGTCAAAACTTCAAAATTCGTCTCAAAATGGCAAAGCATGTCCACACGGTTGACATGTTAGCCACAGACCTGCTGTAAAGTGTGCCTAACTTACATAAACGGACGTAAACATCAGGACAAGATGATCAGTATTGACCTGACTCACACTATTTCAGGTTTATATAAACAAGATTCTGACTCATATATCTGTTGACCACTTGACCCTTTGTTGGCTTTCTGATGGTTTGCTTTTTACACTCTGCTGAATTTTGTCTTTCACTTGGGTAAAATCTAAAAAAAGAATCAAATTAATCAAACATGAATGAAAGCTGGTTGTAAAGTAAATGTTAATAGTTTTCAGTGGTTTCATTAGCAGGCAAAAACAGATTTTGTCTAACATAGTAACAGTAGCTAAGGAGGGCGGGGCTTAACAGAGGGCTGCTTCCTGAAAAAGGCAGAGGTGGACACCGGGTCAATTATAAGGGGGTAGAAAATGGCCTTAATAAATAAAGTCTGATATTTTCTAATTTGAGAACTTTTAAAACTAATGTGAAGAGTCAAATATGCTACCATTAAACAATAATCTCAAATTCTTAAGTACAATTTCTGACTGCATTAGCATGTTTCGTATTTGTCTTGAAATGTACGCATAATTTTGACCTTTTTTTATTCATCTAAAGTTGCTTAATGGGATACAAGTAGCCAAGAGGTTAGCCATGCACTTCATAAAACAGGCTGTTTTCCTCAATCACTGGTCCAAAAATAAATTTAAAAGCTTATCTGGATCTGAAGAATGACTGTGCTTCAAAATAAGAGTTATGAAATAACTAAGGAGAAAGTACACGAGAACACAAGGTTTTGTTGTAAAATGAGACAAATTATATTTTCAAATAAACAATTACTACTCCATTAATGTAGTAAAAGTTCTGTTTTCAATCTTGTGTTTTTATTTATGTCCAAAATTTAATCATTTAATCTTTAACATAAAACAGCAAAACATCAAAATCACTACCAATAACCAGAGCTGTATATTAAACAAATGATAAGACCGAGAATTCAGACAAAGGCAGTAAAATCCTTTCATTTGAGAGGATATTAATAGATGATCCCAAATTGAAAAAAAATCTTATCAATAGGTTATTGTTTCAGCACTACTCAAGTGTTCTCTTAAAAAACTGGGAACAAATAACTTCGCCCACGTCAGAGATTGTAGCATTAGTCCAGGCCTGTTTAAAGCATGTATTGATGAATTGGCCGAATCACTGGAACAATCAGATAGTCGGAGCGATGGAGACAGAGCGAGGAAACCAGAGAGAAAGAGAGCCGAACACACGCGGGCTCACGTTCTTTTTTCCCTGCTGCAAGCGCCCCTCCAAGACAGACAGATTTCATTTGGCGCATCAAGCAGATGCATCTGGAGATTGCTCTGTCTCTCCCTCTCTCTCTCTTTCATACTCTCCCCCCTCTCTCTCTCTCTCTCTCTCCTGATTGTTCTGATTAGTTAATTACTTTATACAACACATCTGCTGGATTGATGCATGAATTATACATCAGCTGCATGTGGCGACTATTATTTCGTGTTACTTCTACCTTCCTGGCTCGTTGTGCTCGGCGAAACAATTTAAGGTGTTACTGGCTAGATTTCTGCAGCAGTCGGGGCAGACGGGGGGGTTGGATGGAGGGATGGCAGGGTAGGGAGAGAGAAAGAGGAAAAACAAATACAAAACAATAACAACACTGACAACAATATGCAGCAAAATCTAAACAGATTTATATTTCACATAAATTGGCTTGGGCGTTTACTGGTGCTAGAGTTGCGTGCCGCAGGGATTGATGCCGACTTGAGGAACATTTCTGCATTTTGAAAATGTGAAATCTATCTACATGGTGGGTGGGAGTGGAGAAACTAAAGCTGAACACCAGTTGTAGCACCCAGTTAGCTCTGATTGAGCACTTCATGTGTGCGGGACATATGTTTCACATGTTAGCATTGTACGAATCACTGAATTACTTTTCGTAAAACCTGCCTTGATGTTTGACAAGTGAGGCAGATGAGAGATAGAGCGAGGGGTGATGCAGGAAAGAGGTGCACGAGACAATGTGTGTGTCCATAAATCTGTCAGTCTGTGCGCTGGAAATGTTACAAGCCGAGAGATAACAGGAGAGAGGGGTAGGAAAGGATGCGTGCAGCGGTCGAGGCTAACATCTGCTTGTGAGAAAACACACTCACACGCAAACAATGGATTTTTCAGAACACCTTAAACTGCTCCAGCAGCTAGAGAGCCTCTGGGGAGGCGGAAGTGAACGAGAGGAGGGAAGGGGGTAGAGGAGAAAGACGGCTATCTGTGCGTTCAGGGGGCTAGCATGCCGGAAATAAACACAACCTTCTGTATTCTGGCTGGTGAAGGTGGGTGGCGGTGGTGATGGTGGCGGGGGGGCACAGAAGGAGAGGAGAGGGAGAGAGGAAGAGCAGGAGCAGCAGCTGTCACAAGCCTCCACACCAGCTCTGCTCGACTGTGAGTGTGCGTCTATGAGCACATATGAGCCAGTTGGAGTCCGTGTCTATAAATGCTCGAATGTATAAATACGACGAAGCCTCACACCTACAGAGTAGCATTTAGCATACAATATGGTGAGTGATGGCAAAAGACAGTATAAGACGGTATAAGAAGGCCTTTTTATTTTACGTGATCTAGATGAGGAGGAAATATATTGCACTTAAAATAGCCGGTGCAGCCAGGTTTATTTATGGAACTATTTCAGGTGAACAACCTTGCATTCATCTGCTGCAGAGTCATTTTTAGCTGTGTGCAGTCTACAGTTGCCCACCACATTCGTAGGCCTTAAGATGTTACTTGACGATCATATAACATTTAAGAAATCTCCGGAGTTGCTCTGTATCTGTATTATTTTCACAAAAGAGATAAAACTACACATCAGGGCTGGGCAATACATTGAGCTTTTAGGATATTGGCAATATGATGTAAGGTTAAACCGTACAGTTTAACAGATGAACATTGTATACATTGTCTAACTTCAACTGTGAGAAAGATAGCTGAAAAACAGACTTATGGAAATAGATGCCAGACCTAGTTCTGTTTCAGCGTGACCCAATAAAAGTGATATACTTATAAGCTACAATATAATAATAGATGGAAAATTGTTTATACCACAACAACAAAAACATAAGTCTTAAACCCATAATATTTGTTGATTTTATATTTTAAAGCTTTAAAAATTGCATGAAAGCTACAGCAAGCAGTTTAAATTGCACAAACCCAGTCCAGTCTAAGGTCCAGTTGACTTTCCTCACAGAACTCATCTATATATCCTGTTGGACTCTGCTCAGAAATGTATGCACTGGCCACTTTATTAGATACACCTTTCTTATACTTTCATAGCTGCCTTGATTCTCTGCAGCACAGATTCAACAAGGTGCTGAAAAAAATCCATCAGAGGTCTTAAAGGGATGGGCATGGTCAGCCACATTACTCAGGTAGGCCGAGGGGTTTGAACAATGTTCCACTGGCACTAAAGAGCCAAAAGTGTGCCAAGAAAATAACACCATCACAAGCCTGTATCAACGATTCAAGGCAGAATGGATCCATTATTTCATGTTGTTGACACCAAAAACCATCTGAATGTCGCTGCAGAAAATGAAACTGATAAGTCCCAGGTGACTGTTTTCTAATCTTCTCTTTTCCACTTTGGTGAGCCTGCATGAATTGTCCTGTTCTCAGCTGATAGGAGTGGCACCCAGCTGTAGACTCAACATGTCGTGGGCATTGGACATCTGAGCTACTGTTACCTTTCAATCATCTAGAACAACTCCGATCATTCCCTCTGAAAGCCCATCTGAGATCAACAACTAGCCAATCAGCCCGATTCTGCTGCTTGTACTGAACTTCAGATGGGTTGTCTTAACTATGTCTGCATGCACTGAGTTGCTGCCATGGGATTGGATGATAAGCTTATTGCACGAACAGGCAGCTGAAGCCATCTCCTGTGCTTTATAAATCTTTAAAAAAGAGTTTTCTTCTACACTGCCATAAAGGATACCCCTCCTTTTTTATTTATACTACCTTTATTTTTTTATACACTTGAGACACTTTCTCTGACGTTTTTTTTTAGGTCAACTTAAGCCTAAAAGATGAAATCAAGACAACGGCTTGGGAAGGGAACAGCAGGTTTATAGCCTTGTATGTTATTCCAGAACAAAGTATGTCTGGGTGTCAGAATGAAAAAAAGTGTGACACATGATTCAATAACCCTTCTTAGTCCCCTTTTTTAAAGCTAATTTAGTAATGTATGTATTTTTTCTGCTCAAACTAATTTTCTTCCTATTTTGTGTGGTTACTGATTTTGAAACACAAGGTGTCTTATCTATAAAAAGTTCATTCAATTTTAGAAACCTCAATTGAAACTGTTGCCAATTTAGGGAGTGGGTCTAGTCTGACTTTTTACGTATTATTTTAAAAGAAAGACTAACAGTTCTGAAGAAGAGTTGGTCTCTCAGACGTGTGAGCTTTCTCTTTTACTTAGTGCTGATGTATATTTATATACATACATACTGCTGGTGGTCAGCTATTGTAGTCATATAGATATATTTACATTTTTTATATTGTTTTGTCTAGTCACTGTTGAACTTGTTTGTTTCTCTTTCTTTCTTTCTGCATTTTCATTTTAAAGGCCCATCTAGGGACAGGCACAGCAAATGACCTCAGGCTATAGAAGCTTTAGTGTGTGGCAACAGTTCACTATACGCTTAATCCAGCACAAAATCAACATAATTTTGGTAAATAAATCACCCAAGACTTGATGTATAAGGCTTTTGTTTGTGTTGCTGTGGCATCAAACAGGCATAAATATAATTTGATTTTTAATAAAATGACATTGAAGCTTTTCAGTCCGGCAATGACACAACCATTTGGTATTACTTACCAGAAAACAAAGATATGTATATATACTATGTTTCCCCTTTTCTGCTTGCTTCAAATTGCCCAGCCCTTACATCTCTTAGATGTGGAGCAGCTACAGAACGTGTGTCCCCATGAACAGTCATCACAGTGCAAGCCCAACAGAGGACATAACTGATTTGGCAATCTTAAATTGGAAAATAGACTAATCTATTTGGCTTTATTCGACAAGGAAGTTTCCTTGTTTTGGATTAGTTTTGAAAGGTCAGCCTGCTGTTTTTCTATCTCAGTATCAAACATGCAGCGGGCATCTGCAGATTGGCACCTGCCTCTGGGCATACAGTACGTGCCATGTGTGTGTGAGTTGGAAGCTCAGTCAATAAGATGAGCCTACCTCTTTATATATGAACATTTTCAATAGTGGTGCGGATTTAAGGTTACCCTTCTGCATATATATGCGGATGATAAGCAGGTTTTTAAAGTTCTATAAACATCTGCATATATTGGATCGGTGCACAGGAGAATTTCTGCATTCAAGTGTGTGTATGTGGATGTGTGTGCCTCTCACCTGTGCAGCTGGATCTTAAGCGTGACCACGTGGTAGACGTCCTGCAGCATGTCAGCCACTGTAGCGTCCGGTGCATCTGTCACATAAGACAGTGGGACGGGGTTCCACTTCCCCACCTGAATCATACCTGGATGATACAACATGGACAGCATAGGTCAGCATGGGCAGGCATGAGAGTATTGACAAAGAACATGTTAACAAATCACTGTATAAGCTCATTTTAGTAACTTAGCATCAAGCTTTTATTGGGCAACATCCCATGGAAAGTGACTCAAAAGAGTTGGACCATATACAGACAGCTACTTTACAGGTAACCGTCTTTGCTACTGCTTCTTTGTCCTTAATAGGTTGCTGATTGGCCCAATTATTTTCTGACCAAAAACAAGAATAACAGCTTCAACCGTTGTAACACCATGTCCTAGCAGAGCGTGGGTATTGGATGTTGCATCACATCGTGACGCATCGCAAGCCTGCTGTTTTCGCTGCTCCCGTTACAAATACGTTTCCCCTTTCAACAGAACATCAAGTGCTTTTACTGGACTGCTTGAGAAACAGACGTGAAGGGTTTTGTATTGATGTGGGGTGATTTCAAAGGCTTCTGCAGCTCTCTGTGTACTAAACAAAGTTCCCCCTTTGGTGTTGAAAGTGAAAGTAAATCATTTCAATGACTGAAATAGATAACTGCTCTGCTATCACTGCCGTGTTGAACAGATGAACAAGCTCTGCAGAGGGAGAAAAGCCGAAGAAAGTTATGACAATCCCTCCCGTGCCTCGTATTTCTTCTTTCCCATCTGCTTTGACACATGTGGCTTAGAACAAAAAGCTACTCAAAAACTAGTGCAAAGCAAAAAATGTTCAACTCTGTGCACAACTATTTTGGGACTGTTTGAACAGAACAGGATGACTGTTGCCATTCGAAGCAAATGTTACTGCGTCAAACTTTGACACGACAAATGATTTTTAAAAAAGTCATTATTCCAACATTTATTACTAGCTATAAAGCCAGTCCAAACAGCAGAGCGGTTCCTCCTGTCAGTTACTGTGGTTTTAATTTCTAATTTCTGTAGACCGTCATGCAGAGGACTGGCAAAGTCTTCAACATTCAATGTGCAATGGACTTAAAGTGACATCATACCGCTAAAAGGGAAAAGGAACAAAACTAGGATATTTTTTTGACTCTACATTAGTTATAACAGTTCGATCTGAATTCTGAAGCTGTAAAACGTCTGTGTTTTAGTGAACATTGTGCTCTGGCTCCTTTCTTGTTGTTCCTGCTGACTGCCTCATGCAAGAGTGTGAAGCCAATGTTTTGCAAAGGCTGCAGAGGGCTTAGAAAGAATAACTGTTGAGCAGAAAGGTAAATGAATGGACGTCTCTAACAGGAAATGAATAACTCTGAAGCTATATCATGACCTTCTATTCAAATACATATATAAGGATTCAGACCTCATGGAAGCTGTTTGATTAGGGACTTTCCCATTACCTCCTATCTACTCTACTTTACTCAGTTACTTTGTCTTTCCATTAAGGATTGCACCTATTAAAGTTTCTCATATCACCTCCAGTGGGGCTCAGAGGTATAGGTGGGGAAATGGAACACCTCTGTTGTCAGCTCCTTATTGCAGAATGACTTCCCAAGCTTCCCCTTCCCTTTGTATTTAATTTATAAGGTCTTGTTTTAACCTGTTATAGTTCTGCTTTAGTGAGTTGTTTCTGTTTCATTGTTTTTGGCTTGTATTAGGTTTTAAGTAACTTTTTAGATCAATTATGTATTTTGATGTTGCTTTAGATAAAGGTAGGGCGTGTTTTAAAGTGTTAACTTTTTGAATGTATCCTTAATTCTCAAGTATCATTAGTTTCCCACTCTTTTCTAGAAATCATTTTCCAGAACTTTTCCCTGTCTTTTCCAGGATGTGTCTGTCACTCGGCAGAGGAGACAGAGAGAGGAGACAAAAAACTCTCAATCAACATACAACAAAGCAACACTCTTGAACTCAAAGTTGATAGTTTTTGGCTATTTTTGGGGGGGAAATGGGTCTGAAAAGTTGCTAAATGTAGCACCAAAGTCATATGGAGGCACTAGGTAGTGGGGCTGCTCTGTGGGAGCATGCACATATGATTGGATGGCAGAAATGGAGGCTATGGGCACACTTTTAACCTGTTTGCATTCCCTAGCAAGGTTAAGAGAAGCAGAGGGAGGATAAATAATTTTCCAGGACATTTGACTTTTTCTCTCATTTTCCATATGTTTTCCTAGACTGGAAAATTGGTCAATCATTTCCAGGTTTCCCAGGATGCATGGGAACCTTGAATTTGTTTTAAATATGCTATGATCTCCAGGAACGTGAGCTGTGGTCAAGTGCCAAAGCTAATACAGATCTTAAAAAAACAATTAACCATCTTTGTGACAAAATTAATCTCCTATATGTCTGTGCAGATTCTAATTCATCCACTTCATGGTTATCTTGAAGATTCAAAAACAGGCAAATGGACTGTGTTGAGTTTTGGGAAGACGTTTCACTTCTCATCCAAGAAGCTTCTTCAGTTCCAAACACAAAGGTGGATAAGAGGTGAATCGTCTTCCCAAAACTCAGCACAGTCCAGTAGCCTTGTTTTTGAATCTTCAAGATAAAATAAATCTCCTAACTGTTACAAAAAGCCACAAAGGGGCAGACAGCTCTATCGCCTCTGTTTCTTTGTATTTGAGAAGATGCCATTGTTGTTTTAGCCATGCTATGACGGTCCCGCCTTCCGCTACACTTTGTACTGTTATGAAAAATTGAGCAAATAATATTTGGGCAGACACCACAAATGAAGCACCATTAATGTCCTGTCTTTTACAGCTCTTACAGTTAACCCTTTGAATCTCTGTGTGGGGACATGCTGCAAATGCCAGTCTTACCAACTATCACTCTAAAAACAGGACAGTCGAAGACTTGATATGTCACATTAAATGATAATAATGAGCTTGGTTGTTCATACACCCCTTTAAAGCGAGGGTTTGTCTGAAACCAATATCACATGCTCATCACTGTGAAGCCACATGTAGCCACCCCAGGAACATTTTTGGTGCCATAAACACCCTTCAAATACTTTATGTCTTACTAAAATCCCAACAACCGTGCAAAAAATTCCTCCTGAGACTGCCTGAAAAAAGATGCAGCCCACACAGCAGGAAGTAATCTTATAGAAGAGGAGGACGAGAATATGTGTGTGTGTGTGAGTGTGTGATGGACAGGCTATAATAAAAGAGCACGCTAAGAGGCACCTTGAAACAGCCACCCTCGGCCTGCGTGCGCTCAAGTGCAATTAGTGGACCCTTTCCTCCACCTGCCCCTCCCACCCACTGACTCACTGAGGGTAAGTGTGTATAAATATATACATTATGAGAGTGTGTGTGTGTTTTTGTGTGTGTTTTTGCTCATATGGACAGCATGTGTACGTGCAGATAAACATTTAGAGCATAAGTCAGTACATTTAGCCTCTGTGTGGGAATGTGTGAGTGACCTCGGAAGACTTGAGCATCTCCTGTCTGGGATCAGTGTCAGGATGTGTTACTGTGGCTTCAGATCTGCTGGCGGTCAGCTATTACGGTCACAGAGGCAGAGTGTGTGTGTTTGTGTGAGAGAGGCATTAAGAGTGTACGTCTGAGTGTGAGCAGCCCGTCGGAAAACGCCAGGGGTGGAATGTAGCTAATTACATTTACTCATGTTATTGTAACGGAGTAGCTTTTTGAGTACTTGTACTTTTTAAGGGCATTTAAATTCATTACTTTTGCTTGACTCTCTTCTTTGGGAAAACTTGTGCTTCAGTATTTCTCACATACCGTCTGACAACTGAGGGAAAAAAATACAAAATAAAAGTCAAGCTGTGTTTTGATTGTAATGTTGTCATAATATTAAAAACACTAAACAAAAAACACTTCTTGGAAATAAAGTGGCAGTGGTTTAAAATATGTGACACCTAATGGATTAGAAACATGGGTTGGTCATATTTTGGAATTAATCATTTACTAGCAACATTAGGTGTAAATAATGCTTAAGCAATAAAGTATTTATCAAGGTAAATTTTTTATCTTTATATATTGGGGTTTAACCTGACACTGTTCAATATATTTCATGAGTCAATCTAGGAAAGAGCCCATAGAGAGTGTCCAGGAAAAAGCAGAACCTTCCAGTGGTATATAAAGCAGGTGATTGGATGATCATGCGTCAGTCAAATTCATTACAAACCAATTAGATAATGGAGCAGGCAGACACTCCTGCTGCTGTGTAAAATACTGGGGTCACTTTGTAAAACAAACTTGCCAAAACATGCCAGAAGTGATAATATAACTGCTACTGAAGCTGTTAGCATCAATGCTAATCTCTATACAAGGAGTCACTTTCTGCTGTCATCTTGCTTGTAGCTCCCACCTCTACCAGCTTTAAAAGACTCTGACCCCCAGGATGGATTTCCCTGATTACAGCCGTTGAATCCATCTGCACTGCAAAGTTAACTAGGGTTGGACAATATATCCAAACTTTAAAGTATGTTGATACACTGAATAAGATATAGGAAATAGTATAGATATAGTAGGACAATATTGCTGTCTGTTTGTTTGGTTGTTTGTTGGGGCATCTGTAAGCAAGAGAACTCCAAATGTTCTCAACACATTCAACATTTTCTAGGAATGTTAGTCATAGCTAAAGGGAGAAACGATTACATTTTGGTGGTGATATAAAAACAGACAGGGATTCTGTATTTTTTTTAATAAGTTATTACTTCAGTTTTCAACATTTTTGAGAATCACTCGACTAAAAATGTCAGGAATTCCTGGGTGAAGGTTGGTGCTCTCTGATCACCTCTGGAAACTGATATATTAATGTTATAATGAAAAAATAGTAATAACAGTAATAATAATGTTATAGTGTTTAGTCTTTCTGCAGACATTAGCCATCTGCAAATGAATAAGGGGCAAACAAATATCAATTTCATGTGTTTATTTGGTGGGTCAAACCAATTCAAAGCTTCTATCTGGCACAACTAACTGCTGATTTAGATTTTTTTTTTGCTCTTAGGCAATAAAATGCACTTTGAGTTACATGTGTCGTAGGAAGATTGCTATATAAATAAAGTTTGATTGACTGATTGATTGAAAATTGTACTTTTACTTGAGTAGATTCAGAGAGTGCTTCTGTTTCTTGTACTCAAGTTAAATTAATCAAAATAGCTGAGCTTTTAATTGCACACAATATTTTCATACTCTTTTCAATACTGAAAATTGCTGCAGAGAGGACAGTAATGACCAATTAGAGAGCTAAAACAAAAGGGCAGAGGAGAAATAAAGAATGATGGGAGTCAATGAGCGACATTGACGATTTACCTTTGGCCTGGGCGGCCGAGCTGTGGGAGTAGCCCAGCGACAGCAGGGCCATCTCGATGAGCTGGTTGAAGAGCATGTCCTTGCGCACCAGGACGAACTCGGCATGCTCCTCCTTGCTGTCAAAATCCATGGGATTCTCGTAGTGCTCGACCACGCAGAACACGGGCAGCATGTTGCCTGAGGACAAAGAAGCACGAGTGAGAACTGGACGGGTTCAGATTTCCTCACATGCAAACGTTGACCTTCAAGTATTCTGCGTTTGCTGAGGGAAGAGATTAATATTTAGCGCTGATGATTAGGTTACACTAGGGTTGAGTGTCAGGGGATTATGAGTGAGTGATTAGATTGCTATGGAGTGGAAGTTCTGGGGAGAAATTAAGTTCAGCGTTTTGACCACACAAAGGCAGTTTTCATCTTTTATAGGGCAATTTCAGTCTTAACCTTCACTTCTCTGTCTGTGTGCCAAACTGTCACATCATCACAGGGAATCCAACATTTTCTATACAGCAGATTAATCTGAACAATCTTAGAAACTGTTGCTATTTATAAATACTGTTTGTCATGTACTTTCTATGACTTAGAGCACCAGTGGCTCAGTTTATTGCTCATACATCTTTTTTTTTTTTATTTCTTATTGTTTGTCAGTTACTTTTTCAACTGTCTATCTTTGCCAAGTTACTCGTCAAAAACATGTTTTTCTTTTTTTCCAAGTTAAATCTGACCAACTTTTAACCTGCTCTTGTTAAGTGAACTTTTTTTTGTTTCAAACCACCCAATTGTTCAAGCTCGCCAACCAAAAAAGGAAGTTCAGTCTGACAGGTGTCAGTTTAATAATTAAGAAATGACAGTGTGATTAGCAAGGTGCCAAACCAGTCACTATGACATGTTGATTTGTGCCCATAGGATCCTGTTTGTACATGTGTGTGCATTCCTGGCCTTTGGGTGTGTAGTATGTTTAACCACGGAGTAAAGAAACTTGATTCATAAAAGCACTGCTTGCCAACCAAAACTCATCTTCTTATAACTCAAAATCCCACATTTCGGCTAAAGTGACCTGCTTAACATTCAAGAAAATTAACAAGCACTGGGATCACCTGTCCCTTCAAAGCTTAAAGGCCTTTGCACACTGAGTCTGTTTTATTTGTATGAAACGGCTGTACTTATACAAGACAATCCCCCATTTTATCACTCATGTTCACACACTGACTTTGAACTTGCATCTTTTTTTTATCAAAACAGGTTTGCTTTTAAATTAACATTTTTGTTCCAGTCATTCTATTATGATTCTGCATTAAAACATCTCTTCAAATGCTGTACTGTACCCAATTTGTGGATTCTGTCTATTGAATGCGATAAATAAAGCCAAAATCTGTACTCACAACCACATAAAACAAGAACACCAAAATCAAAAAGATGCCTGTTAGCCTTCCCACCAACTTGGCACAAAGTGTTAACAGGCAAACCTGGTCTGTCTAAATGGCACCTTCTTCGGGTTGCTAGTGTGTTACGTCCGTGCACTCCCATGTACTAAAACCCACCACTTAAACGGGCAGCCTGGGTTCATTTTCAGCCTTGTATCTTTCACAACTCTCTTGTCCCCTTTTTGAATCTGTCAGCTCACAGTTAAATAAGTCCAAAAAGAAAATGAAAAGAGATGGCCCTGTCAAGAGCAGATGTACTGTCTTATTGTTTCCAGTTTTTCTAAGGCATGAAAGAACCACAAAATCATCTTTCTGGCTTGAAAAGTCCCCGATGTTTCGTCCTTCATACTGCTAATTTTTGCAGTGACTAGAACAATAAGTGATAGGATTTCGTGTGCAAGGTTTCTGTTTGTGATGATTTTTTATTGATTTACTTACACGACAAAAAATACATAGAAAAAAACGTTTTGTTTCCACAAAGGCTTAATATCTGTAATAAATCATATAAAAGAAAACCTGCTAAAGAAGAGGTCATAACTAAAATGCTACTTAGATCCTTACAGTGTCTACTGGGTGCCCTGTTGCTTTCCCAGCTCACAAAGTCTCCACTTCTGTCACCTGAACAAATTCTCAACATTTATTGTCTTTGCCGATTAACATGATTCTCATTCTTAGCTTTTTTTTCCAATCCCAGGCATTCCAGAAGATGCACAAAGCTCTGGCAAAACAATCAATAAGCCGACAGATGCCAGGGAATGTGCTGAAAGAGCTGCTTTTCTCCTGCCCCGATTTTAATAGATAAAGATCTAACAATAAAGACTGCTGTGTAGGTTCATTTGGGGGATCAATACTGGCTTTGTTTCCAGGGCGCCCAGAGAGGGCTGCGGTAAATATTGTTTCGGGCTCGGACACAATGCCCACTGTGGGCCCTCTCAGCGAAGCCTCCGCGGCGGACCGCCCGCCCGCCTCTCCTCTGCTGCTTCACCCTTTTACCCAGGAAGAAACTGAAAGAAAGAGTCGAGGGGCAAAGAGGAGGGGAGGAGGAACTAACATGGTAGGAGGCCAAGAGAAGCGCAGATGATGAAGGTGAAAAATTAGGTTCTCTCAGCTGGAGCGCGACACGTAGATTAAAGGAGCAAATAAGAGAAACGGCCCATCTGAGGACACTCTCACAGCCACATTCCAAGAGTTCCTGAGTCCCTGTTGCCCGAAGAAGACCGAACCAGCCAAACAAACAAACAGAAGAGTCCTCGCTGCCAAGCACTATTACAACTCAAACCTGCAGTTTTCATTTCGGAACCACTAAAAGAACAACACTCATAAAAAGATACATCGTTTTCCTGCCGCGTTTTTCACCAGACGACACCAGTTATATTAAAAAGCTATGTCATAATCTGAAAGTAAAGGCTGCTTTTAAACAGGAATGGCTCTTAAAGGACAGAAACTTTCTCTTAATAAACAAACGCCGGAGCAGGAGGGCTGCGGCTGGAGAGCGCCGCGGTGACACAGCGCCATGCAGAATAACTCTCACTGTGCTCTTCTATTAGCTATTGTCTCTGCAAATAAGTGGGAGTGTGTGTGCTCTGTGTGTGTGTGTTTATGCAGAGATGACTAAAGATGCATTGTAAAAAGGTTTAAGAGTTTTTGAGAGCAGGCAGGGGGTGGTGTTAGTGGGTGGAAGGTGGTGTTTGAGTGTGTGGGTGGGGGGCGTTTTAAACTGCTCTTAAATAGCTTTCCTCTCAATACAGGGTTTACTTTATTAGTACCAGAGTACAAATGTGTCCGCAAACTTAGTTTAGCTATATTTGTGTCATAGTTGTACACAGACGAGGGCTGCAGTAGAGACGTTATGTCTATGATATTTAGGACAGAGGTGGGCAGCTGGTGCTACATGTGGCCTCCTCCTCATTTAATATGGCGCCCTGTCCATTTGTTTAAAAAAAGTGTAAACATGAGGAAGGCATGACGAGGAAATAGTGAAAATGTTTGCTAACTAATAGTATGTGGTCACCAATGACAAAATAAATAAAAACATGACTGTAATTTACTTCATAATTGGTGATTTTTACATATTATTCTTGTTGGAAGCACACTTGGGGAAAAATAATGCAGGCTTTTTTTTATTTGTATTACTTAAAACTCAGATTTAAAACGTTAAGCCATGAAATAAGCCAATAAGTACATATTTCAGGTTAATACATAATTACTAAAAAGATGACTAAAATTCTGGTGATTTAAACCCTTCATGGGAAAATACTGTAAAACTTAAAAATAAAGCTCATGCTTTAAAAAAAATATTTTAATTGTTTCTTGTTAGCTTAGATGCACCAGCAAAAAAGCAATGATTATTTTTAGGAAATATTTATTATAAATGCTTATTAAAAGTTAAGTAGCTAGCTATAACTGTGTAAGAGGTCAGCTGTTTGGCTGGCAGCTCAAGCTAATGGAAGAAATGAGATCAGGAAGATCACAAAGAAAGACAATTAGCATTAAAACAGGAATATTTACAGGTTAATGATTGGTCGCAGTTGTGTTGTATTCCTTTAAAAGATTCTGTGGATATACTGGCTGTTATTTACTTCGATATTTCATAGCTAAATGCTCTTTAAAAAGTGTGTAAAATATACTTTATTAACCCGGAAACAGTTCACTGTATTAAATGGAATTAGGATTTATTTTTCCATGTTTAGTGTTATATCGATAAGTCCTGATTTGCAGCTCTTATTAAAATTTGCCATATTTCTGACATGTTTGGTTATTTCAGATTTAACCCTCTAGTGTTTAGAATAATAGAAATTTGGCCCCTGTGGCGACCAAAGCTGTCCTACCTGATTCAGGCTGTATGTTGAACATCTTTCAAGTTACTCGCTGAATTAGGAGTTTTATTGGATTGTGATTTCATTGTTCCAGCATAAGTGGTGAATAGCATAATAAAGTTCAATGAATTAAAATATATCCTCAGGATTTTTTTCCCGTGAGATTTAAACAATGGCTTATTTTTCTCCATTTAATGAACAAACAAATGCAGTCTTTTGTGTTGTTGCAGAAGACAAAGAAGAGCAGCAGATTCTTCTATTTGAGGAGCAAATATGTGTTTTTGTTGGAGAAGATCCCTACTTGGTTGATGATCAGTTTTTCATCTACTATCAAATCAACCTCTATTTTCAGGGGGGGAACAAAAAAGACTCTCACACCTTCGCATCTGAAATGCAAATTCAGAAAACATTTGGAAGTTTCCCTTGTACAATGCAAAACTTCAAATCAAACAACACAACTGATCATTTTTGACTTGTTAGACTGGAAAACAAAAGCTCGAACACACACACTCTCCCTCTTACCTCTTTTGTGGCAGGTCTTCAGCAGGTGCCCTGTGGGCTTGTAAGAGACCCCGGCTAGTTTGGCCCCGGTGCTGCCCAGCCTGGCCCGGCCGAGGGGGCTGCCGTTCTGCTCCAGCCGGGGCAGCTTGGCCGGTGGGGCCTTGGCCTCGGCCATGCTGTTGACCAGCTCAGAGTTCTCCTTGCCCAAACACGCCTCGCTGAGATGGTCCATCATTCTCAGCACCTCTGCTCACTATCACCTGGGGAGAGACACACACCAGCATGTCAGAGGGGGGATGTGTGCGGCATGAAAGAGGCCGAAAAATATGAAAAGGAGGAATGAAAGATGATAGGAGTGAATTTTTTTGTGTTGATATCACTGATGTGTGAATTTAAGAGACCCTAAAAAAGTGCTTTAAGTAATCGAAACCTGCGAGAACAAAACCCATTATCTGTCAATCCGCCTCAGCGATGTGGACTCAGAGCAGAGTGACGTTTCCGTGCTGCTGTAATGTTCCCATTTTTCAACACATGTATTATGTATGGCTGTCCCGCTAGAGATTCCCATGCGAGAGGGGGCAAACAAGCTCCGGTTTTAGTGCAAACACATTAATTTGCTGGGAGATTCCACTTGAATGGATACAGTGCAGCTCAAGGAGGGCTCTGCTGCTGCGGCGCACGCAGAGAGAGGGGAAGTTAACGGCTCCTGAGTCACTTGGTGCGGCTTCGCATTCGTGACGCAGCTCGGCGGGAGGGGAAGGCGGAGATGTCGACTTTTCTGCGAGTGACAGACACACAATCAAGCAGATGAATTTGCAGGTGTGAACTTTTTTTTTTTTTTTTTTTTTTTTTTTAGACCTCGGCGTTTGCATCCCTAACTTTTGGATGGTGTGGAAAAGGCAGGGTTGTAAAACTTCACATGACAAGTCTGCTGACTCATGAGGATAGTCCGAAAAAGTTAGGAAGGAGGAGACGGGAGTGTGTGTGTGTGTGTGTGTGCTCCGGCTTTAACCACAGGTGCTTTGGGGAGGAGGCTGATCATTTATGCAGCATGCAAACTTTAATGTGATCAATCACAAGCTGCAACAGGGGGAGTTATTATGGGTGACTCTGCATGCAGGTTCTGCTGATGAACATGAATAGGAATGCTGATTGTCAAAGAGTGAAAAGGGGCAAAATCATCCACCCCCACGCAAAAGATCATGAACTCCCCTATTCATAACATGCAATGAGGCAACTAATTCCCCACAAATAGGGGAGCAAAGAAGGGAAAGATTGGGGTGGTGGGGGTGGTGGGGAGGAGGAATCCAGACCCAGATCCAGGTCAGGATTTTTAAATGACCCTTAAAACACAAGACACAGGAGCAGCAGTAGTTCAAATGGTCACATTAAGGTCTAATCTGGGGGAGTTAAGGGAGGATAAGTTGAGAGACAAACCAACCTTGAACGCAGCACTTGAGCAGTGGAGAGCATAGGCTTTAACACCGGCTTGGAAAATCTTCAAGTTTGACCAGGGTTTTAAAAAAAAAAGGAACCCAAAACAACTCCTGCTTCCCGGGTCCCCCCTCTCTCTATCTTCTTCTCTCTCCCTCTTTTACGTGTGCATGACAGCGGGGTTTTAAACAGATAAATCAGCGCGTAAAAAGACGCTTCCTCCTGCTCTTCTTCGCGGAGGGCTGGCAGGCGGTGCGAAAAAACAACAACAACAACCCGGGAGACGACGAGGTCGAGATGGACCGTGATAGGCGAACATTTGGTAAGCGGTTATTAGATGTACGAGTGTGTGTGTGTGTGTGTCCGTTAGCTGATTCCGTCCAGCTGGCGGAAGAAAACGTCAACCGCTCGGGCAGGAACCGTTGGAACGTGCGACATTTAGCGTAAAGTGAGCGGTTAGCCGCGTCCGACGGTTACAAGTGAACGCGACTTCGGCTTTTAGTTGGCAGCACAACATCCAAAATAAGACGAAGGGGAAGGCAGGAGGTGGGTAGCCGTCGCAAAGCGGTGTCATAAAAGCGGACACAGTTGTGATAATAACCGCCGAGACCTCATAAACCCCTCCGCTGCGTGCGTTCGCGATATATACAGAGAGGGGGGAAAAAACAGCTTATCGTCCCGGCTTCAGAATAATAATAATATCAGCGGGCTACCGAGGCGATGTGGAGGCGATATGCGGACAGCCGGAGCAGGTTCTCGGAATAAAACAAGCCGGAGGAAGGGGGGTCAAAAAGTGCCGTTTACTTTCCGACGTCGCGGATGAATTAAGGCTCGCTGTGGATGCATGTAAAAAAAGAGAGAGCCGCCTGCGATAGTAATAGTAGGAGGTGTCCTGTTGGTTGGGGATTGGCGTCCGGACGGAGCTCCTCTCTCTTTCTTTCTTTCTATCAGCCTCTCTGCCTCTCCCCCTCTCACTCCGTCTCTCCCTCTCTGTCCCCATTAAATTATTAGTTGTATTGACTCATCACTCCCCCCTCTCTGCTCCCTCTCTCTCTCTCCTCGCTGCTGCTGCTGCTGCTATACCGCTGCTTTCCCTTTCTCCCCTTCATTTCAAATGGCGTGGTGCTGCTGGAGGAAGAGGAGGGGGGGATAAAAAATAAATAAAAACGGGTAGAAAATAACAGGGGGGTGAATTTATGTGAAAGCGAGAGGGGGTGCCTCTGTGTAGGACGGGAACTATATGATTCATCCGCGTGCCAGGCTAGAAAAGTCCTAACATGAGACAAATAAAGTGGAGAAAGTACAAGAGAGGGAGTGCACGCTCACATAAACACAAGTGCACGGACACACACTCGTAAAACACACACAACAGACACATACGGTGGTGCGATTTCCGGCTGCGCGCAGGAATTTTTAATCAGCCTGATTAGAGTGAGGCGGTCCTGCATTTATTACGGCTGCACACAGATGTTACACCTTAATTTACGATTTTCATTTTTAATTTACTTTTACCCAATATTCTTTGTGCGAAATAAAATGCTCTTACAATGATGATTTGGCAAAACCAGTGGCAGTTAGTGAACTTTTCTGGTGGAATAAACATCCAAATAGGGCTGGGCAGTACTAACAAAAATATTATTATTTGTGGAAACTTATTTGACTTCTGGACTTCCTAGTGGGAAATGTGCATGTTTTGATTTCCAACATTTGACTGTCTTGTATGTTATTGTGTTTTATTGAATAAGAAGTTTTAAAAAGCACAAAATAAGATGAATCTACTTGACCCCCGGTCTGTTATTGCGACATATATCACAAAAGATCTGGAAAGTAAGAACCAAAATTCTTATTTTTATTTTGTTATTATTATTGTGGTTTTGTGGACAGTCATTGTGTGGAAAGTTGGACTTTTTGACTTCCCAGAGAGAAATGTGCATGTTTCGATTTCTAACATTGACTGTCTTGTATGTTATTGTGTTTTATTGAATAAGAATAAGTAAAAAAAAAAATCAAACAAAAACTTAGATGGAACGACTTGACCCCTGGTCTGTTGTTGCTGTTTAAAAAAGTATTGATACAGCAATATATCACAATATTTTGACCTCCGATATAATATCAATATTTCAAATTTTATTATCGTTTTTATGTAAAAATAAAAACTCATATTTTATCAGAGTTGGAAATAAAATACCAACTATAAATATGTCCGCACTTTTTTCATGCAGTCTATTCAGCTCAGACTTTGACAAGAGAAATATGTGTTTTTTTTTACTTACTGTTGTGCTGTCAGTAACTCAAAGCACTTTGTTCCTCATGAGTTCATAACAGTTTGAGCCGCACTGCAGGTTAGGATGCTTTCAATACTTTGCAAAAGGGGAAAAAATAATAAGTTCTTTGCAACATTTGTTTAAGAGACTTGTTGCACTCTATGTGTTCAAGTTAAGTGTATATGTGTAACACTGCATTTGACATATTTCAGAAACAACGAAATGGAAAAGTTGTTTTCAATCAAATAGTTTTGACGTGATTTGTACTTTCAGTTTTGATCAATGTTGTGTGATTTACATATACACCATCTTTATGTTTTTCTTAGTTAACTGTAGAATATTGCAATATATCACAATATAGTGATATTGCAATATACTGTGTTATTATGGTATCATGACCCAAGTATCGCGATACGTATCATATCGTGAGATTCTTGCCAATACTCGCCCCTATCTGTTATTGTGAAATACATCACAGTAGGGCTGGACAGTAAGAACCAAAATTATTATTATTATTATTATTTTGTGGACACATTGTGTGGAAAGTTGGACTTTTTGACTTCCCAGAGAGAAATGTGCATGTTTTGGTACCAAGATTTGACTTCCTAGTGTATTCTTATGACGTAATCACTGAAAGGAAGTTTACTACTGTTTCTGTTAAAAATACATCACAATAGGGCTGGGCAGTAAGAACCAAAATTATTATTATTATTATTATTTTGTGGACACATTGTGTGGAAAGTTGGACTTTTTGACTTCCCAGAGAGAAATGTGCATGTTTTGGTACCAAGATTTGACTTCCTAGTGTATTCTTATGACGTAATCACTGAAAGGAAGATTACTACTGTTTCTGTTAAAAATACATCACAATAGGGCTGGGCAGTAAGAAAGAAAATCATACCTCAAGTTTTGAACTGAAATGCCACAAACAATATGAATGTAACATCGTTTCTTTGCAAGAACTAACAAAATCAAGGACAGTTACTTTATCCCAGAACCCATTTTGACACAACCAAAAACAAGCACAAATTTGGTTAAATGGTCCCCATTATAATCATTATTTTTAATTAGTGTGAAGAAAATAAATTAATGTAACACTCTTTGTTTAATTGGTTTCTGCAACATAATTAACATACAGATGAACAAGAACAGATAAGTATTTGTGAAGATGCATTTTTATCTTTTTTCTTAATATTTATCGATTGCTTTTTTATTTATTCCCAGTTGTTGTTGAATAACCTTTACATGTCATCCTCTGGTGCATTGATGGACATTTTAGGGACACTCATACGTGTGGACAGTTTGAGTTTTGGACATCCCAGTGGGAAATGTGTCTGCGTAGATGTTTTACATTTGACTGCCTTATTGAAAGAAAAGACATTTTAAAAAAGGTAAAAATTACATTCAACTGCTTGACCTCCTGTCTATTATTGAGACAAATGCATCACTATAGGGCTGGGAAGGATGAACCAATATCATGCCTAAAATTTTAAAGTGAAATGCACAGTCTGTTTACTTTTGCCTCGTGCACTCTTTGACATGACAAAGTAATTTTCATTCAAGCACAAAGTTCCAACCCATCCAGTCTATTATGACAGGTAAATCACATTAGGGTGGGTCAATAAGAACCAAATTCATGCCTTAATTTTCTTAATTATCTAATTGCACAACTCAATATATGCTCCTCAAAAAGTTGGACCATGTTACTTTAGTTGATTACTCCTCCCCTTTAATAGTACAAACAGCAACAGGTATTGCATTTTATATTGTTGAAAAGCCTTATTAGTAAGTTTTACAACGAGGTAGAACTTGTAAGAACTGTGCATTTGTAAAATGAGCAACATAACTTAATGTACCAGTAGCCACTCAAAAAGGCCAGAATCCTCTTCAACTAATGTGGAGTCAAAAGGTGAAGTCAACGTGCCCTAGTATTTGAGAAACACTCCTGCAAACTATCTATGAGCCGCTCCTCAGGCCTTTTTTTCCTTACATTAACATCAGCTTTATTGATATGAATCTTTTCTCGCCTTGTCTCATTCTTGAAAATAAACAAGAATTGCTAAAGATGATTACTGCCCAGCCCTACTTCTCCCCAAAAGTGTAAAAAATGTTAATTTGATCCCAAAAATCGCCCTAAAGCACAAATGCTTTGACATTTAAAAATGATTTCTGCATTAGAATAGTCATTTTAAGACTTTATTACATCTTTATATTGAAATTAACAAAACACTTTATTACTTTTAAGTTCTTTAAATCATAATTAGAAGCCTTAAATCCTGTAAGCTTAACAGTCCAGCATGTGGATGATTTTATATGAACTTAATTGATTGAGGCTACACACAGGCAAGTATTTGAACTCCTTAAGTTATATACAGTTTTGGTTTTATATGAATTTCTATTAAAGCTTCAAAGTGGGAAGTCTCCATTATTCTGCATGTAAAATGCAGACAGACTTCTGTTTACAAGTAGGTGGTTTTAGAGTATAACATAATGCTTGATTGCAGATATTGCAGTCTTTTTAATTGCCTAACAACTGATAAAAAAACACATTTATAAAGTTGAGATAACATCCTTATTATGCAGTGTCACATTTAAAATATTTTACACTCTCTCATCATATGAATTACGTCAGATTGTTAGTGTTTAGTGCTGATGTTTGTGGGGGAAAAAATCAGTAAATGTAGTTTAAATGAAACACAAATTTCACTTCAGAAGGGAAATTAGGGTTGGTTTTGTAACACCTCATCTCCATAGAGTGTTCATACAGAGAGAGAAGACATTTCCCGTTTCATCATCTAGCTTTTGTTTTCATTCAGCCGTTATCTCCAAAAATTTACCTCCGCAGCAGATCACACTGTATAATGTCAAACTGGATTAAGCCAAAATATTAGACGAGCTAATCTCTGTTGATACTGTCAACAAAACCCTGAACTGTCACTGCGGAGGAAGAGCTGCGAGGAGGCAAGAAAATGAACGGAGGAATGTTCGGAGGCTGGAGACCGACGCACAATCTCTGCAAACAATGGCAGGCTGGGAGGGTTTCTCAAGTTGATGTTCAAGCTATTGTTATTATTTAGTAATTATTCCTTGAACCTTCGCTCTGCTGGAGGAGATCTGTGGCTCCAGAACAAACCGTGAAAATATCAGAGGAGCTAATCTGTTGATATTGTCAATACTGGTCTGATGTGGTGTTTGTGCCTAACCTTAAGGTGGCCTAATAATAACTGCTTCACTTTGACTTTATGAGCAACGACCCGGCTAATATCCTGTGACGCATGAACACACACATGAACTCACAAACAGGTGACAGAGCCGGGCGGGTGTAGGTGTACTGTAGGTGTATTTACTCTCCATGTTTAGGCCTTTTTATTGATAGGGAAGTGAAAATGTGCCTTACATTCAGACATGAAGAGGCCCTGTTTTCAATAAGTTTGAATTCTGACAGCTTTGTTCGATTCAGATCAAAATATGAGCTTGATTCAAGGTTTAGTTTACTACAATTCGAACACATTTGAAACAAATTAAACTTAATAAAAAACTTATGACACAGTAGTCATCCTCAGGGGCACTGCCAGAAATTTTGTGCCCCATGAAAAGACATCAGATTGTTCTGTTTTTTTCCAAAGCAGCTCTGCACAGTGTCTCCAAATTAGCATCATGCACTTCAAAATGATTAATAAAATGACAACATATATTCTAAATTGAGAAGTTATAATTCTTACAGCCAAGTTAGTCCGTTCAGAAGCACAAATTAGCTTCAAAAAGTGACCTATCTGTCATTTAAGCATATATAATATCAGTCCTCGTGAATCTCTGCTCTTTTGACCATGTAAATGACTCAACATTCATATCATACATTTGTTTTGCTCCTTTAACTGTTTCTCTAAAGACCCAATTATTTTAAAATGCTATTTGGTACAGCAAGAGCCTAAACATAAGTAAAATAAATGAATCAATCTTCATTTGTATAGGGCCAAAACATAACTAATGTTACCTCCAAACTTTGCAAAAGAGCAGGTTGAAGCCATACTCTTCATTTTACAAATGTACGTTTATAAAAATACACATATACATGCATAAATATATACCTACATACTTCCAAACCAAACATAAACCCCCCATGAGTACAGCACTGGCAAGTGGCGAGAATAAAACCTCTTACGCAGCAGGAAACCGTGAGCAGAGCCAGACTCACGCTGCGCTGAGGCTGTGAGTGGGTGGAGGTTCAGAGGTGGGCAGAGGTACAGGGGCTAAAATAAGAACTGATGATAGAAACAAATCCATGGACGCCTAGACCATAAATCTGTCTACATCATATTTGACTCTGTTTAATTAAAATACATTAAAGGTTAGCTTTAAGAGGGTCCTCCTCCCTTTGTGGTAGTGATTATCATTCACTCATAAGTGTTCAAAGGGCCTCTTTTTTATAGATGTTATTTATTAGGGTTAACTTGTGCAAAGATGTCTGAATATTCCTTTTTTCCATTAAAACAAGAAAGCGTGGTGTTTTTTTCTGTGTGAAGAGAAATGAGACTTTCATGGCAAAAAGTCAAAAAAGTAATATAGAAAATATTTCTCATAATGTATTCATTCAGAAACATCCAAACTGTTCCCACTTTGTGGCCCTGAGGTCGTTGATATTAGTTACACATAAGCTTCATTTCAACTACCTTAACAAACTGTACTTAACTTTTATTAATGAGCAACAGAAAGACTGATCTTGATCACCATGGGGGTCAGCTTTGAGCCTTTTCATTTACACGTGGAGCAAAAACAAAATAATCACAATTATGCAAGATGGCAAAAATACAAATGAATACTTTTGCTATATTTCTGGGGAAAAATTCTTATCAAAACAACAGAAATATCTTGAATGTCCACCGTAACACTTAGGTCTTGTTTGCCCAGTAGACAAGATGTAAATATATCTGAGTCTGACTTTTCATTATCATATAATAAGTTTTAACTTGTATCACCTCTTTTTTGGCAAGGAAAAGACAATCCCTTATTTATTTATTTATTTATTACATTTTTTTTTAACATTTTTTTAAATAATTTGAAGCATTTTGCTCAGAAACATGTCTACGAGAGTACACAGTCTTTTGTCTGTATAAGTGTCAGATTCATATTTACTATTAAAAACTTACACATTGACAAAATAAACAAAGAAATCCTGCATTAAATTCTTAAAGTATATTTTTAATCTGTTTTTGCAAGATCACTGATACCAATACTTATAGTTTTGTTTTAACATCTTTGTAACACTTGGAAAGCTTAATGCATTTGTAATTTTATTAACTCTTTGCCATGTGGCTGGACAATATGTGCAAAAAATGTAGAGATGCATGACATTTTGCTGATATTGATACCAATAGTTCTTGTCAAGAACACAAAGCGTTTACTTAACTAAATGACCTGTTCTTTTAATATTTAAAGTACATTTTTGTTTAAAACAGATGCGAAATAAGAAAAGTACATTTTATTCTTTAACAAATAACATTTTTAAATATAAAAATAAACATACAGTGATGATGGGGTAACCATTATGGCATATTTTTACATTCTGACAATATTATAGTCAATATACAGAATACTTTTGACCAGCTTGTACCTGTAAAATATCTACTGTAGATACTAATAATCAAATCTGTTCATACCAATATAACTGCAGCATTATTGTGCATCCCTGCAAAAATCTTATCCCAGTATTTGTGGTTTAAGTGTCACAAAGACATTTTAAATTAGATAATTATCCTCCCCAAAAGAAATATAATGCATAAAATGATTGCACCCCATGCAGGCTAACTATTTCAGACTTATTTAAATGTGGCAATAAGAAGTATCACTGTCAGTTATGTTTGCAGTAAATAGTTTGACCGAGCATTTGGTCTGGCATGTGTTTTTCTTTATAGACTAAACTGATGGTCACCCCACATCCTATTTAAAAATATGTAAACTTAGGTTGAATATCAGTTTATCATCCAGCCCTACCACACCGCACATTAGACTTTCACCTATTTTTTATGACACTAAGGTTCCTGTAAGTGATCCTGTGCTTCAGGCCAATATCCACATCAAAACAAAATGAACATATAAGTCCGTTCAGATTGCATAATGACAAAAACAAAAACAGGAAACCCAACGTATAACAGGAAGTGAGTGCAGCCATCACCTCGATGGAGGACCAGAGGTCGAGGGGCCGAGCGCGGAGGTCATGTGCGTGTGAAATGCTACATAACTCGACGTGCTTTCTAATAAATCTTTGCAGGGCTCATAAACTCCCCTCTGTGTGCGACCGTAAATACAGCACAGTAACGGTAAAATGGCCTCACACAAAGCTGTTGTTTCATAAACAATGCAACAGCGCAGACGTGAGCCTCTCGGATTAGCCACAGGAACCGCATTCAGGTGACGGAGACGGTCACGGAACAACTGAGGAGAAAAATCTCACAGGTTTACTGACGGTGTTTACACCTTAGAGTTAGGGGAAAAACTACTGGAGTGCTTTTAGAAGAAGCTGACGCGGATCAAAGAAGGAAGGAGGGATGATGTGTATTGACACAGCACAGTTAAACCTCTCATTCAGACGCTGCTTGTGAAACCAAATCATTGTTTCACCCACCCAAAGTCAGGTCAAAAGTTCGCTTACTTTTAAATATCTTCAATATCCTCATGTCCAAAAAGGCAGTGGCGCTGCAGAAGGCTGGAGCAGAGGCTTTAACAGAAGACGCAGCCTGAGTCTCACCTTCAGACCTGAGGCAGAACAATGTCCTGCTCTGACATCCTGCATGCACGAGCTGCAGGTATTGAGGGGGCGGATGTTTTCTTTAAAAGGGTCCCGTGTTCGTGGCTTTAACAGGAAATGTAAAAGATGTTAAAATGTCTTGTTTAAGACCTCAAGCTCGTGAGAATTCTGAGGCAGGGGGCTGAGGCACCAATTTAGTGATCAGTTCTCTAAACCATTCTCAGGGTTGAACCGAGCTGCCAACACTCAGCTGTGGTGAGCAGAGTGAAAATACGCTGAACTGAGGGACCTTAGAACAAGAGGGCGACTTTTTTTAGAGTCACAAGTCTGAGATATCAGAGACTCAAAGCCTGAAGAAACAGACAGTGTATACTGACACAGTTATGTCAAGTTTTTAAACATTTAAAGACTCTCTTCATGATCTTCTTTGGACATTTTAAGTCAAGTCAGACTGATTTTTGAGAGCACATTCAAAGACTAGATAGCACAAACCTCCACTCAAATATTGCTGTTCCATCTATAAGCAATAGCTCCATGATAAAGTTATTATCATAATATGATTCATGACCATGAAAATCCTCACCTAGCACTCAGAACTAGGAATTGGACTATTTTTCATTGATTAATATTTGTCATCTTCTTCATATTGTACACTGAGCCTCAATTGTGCTGTGCACAAGTCTGCGTTTCATCTTGTGTATATCTTGTATATTTAAAGCCTCCTTGCAACTTGTTAATTTTTCTTTTTTACTTGTACTATTTTTTGTATACTTTTTTAACTTAACTACCTATTGCACTAAAAGGAGAAGCTCTCCAATCTCGTTGTACATCCTGCATAATGACAATAAAGGCCATTCTGATTCCATTCTGATTCTCAGAATCATGTTGATACTATTAGTTAGACAGTTATTGAGCAAAAAAGACAATGCCCTAATGGTGGTTATCTGCCAAAATCTAATCATTTTTAAGTTGGGTCATCCCAACATCTCCTGAAAACTTTGCTTAATCCGTCCAGTACATTTTCGTAATCTTGCTAAAAAACAAACAAACAGACAAACATACGGCGGCAAAAACAAAACCTCCTTGGCGGGGTACAGCAAAGAGACAGCAGAACTGACAAAAGGGGCACAATAGGACAAAGAGAACTTAAACACTGAAACACAGAGATGAATAAAGTAGTTAATAGCAAATAAAACCCCACAAAATCAGGTGTGGTTTGGCGTAGTGGTGAACAACCATGCACCACCCATGCATGTTTCTGGAGGCCCAGGTTTGAATCCAGTCTGTGGTCAGTCTACAGAGTTTCTTCCCTTTCGCTCTCTCTCACTCCATCACTGCCTCTCTCCCTCTTGTCAGTTAAGAAAAGGCCTAAAAATGCCCCACAAAAGATAATAAAACATATAATATCACAGCTAAGAATCAAGCAAATAAAGTCACACTAAATCATTGTTAAAATATTCATCAAACTTCAGGTTGTGCCAGTCTGAACTAGAACTGAAGACTATCAAGAAGAGATGATTTTTAGCTTAACATGTTTTCGGACTGGATGATCCTTGTATGGAGGGAAGATTGTTCCAGAGCTGAGGAGCAGGAGCAGCAAAAGCTCGGTCTCCTCTGGTGTTGTTTTAAAATCTCAGGACATCCAAGAGCAGCATGACCTGAGAGGTCTAACTGGAGTGTGGTACAGCAAAAGGTCAACACGAAAAGAAGGTGCAGCTCTATTTTTAAACTTCAAAAACAATCAATAAGATGTTAAATCTATTCTAAAACCTACAGGACGCCAAAGAAGGGAGGATAAACTGATATATTATTATTGTACTTCTGTTTTCCTGTCAGGAGATGTGCAGCAGCCTCTTGCACAAGCTGCAGATGACGCAAACTGTTCTGATCTAAACCAGAACACCAGGACTTACTAAAGTCCTAAATAAATGCTCTAATAAAAGCACAAACTGCTGCTTTAAACTCTGTTTTTATGTGTTATGTGTGTTAAATTTATGTAAATGTTAGATTTTTAAAAAATATTTTAATCTAATATTTGGTTTTAATCTTTACTTTTAAATGTTCTATTTTTATTTTATTCCATTCTTGCTTGATAGTCACAGTTTGGCATTTTTTTTATTATTATTATTTTATTTTTTTACAATTTTCTAGATAAAGTGGATTGGAAAATCTCTGGCACAGATGTAAAGATTTAATGTTAAGACCTAAATTTTTCAATTTCTAACAGGTTACACTAGTGATAACATTGTAATGTTGGTAATTCAGCACTTTGTCGCCATTCTGTGCAGTAACTCCTTATCTGCTTAATTCAAGTCATTGGTTTGTAATAAAGCTGGAAAAACAGATTAGTCTCAGAAAAAACAACCCCCTAACCCTAACCTTGAAAATAAATCAAAATGTACAAAATTATGATCATAAATGTTTACACTTCAGAGACAAAGGAAGGTAATAATGCCATAAATAGAGTATCAAAACTGTAAATAAACCAAACATTTTAATGTCTTCTATTTTTCACCTAAGACTTGCTGATTCTTTAAAAGGTTTAAAAAGTGCACTAAATTGATTTACAAACTCTTAATGCTTTTCTAAACCCTGTGGAAGGAGAACTCAGTACTAAAATGTCCAAATTATCTTAAGTTGTACACAAAAGCTGCGTTAACAGTTAGAAAACATGTTTAAAAAAGATCAAATTTGTCCTCTAAATCTATCTGCAGTGTGATAAAGAGTATTAATTTTCCAAAATGTGTCTGCTCTTTAGGTTTTAATGTTTAGGTTTATATGTAGGAACATGAATAAAAGAAGAAGTTTGCAGTGTGCAGTCGTCTCTCATCATCTTCAAATCACCTTCATAGTAAATCTGGTCAACATCCTCCATGTTAACATTGGCTTTTTCTCTTTCCAGCCTTTAAAAGC
Organism: Scarus forsteni; assembly: GCA_036419115.1. NCBI lineage: Eukaryota > Metazoa > Chordata > Actinopteri > Labriformes > Labridae > Scarus > Scarus forsteni. The sequence goes on from JAZDUH010000508.1 coordinate 6,413,670, forward strand.
CTTTGAATATAAAGTTTTATAAATACAGTCACTGAAGACACCGAAGTAGTATTCTAGTGTGAAGCCCCCCTCAGGAGACGCTGCTTCAGTCCGAAATTTGAGTTGCGGTCATTGTATTTCTGCATGATTCATGAAAACCCCTGAAAGTGAAAACAGTTTGAATAAATCTGCATACAGATGTGTAGTAACGTGTCGCCCACTTTGCACCACCTCCACCTGAATGGCATGACCGCACAGCATCAGCCATGTTAAACATATGTTCCATGTAAATATATTTAACACAGTTTCTGATTCTCTCTGATATGTTCGTACTTCACTGTTAGCATTTGAAGACAAGTATAGACATTAGCGACATAGGTCACTAAAGACTTAAAGGTAGAATTTCAATAAAACAACAATAAATGTAACTCCAGCTGTTTTAAAAGGGGCATAAATAAGGACATATTTAAGCTTATGTTATATTTTACATATTACTGGAAAATTGGTAGTTTGTCTCCACGCCGTTGTTTATAACGTGATGTGTATATTTCAAAATGTGGTCAATATTTGGGTTTTTAAAATGCAATATGCAGTATTAACCCTAAAAAGGCTGCAGCCCCCTAACCCTAACCCTCCTCCATGTTGACATGTTTTCCACAGACCACACTGATTCTCCCTTTAAGCCTCTCTGAGAAGAATTCAGAACCATCATTCCATTATCTACACCCCCTACTGCAGGGGTGGGCAACTTTCATTACCAAGAGGGCCACATAAAACCATTTTTCTCAGCCTGATGGCCACGTTGTTTCAAATTTTCAGAAATTCTCCAAGGGAAGAAAAGGTGTTGGATAAGTACCATCAGAGAATATTAGTCCATCCTAAAATTAGTATACCAATATACATATATTACAACACAACACAAGTTGTTATGCATAATTACATGAACTCGACACAGAATTCAAGCAAATTTAGCAAATATACATGGAATTAAAGTCGATGAAGCTATTTTCAAATCAATAAAATGATAAGTGCTTCCAAACTTTTACAGCTCAAAGATTTTACTGCTGCCATTTTTGAAATATAGTATTGAGTAATACCTGATATAATGTCCCATATTTACAATTGCTGATTTTTGAAAATGACTGGCGGGCAACATTTAGTGAGGTGGAGGGCCGTACGTGGCCCCCAGGCTGCCAGTGGCCCACCCCTGCCCTACTGGGTCTACCTGCAGGTGCCTTTAGGGTGAGGTGGGGTACAGAGTGCAGAGTCAAATCCCTGAAAAACTTACTTTCAATACTAAAGAACTGGAATCATTTAAAAAGAGAAAAAATACAACTACATACAACTTCTTTAATCCCTTTGAAGGACTCTCTTGGGGAAATTAAGATTCCAGCAGCAGCATTATATAGCAGATAAAAAGATATATAAATAAGATAGTTATAAACAAAATATACATTTAAATATGGCTACTGGCTGTTGTTCCTTCCTGTCTTCACTCTTCCTGTTGTTGAGAGCGGAAGTGTACAGTCTGAAGGCCTGAGGAACAGAAGAGTTTCCCATTCTGTTGGTCCTGCACTTGTTAGATTGACATTATTATTATATTATTCATGCATTAGGTGTTAATAAATCAAATATAAGTGTCTCTGCAGCATCTTTAACTGTGAAGTGGTCAGTTTGCTCATGACCTCTAGACTTAGATTGATCTGTTTTTGTGCTCTAGGACATTTAATGACCTTTTCTGTCTTTAAAAATCTGCAATATCAATCCATGAACAGCATGTTTTAGTCTTAGACTGTGCCATTATTACACTTTAAAACACACTTTTATGCAGACTGTGCAGAGGAACAAGCTGATTACACTGTTATAATTTAGAAATTATTTTAAGTTATTGTGTTGCAGATGTTTCAAATTCAATGTCTTATAATCTTAACAAAGTGTCTTTAATTCAACAAATGTTTCCAGTAAATATGAAATAACTAGTTAGAACAGCATCTCCACCTTGCAGTGTTAATTTGGAGGTTACACTTTAATAGTTAAAAAGACTCTGACAAAGTTAATCTAAGACTACACAGAGGTGTTGATCGTAAATAACATTATAAAGTGTCACAGTTTAACCCCATTAGTGTTAATTAATGTACTCTCTAAAGAGTTAAATCAACTCTGCAGTGTGAACCCATATAGAAACTTTAATAATGTTAATATTAACTCTGGCAGTGTTATTTTGAGCATGCAGATTTTGCTGTGTGCACCATGGAGTGGTCACCAGCCAATCACACGGCTTGCATAGAGACACAGACAACCATCACTCACGCTAAGGCAGTTGACCTAAAGAGCAGGTTTTGGTCTTTAACCCAGAGAAGACCCACACATGAGACTCTACGCAGGAAGGCCCAGACCAAACGGGGAGCTGAACCAGCAGCCTTTTGCTGAGGCACCAGCACTCCATTTGCATCACCGTGCAGCCCAAATAATTAAATTAAAATTCAGGAAGAAATGAGAAAGTCTCCACACACAGTCCCTGACAACACAGAAGAAGAATTTTAGAAAGAAAAAGATCAATATCCATCTTAATACGAGCACAAAGGTGCAATAACAGGAAAACTTTGTGATTAAGTTGTGTTTTTATTTCATAATAAGTGAAAAATCTGCCAAAATTATTTCCAAAATGGATGTGGAGTTTAATGGAGTGTATATAAATTTCTAAAATCTAATTATGCCCTCTGTTTTTGTATTGAATTGTAATATGAATCACACTAAAAGGCTGCAGCTTCTGTCCCTCTCATCCACTTTGCTTCACTTCTACCTGTGCAGCATCCTTCCTGTTCATTTATTAGTTTTGGACACGTCCTTGTTAAATTAAAGATTTTTAATTACATCGTAGTGCCTCGGATGTTCAGTGAAGACTTTTTTTTAACCAGAGTTGTTTCCATTTATAACCTGGGTGGTCATATTCTTGTTTTACATTTATCTGTGTGCTTTAGCATCTGATTTTTCACATCATTACAAGTTTTTAACTTTTTTGTTAACGTTTTCTTATCCTTTAACATGATTATTAAAATGTGGTCAAAATTATCCTTAAAAGTAAAACTGAAGAAACCTTTTATTGAATATTTTAAGGACATTTATAAAGTAGATCTGCCAGGTCATCAAGGTCAAGAAAGAGAACTACGAGTATTTATGTATTTATTTACAACTACTTTAATTGTTGGTGGTGCTTTAATCACATGGACTAAATAATAATTAAGACACAGAAATAGCTTATTAAAAACTACTGTGTTTTTAATATTGGTCCAAAAAACAATTTCACAATTGTATATGTACCTTTTTTTTGGTTACTCATTGATACCATGTTAATACATACTTGTCTTATCTATTTATTTAGTATTATAATATTGTTTTTCAATTACTTTTTTTTTTGTTGGCAGTGCATGTGCTTCATTAGATTGTTCAAGAAGAAACATATATATATATATATATATATGTATATATATATATATATATATATATAGATATAGATATAGATATAGATATAGATATAGATATATATATATATATATGTATATATCTATGAACATCTTAAATGGCTGTGCAGTGAGCATATGTGTGTGTTATATTTGAAAACATGTGCCTCTTACACTTGTGGTATCCTGTAACATGCAGTAGCATAAATCCCACAAAAGGCTGCAGCCCTGTCACCCACTTTGCATCACCTCTGACTCCACCTGCACAGCTTCCTCCATGTTAACATGTTTTCCACGTAAACATGTTTAACACAATGTTCCTGATTCCCTCTGTTTTTTCTCTTTCCCTTGGCTTAGCTTAGCAGCATTTGAAAAAAAAAAAACAGGAGCGACGGTGAAAGCAAGCCATTGTCGGCAAATGTTCTTTTCTATCTGGCATGACGCAAGCAGCCGCAGTCATTTCCACTGTGATTGTCGGGCACCATCAGAGAGCATCGATAACCCCTGCCAGGCCTTGGCACCGCCAACAGGTGCCGGCACTGCCAGCGAGGTTGGCACCGACGTGGCTGTGAAAACCCTCTGACATCCAGAAGGGCACAGATTTGCACTGAATGCACCACTGAATCAACACTGCTGATTATCAATTAACATATACCGTTTTGTATCGCACAGAATAGAGGAGGAAAAATGGGTTTTGAAGCACAGAAAGCCTGTTTAAAAATACTAGCCGTGTGCTGCTCTAATCACGTGCTGAATGCAGATTTAGCTCTGTTCAAGGTGGGTTTTTACAAGCCTGTGCGGCTTTGTGTCGGGGAGATACAGTACGCGGTGAGCCGTGCACGTACACAAGTGTAATTGTTAAGGGAAGATTTTGTGCCTGTTGGCTGCATTTGTAAAGAAAACATGAAAAATGACATGAGAAACATGACGGACCGGGTGCTAAATCACAACAAAGGACACCTCATATTTAAAATGTCAGGAGTCATAGCATTACACCGCAGATACATGTCGCCTTTTCTCTGAGTATTACCACATTTACAGTATGTTTCCACCATAACACACTTATCAAATCTATCACACATCAGGCCTGCTGCTCTTTAAAGCACATGTTTACGTCTCAGGAGGATTAAACACTGTCTTTTCTTCATAAAGGCTCTAATAATCAAAACACAAAGACGGAAAATTAAAAAAGGAAATGTGTAATCGTCGGCTCAGCATCAGAAAGCATCTTTATTTGGTGTGTCAGGTGAATCACTCAGGCTACGTAGGTGTTGTGATGTCTTCATGCTCGCCACTTGTGATGCCTCTAATAGGCATTAATACGATTATTTGGATTACTAATACAAATTAGTCTAAGAGAACAGCAGGGGGATAAGAGCTGTCACCGTGGTTGACTTTGAGCTCTTTCTGCAAGTGTCTCCCTCAACAAATACACGCACGTAAACATAATGGTATTATTAGAGGCTGCTAAAGGATTTAATAATCTGTCGAGGAACGCGTCACAACATGTGTGGGAGCACGGATGAAACAAGAAGAGACAGGATGTCATGTCGAGTGGAAAGAAAGAAAATGAAGGTGGTGTTCGGAAGATTACGTGAAAAACAAACAAGCAGTTAAAGGGCTAACACTGTGCCGAGATTGATAATGATTTATAGATTTGTAATAGTTTAATTTGATTTTTAGCCATGCTTGATCACATATGAAGGCTTCTTACTTAGAAAACAAACACACTGTAATATATCGCTTCACATTCATTACACTTTTAGGACCTTTATGGTAATATTAGGGTTCTTTTAGAGGTCTAAGTACCAGCTAGATTAGATTAGATTAGATTAGAAAGTACTTTATTAATCCCCCTGGAAAAACTGCCTCAGGGACTTTGGGATTATTTTTGTAATCTGCTAGGTTGCAGGTTTAAAATCCCATCTGCAACTCTGGGCATTAATTGAAATCTAAAATCTCCAAGTGGCATTTAAGAGGCCCAATTTCACAAATAACCATTTTTAATCTTCATTTTCCTTCAGTTTGATTTTACATGATTTGGGTTCTAATAAATAACCTGCTTTCTTAATTGGTATTAGACACAGTTAATAACAAGAGCATAACAGAAAATTGAGCATAAGAGGGATGCCATTTTGTTGTTACAAAAGCATGACATTTAGAGATCTAAGTAAGGTTGCAGGTTTGACATCATATATGCAACAGTGGATGTTAATTAAATTCTAAAATCTGCAAATGGCATCTTAGGAGCCCAGTTTCATAAATAAGTTTTTTCCATCTCTACTTTCCCTCAGTTTGATTTGATGTGATTTGGATTATACAAAAAATAATCTGCTTTCTTAAAGCTGTGGTCTACGATTTGAAACCGCAGCCTGCCCCCCTTCCCTCACCTCTCCCCTCAGTGTTCCAAGATCCCGCCCCCAGCTCGTGACGCCTCATATAGCCCCCTCGGACAGAGCTACGAGCGACTAGCATAATATATCAGCAGCAAACTCAATCAAAAACAGCTCAGCTCAACTGAAAGTATCAAACACGACAGACATCTCCCTTATAACACACAGCAGTAGCCATTTCAACTGGACCGGCGGCAATGCGGGTCTGGCGCCGCCAGAGCAGAGCCGAGTGTGGGGGAGGATTTATCTTTCTCAGCCTGTCCTCCCCAGCTCAGCTTACAGTGCAAACGATTAGCGGCTAACAGGCTAACCCGCTCCCCTACAACTTATTAGCCCGTACAGGCACAAACTAACCAGAGTTATTCAGCAGACATCTCACACTGTAGTAAACAAAGCCATTACCTGATCAACCAGGGGCGAAACGGCCGATGCTGAAGGTCTGACGGCCGGCTGAGGCTATTCGTTAGCCGTTAGCCCGCTAACAGGCCTCCACCCTCCCTCCACCCGCGGGCAGAGCTCCGTTGGGCCCGCGGGAGAGGGAGGCGGATTCCCGGGTTCGGCGCTAGGCTTTCCCGGCTCCATGATAGTTCAGTAGCTAACGCTGCTAGCTGCTCACCGGAGGTAGAGGGGAGGAGGCGGGACCATGGGCAAGATGCTGCGTAGTGAGGGAGACGAGGGAGAGGGGAGAGGAGAAGGGTGGTCTGCAGCCAGACTGTCTTGGGAGAGGGAGGCGGATTCCCGGGTTCGGCGCTAGGCTTTTCCGGCTCCATGATAGTTCAGTAGCTAACGCTGCTAGCTGCTCACCGGAGGTAGAGGGGAGGAGGCGGGACCATGGGCAAGATGCTGCGTACTGCGTAGTGAGGGAGACGAGGATTGGATGGACTCATGGACTAACTCACGGACCAATTAATAGTTGCAGGTTCTTAGGCTTGATTGGTCAGCTAGTATGCAGCTTTTCAGCGGATATACTAAATGGCGTAGATAGGACCAGTTTCACATAATTATAAACGGTGTTATTAATGCATGTACAAAGCTTTCCAAATTTGCTTTGATGTGATTTGGATTATACAAAAAATAATCTGCTTTCTTAAATGAAATATACCATAGTTGATTTAGATGCTATTAATAACAAAGGTAGAAGGGAAAATAGAAAATTGAGCACATGAGGGATGCCATTTTGTAATAGCATGACAGAGCCGACATAATGGACCTCCCGTTTATTAATTCTTCTCCCAGCGAAGGACGACCAGCCAACAAACGGGCTGATTGTCAGGACCCAAAAACAATGTGACGCTTTTATCGCAAGGCCAAAAAATCTGGCTCAGTGCTTCATGAAAGACTGTTTCATTAGAAACCATGACTATTTCTGCATTTTGAGCTTTTTTTCATTAAATCCAAATAAATCTATTGACTTAGACTGTTTCTAAGACGCCATGACGATATCTCAACCACCTCATGAACTGGTTGCTGTTTTGATGTGTTAAATAAGGCGTCCTGTTTTATACTGATATACACTCACTGGCCACTTCATTAGGTTCACCTGTTCTGCTGCTCACTCAGGCCAAAAGCTAATCAGCCAATTAGGAGAAGAGCCAGAGCGGTTCCAGATGACAGGAAGCTCAAATAAACACTCATACAACCAATATCTGCAGAGGAGCATGTCTAAACACACAACACTTGAGTCTTAAAGCATGTGGGAGATGGGAGACCACACCCAGTGCCACTCCTGTCAGCTGAGACCACTGAAGCACAAACGCGAGAAGAACGTTGCTCCTATACTAAGGTGGTAGAGTCAGAATTGGCTTAAGCTTGGATCCATCCTGCCTTGTATCAATAATTCAGGCTGCTGGTGGTGTGATGGTGGGGGGTGTTTTCCTGGCACACTCTGAGCCCCTTATCTGCAGTTGAGCATTTTCTAAACAACACAGCCCGCCTACATATTTTTGCTGACCATGTCAATCATTCTGAACCTCATGTGCAGACATGAGCATAGTGTGTGACTTTATTTTTGAGTGGTGGGAGTTTGTGTAGAGGGCCTCCACTCCAAATGACTGTCAGGGGAGACACTGAACTCGAATCCTTTATTCCTTTATTCTGTTCTGATACTTAACAAAGACCTAAAAGGGCTAAAATTCAGTAACACTCGTGATTTCTGCAGGTGTAATGTGTCACTGTTTGTGGGTTAAGGCTCTACCTGCAGAAATTCTCCCCTGCTACTGAAGGGACATTTTTACTGAGCAAACTCCACGATAAAAGTCACAGCTGCCCACAGGGATTTGGCTGAACTAAACTTGACTTCTGGGTCATTAGACTGGAACAGTACTTTTTAAGACAAAACCAGGACCTTATAGTTAATAAATATATTACATGTTATTCAGGAAAAATACAAAAGTGACCTATAAAATAAGTTGCTCTTTCTATTAGTGTAAAGTGACATTGTTACATCTGTCCATTTATTTTATTTACTTATTTATTTATTATTTTGTTTTTGAGCATTATATTTCAAGGCAATGTTGGTCAAGGCACAAGCACGAAGTGATCAGATTTTGGTGATGATCCAAATCCAGATCCAGGATTTTTTTCAAAGTCTTTGTCATCATTATATATCATAGGGCAGTTTTTCTCTGATAACTCGGCTAAAAGGGTTTGTGCTCTTGGAGTGCTTTTAGTTTTTAATTGCTAAGTTGTTGCTTGTCTAGAAAATGCCATTCTTTCAGATTATACTCTTATCTTATTTTCATAGACCAATCACCCTGAACAAGGTCAAGATATGAGTCATATCCAATCAGAGTTTAGCTGATTTATTAAAGTCGTTTTAAGTTTTCTCAGGATTTGACTTATTCAACAAAAGCACTAGTACGACCCTTTATTGGCAAATTTATTATTAATTGTTTTGGGGTTTTGTTAAACAAAAAGGAAAGACTAGGGCATTTTCTTTACACTCTTAAGATGCCTTTACTTTTTGCAGCATCATCATTTTCATAAACAAATCGAGGTTTTTTGCGTCTACAAGACCATGCTATTAAAATAAAGGCATTTCAAATGCATAATAAAGTGCCTTGGAGTCTTTTCTTTTTTTTGAATAACTTAGTGAATCCCGATCCAAAGAGCATCTCAAATAAAGTGTGTTTTGAGTCCAGGTTGCACTCCTGTCCTTCTGTCTTTTATTTTTATTTTATTATTTTTTTACATAAATTCATTTAAATTTTATTTGAGAGTCATTATGGTGGCATAATGCGTAAAAAGATCAACACCAAAACTCTAATAGCAAAGATTTCATTAAAAAAAGGATGTCTAGAACAATACTGAGAAATAGATCACACTCATGATTTCTTTAAATGCACGGTGTCATGGTTTTGTGGGCTGTTGTCTCACTTGTTGAGTAAATGTCTTTGTTTTCCTTCGAGGGACTGATCTTCCTTCATAAAATCACAGCCGCAGTTCACCCCCGCTGGTTGTTTCCTCATAAGTCATCTGAGGACCATGAAGAATATCTTAATCACTCGTTACGAGGGTAAGCACAGATAGACTAAATATTCCATAATGAACATATCCGCAAAATCAAATTAGTTCTGTGTTTTCCATTAGCCTCTCATACAGCCGGCGTGGCTCTCAATTAGATGTGAAAAAAAAGGTGATTTCTACAATTTCATACGTCCACGCTTCGGTGTGGGAGGAGGGAGAAAAGAGCGAATAAGGCGGGGGGAGGGGGGTGTAATGAACTGAGAGTCGACTCCTCTAAGTGCCTAATTGTTTTATAATCTCATGAAGTCGACAGAAATAGAAGCGGGGCGAGTGGTCTCGGGCTCAGGTCTGCTGACAGGAAGGCCCCAACGCCAGTTGGCCTCAGTTGGCCTCAGTGGGCCTCTGCTTCCATCTTTCTTCGTCTGATTGGAGCATCAGAGCTCAAGTATGAAAGACAAACACCTTCTACTCACATTGTAACCCTCCACTCTCGACACCCACCCTTTTCATCTGCGGTGTACACAAACCAGCTCCTGCGTAGATGCACGCCTCACACAGCGGCGGAGAGCGTGCTTCCGTGTTTACAAGACTTTTGCAGACTCGAGTTGGGGACCCTGAAACTGCACTCAACCATCGAGTCGTCAGGTCAAAATCAGCAGCAATCACAGAGGCAGGTTTTATTTTGGTGAAACGGTCTCTCATATGCATCTAACGGTATGTTAAATATTCAGATCTGCAAATCTTGTTTAACCCAAACTAGGGGCACTGCACTGGATTTAACAGCAAAATTATCATTGGAAACTCACTGACAAACATTTGGAAAGTGTCCAAATAACTGCTTCAAGCACCTCCCTAACACAGAAACGCAGATACAAACTGATGCAGCATAAAGAGAAAAGGGAAACAGGATAAAAGTGCAACAGGACAAACTCTGCTTTGCTCAATAGAACAGATCCACATTGAGAACAAAGTCTTATCCATGTCACAAAGATGGACATGCAGTGCAACTCACTGTGTTAGCTTGTTGCTAACATTAATTGAAGTAGTCATAAGTGGGCTAATGCTTAGCACGGGATGGCAGTCTTTGAAACCAGAGGTCACTGAGCTTCAGATCTTGATCTACTGGTAGATCTTTGAGACGAGGTGTTTTAGATCTTCATCTGACACATGGACTGTTTCACATAACTATGATATCTGGAACTGGGGAACCCAACTGCTTCTCAAGATGAATCAGGTCTGACTCCTCACTCCTTTAGTCTTCAGTATGAGTAAGATTTTCGTTCTGTTTAAATGTTTTATGCTGCCATCCTGTCTCCAACTCTCTGAGTCACAAGTTTTGTTTTGTAGTTGGAAAAGGCTCAACAGTGACTTCAGATCTTTTTTTCTTCAGATCTGCAGTTTTGTTGCTCCCCCTTGTCACAGCAGTGGATGAAAACTGTATTGATTGGCTTTAATTTGGGTAAGAATTAATAATAATAATTGAAAATGAATAATTAGATGTTTCTCTGTGAATTGGGGCAGGTAGATAGAGCTTTGTTTAGAAGAATCACGAGGGAGCTTCAGTTAAAAAAGTTTTATTATTTAAACTTAATCAATGAGTTTAACTCAACAATATCAAATCAAATTGATCCAGGAATTAATCTTTCACTCAATTATAACCTCAGTGAAACAGATTGTTTATCAATTTTAGTGATACAAACATCATTTTTGGCTTCTCAGTCTTTTCTTTTGCTATAGTGTATAGTATAGAAGAGTCTTTTGCAAACAGCGTTCAGCCCGTCCGACTGTAGGATGGCAGAACATCTTCACTCCAGTGAAAATAATCTTCAGATTTGTTTGTGCTAATAACTATTCTGGATATTTGAAAATCGTGCCTCATCATGAAACAACTCCTGCACAGACCGCTCTTGTCACTCTTGTCATGCACCGGGATAAATGCAGCCAAGTTAATCGGACCAAAGAAACAAAACAGCTTGGAGGGTCATAATCAGATCCAGGACCTTTTGGAACCTTTTAAAGACACAAAAAATCATATCAGTGTCTTTTATTTTAGAATTTAAAAGATTTTTTGCATATTCTTAGGGCTGCACATTACTTCATTTTTGCCAATATCTGTTTTCCAATTATTTAATTCTTATTTTGGCTGATATGATATATAGAAACAATTGAGCGCAGTTCTTTTTAGATCACACCTACATCGTAATAAAAAAGATAAATCAAGCATCATTTTCCTTTTAAAAGCTAAAACACTGATAACTTTCCTGCTGATAGAAAACCTGCCCTATTTTGAGAGCACATACCATCAATTTAAGATTCATATGCACAATCCTGATTCAAATAAGTAAGGCTAAAATACTGGTGGGAAATATTGGCAGACATTTTCATGTCTACCAATACCAATATGTCTCTTTTGGAGGACTTATCTGTCAATACAGATATAATGATATCATCGCGCATCCCTACATGTTTTGCAAGAGGCCATAGTTCTTTGTTTTTGCATATTTAACCCAAATGAACTTTAAACTAGTATTTTCCTGGTACCAGAGTACTTGCTCAAAAGTTGTAAATGTATTTTAACAGTACATTAGTACAGTCATGAAAACAATGCTGTACATTCTGCACCAACAAATGCAATGTCTCTATGCATATTAAAAAACATATCGGAAATTACTTGATGCCAAAGATGAAAAAAAAGCTTGGATAAGGACTAAGTTTAAAACTGTTATAACAATGACAAACCCATTCAGCTCAAACTCTTTTGTTTATTCAGCTCCTCATGAATGCTGCACGCCTGTGGGCAAATCTATAAAATGTGATTTAACCATAAAATCAAACCAATAACTGTATAATGACCGCAAAGCTTCTCATGTTGTGTGCTAAAAATTCTCAAACATGCACTTAAGATACGAGCCAGGTGCTCAGGTGGAGGACATCTTCCTTTTCTGTTGAATCCATTGTGACCTACGCTCAAGTGAAATAGAGAGTTTGCTCTGAGCTGGGCGGGTATCTTATCCTCTGTGCCAACATGGAGATGTGTGATGTTGTAGGAGCAGCAGCAGCATGAACAAAGTGTTTCAGAAAATGTTGATCTGCTGATTTAAAGTGATGGAAAAAGGGAATATCTATAAAAATGTCATAGAGGAAATGGTACGTTCTGTGTCTCTAAAATACAACCGCAGCTGCTCAGTCTCAACTTAACTTTGGATCAACCTACTGACAGACTAAGAGGCTGAGCTGAGGCAGGACTAAAGGCCTTTTGACCAATCGCACCACTGTACAGGACTGTATCCATGTCAGTCAAATCAATAACAATAACTACGAAATACAACTGCAACAAATTATTTGTGGTAAAATTGTTTTCCTTTTTAAAGTTTTATTTTTCAAATTACCAAATCAGGAAGCAGATATGTTGGTCAACCGGCTGGTTGACTTGCCTGTTAAGGGTGATCCTGGGCATAATTTTTTTTTTTTTACATTTCTGCAACAAAATTCTTGTTTTTTCCTATGAACACATCACAAAAGAGTAAAATTTAGATAATTAGCGGTGAACCCAGTTTCATGAGAAATCATAGATAATTTTAATCAGACTTATTTCCTGTAACTAAATGAGGATTTTTAGATGATCTGGAGATATGTAAAAAGTTTTTTTCTTACTGTTAGGTTTATGTGAATTATATTTATGTACAGCAGCATTACAAACACTACTCAGAGAGGGAAAAAAGGAAAAACATAAAAGTCAACCGCATGGTTACAGTGCCAGTCAAAGGGTTGATTATATATCCTGACCAAAGCTGTTCATTGGACCAGCCTTTTATCTTGTTTATTTAGGTAGAAAAATTGTCTTCCTGCAGTACTGGCTTCATTTTACTGCCTTGGAGGTTTAGTATAGAGCTTATGTAGATTTACTCTGTTTCTGTCCACCACTGTGCGTATAAAAAATATCTAATCAATGCTGACCGCACTAGCGTAATGTTGCCTTCACTGTTTTTATTCTGCTATTGATCAGCTGATAAATATCGAGTCCTAATCCTAATCATCATCCATCCACTCCAATATTATCTGTTCTGTGTATCCCTTTCAGGGTTTGCGGGGGGCTGGAGCTTTTCCCAGCTGTAGCAGTTACCAGTCAATCACAGGGCCGCGTATAGAGATAACCGTTCACATACTCGCCCACGTCAATGGGTAAGATGGAGTCACCAATCAACCTAATGAGCATGTTTTTGGTCTGTGGGTGGCGCTGGAGTGCTCGCAGAGAACCCACACATGCACAGGGAGAACATGCAAAGTCCACGCAGAAAGGCCCTGATCGACCATGGGGAGTCAAACCAGCAACCCCTTCTTGCTGCGAGGCCTCTTAACCTAAATGCCATCAGTAACTGAAGGCCTGTCACAGGTCACCCAGGCATCAGTGGCTTAGTCTGGTGTTGCTCTCTGCTATCGAGGAGAAAGTTGAGGATTCGAGCTCAACTCTGGCAGTCACATGCTGATGTGTCCTTGGGCAAGACGCTTAACCCTTAAGTTGCTCTCACTGCTGCATCAGTGGGGTGTAAATGGGTATAAAAGATTGAAGATACTGATGAGCAGCTTCAAACAGAAACTAAAGACCATCAGTGAGTAAATGTGTGAATGAGTGGATGTGACCTCCGCTCTGAGCGTGGAGACTAGAAAAATGAGATAGAAGCTGAAGTCCATTCACCATTTACGTTAGAGATTAATAACTCTGGTTACCAAGAGTGACGCATTACCTTGTCTTTATCACCACGTGGTTTAAATATTGACAAATACTCTTATGTTAGCAAAAGAAGTTATCTTTCAGGCCAATTTCAGCTCTTTTATCAGAACCTGAAATTAAGTTCTTACTGGTTATTAAAGGATATTTTGCAACATTTTTATGTATCACAAATGTGTTTAGTCACCCTGATGAATGAGTTTAAAGAAACAATACAGCTGTATGTTCTTAGAAACAGTTCTATTTCCAAGGTTTTCATGACCAGTTTGTCACATGTTCTTCATTTAAATGATAGTTGAAAGCTGCCTCGTGGGTAACACTGGAGGGTAAGGGGGAAGCATGTGGATAACGCTCTGTGGGTCAAAATACGACCTGGAATTAAAGGTAATAATAACGATATTAGAAAAACTATTATAATGACAAAATGTAAGAATAAACCCAAAACTTTTGTCGACTTTTAAGGATTAAGGCATCTTATCCTCTGTGCCAACATGGAGACGTGTGATGTCGTAGGTGGAGCAACACCGTGCACAAAGTTTTTTGTGTTTCTGGAAAAATGTTGGAGAAGAAAACTGATCTCCAAAGTGATGCAAAAAGGGAACATTTATAACATTTTGTAGAGGAAATGGTACAAGTTTTGCCTAACAAATACAACCATACTGTTCATGCTGCTCAGTTTCAACCTAACTTTGGATCAACCTACCGAGATGCTGAGTTGAGGCACAGAAATACAGCCGTATATTCTTTAAAATAGATCTATTTCCAAGGTTTTCATGACCAGTTTGTCACATTTTCTTCATTTAAATGATAATTGAGAGCTGACTCGTGAGCAACACTGGAGGGTAAGGGCGGCAGCATGTGGATAACGCTCTATGGGTCAAAATACAACCTGAAATTAAAGGTAATAATAATATTAGAATAGCTATTATAATGACAAACTGTAAGAATAAATCCAAGACTTTTGTCAACTTTTAAGGATTAAGGCATCTTATCCTCTGTGCCAACATGGAGACATGTGATGTCGTAGGTGGTGCAACACCATGCACAAAGTTTTTGTGTTTCCAGAAAAATGTTGGAGGAGGAAACTGATCTGCAAAGTGATGCAAAAAGGAAACATTTTGTAGAGGAAACAGTACAACTTTAGCCTACCAAATACAACCATACTGTTCACGTTGCTCAGTCTCAACTTAACTTTGGATCAACCAACCAATATGCTTAGTTGAGGCACAGAAATACAGCTGCCATATATTTTTTGAAATAGATCTATTTCCAAGGTTTTCATGACCAATTTGTCAAATTTTCTTCATGTGTATGATATCTGAGAGTTGACTCACAGGACACATTAGGGTGTTAGGGGGGCTGCATGTGGCTAACACTCAGCTAACAGTTGCCCACCCCTCATTAAGGTCAAATCATGATCTAAACTTAAAGAAAAATAATAATGATTATAGAACAATACAATGATCTAAGACTTTTGAAGTTTTTATGGATTTGTATGAGCCGTGCTATAGTAGGGCCTGGGTCAGGCATGGGCCTCAAGACTTTTCCTAACTTTCTTCCCCCTTTCAGCCCCTCACTGCCAATATTATATCATAAAACAAATGAGTTATTGGGTAATCAAAGACAACAAGCAGAATTTTTTGGAGAGATCGCTGCTCGCTGGACTTCAGTTATCACATGGCCGAATCACTGAACTCTAATTTCTGCCTCGTGGTTGCAGCAAATACTCAATTAACACACCCAGAGAGACATGAGAGTGATTCTGATGATAAAATGAGAAGGGCCGGACTGGACGGGGTGAGAAAGGTCGCCATGTCCTGCTGGGTTTCCCCCTCAGTTGAAGGGCAGAGCGGTGCCGGGGCCTTGCAGGGGTAGTTTCTCGGGGAGTGTTAAAGAAACGAAGGCAGGTGACAGGAGGGTGTTACTCGCCTCAGCGTGCGAGAAAGTGAAGTGGGCGCTCCAGCTCGGATGAAAGGGAGGGATGGGATGTGGGGAGAGAGCGGCTGGTTATACGGAGGGGCGGCTTAGGCAGAAGTATTGAGGGAGAGGTGCAGACTTAAGGATGGCGTCTCTTTATCTACATATTTTTCTTTGCATATTTAATCCCTTGTCAAAGGATGCATCATCCATCCAGTGAGGAACAAAACAGTTGATAAGGCAAGGGTGTGTGTGTGAGGAAGAGAAAGGGAGAGAGAGAGAATCAGTATCTGTTGAAATTGTTTCATTGGAGTATGTGGGTGGGTATTAACAACCTGATCTTAGCGGATGCGCTTCCCTCTAAATCGCTCCTTTTTTCCGCGCCCTGAACAAAGGATTCAGAAAAACCTACACAGATTGGATAAAGACAAGCATCGGAATAAAACACAATGATTTTTTTTCTCATGTGAAGGAATCCTAAAAAATTTAAACGTATGTTGAGACCTGTAATAATGTGATTTGGTTAGTGGAAACTTCGATGTATACGCTTTCTTAAATGGTGTTTGCTATGGTAGCATGATAAATAACAAGAGCAACAACAGAGAACCAAACACAGGAGGGATGTCATTTCTGTAAAAGCGTGACAAAACCGACACGACGGACTTTGGTGTGTGTGTCTTTTTTTTCTTTCTAATTTTCCTCCCGGCGAGGACACGCCAACCCAGCCGACGAACGGGGCTGATTGTCAGGACCCGGAGACAATGTGACGCTTTTATCGCTAAGCCAAGGAATCTGGATCAACAGTATGCAAAGCGTATGCCAGGATAAATGTGGCCCAACATGCTGGGACGACATAACCCCCCCATTCCTCTCGTCTTCTTCTTTTCCCTTTTTTATAAAGAACTTTCCAGATAATGACAAAATGAGCTGTAACTCCCGAATCACACACTAAGCGCTCACCCAGGGTGGTATGTCTGAAACCGTCTGAGAGCAGGAGGGGGGGGCTCCTACATTTTTGAGCCCAGGAATGCAGCCATCCCTATTAACACACCAACCTTTTCTTTTTCCCCAAACTAGTTGCAACATGTTATTAAGAGAAAAAACGTTGGGAATCATTGTCATCTTTCTCCTCTATTAGCAATCATAACAGAGCTATTTCATGCAGCGCAGGGATGGAGGGTGTGTGTGTGGTGTGTGTGGAATCCCCAAAGAGCCACACATTAAAAAAAACGAGACAGGCCTCTTATTTACTGGCGACAGTCTAATAAATACATTTGCTGGCAGCTAAACAGGTATTTACTCTGCTCCCTACCACAGGTATAATTTCACTGTTTGCTGAGCTGTTATTTTGCTACAGCGATAATTATCGAGGGTGGTAAAGGGAGGACGATTAATGGTTTTAGACCAGATATCAGCCTCAGCAGAGTGAAGCAAGGAGCCTGAAATATCTGCAGATACCCGACAGGAGACATCTTTCAATTTTATATTAAAATTTAAAACAAAGACTCTACCATTTAAGGGAGTTCCAGGTTTGGTTTCTTGATAAGGATCGCCTTTTCTGAGTAATTTCTTCCTAATTTCTTGAGAATAAATACTCTATTAAACATACATTTAGGCCTTTTTGAGGGATTCCATCATCATTTGTTTTTTTGAATTACTAAAAATGAATTAAAAACTAAAATGCAAATCAAAATGGCAACCTTTTTGCACATATTTTTGCAGTCAAAGTTCATTTTAAACTCAGATCTTTTGTAAAGGATTCAGTCTTGTATTCTTTTCAGATCATACACTTTCTGGATTTTTAGAACATAATATTGTCTGTAGTGTTTTGCATTTTAAATTTAGCTTTCTGGGCATGAATTATGGTGCAATTAATGAGGGCTTCTAAACTCAAATGCACATCAAAAACTGTCAACTTTCTTGCACATATATATGCAGTTAAAGGTCTTTTTAAACTCAGACAGGATCATTTTTGCAAAGAACTCAGGCTTCCCATGTTATATATATATATATTTTGAATTATTTTATCTTTTATTTTTTAGCCTTCTTGGTATGATTTCTGATGTCCTTCAATTTTCATGTATGTCCAAGCACTGCTATTGTTTAGTGTCGTGATTGTTAGCATGTGTCGTATTTATCATTACAACATTGTTCTTAAAACATGAATAAATAGATTCATACATGCTTCTGTTTTGCATGTAGGTTTAAAGGACATGAAGAGTGTGTCTCTATGTCAGTCCTGTGATTGGCTGGCCATGGATCAAGGGGAGGTAAACTGATGAGATGAATAACGTATATCTGCACATGCAGCCCGCCCACTCCTTCAATGCATCGTGCCAGTCAATTTTTTATTTAAACAAACTGTTATGTTTCCAAGACTACAGAGCTGTGATTGGCTGGCATTGTTTTGTAAAACTCTCTTTTGTGTATTTCTAAATTTATAAGAAAAAAAATCAATAAACTGAGTATAATATACTTCAATAACTAGTAAAAACTCTGACACTTGCATTAAAAAAGAAGTTGGAATTGGCCTGAATTCTGTGTTCTGCTCACCAGTTTAAGCACTGCTGCTTACATTGAGCTAAGACAAAGAGAAATGCTAATAAGCCGTTTTGCCTTTATATTTACACTTTTTAAAACTGAATTTCCACACAATAAAAGTGCAGAGTTTTCCCACATTTCTGTATTTTATTTCTTTTTCCTCCAAAGAACAATAAGAAGATGTAAAGCTGACGGAGACCAGAGCAAGCTAAACGGGAGGTCTACATTTTAACAAAACTAAGCATTTTAAACAAAAATAACACATGTTACACATTGTGAGAGGCTAAAGAGAAGGTCCTCTTTGTCCAGTATGTGACGTTAAATGTTGGAGTAGCTGTCGCATTAAGAGTGAATCTAAAATTCCAACAGCTCGGCCCTCGATGGAGATCAAATTAATGTGGCTCTCTTGGTTACTAAAGTTACTCTGCACTGGGATAGATAATAAATGTTAGGATGCCGACAGTCTTTATTAAAAAACATAATTAGATTGTATAAAAACACTCCAACAGAATCCAGACAACTTAAAAAAGACTAACTATTAAAATCTGTCATTTGGACGACATTGTGGGCTCTGTGGTGCTGCAGAGCACTGCAACAGAAAAATCACAGCCTCCACAAAACGGATCATTAGTGCTATAGCATGAGATTACCGTTTCTCCTATGAAGCTCTGTCGTGTTAAAAAACCGCAACAAAAAACAACAATTAAAATAAATCACAACCACAGGAAAAAAAGTACAGTTTGGGGTAAAGTGAGAGATTTATGTTCCTCTTGAAACAGCCTGTGCAGAAGCGATCATCTGAAGTGTGAATTTCATGTTGGAGAAATGAACGGTGCTGATTTTGTTTTAAAAGTAAAAAACAATGAAGGCTCATAAGAAACGATCATCTGGACAGTAATGTAAAAATGATGAGGAATCTTTTGAAGAAGTGTGTTCACATTGTTTCAGAGCGTTACAGTCAAAGTTATGCTCAAACTGCAAAACTGAACATCTGGATTATGAAGGAAGTTGTTTCAGAAAGTTTTCTTTTTCTTTCTTATGGTTTGAAACCTCTACAGAGAAATCCTGAAACTGAAAAAACAATCTAACCAAAAACTTGTGATTTACACTGTAATGTGTTAAATGCTGCAGTAATAAAGCAGCAGATATTGTTTGACCTGTAAGTCAGATTTAAAAAATAACTACAAAAACAGTCAACTTAGGTAAAGTTTGATATTTGTAGTGCAAAATTAGATATCATGTATGTTCTTTAGACCTCTCCAAAAGCAAAGAATTTTACTGAAGCAGTCACAGCCTGTGCAAAGTTGATCATTTATGTTTTACGTTGCTCCACTGATGCTTTTCTTTTATTGTTTAGAGCACTGCAACTCAAAAGTGACGACAAAAAGTAATCACAACTAATTCAAAACTGATTATTTGGAGTGCAAATTAAATTGATGCTATTATTAGGAAGTCTTCCCACACCGTTTAAGAGCACTGCAACACAAAAAGAAGAAAACTTGACAACAACAAAAGTCAAACCAACATGATCACAATCGTGTAAACTGGATTATAATATGCAATTTGTGCTGCAATAAAGTACTGAACATTGTTTGAAGCCACAAAGCCAAACAGAAAAACAGTTAAAACAATAACAGGCCTTGTGAAATGAATAATTTAGAATAAAATATTAGTTTCATGTCACTGATTTGAGTTATTATTTTGTTGTTTTAGACCTTTATAGCAACAACGGTCACAGCTTTTGAAAAAGAAGTGATTCAGATAATATAACAATATAAAGAAGAAAAATTGCAACCCATAAGAAACCTATCATTTCAAGTATGATGATTCTTGCTGCAGTTATAAAGCAGTTTACCAGGGGTAAAACATTGAATTCAGAGTATGATATAAGTTTTGTCTCGCAGTTTTCAAGTGTTTTTCTTATGTTTCAAGAAACTAAAAACAATGAAAACAATCACAGCTCAGGTAAAATGCTTCTTTGGAGAAGAACCAGTCTCTAATTTTGCACACTTATGTGGTTTTAGACATCTACAATGACACAACCGTGACAAAAAAAAATCACAACTGAAAAATGTATTTGGACTGAAAAATCCTAAGGCATGTAAAACTGGTATTTCAATGATCTGTTTCAGTCGTAAGCATTGTTATGTTGTTACAGAGAACCACAACAACAACAACATGGTTATAGGCTGTCACTCGGAGTATAATGTAAGTTCATATCAGAATATTGAAGCAGCCACATGATGTTTAAAGCACTACAATAAAAAAAAAACACTAAAAGAAGTTAAAGCCTAAGTAGAATTTCTTTTGTGGTGTTTGATGCAAATATTTTATTTCTTATGTAAGGTGTTTTTAGTCATTTAAAGAGCTAAAAACAGGTCACAAAAATCACGACAGAAGGAAAATTGGTCATTTTGTGTTTTTTGAGTAACCGGATTAAACACAATGGTGCAGGGTGCAATGTGAGTTTGAACTTGCAATGATGAAGCGGTCATATGTTGTTTGAAAGCACTGATAAAAAAAGAATATGTTCATACTTTAAGAGAACTATAACAAAAAAACATGTTAAAACAAACACAACAGAAGGAAAATTTGTCATTTAGTGTTTTTGTTGCTTTGACCAAGCTGTCGTACATTCTTCAAAACAATAAATCGTGGCAAAAATTTGATTTCATGTTGCCCTCATGAGGAAATCTTGTGCTGTTACGAGGCACTGCTGCAAAAAAACAAATGCTAAAAAATCACATCTTAAATAAAAACCGTTGTTTGGAGTGCAATGTGAGTTTATGCTGAGGATATAAAGTGCTTCATAATTGTGTCAGGCTTCTTTAACCAAAAACACCTTCAAAAAAAATCACAACCTGGGTAAAAAAAAGCAATCTGGACGATAAAGTGGACTCAGTAGAGCTGACACACAGACCTCCCTAAAGGAAAACAACACCCTAAAAAATCACAACCAAGTACAAAAGAGTCAATCTGGACTATAAAGTGGATTTAACGCAGCTGTTTTAGTGATGCTGTGTTGTTTCAGAGCTCTCCTACAAAAACAACACCTAAGAAAACCCACACTGTCTCTCCGGTGCTCACTAATTGGTCTCTCAGGGTCGCAGGACAAACTTTGTCTTTGTCTTCGCTCTGGTCTGACAACATCAGACTTGACTGAGAGCTTGACACCAACCTGCGGCTGCTGAGCTGCACTTAAATCATCTGGCTCTCACCGCAGGGGTCGAACTGGTTTTACAGAATTTGTCGACGCCAATCTTCCAACCTGGAGCTGCTGGAATGCAGCAGTGTCTCTGAATCTTAAAGGACGGTCGACGAGGTTTCCCTTCATATTTCTGAGGCTGGTTTCCTGCCATAACACTCCCCCAGTACTGTAAACGCCACACACAATGCTTTCGATTAGTTGTAATGAAAACAAAAGTAAGCTTGGAGCCGGAAAAAGAAAGGTGTAACGAGGTTAAACGAGTAAGTTATAAGAAGAAAGGTAGAAAGGTGCAAACATGGAGGTGTTTTCCCAGCTTGCTGTCTAATTGTAAATCACAGTGGGGTTATTGTAAGAGCTGTGAACACGACACGACACATTCGGAGAATTAATTACACACTAATAAGCTGTGACAGATGTTTAGGCTTTACTGCTGGATGTGTGTGACCTGGCAGTCATACTCAGCGCCGCCGCTGTTGTAGTCCTCACACTCCGATTCTTATCATTCCTGCCAAACAAGTTTAAAAGGATTTATGCCAATGAGATCAACATACATGCCGCAGAGGATGTTTTTTTTGTCTGTGTGTGTGTGTGCCACTCTCACAACCAGAGTGATCAAAAAAAGGAGTTTGTAGTAAAAGCTCAAAGGCGAGGGAGTAAAACCGAGAAGTTCCCAGGCTTGGGGACCCTTTTATTACGAGAAGTGACACACGGATGGCAACCTGCGACAGGAAGAGAGTGGTGAGTGTCAGGGCTGGTGGAGGCACTGACCATATAAGCCACAGCACCTCCAGGTGCCACAGATCTGCAGGAGCTAAAAGGGGAAGGCTCTGCCATAACCTGATTTTTTCTTCCTCGCCATGCAGAGGTGCCAGCCTCGACCTCTTAATCGCATGTGAGGGAGAGAGAAAGGAACAAGCTGACAACAAGAGCGAGGTGATAAACATGCTCGCTGACGCTGACGGCTGCAGATTACATCTGGATAATCTTGCTGCTGTTTAATTATATGATCAAGTTCTGATTTAAGGCACACCCTGCCTTCTTTTGGAGCCATTTTCTTTGCCTTTCAGCTAAATTGTTGTTTAATGTTTGAATCAGGGCTCCTTCAAAAGTCTTAAAAGTCTGATTTTCACCTGAAGGAGATCTCAAATTTATTGTGGACTTGTCTGATTAATTTGTTTCATCCATCAAATCTGCCTTAGACTGATATTTAAAAATGGATCAACCTATGAGTTTGTTCCTTCAAATTACAATTCAGAGCAGTAAAGGCAAAATTTACAGCGCTATATAAGAAGTGATAACACAAGGGTGAGCATAATTCAAAATTATGGATATATTGGTCAATAATGAAAGACAATAAAGACATTACAAATGCAAAAAAAAGCTCCTAGCCTTGATAAAATAGGAGTCTACACACCTTGTAGTCCTATGAAAACCATAAAATATAAAGCAATGAGGTGCAAAAATTACAATATTTAATCCATAAGGGTCTTAAAAAGTCATAAAATGCTTTACTTTGGCTTAAAAAAGTGAGCAGAAAGCCTCTTTAATGCACTGCAACTTAAAAACTCACAACCCAAGCATTGTTCATGATTCAGGGAAACAAAATCTGATGCTTCTTTTATTAAGCATCTATTCCTTTTTTGAACAACCTCTTCAAAGCTGATTGTATAAGATTTATGTTGCAGCAATAAAATGTTCCAGGAGCAGTACAGCAAGAAAGCTACCAAAATAAAATCACAACCCATGCACAAACTGTTAACTTTGGACCATAATTTGAGATTGATGTCGCTCTTGTAAGCATTTTGTGTTGCTTCAGAGCACAAAAACCAAAGAAAAAGCAAGTTGAATTTGTGTTATAGGATAAGATTTATGTTGCAGTGATGAAGCATTCATATGTTGCTTTAGAGCACTGAGACAAAAACATCATATCCTGAGCAAAGCTGATGATGTGGACTGAGATATAAGAGATATGTTTCTGTTAAGAAGCAGCTTAATATTGGTCAAGGACTCTAAAACAACAAAAAAATCGAGAAATCTGGAGTTTCATGCTGCAGAATTGAAGCATCTTTAATTCTTTCAGAGCAAAAACGACCAAAAACATCCCACTTTGTGCAAAACTGATCATTTTTATAATATATATCAGAGCACTGGGGTTCATGTTTGAGCGCTGAAGCTCCTGAATGTCATTTTAGGACAGTACAACAACAAAAAAGCTAAAAAAAACAACACAAACTGTGATGTTATAGAGCTCCTCACCAAAACACAACACCAAATATGATCGCAACCCATAAAAAAGTGATCATCTGGAGTATAATATGAGGTTCATACAGCAGAAATGAAGGTTATTATGTTGTTTTTTGAACTGCACTACAACAAGAAGCAACTAAAAATAATTACGTCCCATGCAAAACTGATCATTTGGTCTATAATGTTTAATTTCTTTCTTCCTTACAGAGTGTTGTTGTAGTTATTCATAGCCAAAAGAACATAAATAATCACATGCTGATTTTTTGAGCGGAATATGAGGTTAAGTCTGCAGTGCATAAGCGTCTTAATTCTATGTAAAGGCAGCACAACAACAACAAAAAATCACAGCCAGAGCAAAAACTGTCATTTGGATCATACTGTCGGTCTAATCTTGCAGTTATGGTGCATCTTACATTGTTTTAGTCCACTGCCATAAAAACCATAACTGGTGAAATTCACAAACTGTAATAAAACAGATAATTAGTAATGTTTTATGTCATTCAGATTGTTTCAGAGCTCAACAACAAGTGCAGCAAAAAAGCGCAGGACAACAAAAAACAACAAAAGGTTTCACAGCCAAAGCAAAAACTGTCGTTTGAACGACACTGTAGGTTTAATTTAACAGTTATGATGCATTCTTATGTTGTTGTAGTCCACTGCAACAAAGGCAATGACTAACAAAATCACAAACTGCAATCAAACTGATCATTATGATTATAATTTGAGATTTGTGTGGCTCTTAAAATGCGTTAGTGCTTTGTTTCAAATATATTTAGCCAAAAAAAAAAATGTATATGTATTTACAATCAGTGCAAAACTGGTAAAATTGGTTTCATACTGCAGCAATGAAGTGTTTTATTGTTTTAGAGCTCTACAACGAAAAAAACCCAGAATACTAAATCAACCATTTTTTGTTGAAAGATTTATCAAGGCACTGATTCAAATATTTTTCCAAGCATGATCATTTAGATTGTTGTATGAGGTCTTTATGGTAGCGTTAAAGCGTCCTTACATTTTATCAGGGCAGCACAACAACAACAACTAAAAAAAACAACCACAGTAAAAATGGTCATTTAAATGAGTATCTTGCAGTTGTGACACATTCTCATACTGCTTGCGGCACAGCGGCAAATAACCAACAATAGAAATCCCAACTCATGATCACTGGGCTCATATGAACATGCATGCCGCTCCTGTAGAGCTTTCTCATTTTATTCCAACAACAGCAACAAAAAACAACATCTAAAACCCCAGAGCTGATGCAAAACGTATCATTTCAACTCCAATGATCGCCCCATGCTGCTCTTTTTTAAAATTTCAGAGAGTCTTGCAACCAAAAACCTCCAACTAAAATAAATCACACCCCATGCAGAGCTGATATGTGGAGCTTAGTGTGTTTTTTGTGTGTTTTTGTTGCAGGGGTGAAACCTTCTTTCTGTGCCATAACCTGGTTGTTTCTTCCTTTCACAGGCTGAGGTGCCAGCCTTGACCTCGTAATCGCATGTGAGGGAAAAACGAACAAGCAGACAAGAGCGAGGTGACAAACGACGACGCTTGCGGCTGCAGACTGCATGCGTATAATCTCATAGACACTTAATTATATGATGATGTTATTAATTTGAGGACTTTGCAGGATTTACCACCATTTTCTTTAAAATCTAGCATCTTAACCATGAGAGACCTGTCCTGTGATGTCCTCCTATTAGTGTTTAAATTAAGGGATTTTTTTTATTTCAGGATCTTTTTGAGAAAGTCCTGAATTTCTATAATGCAGAGTGAATCATAAAAGCTAATATGGCAAAAAGAGGAGGTCCAAGCCGCCCGTCAGCCACATGAAACTGACCATCTGATTGGTTCACGCTGCTGGTGATCAGCAGTACAGACTTCACACTGCATCCAAAGTTTGCATTTCACTTTATCATAATGACGTTACTCCAAATAAACAACCAAGTGTATGAATTATATTCTCTCGTTTTGACTGCACGTACTTATAAGACTTTACGCTCAGCATTCAATAGCTTTTCTCAAACTTCTAATAAATTACTTTGTACTTTTGCTTAAGCGGATTTTGCTGGTCTTGAGGTTTGTTTTCCTTCTTACATTGAAAATAGTCTTTACATTCATACTGGTAAATGTTTGCAATGCACCTTAAAGCCAGTGGTTCCCAAAGTGCATGCTGTTATGCACTTAAAGCAAAGCAAATTGTCAAAAATCTTTGAATAAATCAATCTATACTGACCATTATGGCCTTAAAAAACAGGAAAACTTGAAGACCCAAATGTCACGCTGACCTTGCTTACTTACAGCTGTTGCCTTGGAAACTTTAAAGATACATGTTGAAGAATCACTTTTATAAAATAATACCGGTATAGACAATTATTAAAATTCTTGCTTATAATATTGGCCTTTACATTTGCATAAAGCTGAAACATACCAGAACGGTTTTCCTCCTCATCATTGACTGTATATTTGTATTACTCTAAAAGTGTCATTTATTAATTACTTTAATATTGTAACACAAAAACCTTCTTGGCTTTAAGACACGCTCACCTCTACCTTCCATTACAGTTCTGTAGTATTGTATAGTTTGTGTTTTATACATAAAAATACAGTTTTTACAGTTTTTATACAGCTTTTGTTGACGCCAAGTGTCTTTTATTTTCCTTCTTTCTCATACATAAGTATACGATTATTACTTTCTGTTTATGTTTCAGTGCCTATTTAATGTTTAATAACTGTCATGTCAGCTGTTGTAACACCATATTTCCCCAGTTTAGGATCTGTAAAGTACGTCAATCTATATCAAATATTGGCAGAACTCTAATATTGTGCATCCCTACTTTAAACAACATTAATCTACTGTTCTGTTTTCCTGGCAGAGGATGTTTAAGATTAATTTTGAAACAGAGAAAATTGTTACCAAAAGGCCTGACTGATTGTTTTATTGTTTGTATATATGTATGTGTGTGTGTGTGTGTGTGTTGAAGTGTTAGGTGCGGTGTGGAGGGGCTTGAAAACATCTTAATGTGCCAAAGGGGCTCGGCAGAGAAAGTTTGGGAGCCAAGAACATATCCACTCACCACTTCACCTTACAAACATATTTCTTAATCTTTATGTTTCACTTTAAATTATCATCATTGTCTATTTAGCAGAAGCTCTGATATTCACAAACCTCTAATGATTGTTATTCTTCCTTTATGTTCATTGTTTGTGTATAAATACTTAACAACAACCCTTCTGATTCTGATAAATGCCCTCCCTCCACTCAGATTAGTGATATACTAACAAGAACTCCTATAGACGGATAGACCACACTTTCTTTTCAGCCTCAAACTGCTGCTTTTATGCTGATTTCTCTTTCTAAATGATCTCAAATATCAGAGTCACAGCCAGTGGCCGTGCCTGTGTGTGTGAAATGTCAACGTTCTTACAAAGAGCAGCGAGTGAAACCATTAAAAACCTGTAAACCACAGAACATCAGTGCCCACGCACTTTTTAAGACGGCGATACATCCTCTCGTAGCTGCTCTCTATCGCACACACATGCTCCCACAGGTCTGAGTGTACCTGAAATCACTTTATCAGCAGTGTGACAAAAGCCACGAGGCAGCCCGAGCAGCATTACTACCATGTTTCTCTATCATGTCATCTGTGCGAGTGCCTCAAACCAAGTCAGGCAGAGAGGAACACGTCCTTCGCCCTTTTTTCTTGTCTTGAGACACCTTACTGCACGTGCTCAGTGTGAGTTTTTTAAGAGAGGAGGAGAGTGTTCCGGCGATAAAAGTGTTGAAGCAAGTTGACATGTAATTAAATATTAAGTATGGGGAGAGAATAAATGAAGTGGCGCTAATGGCCTAATAAAAAGGAGTAAAAGTAGATGGGCAGTTTGGCTGCAGTGTTTTGTAATAGACATGTCAGCGCTTTGGGAAGAGCACACTTTATCAGGAGGAGGGGGATCAAACTAAAGGCCTGGTTTCAATTCTAAAAAGTGATGCAAAAACTTCTCCATTTTGGAGGATGTTAAGGATGCATGATGATGGAATTTTTGCAGATCTGATATTTCTGAGTATATTTAAGCTTTGATTGATGTGCATGGATTTCCATTGTTAAGAACATTAGTCTCATGTGTTGTATTTAATGTTAATGTTATTTATATTTGGATTAAAACAGGATTTAAAAGGACAAAGAACATTCAATCTACAATAAATAATGCACGTATTGTCTTGTCAAACGTTAATCCATTTAGAACAACTGGATGGATTTAAAGTGTGTTACATACAAGCATATTTTTACAGAAACAGAGATAAAGATTCATCCATATTCCTGCGAGCTACAAACAGCACCATGACAATCTGCTGATAGACTTTAAGCTCCCTATGTGACCCTATTTTTAGGATCTGCTTCATAGCACAGAAGTCAAAAACAAAAGGCCTGGTTTGACTGGAAAATGATTCAAAATTATCCCTAACGTTGATCATTGTAAGGATGCAAACTTGGATATTGCTCTATAGATACAAGATTTTCTTACTGGACTGTTAAAACACAAAGTTCTTCCTTTGTGTAATTCATCTCATTGTTATTGTCTGTTTAATCCAGTAATAAGGCAAGACGGACAACATCGGATCTCAATATCAATAGCGCATGTCTTCCTTTTGCAAACAGAGGTTCAGTAAAGAAAAATAAGGATCATTTCCAAATGTATTTCCAAATAGAATGTATGCAAAATATACTTCTCACATTAACAAGCTAAAGCTTTATCTTTCTTTTAAGGAGTAACAAACATCACTGCATTTGTTAGAGCACTGAATAAAATGAAAGGGAGGGAACAAAAGGCCTGGTTTGACTGGAAAATGATCATTTGGGATGAAATTTAAGCACGTGCATGAGTCGATTTAGTCGATACGCTGATATCTTTTGACTTATTTGACGATACTGATACAGACAAAAGTTTGTTTCGCTTTTAAAGAAAAAGTCTCTCCTGCCCTAAAAGTCGCTCCTCCAAACTATTTACATCCTAGATAAATGATGTATGTAATCTTTTGGAAAGCATAGACTTCCAATGCAAAACATGAAGTCACCTAGGCAAAATATTCCTTTTACAGTAACAGTTAATTCCAGCTTCATCCGTCTAATTAAAAGGCAACAAACAGCACCGCACCAACCTGCTGATAGACGTCTAAGTCTGTGGAGCAACAGAGAAGGATTTCACTGTATTCTCAGGAGCCTCTTTATTCAGCAGAGGGTAAAACTAGAGGCCTGAAAATTAATCAAAAATCGTCTAAGATTCATTTTAAATGATGAAAATTAAGGAAACAGACTATTTGATTTTTTTACTCATTTAAGCGGGTTTTGATAATGACGTATAAAAGTTTTGCGCTTTCATTGTAAAGAAAATCAAATGCACTGAAACAGACTTAAATCATAATAAGGGACATTTCATTCTTGATCATTCTGGATGAAAATCAACAAAGTATGATGTTTGGTTATTAGCTGATATTTTCATGTTAGGCGATATGGATGCTGATCCACAGATGCACGTTTTTTATTTGTATTTCAAAAAGCACCAATAACCAAAATACTGAGCACTATAAATCCTCCCTATAGTTCTAGTTTCTATTTGGTTTAAACCGGATATGATAAATATTTCAACCAAGAGCATCTGAGAGCCAGGCCAGGCACGAAACTTTGTGTTTTCTTAAAATACAGAAATGTTTAAGTAAGTTAAAGATCTGCCTGAGCACCTGAACAACAAAGGTGTTTGCTCATTTTCTTATAAACGAGATGCAAGGCAAGACTGACACACTCAGTAATGTTGTATTCCCGGCTCGATTTTCAGTAATAAACAAAACAGATTTTTTGAGTCTGGGAGCATTTTAAAGCAAAATATGTTTTTGACAGTGACAGTAAAACAAAGCTTGATCTGCCTTTAAGAGCTACAAACAGCACTGTAACAACCTGCTGATGACAGTGAGCTCTGTGGTGCAGTGAATAAAAATGTGACATTATTTTAGGAGCGTAATTTCATGCTGTTATCCCAACTAAACACCCGCATGTGTGGCTGCTAAGATGGCATCAACTGGTACCAATAATGAACTTATGATACTGGTTTAAATACATATATCAGCTAATAAAATGGTCCATGCCTGATAAAAAAAACTTTTACATTTATAGTTGTTAAATTGATGAGCAGAGGAGCAGCATCACTTCCTCCCCCTGTGCTGCCTGCTGCTGAATAAGTTGTTAAATGAATTAGAGGAGATGGATGTACTTAACCCCGCCAATATCACGAGTGCTTTGCTTATTCGTGCAGAAATGACACAGGCCTCTTTCTGCACATTAAAAATCAGATGGTAAGAAAAAAAAATCTGACTGCGTGCATTTATATTTACCATTAAGGAGGCGTTCATTTAGATTTTTTTTAACGCTATGAAATATTAAACCCCTGCTGCCACTTTTCAGTGTGTGTGGGTTTGAAGTGAAATAAGAGAGTTTGCTCGTCTAAATCCTCCGTATTTTATGAGTCATGCAGTAAAATAAAAGTGATTTAAACATGTAAGGAGAGAGAGTGACACCATGAGAGCGTACCTTTAAAGTCAGCAGTCGCTCGACTTCTTGTTTTCCATCAAAAGTTGAGCCACCTCTTGTCACTGCTCCACCACGAGAGATCCAAAAATAGGCAAACTGCTCTGTGGGAGGAAGAAAAGTGCTTTATAAAAGTCAAAAGTCCTGTGTCTGAGGAGGTGGTGAAGAAGAAGGAGGCGGAGGAGGTGGGGAGAGTCGTCTTCGGCACAGGCGGAGGTTGAAGTTGCAGAGCGCACACGCTGTGGCGGCGGCGGCGGCGGATGGAGCGCAGAGAATGTGAGCGAACCGTGCGCTGCGGGCAGCGGGGGTGAAGTAGAGGAGAGAGGAGAGTGGAGGCATGTGAGGAAGGGGGCTGCTTTGAGAGGAGAGAGGGTGGCAGGTAAACGAACCGCCCCTCCCCGTTTTCTGATGCTCAAATCGATGATTTGCCAGCTGTGGCGCAGCTTGTCTCATTGCCCCACTTTGGTTTTTACAGCCGCTCCTCTCCGACGCGCTGCACTCTGGGGACAGACACGCAGAGAGAGAGGGAGAGAGAGAGAGAGAGAGAGGAGGGGAGAGAGAGAGAGAGCCAGGAGAGCTCTCTCACACTCTCATTCATTTTCATATTTACACGCCACATGTTTGCATGTCAAGAGAAGAAGAAGAAGAGGGTAAAAAGTCCGCTAAACAGTCGATTGGGCGCAGCGCTGTGCGTTTTTGTGCCGTAAAAAGTCAAAGCGTGTTGTTTCAACTGGAGGGCAACCTGCCAGCTTCTGTCCCTGAACACCTAAGCGCAGAATGAATCCAGAAAAAGCCGCTATAGACTCATATGCATCAGCTGCTCTGATTTACGCACGGAGCTGTTTATTAAAAAGGGCTCATACATGTGGGAGCGCGCGAAAATAACCAGCCCTGGCACAGTTTAATCTCACCAGATATCATCAACAAACGGCCGTGACCACTGAAAACACTCACACAATAAAGTTTCCAAAAGTTCACCCAAAAAAGTGCCAAGACGCAGCCCGTCTTCTTCCGTATTTTTGTGCGCTTTCCCCAAACACACCACGTTTTCACGCTCGCACACTTATCAGCATTTCCAGGGTGAATCTTTAAAGCTTCATTTATAAATTAAACTCACATTAGTTTTATTAGAGCACACTGTTGCTTTATTTAAATGCTGTAACTTAAATGAACTCCGGCCATTACGCACACACTCCTCCTCTCCATCGAATTAAAAAATCCACCGCCGGGCCTATCCAAAAGAAAAATTAAAAATAAAAATAACCGCTTTAGGAATGCAAATGCGTTCAAATTTACGTAGAGAGCAGAATAATTTGATTTTTTTTTGTCTTTTATTTTCTTGGACATCTGTAAGAAGACAGCCCGGAGCGGAATGAGCCGAGGCGCACAGGACAGCGACAGATAACGGAGAGGAGAGAAAAAAAACTGTCTTTTTTATATTTGCGCCCTCACACTGTCGACATGTATTTGTGCTAATTGAATTGATTTTCAGCTGTTGACATGCGGAGGGAAAAGTGAAGAATATATCTTTCTTTTTTAATTTCCTGCCAAAGTCTGAAATTAGAAATGAAAATTATCACAAGTTGCAGAGAGATTGAATTTAATCTTAATAAACAGCATGCTAGAGGAATCCAGCAGAGAATTTACACAAGAGGTAAAGAAAGGTAAACAAACACATACAGAGGTATTTGTTTTATTTGCCTTTTTAAATCAGAGTCTGATCAGGTTTGGTATCACAGGTGTTAAAATCAAAATCGTTCAGACTGATTCAGACCACATACAGAACGTGGAAGCTTAAAAATCACACTTCCTCTAAAGGAAATTCTGTGACCTGTACCATCATCTCCTGAAGTGAAGATTTACAGATCCTCAAATTCAGAAATCATTTATGTTTGTGCCTATAAAACCTAAAAAAGAGCAAATAATTTGGGAAAAGCACTGACTGGACTGTGATCGCTCTTGTGTTTTCTTCTTAGGCACCTTAAAATTCTGACAGCTTCTACCTGTTTGAATTTTGTGACATTATTTCTCAATTCTCAGTGTTTTATGTTTAATGTGAATTAAGTTACATGGTGCCTTTCTGAGGCTGCTGCACAGGCAAGGAGCTGAAGAAAAAAAAATCTCACTTTAACAGAAAAAAAAGGATTATTCCTGATCTCTTGCCAATTTTAAAATTAACATTTCAAAACAATTATGTCGTGTTTTCAAGATTAATCACTGATTAACAGTAATCACAAATCAATAAAATGATTATAATTCAGTGTTTTTTGACCATGCACCTGGGATCAACACCTCCAAAAAAAGTGCTAAAGTAATTTTTATACAGGTATTACATCTTTAAGGTATATTTGTTTTATTTTAGCAGGACATTATCATCTCTTACATGTTTAATTGTCTGTCAGTATTCATTTGTATGGCGCCAAATTATGACAAATGCCATCTCAAGACACTTCACAAAAGAGCAGATACATGCTCTTCATTTCATTGTCCACTTCAGCTGAGACAAATACATTCTCAGAGTGCCGGTGCAGTCGACTCTTTGAGCTTTTAGCCTACACCCTGCAATCCTCACAGATAAAGCTTTAGTAAAAGCAAAAAAAAAGCACACAATTATCTTACCTTTTAGATTTGTTATTTAAAATAATTCACAGTTGCACTCATTATTGTCAAAACTAAGCTGTTACAGAGAATGGAAACATCGCATTAGAAAAAAATGCATTATTCTGTAGGTTCACCATCCACCTGATCTGCAGCAGGATGTTACTCAGCAAAGAGTCTTCCTGCTCTGACAGTGATGTTAAATAAGGACACCACTACTCCTTTGAATCTTTCATTTCACTCTAAAAGATTCAGACAGCTCAGTGGAGAAGTCAGAGGTGATCTGAACCTAATGATATCAAATATTTCAAAGTTTTTTCGCTCTTAAAACTTTAATTTACTTAAAAATGTTCCAAGATTTACTGTAGATAAAAGCAAATCAATAAATTACCACCACCATTTTTTTGTTTTTGCCAGTGTTTGTCTCTTTGTTTGAGTGCAAGATAACTATTAATGGGTTTTCATGAAGATTCAGGATATGTGGGTCAATGCATGACGAAGAATAATTATGTTTTAGAGGTGATTAGAGTCTGGATGAGGATCCAGGTGTGTGTTTTTAATGATTTGTTAACATTGTGAGATTGGGCAGTTTTACATGTTTTCATTAAGAACTATTGTAAAAATGAAAAACATACAGATGTTCGTCATGTGAATTCATGCAAATTCCCAATGGAAGTTTGGATCCAGATCAAGATCCAGATCCAGTTTTACTCTGGACCTCAGTCTGGATCAGAGGTACATGTGTTTTCATCTTGGCAGTTACTGGCCTTAAATGTTTTGGCAGAGGTTTGGGCCAAAATGTTAAATATCAAAAGGAGCAGATTACTTTTGACTTGTTCACTGAGCTGTCTGTGAGTCTCTTGGAGTGAACTAATGCTTTCAAAGGAGGAGCAGTGTCCTTATTTTACATAACTGAAAGAGCAAAGAGATGTAAAGGTGGAGAAACATCCTCCTGCTGATGATATACAGAGGCTGACTCATGGTGCATCTCAAGGGACAAAATCCTGAGCTTTTTATCGTTCACTTTTTCTGTTTGAAATGACTCTACTTTCCACTGCAAATGTCACTAATTACGTCAATTTTAAAAAGCTAAAGAGACTTTTATAGAGTAATATGATTCAAATCATTGCTTTTGACTGAGCTGTCTGTGTCTTTAAAATGAGATGAGACATTCAAAGAAGTACCAGTGTCCTTATTTATCCTAACTGTAAGATTGAAAAGACGCTAAAGTGAGAATTATTCTCCTGCTGACCCGGTGCACCTCAAGGGTCAAAACCTTACACTTTTTTATAGTAATTCTTCATTCAATAATCAAATCCATAAAAACTTAAATATGAATGTTTAAAAATACAAGGTGTGGCTTGTCTTTGGCTTGTTCTTTAAAATGAGATCTTACATTCAAAGGAGTAGCGGTGTCCTTATCTAACATCACTGTGATAGCAGGAAGATGCTAAAGTGGGTAGCATCCAACTGCTGGTCTGAACTGGCGAAAGATGCCCTCTGTAAAACAACAAAAATCAGTATAACCTGTTTGTCTTTGCTGTATTTTTTCTTTTTGATATATAATATATTTTGGGAACGAAGTTACTCTTCAATAAACAACACCTTGTGCTTCTTAGAGGATTCACACTTGTTAGCTAACAGTCTCTGAATATCAGCAACTCTTTCTAGGACAGAAATCACCATATATGATAATGCAATAATCACAAAATAACATCAGTTCATGGTTGCTGTTGGGCCAAAACCCTTGCATCAGTTTCTATGATTTTCTTTTTTCCCATAAAACAGTTCTGCTGGTCACCTTCCATACTGGTAAGTGGGTTTTACTAAATTTTATCTGTATAAGAGTTCAAAATAATTTGTAATAAAGACAATAAAGTTTTCATTCAATCCGTAGAAGACTTATTTTCATTTTTTTTAGATGAGGCAATTTGGGGGGTTATTTTTTGCAACATTTTTTAAGTCCATATTCACAACGTGATTTAATAAAAGAAATATGGTTTGGTGATTAAATGAAAGCAAAAGAAATGCACATTGTGATCTTA
Source organism: Scarus forsteni (assembly GCA_036419115.1). Classification (NCBI taxonomy): domain Eukaryota; kingdom Metazoa; phylum Chordata; class Actinopteri; order Labriformes; family Labridae; genus Scarus; species Scarus forsteni. The sequence goes on from JAZDUH010000508.1 coordinate 6,448,834, forward strand.
ACTTTTCGATTCATAATTCACTCATTATTGTCAGGAGGAAAGAAGCTGCTACAGGGTAGAAAAAAAAACAAAACAGAAAGAGTGAGCAGTAAAGAAGGTGCAACATTTTACCCCTTTGGGTGCACCATGGTTTGCAGGATGTTACTCACTGAAGAGTCTTTTGTTCTCATAGTGATGATAAATAAGGACATCGCTACTCCTTTGAATGTCTCAGACAGCTCAGTGAATATGTCTGCACCTCACAATATTTCAGCTTTTATATTCATAAATGTTACCAGTTTTATGGTATATTATTGTAAAATCAATCAATGAATGCCACCCAGTGAGGTTTTGTTTTGGTTGCTTGTCATTTTGTCGTTTGTGTGCAAGACTACAAAAAAGTTTTGAATGGATTTTGATGACGTTATCAGGAATGTCGTCATGGCATGAGGAAGTGTGATTAGATATTGGTGGTGATCCAAAACAGATGCCAATCCAGGATTTTTTTCCCCACATTTTTGCTAACAACGCAGCTAATGATAACAGTAATGTTTGAAAAAACAATAAGTACAAGGTATGACTTTTATTTTCTGAAGATTGATGATATAAATTTTTAGAAAAGTGCAGTGAAGCACAAAATAAACAGTATTTAAACATAATTAATACAAAAGTTAAGAAGCTTTCTTCAAATCCTCAAAACCTACCTGATCAGGATTGTGTACTTCATTTAACAACATACATAATTACATCCACACATCTGCTATTGTCTGTTGTGTTTTACTCATTTTATTGTTCTATTGTTGATTTTATCATTGTTGTGGTTCTTTTTCCAACTCTGGACGGTGTCCTTGAGTGTTATGAAAAGTTGTATTAAATAAAATGAATTACTATTATTAAATCCCAATCAACAAGACCACAAATTCCAAATGCAAAATAAGAGTTTTGTGCACAACAGTGATTTTATGTTAAAGCCAGGCATTAGAAGATATTTAAAGGAGAATAAAGTGATGCTGCACAAAAAAAAGTGAATGAAATGACTGAATATCCCGCTCTATCCTCCTCCAGGGACAGGAGGGGTCATTAGTTATTTTGGGAGTTGCAGCTAAAAAATTCGTGAACCTTTTTGTTGCAAAAAAGAACAAAACAAAACATGATCATTGTGATAAAGAAAATGCAAGATACACATTCAGGCCCTTAATATCATGATGATAAAGATGTTATGCTGACAGCCCTTGTTGTTTTAATTTAAGGGTAAATACTTGATATTCATGCATGAGGAAACATCTTTACTGCATCCTCCTTCCCCACGTAGGTGTGAATTGTTATGTCTTTGTCCATCCTGTGTGTGTGTGTGCATGTGACAGTGAACTTGCACATGTGGTTTGTGCATATGTAAGCCTGTAATGTAACAGTGTGCGTGTGTCACAAACTGCGGTTTGAATGTGCGTATATATTTGTGTCATGCGTCTGTTTTTAGACTCCCATGCACCCTTGCACACATTTACACTCATTTGTAGTGTGCATGTCTTTATTTGTGCGTGTGTGCGTTTATACATGTGTGTGTGTGTGTGAAATGATTGACAGTTTGCATCTGCACACGGGTAACTGCTCTGCACTAGCAGGTGTGCAGGAGCCCACAGGTAATGCAGCTGTTTACTTACAATATGAATGTGTTTCTCTTGCAGGGTTTAGCATAAATAACACACTGATCCATTTACATTTACACTTAATTTACACGTCCCTTTGAAAATAGAATCAGCGTGGAGGAAAAAAAAGAGCTAAAAGCAGCCAGTGCAGGAGAACAAATGAAGGCGAAAAGAGAAAGCTCTGAAAAATCGTGAAATTTATTCTGATTGTCCACATGCAGGGAGTGTGTTTCTTTGTCGGGGAGGATACAGGAGGACTGGAGCTCTTATTGTAATCCGATATGTACCAATACTTCTCAGAAAAGTTCATTTGTTGTGGTTTTGGGTCTCCACAAAAGTTTCATTATGAAGCGACTGAAATCTGCATTTAAAAAGACAAAGACGGTGAAGAGAATCACACTCGCACACACACACACAATCTCTGCATATGATTCACACCCGCTCCATCTCTCTCTCTCTTTCTTTTTCTCTCCTGGGAGGTTGAATGGGAATTGAAAAGTTCCAGTAAAGAGATTCAGATTTGCTTTCTGCATAATTATAAATTCATGCTAACTTAGGGATGTTTTCATCATTACAGACAACAGCTGGTGATTTCAATGCAGCCTGTGTTTTATCCAACAATTCATGTCGCTGCCTCCGAGAAAGCCCCACACGTGCTGCTGTTGCTGCTTCGGCCACAAGGGGGAGTCTTATTTCAAACAGAGAGGAGGAGAAGAAGAAGAAGGAGGGCAGGTGATGATGACCTTCTCTGTGTGACACCTTTCTGGGTCTCTAGATCAGGGGTCGCCAACATTTCTGAACCTGAGAGTTACTCAGAGGAGGGGGTTTTATTGACTGTGACCTGTTTGATGTAAAGTTTCTGAGCGATAGAAATTTCAGTTTGCTTTAAATAATGATATCATGCATTTAAAAGGCTTAAAGGCACTGGGGGATAACTTTTTACTAGGGCTGTCACTTTAGTGCATTAATTAGATTAATTAATTACATAGCAAATTAATGCGTTAAAAAAATTAATCGCAATTAATCATAGCACACAAACATTTTGATATTGGTCAGCTGAAGGACCTGTACATGGCACCGGCACGTCACTTCACACATGCGTCTCTGGTGAAACAAAACAAAGCTCAGGTGACAACAGGAGTGGCCTATATAAGACTTGGTCTTATTTTATTTTTGAATTTATTTATCTATATTTGTACTACTTTCTTTAATAATGCATCAGGCCTAATTGTTTTGCTGGATGTCCTCGACCTTTTTCTTATTTTGAATTTGATTTATGAAACACACTTAAAGTGTAATTTGAGTTTCCTGATTGAGCTTAGATTAGTCATGCACTACAATTTTATAATATCCTAGAATACAAATTCTTTATTTGGATACTGTAAGATATGAGATTAAAATACGATTAATCACATTAATTTTTTTAATCGTCTGACAGCACTACTTTTTACATTAAGTGGTTTGTAATGATTAACAAATAAAAGAGCTAAACTTCAAGCTCATGAAGAAACAAACCAAAAACTTTCTTTAAAAGATATTTATGATCATATTTACAGTATCAACTATGGCCGGGCGATTTGAGCTTAAACAAAATCCCAGATTTTTTTTTCAAAAAACTTGATTTATGATTTAAATCGATTATTTCCCTCTTAAATGATTTGTAGTGACACAGAATTTACATAAACTAATTTTGCCCCAATATTTCCCAAAACTAAACTGACTTTACCTCTTATGCTTAAACATCAAATCAATAAAATGCATCACATGTTAATCTTAAAGTTTTGATGGACAGGCTTCTGTCTACATAAACACTGAGAGCTGCGTGATTTTCAATGTATAAAATAAAATAAACAAAAATGCTTAAAAACGCACTTGTGCAAAATCTGACAGGGCATACAATCTTGAAAAAAACTTTAAGTTTCAGTATCTATATTTTCTTCAAGAACCACAGCTTAAAAGTTGAGTTAGGGTTAGTCACAGAAAAAATAATCTTGATTTTTTATTTTAAAAATCTTTAAAAAATCTAACTTGTATTAAGTGATTTGAATGATATGTTGCCCAGCCCTACTATCAATCATCTGTTTTTATAAACATTATCAGCAGTGATCTTTTTGAGGATGCTCAGAGACCGTGGGTGGTCTTTACCGACGTTTTTTATTCAATTAATAACTCGGCCAATAAAAACAATAAACACAAAGTCCCACCCATGCAAAGGCATTTGACCTCTTCACCTCAAAGTCTCAAGAATTCATTTAACTGTAAAATAAAAAGTTTTGAAACAAGGTTTTCTAAAACTTTGAGATGTTTATCACTTCAGTATTTATCGGTGGAATACCTCCTTCCTATATCATCCCTGGACTAAACTTAGAACTAATTTAACTTCCATTTCTGACGATCTATGGTTTGGGTTAATTTTAAGTATCAATACATTGTAAAAATGAAGAAAAAAAAGGACAAAAGTGCCAAAAAAATGTTAAAATCAAAATATTTTTACAACAATCTTCGGTCACTGGAATATATGTAGTTAGCCGTGTAAGTGACATCTTGTGTTTTTAAAATATCTTCAATAAATCACTTAATTTATTTATGTGAATGAAAAATAACTGTACATAAATTACACTCGAAGAAACAGTAAATATTATGTTGAATTCACTGAAAAAGTAGTTCCAATTGGCCTGAGTTCTTTATTGAGGTAATTAAATAATGTCTCAATATTTGTATTTATCTTAACATTTCAACACTGGTTATTAAAACAGTTAATGTGCTCTTTTTGTTTAATTTAATACGCTTATATGTTGAATAAGGAACATCTTGCAGTTTGTAGTTTGGCCTTCCCTCTGTGCAGATAGAGTCTAAACTTAATTTTTCCTTCATGTGCTTTTTGTGGATTAAAATTCACAAACGTGTCCACAGTGTAGAGGATGACAGGTATCAGTGTCACTGCTGGCACTGAAGAAAATAAAGAGAAAGTGTCGGTAAGTCCTGGTATTTCCCACCTCTAGATTGACCTCACTTAGGTTAAAGTTTAAAAGAATATAGAGTTTTATGACTTACACATGTTCTATGAGATTTTTTTATTGACATGAGTTTGATTTGTTTGAAAAAGATTAAAAAAAAGCCTAAACAGAGTTATTTATTTCACGCTCCGTGGTGCTACATTAGCTTATGCTGTTTCAAAACGTCCCTGCAGGCAACTCTACGGCTCCCTGCGGGCTGCCAGGTGCTTGCAGGCCCCATGTTGGCTACCCCTGCTCTAGATGGAAAAGCAGCGCTCCTTGACCTCTCATTCAAACACAGAGAAGATTATCTGCAGAAGCGAGCCGTGGACGGGATCCAAAATCTTAATGCAAATTGCTAATGTGCATCTATGTTGCAGAAGCATAAAGAGGGCACAGAAAAGAGGAGAAGAAGAATGTGTGTGAAGTGTAAACAAATCAAAGCAGACCTTGAGCTGAGATGTTTCAGTCGTCTGCACTTTTTTCTCCCCTCCTAAAACAATAAAAAGCACTTGGAAAATTACAAGGGTCACACACCCCTGAATTAATCTTTCCAACCCGTAACTAAATAGAGAGACTGTGCTGCCTCTCCATCAAGTGGGTATATTTTAATTACAGGCTATTGACGAGTGAAAGTAATTTGTCTCAGAAAGATGCCCACAAGCTAAAAGACAGCTAGACGTCTCGACTAAATCTGGAATGCTCCGCCACTTTGTGCCGCTCTGGTTTTGTGGTTAGCCTTTGCAACTTTCCTCTGTAGCTCTGTTATAATTGCTCACCTTTTAAAGATTAACAAGGATTCCTGCGGAGGCGAACACTTGTCTGCTTTATCCGGGGGGTAAGCGCTGGATTTTCAGACTTTTGTTCCTCTGATCACTTGGCAGAAATTGAAACCGAAGAGTGGATTTCGTGCCTCTTTTTTTTTTCCTCCTTCCTCTCTCTCTTTGAGTTTTGAAGCAGAAGTGCTCTGGAGCTCACCTCTCCAGTGAAACTCTATTAATCCTCATTTGCCGGTGCCAAGGAGGACAGAGGAGATGAGAGCCAATCAGAACAACAAAAGCTGACCCGCAGCGGCGCCTCTGAAGCGCACACGCCTCCAGATGTTAATGAGATGTCAGTCAGCTGGGGCGACAGAAAACAGCCCACCAGAGTAATTACTGCGTGCTGTGAACTCTCCCATCAGCTGTGGCAGCTCCGTGTCACTCTGCTGGAGAGCAGCCTCGGCTCAGCTGCCCAGATGTTAGAGGGCTGAGTGAGAGGAAAGTTAGAGGGTTCATTCTACAGGTCGGTGTTTCTGAATGACACCGATAACTGATCAGCTGTCAGTCACAAGGAGGGATGTTCTTGTACCTTCGATTAAAGGGTTGATATGAAAGTGAGGTTTTACGAGGTTCATTTTAAGGGATAGGCCAACATTTTGGTTGTTTTTGTGTCTTGCTTCACTTCCAAGAAAATTCCAAGTAGATAGACACCATTATTTTGGCTGTGCTCAAGTAAAAAAGGAAGCTAATTATCTTAGCTCAAACACTGGAAGTCAATGGGTAGCATTAGCCTGCATCTGCCTACAGTCATCAGATAAACTCTTCAGAAACTCTAGATGGCTCCATGTGCTTGTTGTGACTCATTTTTTTACCACCTTATGTTACCTTGTCTATTTTTCTACTCCTAAACAGTGGGATTTCTTTTTTTTCTTTTTTTTTTAATGTATTTTTGGGCATGTTTGCCTTTATTGATAGGAGAGAGACAGTGGATAGACTTGTGAAAGGGGGTGAGAGAGTAGGGGAAGACACTCTGCAAACTGGTCGCAGGCGGGATTCGAACCTAGACCAGCAGAAGCAAGTACATGGGGTGCCTAGTTGCTAATCACTCCGCCAAACCAGCACCCCTAGTCTGTATTTCGTTTGAAAATTATATTAAAGAGGACATATCATGCTTGTTTCTCCTTTTCACTATGCCAGACTAGGATGCCTGTAAAGCATTTCTGCCCTCAGTACAAGTCATTTAGTTCCTTCATTGCCCCACAATAGCATTCTCAAAATCCTCATTTTAAGCCACTATGAAGCTCTCCTTGAAACATTCGGATCTCAGGATGACCTAAAGTTACCTCGCAACGTCACAGCCCTTTGTGCTCTGATTGGTCATTTCTACTGGGGGCTGAGCCAGCCTGTCCTTCTTCTTCTACTGTATATTCCGGCAGGCTCAATGCAGCGACCGCGTATTGAGTCCCCCTACAGGACAGAGCTGGTAATGAGTGAATGTGAGCTAGGGATCTATATACCCCTGCTGGTGGATGTGTTCCTCGGTGACGGTTTTGTGGCTAACAGACATCACAGAGGAAGAAGTGTTTTATCAGATTACTCCAATAAAAAGAAAGGTACCTCGTGTCGTCACGACGTTTGAAATCTCACGGACATCTTGCAATGACCTACTTTCAGAGGCATCAAATCTCGTTCTAGGATATCAGAAAAAATACAATATCTCATTTTTTGAAAATGAAGGGGGTGTAAGGTCTTGTTTTCAAATTTATTATATTATATGTAAGTATTAAATCATGTATCAGCATGATATGTCTCCTTTAAGTGCTAATCTTAGTCAAAAAAGAGATAGAGAAAGAGACCAAAATAACACAGTAAAAAAAAAATCACAACAAGCACACAGGACTGTTAGAGTTACTGAACAGTTTATCTGATGATTGTAGGCAGAGGCAGGCTAATGGTTACCCATTGACTCCCAGTGTTTGAGCTAAACTAATAAGCAGTGGGCGGCCTCTGCCTGTCTCTGTCTTGTTACTGCATGCACAGTCAAAGAATGGTGTATATCTGCTTGAATGAAAACAAAAAACGTTAGCATATTCCTTTAAACAGTGAATGTATTTGCTACAGGTGAGTTTGTAAACTCATAGGGCCATTAGATACACCAGTTGGACCGCAAATAACCAATCAGCTTATCACATGGCAGCACCACAGTGCATGTAGACATGGTCAAGACAATCTGCTGACATTCAAACTGATCCTTCAAATGGGTAAGAAAGGAGGTTTTTTGTGACTTTGAATGTGGCATCATTGTTGGTTTCAGAAGGGTTTACACAGAACGGTACAAAAAAAAGAAAATACCCAGTTGGCGAATGAACCTGCCTGATTCAGTGTCTGCAATCAGGCAGGTCCATCTTGCCAAGCTATAATCTACAGTAATTGTGAGCAGCCCAAAGCCGGGCAGTCCAATCAGAGTCTTTTAGTGCAGGAAGAGGTGGAGCTACGAGTGAGACGACAGCAGGAAGTGACTGCTCATACAGGGATTAGCGTTGATGCTAACAGTTTCAGAGCGGATTCTGTTCAAACCAGAATCAGAATCAGACTGGCCTTTATCCATTATACAGAATGTACAGTGAGATTTGAGAACTTCTCCTTTTCAGTGCAGTAGATAGATAGTTAAGTTAAAAGTATACAAAAATAGCATAAGTAAAAAAAGGTTGTAAGAAGACTTTAAAAGTACAAGATATAAACAAGGTGAAATACTATCTAATTGGACAACTGAAGCTCTATATCCCTTTCATGCATAGTGCCCACTACAGTAGACAGATATTTGGAATAAATTTAATACTCTTTACTTTGCAGTACAATGTCCAACTACCAGTTGGTGAAATCCCAAAACCTTGTCTCAAGTTTAAATATTATCTTTGCACTTTTTTTTTTTAACCATATCGAGATGTTGAATCCAAAATCCAAAACAGCCGACTAAGGGCAAATTTGGTCTTTGGTATTTAGATTTCACATAATTTTGTATTTATATACGGTATATTGTATTGTTTATTTAAATTCTAGTGTAATTCACAAGCGATTAGTTTGATTATACAGCAATAATAAATATATTTCAGATTTTTTTCCTTTTATTTACTCTTAATAAATGTTTGTCAAAGACATGTTTGTGGATCTTTATTGAGTTTCACTAAATTACTATGTTGATGCATAGTGGAGTGGACAGATGTAAAACCACTTAAAAATATAACATTGAAAGAAATGACCCTGATTTTTAACTTGTTTGAAAGTAAAACGAGGAAAAAAGTGTTTATTTGCGATTTGGTAAATCATACATTAAAGGGATATACAATATGAGGTAGAGGATAAATATTAAAGCTGGGGTTGGCGATTTTCGAAAACTAGCATGAATTGAAAGTAGCATCTCCTCAGGGCTCCGCCTAATGTGAGGGATACTGGAGCTTGGTTGGGGTTGTGGGACGGCTCACGGCGGGCTTCCCTTATTTTCAAAGACAAAACTTGAAAGGTAAGCATTCTCCGGCGGACTCTGATACGTATGAGCTTGGCTACGCGCACCGAGTCTGTGCACGCCGGGAAAATGCATGCGCAGTAGGCGGGCAGAATGGCGACGGGATTTGATTGGTTTGAAGACAGGTCCCGCCATGATTATTGGTTGGTGTTTTCCCTGTTTTACTCCTGCTGTAGATAGCGGATATTTTTCGCTCTGTTTTAAGAACACATTATGAGTTGATCACCATCGGGTCATAAAGACCATTTCAGCCAGTATTACAAAAAGTGTATCTAAATCAAATCGCCAACCCCAGCTTTAAGAATGAAAATAGTCCTATTTCTAGTTATCAATACTTCTATTGTGTAGGACAATGTATGACAACAGTTATTGCATTTTGCTGTGATAAGCAAAACACTCATGTAGGTGGGGGATGTATAGCTATGACATCATAAACCACAGGAAGAAAAAAAAGTAGAGGCATTTTCTTTTAAGAGGAGTAACACATTTCTCTATGAAGTGAGAGTTTAGTGTTTTTCTGCTCCCCAAGCCCCTTCCAACAATATAAGAAAAGAAAATTGATATTGCAAGACATGAGATCTTTAAGACAAGAGGGGCAAAAGCTATACACCCAAACATTTATCTATCATTCCATCGGTAACCTTCATGGTTTAACCTCACGCTTGTTTGTGTCAGCCTGGCTGGATACGTCGGATATGTTGGTCTGTGTACGCAGAGCTGTGGGATCAGCGTTTAAATCAGGCCTCTGTGTTTGACATGCATCTCGACGCAGTGCTGCCGTCACAGTGAGACACCCTATCTCCTGGAGAGTCTATTAGCTGTGCTTAATTAAACAAATGTGATTAGACTGATCCAAACTCACACAACTGAATCCCCGGTAAGGAGGCAGCCATGAGAGGCGGCTGCAGAGAGAAAGAGGAGTCACGCATGGTTTGTCTTTATTAATAGCGTCTATTACACACTAACACACACCTCGACAAGCTGCAGAGTTAACACGAGAGAACTGCAGACAGTGATGTTTCTGAAGTTTGTCAATTACAGTTAACGCTGCCTGTCAGGAGAAGACGAAGCTGGGAGTGTGGGGATGGAGCTGATAGCTAATAACAGAGTGATTACTGGTTATTTAGTGTGGGGTATGTGGGTGGGATTTAGACATGGCTGTCAGCTGTAACCAGGTGGAAAGCAGCAGGGAAATTTTCACTAACTTGTAAAAGATGAATCACCGACAGATACCCAGAAACATGAGAGAGAATCAAAAGTTCCTCCGTGTGCTAATATTTCAGGGGGATTTTAACTATGAGTCATTTCAATTCACCTTCCAGTGCTAACCCTTCCTGTCAAGAAAATATACCTTGCTACTCAGAAGTACCAAGTTGCAGTTGCAGAAACTCAGTTAAAGTTTGAACTTCCTCTGCCCTCTGTGTCTCCTCAATTTGATTGTGTGCTCGTTACTCAATCACAGAAAACGTGGACGTCCAGAGCAGGGCTATTTTAAAGACAATGTCCGTCTATGTCTGAGTGAAGCCAGAGGCTCTGGACGAGCTGCTGCAGGTAATACATCTCAGATACGTCAATGGGTTGGAGCTAAATCAAACTAATGAGGTCTTTAATAGCTGAAAAGTTCAGGTAAAGGTTCAGAGTTTAGTTCACTTAAATGATCCATTCAAACTTTCCTCTTCAGAGAAACTTATTGCTGTATTTCTAAAAAAAAAAAAAAAAAAAGAAGCACTCCTTCTTTTGCACTAAAAATGTCTTTCAATTCATGGCTCACATGCCGTACAGTATACCCATTCAACTGCTTGTTAAAACAAATATCTGAAAAGCCCAGTGCATTTAGGCATGTAGAATAGTCAAGATGACCAGAAAGGAGATTCAAGTGACTTAAGGGAGGCATGGTTGCTGGTACCAGACAGGTTGGTCTCAGTATTTCAGACAATGCTGATCTACAAGAATTTTCCTGTATAACTATCTTTAGGACTTGTCCACACTAGTTTGAAACAGAGAAACACCCAGAGAGGTGTTGTTCTGTGGGTGGAAATGCTAAGAAATCAGAGGAAATTGGCCAGAGAGGTTCAAGATAATAGGAAGGTTAGAGAAACTCAAATAGTTAGACTAGATTAGAAGTTTATGCAATTTTTGAAAGAAATATATACAAAACCAACTGTTCCGCCTCAATTTCTCATCGTGCACACTCAGCTTCAGAAACATGTAGTTTCTTCTATGTATATTCTGGTTTACATAGGTAAGGTTGTGGACCTTTGTCAGGCCCGAAGAAATCCTCCTCATCCTTTCGCATACAGTTGGCCATAATCCTTAGAACCAGTTTTCTTCTTTTACTCGTCAACAGACGCTTTGTTTTGTTGACCTGCTGAGAGTGGTGGTTTGTGCATAGTTTCGTAAGTATTTCTTTGCATAAACTGCTAATTTCAGTCTAAAACTAGATAACATTACATAATGCAGTCAATAAAAAAAATCCAACAAGCACTGTTTGGAGTTATCTGATGACTGTAGGTAGGCTAAAGCATTGCCTATATACACTAGGTGTTTGAGCTAAGTAGCTAACTAGTGGTAGGCGAACTTTGTCCGTCTCTTTCTTGTTACCGGACGCACAACCAAAAAAATGGTTTCTACTTGCTTGTCATGGACTCGAGAGTGAGGTAAGACACGAAAACAATAAAAAAAATTTTGAGTGTTCCTTTAACGTTTAAACCACCTTGCAGCCTAGTAATGTTTCCTTAAGACAAATAAAACACAGAGGGCCTGATCTACTAAAGGTCTGCGTGCATAAAAACATGTGCAAACTTGATAGCGCGTGCGCAACGCTGATCTACTAACAGGGTGAGCAAATAGCATGCGCAGTTTATTTAACGTGTTTGCCCTCATGAATATGCAGAATACATGCAGATCATCAGGACACCAGAAGACTGGGAGGAGGTTTTAATAATTTAGCCCCCACAATGTGATTTAACAAAGCTGTAACTGATTGCGCTGAGTGATTTTGCATCTAAATTTAGCACGTTTAATAGTTCCACCGTTACGCAAAGAGTGCTGCAGTCATTGTTGTGAGAAACAAGGGGTCACACTAACTGAATATTCTCCGACACTGACTGAATATTTGATGAATGAGGCTGTCTGTCATTATGATGAACTGGAGTAAGAGGGACGATCCAGTGTGCCATGCAGACACACTCGTAAAGTAAACCCTCTCTGTTTTGCACTCAAAATTGCAGAGAAGATCATTTAACCTATGTTAAAAAAAACCTTCATAGCCAAAACATACCACACACTGACAGCGAGTTTAGGAGCTGTCTGTGCTCGGAGAGTGTGATGCAGTCTGTACGTAAAAGGCAAGAGTAATCAGGCAGTCTGTGTGTGCATAATGGTTAAGACTGCACTTTACATGAGAGGTTATGGATGATTAAGCTGTGCAGCTTTGTAAATGCTGTCATTTAGATTATGGTTAATTGGAATCAGAGAGGGAAATTAAAAATGACTGATAAAACTATGGCATGAGGCAAAAGTGACAATCTTGTCCGTCAAAACAACAGGCAGCTAAAAAGTTTACTGTAAGTGTGTTCATTCGCCTCCAACTCCATGGCTCCAAACTTCCTTTTTTATTTACGGCCACTCTGCTCTCCCAAACTCTCCGTGGTGACGGCCAGTAACATGGAAAATCCTCCTTAAATCGGGGCAGTCCACAACACTTTTGCGCCTGTTAAGAACTTTGTGAGCAGTCCTATTAGATCACCCGCAACACCCTCTTATATCAGATGCAATGTCTTAGTTTGCATACAATTTATTTTATTTATTATTATTATAGAGGATGGACAATATCTCTGTCTGTATTGTGAACAGCACATGCACATACAATAATTACTGCATGATTTAACCATGACAACTTCCATGGCGACCAGGGAGCACCTGTGTCTGAGTGAAAAAACGAACGGGTGCTGTGAACTCATGTGTGTGCATGTAAAAATCAAGTGTTTTGCAAACACAGTAGAAGTTTAAGCTTCACTGGAGATGTCAAAACACTGAAGCACAGCAGTGACACTCTGATTCAATTAACTTTTTAGTCCAAGTGAGAAACCCTTTAAAGGCACAATGGTGTTAAACTGCGATGTGGGGAACATTAATACAGGAATGTTGACAGGGAAGTGTTTGACTGGAGAGAATAATCTTCACAGATAAAAGAGTTTTTGGTGTCATCATATCAAACTTAATTTCATAAAGTGATATTTACTCATTATCAGGATGATTTCTTCTTAGTAACGGCATCATAACTTTTGTCATATTCTTTTTAGTGTTGTTCTGATTTCACTGTAACACAGAGGATGCTTCTACAGTCTTTCTACAGCACCATATCTGTCCTGAACCATGTATTCAAGCCTGCTATACAATTCCTTACTGTTGCATCCATCAAATCACCATTAAGAATTGAAATGCCTTTAAGCCTCTTATGTGCATTTCCCTTTTAGCCACCATGACTTTACTGAAACCTCCAAAGCCAGAGGAATCCTGCTCCAGCGTTTTAGTGAACCTTGGCTAACCCAATTGTGCTAAAATGGTTTGTTTTTGTACTCAGGTTAAGGCACCAGGGTGAGTATGTGTTAGCACTAATTCATTGTTTGGTGAGTCGAATCTGTTGGCACCTGTGCATGAACCGACTGTTCAGGTTTAAAATGTAGCAGCTGTTAAACTTTTTTTCCAAACAACACTTTCATGACACAAACACTGACAGTGCCCACATAATGTGGAACAAAGTCCACAAATTCAACTGTTTGACCAATGACCAGATAAGAAGTCATTATATCAGGTTTTGTAGAAGCATGAGCTGTGGTTAACTTGATCAATCCATAACTAACAAGCCTGTATCTCAGAGGGACAGTGGAGGATTTTTAAAGTTCAGCTGTATAAGCATTAGCCTGGAAACTTGCCACACTGACAGACAGCTGCCCTTAACCTGTGCTAAAAAAGAAAACATAAAGGCCAGAGTTTTACTTTGCTACTTATGGTACTCATGGTAATCTGCATAACTTTATGAATTCTTGGTTAAAAAACAGCCACAAAAACAGCAAAGGCTGATTACACACTACAAATAGATCATTTATGGCTTACTTTTTCCACTACCAAGCTGCTTTGTTTAGGCACTTCTTGGTACACAGCTTTGCCAGTGAGTCCTTTAGTTAGTACAGTGCAGCAGCATCTTTTCAACAGCTCCGCATTCTTTGTATAGTCTATGATATGCACAGGGCTTGCCATGCCAAAAGTTTTGTTTTTTGCCATAGACAGACATCCATGCGAATAATAACACTGGCCTCAATGCACCTTCAGTAAGCAGTCTGCTGTGTGCATTTGATTGAGGTATAGCAGATATATTCTCAAGTTAACTTGCATGAAACCTGTTTTTAGTCAAAGTCATGGAAAAATATATTTTTCTCAACTATATTTAAAATCCCAGTTTGGGGGCAACATTCAATTTTCTGAATATCAGGTTTATTCCTGACAATTCCAATGCACAGTTTCCAATTTAGAAAATTAAAGAAATTTTGCAACCCTAGTCAGACCAAAATATATGATTTGTTAGGTTTGCTGTTTCACCCAGTGGTAATTTCCATAAGCAAAAACTAGGTTTGAACCTGTAGAGGGCCAATCAGGGAGCAAGCTGGATGAAGCAGGAAGCAAATGTAGCCATAACAACAAAAGTAAAGATGAAGCACAAAGTTAGATAAAAGTCAGAAACGGAGGACCAACTTGTTGATTGTGGCAAAAACAAAACTGTCGGGGTGCTGGTTCAGTGGAGAGGTCGGCAACCAGGCACATCCCATAGATGCTTCTGCGTGCCTCTCCTACTCTCTTATCCCTTTTCACAAGCCTGTCTACTCTCTCCTAACAAAGAAAGCATAAACACCTCAAAATTTTACCTCAAAAAATGTATGTTTTGGTAGTTGAAAGGGGAGGAGCTGGACTGAAAGACATGTCTTGGGAAGCCAATGGCCTCCCGCATTTAGCTCAGCAACTCCTCTTGATATTGTCTGCCATGTTTGCTATGAGAGTAGAGGCCCTGGGTGTTGGTGAATGAGTCAGCTGGTGTGGAGGGTGCTATTTTTCTCTCTTTGTGGTGGCACATCACACACTATAATGAGTAAAATGTTACATCCGTCATTATTTGTCTTCAAAAAGGTTGAGCTTTTAAAATCCTTGGCCAAATATTTATTTGAAACTTTTTTTTATATATTAAAAATGATTTTCTGTTAAACTAGAAAAGCACAACACTTGGACTGCTCAATCAGTAACACTGCCTGTCTATCCTCCTTTCCGTTTGTCTTGTCTCATCTTGTCCTGTCGCTCACTATTTCCCCTTCTTTCACACTGTGGTGTGGCATGGCCCTCCCCTTCAGCTCACATCAGGGGCTAAATAAAGTTTGATTTGATGGAGTAGCCTACAGGGAGGGCTGGTTATGGTCACTGTAGCAGTGAATCATACTCACATATCTCCAACTGCTAGAAAAAAATGCATTGGTCTTTCCAATGCTGTCATCAGACACAGTGCCCAGCTGAAAAGAGAATGCAAACAAGGGGAGAAAAAAAAAAAACTAGAAAAGCACTCGGAAAGCGCAGACCTCCGCCAGCGCCACAGTCTTCAGCCGTATTGTGATTTTCACCATAAATATTAGTCCTACCTTTATTTCATCTAAATATTTAGATTCCTTGACCATGAAAACATACCATTGGCAACTGGATTCATTATATCTATTTTAGTTCAGTGGTTATTCACGAAAATAGCATTTTTCGTTGTGGTGTTTTTTCTGATCCAAATCACTCCCAAAATCTAATAATTTGTTCCTTGTCCCAATCCAGGCATTTCCTAATTTCTAGGAATGTTCAGGAAGTTTTGTGCATGTGTGAAAACTCCACATTAGCCCAGCCCTTGGAAATACTGCTCCATGTCAAAGTGTGCAAGTGAGTGTGACTGGATCATCCGTCAATCCTGAGACATCTCCATACGCTGTAATGCATCATTTCATTTCTAACAATCACTCATACAGTGAACCTCTAATCCAGAGCACTCTTGAGTTGCCCCTGACAGCAGCTTAGCCACCCTGCCATCCAATGTAACACAGCGGGTGTGGAGAGGCCCTCAGGGGTGAGATATCCTCCACCCCTCCCTCCACCTCCTCCACGATTGCCCCTGGTGACAGTGACAGAAGTCTGTAATTGCCACCTCGTCAGACGGCTTCATTAAGACAAGCATTGTCTGCGCAGCTGAACGGCGGTGGATGGGGAAGAGAGGAGCGCGAGCCGGGGAGAGCAGAGAGCCCGCAATGCAATTACTGCACCGCCGTGACAGGTGGGGCCTCCGATCCTCCGCATCTACGGGGCCCTGATGCATGTTGGGGAGCCGCTGCAGGCTCGCATCATTTTTCAACCCCTCCGTCATTAGCTGGTAATGATTGGATTATTTTGCAGATGAATCGTAGTATATGTCTTACTCACAAACATTTCATGGGCGTATTAATCAAAGGCATCATGACAGAGCAGTCAGAGCGAATTAGAAAAACAACACATCTAGATTAAAAATTACCCTAATCTTTCATCAGAGTGCCTTTAACCCTGTGACTGGGGCTGCTTTGGTAGGTGTCATCTTTTATAAATGTTTTTGACACAATGACGGTCGTTACCACTAATAAACGGAAATTAATGTTTCACAACGGTAGGCTCTCATGGAGGAGACATGCTGATAAAAAATGAAACCACAAGCTTGAAAAACACATTTTTTTTCTACAGAAACTGCTTGGATTAACCTGAATCTCCAAATACTGATAATGCTCACCAACAGAACAGGAAGTGGTGAATCTATCATGCAGTGAGTAAACTCTCAATGGACTGCTTGAACCTGCACAGTGAGGCTCTGCCAATCAAACTGATAGAAAGGCTGGTGTGCTGATGTGTTTGTAACGGCTGTCTCAGTGCTTACATTACTGTTTTTGTTTTAGGATTTAAAGTTCTTGGACATTTTAAAATGGACACTTTAAGGTATAAAATGACAATGTAGTTATGGTTTTTGCCTAAAGTCTCTTTTAGTTTTAGTAACAATTTATTAATCTAAAATGTTTTAATATTAGTCGAGTTTTAGTTGATGAAGTTTTACTACATTTCAGTCAACAAATGTACTGTAAATATACTTAAATAAAACATGAAGTGTAAAGAGTAGGGCATTTTTTATGTTCTCTTGAATTTCTGAAGTCATGTTTCACACTTGGATAACATGAAACATCTAATAACCCTTTACTGAATGCTTATAATGTTTGAATTAAGTTTTGAATATATCAATTCATAAAGAGAGCAGCTCTGATTGGATCGCTCCACAGGCTTATCCCACCACCACGAAGCTAAGGCAGCTGTGATTGGATGTCCTTCTTAACTCATCCAACCTTTCCACACAAACAAAATAACTGTGATTAGACTTTGCTCTATTTTCTCAATGACCAAATTAGGTCTGATTGGATTAGGTCTCTGTCAAATATTTACCTCCGCCAAGGAGGTTATGTTTTCGGGAGAGCCCGTCCGTCCGTCCGTGAACAAAATAACTCAAAAAGTAATGGATGGATTTTGATGAAATGTTCAGGAAATGTTCAGCATGGGAAAAGGAAGACCTGATTCGATTTTGGTGTTGATCCGGATCAGCGTCTGGCCGCCATGACGAAAAATGTGATTTTTGTGAATAACTACTGAACTGAAATAGATATCATTATGAATACAGTTGCCGATGGTATGTTTTCATGGTCAAGGAATCTAAATATTTACATGAAATAAAGGTAGGACTAATATTTATGGTGAAAATCACAATATGGGTGAGGACTGTGGTGCTGGTGGAGGTCTGCGCTCTCAGAGTGCTTTTCTAGTTTAGCCTAGTTTTTATTTGTTGAGGAGGATGTCAGTTAATTGGATTTGAGCTTTTATCCATGTGCCCTTTTTTTCTATTAGTAACTGTCTAGTTTTCATGCGGGGAAAAATTTTGTTGACAAAAAGTATGATCAAAATTATTAGTCAGTTAAAATAACACTGAATCTCACAGTAGCCATGGTTTAATGATGATAAACCCTCTTCAGACCCTTTATTAACTACCTTGCTAGTACCAGGTAGGGCTTCTTTGCCTTCAGAACTGCCCAAATTTTTCTGGCATATATTTAACAAGAATTTAGAAACTATCCTCGGAGATTCATATTATCATATTGGTGGTGCAGTAGGTAGTGCACGAGCCTCACAGCAAGAAGGATCCCCAGGTCAGGTGTTGAGTTCTACCCGTGCATGTGTGGGTTCTCTCCAGGCACTCCAGCTTCCCCCAAAACATGTTCATTAGGTTGACTGGTAGCTTAAAATTGCCCTGTGGTTGTTTACTGCCTCTCTCCCTATGACAGCTGGGATAGGCTTAGCATAATGGGCACACTGCTGTTGTAGAGGGATGGACATCATCAGCAACAATATTCAGGTAGACTGTGGCGTGTAAACGTATCTAACTGCACTGAGAGGCTCAAGGTTTGGCAATAAATAACCCATATGCCATTTCACCATCAAAACCAGTCTTAGCTTTTTTTTTTTTTTTTTTTTTTTAATGTATTTTTTTGGGCATTTTGTGCCTTTATTGATAGGAGAGAGACAGTGGATAGGCTTGTGAAAGGGGGCGAGAGAGTAGGGGAAGACACTCTGCAAACTGGTCACAGGCGGGATTCGAACCTGGACTGACAGAAGCAAGTACATGGGGTGCCTGGATGCTAACCACTCCGCCAAACCAGCACCCCAAAAACCAGTCTTAGCTTTGTTAAAAAGCAGGATGGATTCACGACTTTATGCTTTGTATGCCAAATTCTGACCCTTCCATCTGTAAGTCTCAGCAGAAGTGAAGACTTCTCAGACCAGGCAACACTTTCAAATCTTTTAATGTCTAATTTTGTTAAGCCCTCGCAGATTCTAGCTTCAGTTTCTTGTTCTTGTAAGGTCTGCTGCTGTAGCCCATCATTCAGAAATGCTTTTTTGCAGACCTTTTCTATGGCCAGTGGTTGTTTGAATTACTCTCATTTTTTTTTTCTTTTTTGCCCAGGGAACTTCTGCTCACTGGATAGTTTCTCTTTTCCAGAACATTCTTTGTAAATCCCAGAGATGGATGTGTATTAAAATCCCAGTAGTTCAGCAGGATCTAAAAGCATTCTGATGCTCAGTTTGAGGTTAACAGAACAAAAATATAAATGTCTCAAGTCAAACGTAGAGTTTTTTTTAACATTAGAGTTATGCAATAAATGAAGTGAACCAAAATTTATTTTTGTTTGAGACTTATCTTTACATCACCGTCCATTACAATGTTATATCAACATCTCCAAAAGAGTGACAGTCCTCTGAACACATTGGGGGTCAGGTTAAAGAAATTGAATGTTCAATATCTTGTGTGTCTCTCAGAGCAACATATCTCCTTTTCATGGAGTTGTTCAGGTTGTCTATCATGGCCTGTGAAATGTTATTATATTGCCACAGAGACATTACCAGGAGCTGGAACACGGTCATGGGCATCCACCCCAAAGATGCTGTAAGATCTCTAAAGGTTTTTAAAACTAAGACAATGTGCTGCATCATGCAGTTTGGTTCCAAATGCCACCTTTTGAACTGCACCATTGGTAATATGGCCCAAGGTGTATGTCATAGCTACTATCCCAACATATCGATTCTGTAAAATCTGGATTAATACATGTATCAACAGGGAGTTTGGGGCGATATAATGTTGTATTGATCATTCAAGCACAGGCCTAACTTACACTGCTTGGAAATATCAACTTTGGGGTTTCAGAGTAATCCTATATGTTTAGAAACTTGCTTGGGGCTTGACCTTGGGGTACAAAACACTCCCAACAGTCCAACAAATAGGACTTTACGGGCACAGAGCTCATCCTGTGGTTAAACAGAACAACAACAACAACAACAAAGAACTGACTTTGGCAGTCAAATGCTTGGACAGGGCTAACAATTCCAACTTTGAGCAAACCAATCAACTAAAACACGACCAACCAAAATCTTGTCTCTGGAAAACAGATGCTTTTTTATTAGTATTATGCAGAATTAATGGATGGAAGTGTGCTCAGAATGGACCTGTACATGCCAAATAATATATTGCAATACATTTGCACACATCATTCATTGGAGATATGAAATATGGATGCAATAACTCTTCAAGTAAAGTTTGGTGTGGTGCTTTAGCTTATTTACAGCAGTGACACTGAGGCCATTTTGTCTGACTTACATGCAACTATACAGATGTTTAGATATGATATGGTGAAACGAAACAATGCAAACAGTTAAGAGCTTCTCTCAACTTTCTAAGCATTTCTTACCTTGATGATCTAGAATAAAAAAGGACTATTTCCCTCAGGATGCATTTATTCTGAGTTTTTGTTGTTTGATTCTCAATATGAGAAGTTTAATCATCTTACTGAGTAATGGTAACCTGGCAAAGCAGTAGCACAAAACCAAGGCAAATAAATCAAATCTATTTGCATGGCTAAAACCTCAAGATAAAACAAAATGTGCTTTGTCATTTCTTTCAATGTGATCCAGGTGAAAATCCATTCATCACCTAAAAAAATGTCTTTTTTCCTTTCTAAATGCTCTTCTTTTAGCTCTGAATGTTGCCCTCATGTTGACAAAGGTAGCTTCTCTCTCTGCCATGTTATTTTTTAATGTGTGAAAGCAGCAGCCCGACTCGCTATCATTCAGTCCACCCCGAGCGAAAACACATTCCTTTCATCCATCGAAATTCCTCATGATTTGAAATTGCCCTCGGTGGAAACATAAGCGTCTGGGTTGGCCGAGAGCCTCCAGGGAGGCCGGGGCTTATGTCTCCATGGGCCAGTAAGCCTAGAGGCCCCGTAGCCCTGGGAAATGTAGCAAATCAGGGGAGCACCTTGGCAATGGGGCCCCTCCCCTCCTCCCCCATCTCCCCTTAGCCTTAGGACTGTCAATGCTAAAAGAAGGCTAATGATGGCCAACTGTGCAGCGAGTGGGTCTGGGGTGTTGGGGAAGCGTGTCTGTAGGTTCATCTGGATTGGCGTCGATAAGGATGTGCACTCTTCGTCCTCTGCCTATCACCGCCGCGCACAGGGTGGGAACCGAGTGTGACGCGTTTATGTTTCTGTGTGTTTGTGTGTGTGTGCAGCAGTGGCACAATGATGAGGGACTGGCAGACCATCTCCAGAATGCCAGCAGTGACTGATGCCACACCAGACATTCCTTTCAGAGCAAACGGCAGCATGGTCAGCACCATGCCAGCTTGCACAGGCCCTAAGGACACCACCACCCCCCCACCCCACTCCCAACCCCCGCCCCTGCCTCCTTTAAGCAAAGAAAACAGCAGTGATGGCACCAGCCTCCAACTGATGTGTGCAGACGGGGAAACAAAGTGGAGCGATTTGTTTGGTCTCAACTTTTCAGATTTTTTCTTTGTCCTTTTAATTGTGCAGAAGTTTTATGTTTCATTTGACTTTGACAGTGAAAATAATCGAACACGAAGACCGCAGAGCCCCAGCAGTGAAAAAAAAAGGCCTAAAGGAAACGTCATTTGTTTGACAATCTTTAAACTCCCTTCATTCAGTTGATTTTGAGTGAACTTTAGGTGAATTCTGGTGCCTCTTGTATTCAGACTAGATGGTGGGCACACTTCAATGCACAATCTGGAGCTCATGCCTGAATTACAGATCGTCACAGCTCTACATTTTAAATATTTGATGCAACTAAAATCAACCATTACTGTAGCAGAAAGAAAGGATAAAAGATCAAATTAGAGAGCATTTCAGCGTTTCAGAGACAATGGCATTTGTTTTTCAAGATGAAGTGAAAGTGCATGTCATCTTTATGCTGCGTTCACACCGCAAGCGACTCAGCTACCAAAATCCCGTCGCCCACTGACGTAGCGTCGCATGTCCATAAATACCTGATTTTGGTCACCGTTGCCATCGGCCGTCGCTCGGTGACGTCACGTCTGCTCGGGTTTCACCGCGATCATATCATATATCAAATAATAGGATGTATAAGCGGACATTATTTCAGCTATATCCTTTTCATTCACTTATCAACCATAAAACACTGCAGCTGATGCCCTGCAGCAGCATTATCTGTGAGTTTACCGCGGTCCGTCTAGACGGAACTAATGTCCTCACTGACTAATGTTCCCCACATGGACATAAATTGGTCCTCTGTAGTCCGGATGAAAAACTGTCTGTCACGGGCACTGTCACACACGCACACACCTCTGATTGGCTGTTGCTGCACAGCCACGCACGACATCGTCTGAGAAGATAAACTTTTTTTCTATTTTGACATCACGCGACAAGCTATGTGGTAGTGAGGCAAGCGGCTGTCGCATCGCAGGAGGGTTAGCCCCGCCCCATTGTGGCTGTACATTGACTTTGCATGGAGAGTGATCGCCGAGGTAGTACAAGTAGCGTGCAGTGTGAATGCAGCATTAGGGATGGGAATTGATAAGATTTTATCTATACCAGTGCGATTAACAATCCTGCTAATCGATTCAGTTCTTTAATGATTCCCTTATTGATTCCTGCAAATTTTCTGTGTGGGCAAATGTTGGCCTGTAGATTTTCAGAGTCAACAATGTCAAACACACGTCACAGCATGGATAACTGCTTCTGCAACTTGCTGGTGTTTCCACTCACTTAAAGTTGTGCAGTAGGTGCCTTTTGTAAAAAAATAAGCCACAATTCTGACGCTTCTGAACCCTGTCAGTGGAAGGAATTGATAAGGGAATTGATTAGCAAAAAGACTCATGATATTGATACTTTGATGGAGCTGTTAACGATTCTCAACTGGAATTTGTTTTCGATTCCCATCCCTAATCATTTGGATCAGGTGTGCTGTCATAAATTTGTTGCCTTATTAAACGATATCAGATTTAGCCCGATCCCTTACCAGCTCTGCACAGTTCTCAAAGCAAATATCTAAAAAGCAAACTGAACAACAAATATGACAAAATATATTGCTAATGACTACTTATCATTATGACAAGTTGTTCTGTTTAAAGATGCAAATAAGCTTCAGCGGAAAAAAACCCTCTTCAGCTGAAATTATGGTGAATAAAGGGTGAATAAAACATTGCATTATACAGAAGTTTTGGACCATTTTAAGTATTTTAAATTATGTTTTCATTTAATCTGTCATGAATATCTGATTTTTTAATGCTAGATAGGACTCACAATTTGTGAAAATACACATTTTCTTCTTCTAGTCTGTTTTATCTTAAGACCCAAATATTTTAACATGCTGTTTGATACAACAAATGTATCAATGAAAGAGGAATACTCTAACAGATGTTTTAACATAAATGTTATTTTATGGGCGTTAACCAGTGCATAAGATGACTGTATAGTACTTTTTATTTAAAAACATGAAAAATACTGGTATTTTTGTATGTGAAGAGAAAAGAGGCCTTTGGTGGCATGTGGCAAAAAGTTAAGTATTATGTAAAAATTTTTAATGATATATTTCTTAGGGGCCCCTGGCTTGCATGGATGTATTTTCTGGTCCTTTAAAGGCTGTTTAGAATTTTCAAACTACACTGTGCAGAGCTGGATGACAATTTTTTTTTGGTTTGAAGGAAGGACACTTTAAACTTAAAATGGTGGTTTGTGGAATACCAGCAGTGCTCCAGATGAATCTCTTTTTTGAATTAAATACATCATTGAATACCACAGCAAACAAACAAACAAGCAACAAAAACATGTCTATAACCTGACACACCAGATGGATGGGTCAGTATATATGATACAGAGTACATTTCAATGGTCCGTCTGGGCAATAGCCCATAGCAAGTGTTTGGGGAGGGCAGAACCTTTCAGAAGCAAATTCAGCAGATGATTGGACGGCCATTCAGTCAATCACAGTATCTACTGTTCAGTCAATCACAGAAACTACAAGCCAATCAAATGTTGCAGTAGGTGGGCGTTGCTGCAGTGATGTAAAGGACAAAATATAAGTCAATGAATACAACCAGCGTTGCCAGACGTACGATAATTATCGTATTTGTACGATAATTTAGCCCTCTGTACGATGTACGATCAATAATTGCAAAAAAGGCTAAATGTACGATAATTTGACAATTTAGTTCGGTTGTTACAGATCTACCCCATTCTGACGGAGTTATCTGTAAACCCTAAATGCATCTTATTTCATGTGACGTTTCCAGCCAATCATAGTTTAAGTGTCATTCGTCTCAGAACGATTGACAGCCAATCACGGTCATAGGAGCTCAGTCAGGAGGAAGTCAGTCAAGTTAAGAGAAAAATGAGCACTGAAGGAGAAGACGAGGGTGAGCGGGAGCTGAAGTGGAGGGCTGTGGAGGAGACAAGTAAGCAGCATCAACTTCAAAAGTACAGAAAGGAATGGGAAAGTGATCCTAATTTTGCTGGATGGTTGAGAATGTCCACAAAAGTGCCTGTAGGACACTAAACAGAGTGATCAATTGTGATTTTCGCGCAACAATAAGACAGTTATTTTGATCATTATCAGTTATTTTTATTATTTTGTCAGGTGTACGATAATTTCCCCCAAAATACGATAATTTTGAGACTCTGGTACGATAATTTTATATTTCCCATCTGGCAGCGCTGAATACAACAAACTCTTGCTTTAACGTGTCGCAAGTCAAGTAAACAGGTGTTGTTCTATCAAGGAAAGCTTTCAGTGCTATTCATTTTTCATTCAATAAAGCAAATATTGCTACTGAAGCTGGTATCATCTATGCGAATCCACAGACTGCAAAAAAGACAAAGTCATGTGATGTCAGTCGTCTGAATAACACAGAAGTCTTTGGAATGCATAAAAAGTAAATAATGATAATATTAATGCAAAAATATACATATTATTGTTATCTATGAATTTTAAAAATAACTACTTTATAAAAACACAACCAGAAGTAGAAAAGCACCCGGAGAGCGCAGACCTCTGCCAGCATCACAGTCCTCTCCCATATTGTGATTTTGACCATAAATATTAATCCTACCTTTATTTCATGTAAATATTTAGATTCCTTGACCATGAAAACATACCATTAGCAATTGGTTCCATAATGATTTCTATTTTAGTTCAGTAGTTATTCACAAAAATCACATTTTTCGTCATGGCGGCCAGACGCTGATCCGGATCAACACCAAAATTGAATCACATCTTCCTTTTCCCATGCCGAACATGTCCTGAAAATTTCATCAAAATCCATCCATAACTTTTTCAGTTATTTTGTTCTCAGACAGACAAACTCTTCCGGAAACATAACCTTCTTGGCAGAGGTAAAAATAGTAGAGCATGATATTATTTTTGTATATAAAATGTCAGATTATAGGTATTAACTTACACTTCTAAGCAGTAAAATCAGTTTAGTGTTGTGATTGATTAATTTCTGAATTATCAGAGAAGTGCAGTGAGTGGCTCAAATTTGGGTATAAAAGGTGAAATCAGTTTGCAGTTTTGCTTTGTTTAAAATGTCTTTACAGGAAAAGAATAACATTTTTGTTTCAACACTTTTTGAAAGATTTCCTTACTACTTAATTACCTCTGCCAAGGAGGTTATGTTTTCGGGAGAGTTTGTTTGTCCGTCCATCTTTGAACAAAATAACTCAAAAAGTAATGGATGGATTTTGATGAAATTTTCAGGAAATGTCCAGCATGGGAAAAGGAAGAACTGATTCGATTTCAGTGTTGATTTGGATCAGCGTCTGGCTGCCATGGCGAAAAATGTGATTTTTGTGAATAACTACTGAACTAAGATAGATATCACTAGAAAAGCACTCGGAGAGCGCAGACCTCCGCCAGCGCCACAGTCCTCACCCATATTGTGATTTTGACCATAAATAATAGTCCTACCTTTATTTCATCTAAATATTTAGATTCCATTAGCAATTGGATTCATCATGATAT
Organism: Scarus forsteni; assembly: GCA_036419115.1. NCBI lineage: Eukaryota > Metazoa > Chordata > Actinopteri > Labriformes > Labridae > Scarus > Scarus forsteni. Next base: position 6,474,707 of record JAZDUH010000508.1, read on the forward strand.
CTATTTTAGTTCAGTAGTTATTCACAAAAATCAAATTTTTCATCATTACTTTTTGAGTTATTTTGTTCACAGATGGACGGACGGATGGATGGACAGACAAACTCTCCTGAAAACATAACCTCCTTGGCGGAGGTAATTATGAATCCAATTGCTAATGGTATGTTTTCATGGTCAAGGAATCTAAATATTTACATGAAATAAAGGTAGGACTAATATTTATGGTGAAAATCACAATATGGCTGAGGACTGTGGTGCTGGCGGAGGTCTGCGCTCTCCGAGTGCTTTTCTAGTTTGTCTTGTTTTCATGGTAGGTGGTCACATAAATGTGTTAAGCACTGTGTTTGTTCATTTTTGGACATGTTTATATGCATATCGTCTATATGCCTGGTAAAAAAATGTAAAGTGCATTAAGAAAACTTGTCCTGTAATTTAACACCATATAAAAATTACTGACTGAATGATTAATTGATCTGATCTGATCTGCTGTCCTTTCCATGGCGTGCTTCTTTATCTGAGTCAACAATCAGAGGTCAGTGTATTTTGGTGGAAATCTGATGTTCTCTGTATTTTTTAATAATCTTCTTCACAAGAGAAACACTTGCCACAGTCACTGCATCACTTTATCAGATTCTGGTAAATATCTGATGGAACATTTTGTTTCTGTGTTCACTGAAACCAGTAAACAGGAGATTAGATCCAGAAATGAAGCTTCTGTCTGTAAATATTTTCTGAAAAAAGTTGAATCCTCCTTCCTGAAAAAGGAACTTTAATACCACACAGCAGAAGATATCATGAGCCACCCGCTCTCTTCCTGTCAAGCCTCTCCCGTCTCAAATTATTTCAGAGGTTAGGGGGGTATTCAATCGCCACGGCCCCTCATGCTTCACCAGGGCTTAAGTGATGACACAGAATGATTATAGCACAGTTAAATACCTGTTCTAATGAGCCAATTAGCCCTATTGACATCCATGGCTGTCTCAGAGGTGGAGCGAGCACCACGTACATGCTCCTTAATCAGAACCGATAACACCATTTAGCCTTCAAACACTAATCCTGACTCGCGGGCTTTCTCTGGATTCCACTGTGATTTCTCTGTACTAACGCTGAGAAACTTCACGCCTGATTCATTCTCCATTACCCTCTTCCTGCACTGTTGTGACTTCACTGTGGTTTTACAAACTCTATGACCTTTTTAGACAGGATGCTTTGCTCAATATTTGTTCAAGATTTATGCACTGTATGGATGGGTGATAGAGTTTTAAAGATGTATGAATGTTTCCCAATAGGACAAAAAAGAGAAGGATTAATGTCTGTATGATTCTGTGTTGATAAAAAGCAACATGTGAGGGCTTAAACTGATAGGACTGATCACAGAAAGAATCATTTTCAGCAGGGATGGGCAACTTCGCTAACCAGGAGGGCCGCATTAAAATTATCTTCATCACCAGAGGGCCAATGTTTTGCTATTAAAACGGTATGAAGGGGATTAATGCAAAAAGCTTTAATGCAAAGTTAGTCTCTTTTTAGCAGAATAAACCTTGTGAGCTAAACACAAAGTTCAAGCCAGTTCAGCTACTTTCTTCATGCTTGTTACAGAGCATTTCTGGTTGTTAAAACATATTTTGTTTGACAGAAAAATCAGCCAATTAAAAATGTGTTTGTTGGAAGTGTTCATATTTCAGATGTTATCATGTTAGCTTTTTCTTCATGAACATACATTTTAAGATGCATTAAATTGAATGGTAGGCCACCAGGAAGGGTGCATGTGACCCCCAAGCCACCAGTTACCCACCCCTTTCTAACAGTGATATGCCTAATTGAGCACAAAGTAAGTCTAAATGTAAAGCCTAAATTATTTATATTTTACATGCGCTTCATATTTAAAGGAAAAGTTCGGTGTCTACAGCTTTCACATTGTTTATAGAATGAAGTAGAACAATATACTCACCCAGAAGGCTTTCCTGATCCAAACAGTGCTTCGGGAGATATTTAGATCCAGAATCGAGCGGCGGACATCCGTATAATGGTTGCACATAGGGCAAAAAACTGCATTAATCGTCCAAAAACTCGCTCCACCCATGTTTTTGTAACTGTGCTGACCTCTGAACTGGAAACTTTCTTCACGGCTGCCGCACATGCGCAGTACGGCTCATTGTTTCAGGGGCGACCGCCGGCTACTCAACAACTTTCTTCTTCCAGTTTTGTGCAAAATGGACGAATATCTATCGGATGAAGATGTTGTGGACGAGAACTTTGAATATGATGGGTGTCCTTACAGTTTTGAGCCAGAGTTTACAGATGAGGAGCTCATCGAAAGGAGGAAGCCGTACTATGCATGCACGACAGCCGTAAAGAAAGTTTCGAGTTCAGAGGTCAGCACAGTCACAAAAACATGGGTGGAGCGAGTTTTTGGACGATTAATGCAGTTTTTTGCCCTATGTGCTACCATTATACGGATGTCCGCCGCTCGATTTTGGATCTAAATATCTCCTGAAGCACTGTCTGGATCAGGAAAGCCTTCTGGGTGAGTATATTGTTCTACTTCATCCTATAAACAATGTGAAAGCTGCAGAAACCGGACTTATCCTTTAAGAAAATACTGATGCTTGATAACTCTACATTAAAAACAGGCATACTAAAAACTAAACTTTTGCTCTTTTATTCCTTTTTATCCCCCTTGCTTCTCATAAGTTTGACTACCTTTTCGAATATTGCCATCTATTTATAAAACTAAGACAGCTTACTTTGGGCCCTACTGTAGGCCTGGCGCAAAGTTCGTTGGTGTGAAGCCCAGGTACATTCCCGACTTTTGTCCTGGCGCAGGTGCACTCACGGTGTTTGAATAGAAAATGACCGTGCAATCAGGTTCACATACAGGAGTGTGTTTGTGTTAAAATGAGGAGTGGTTAGGCAGAAAGCAGGCATGCTCCTAGCAGAAATTGAGCTATAAATCTCCTCATATCTGGTCAAAAGTCTCTGGCGTTTCTGTTTTTTTTTATGCATTAGAGAGATTGACAATTTAGAGATATCTGCAAGATGAAAAACACACTTTACTGAGCTTGTTTTAATAACATGGGATGCACAGCAGCACACCTCCATGATTAAATATCAGAGTATTTGTCGATAAATTCAATTTAAAGTTCATAACAGGATGAAGAGCTAAGAAACGGTGTAGGTGTTTTGAAGAACTCCCTGATACACTTCGCTCTCAATATGCTAAGAAACAAGGAAAAAATACACACTGGATTAAATATTTTCCTGAAACATGGGGCCACATATCAAATATTTAAAGACCTACTAATGACTCTCACTAATGATTATGTTAACAGCTAATAATATGGGCTGTGTGGTGTGTTTTGCACACATAATAGAGAGTAGAGCCAAAGATTCCTGCTGAAATATGAGAAAATAAATAGCTTAAAGCTGACAGCCATTTGATGTTTAGTTAACAGGTCGATGGTAAACGTAGACCGGCCTGACCCCATCGCTTTTGACTTGAGTTCCAATTAGTTAATGAGGTTTCATGTTTATGTAGAAGTGTCCGACTTGTCCTTTGGGCACTCTGATTGGTTTGACCTATGCTACGCCCAAAACACATCCATGATTAATTGATGCACGTGACCCATGCTCTTTGTGTCCTGCACCTAGCTTTGCGTCGAGAACATGTGTCCTGGAAAAAGCAAATACAGACGGACACACCTCAAACTGTTGTGCACCTTTTTAACAAGGCAATTCATATCATCATAATAGGGCCCTTTATCTTAACACCTGTGCACAGATTTATTGCACAGATGCATCATCAATGTTAAGAAAAACTGGTGATACCGGCCATGCTCCTTGTTAGTTCCACCATTGCATATCCTCCATCTTTGGTTGCAGATTGCTTTTAATATGCTGTTTTAGGATTAAATTGGTCTTCATAAAGTTTAATTTTTACTGGAATAATATCAAAGTTTTTAATTCTGGTATTTTGATGACCTTATGCCATTTTTTTTACAGAAAAAGGCAATATATTATGTGTGTTAACTGAAAAATATATATAGGATATACTTTAGGTTCCTATCACCCGGCCCTACAGCAGAGTGGACACTTTGTAACTTATATTTTAATAATGCGCATGCTGCTGTTTAACCACTATGAACTAAAAGATTCGAAAAAAGCTGCAGTTGAAAATGTTGTAAGAGAAGACTATGGAAAACCCTCTATCCTCTGTTGATTTCCGTTTCATCGCTTACAAAAATCGAAACTGAAAAAGTGGTGACAAGCACTTCAGGTAAATTTAGGGCTCTTCATTAAAAACATGCGCCACAATAAAGACAGTGAAACTAAACGTTTCACCCTGGGACACTTTTTTGAGTCATAATAGTGTGATTGTTTTTGATATTATTCAAGTTACTGTAAAAATATACAACCTCATCCTTTTGGCACCGTGAGAATATCTCAACTGAGCACATGAAACCTCTCTTAGTATTGCATCGTTCCTTGAATTTATTTAAAATGTGTGAAAAGGAAATCTGTTACGCTTCAGACAGAGCACATGCATGAGAGTTTACCTGAAAAGATTTAAATGTCACATTCGGGGAAATGCATTGAGTTTATATCAAGCAAAGACAGGAAGCACAGACCGTTTAAAGGGAATGAATGTTACATTTTGACTTTGTGGTTGAAGGGAAGCAAGAGAAGAAAAGTAGTAAAAGTCTGCTTCCTATCTGCTCATCTTCACCCACACAAGATCAAGGTCAGTTCTGAAAACCAGCAGTCCTATCACACATGGGTAAGAACCAACAGAAGTCACAAGGGGACTTGCAGACACTTTTTATAGACCATGTGCCCCCACAGCTGGACTAACCTGACCGATGCAGATTGATATCACAATCAAAACTGCACCAACAGACTCTTAATGACTTCATGGATTTAAAGTTACAAAGTTTGGATGATATAAAAAGTTTTGCTAATGTCTTGGTTGTCTTTATTTGCACATGATTATATGATAGCTCAGTTTTATGTTGTTACCAGTGTGCATATGTCACATTTTTTTTCTATCTCAAACTGGTCATGATGCAGCTTTTGTTGAAGGGATAGTTTGGGATTTTTTAAGTGGACTTGTGCGAAGAACATGGCATTTTTCTGAACACTGGGAGAAGAGTCTTCATGAAGACTGGGGCTGTGCATGTTTGCAGATGATGCCACCAGATCTGCATCATTTACAGCACCTTTTAAGATTTATCGTTTATCATATTAACCGTATTCAAAGATTTATCGTTTCTGGATTGAAATAGTCTCCTGGCTGACCCTGGATCTGTTGTGTCAACTATTTTACAAATTCAATGCATCAAATTTTTATAGCGCTTTTCAAAAAGACTTAAAGACGCTTAATGCAATTTGCAATTTGCATTTACAGAAGTGCCTCTAAGCAGGTTAACAACACAAGGCCTCTTTTTAGGAGTAGAAGTTGTATTATCCCTTTGATAAAGAAAACAGATTATTTATCATCAGTATTAGATAATGAATAATGTGTTATGTGCTTTTCCTTACTGTTGTCTATCCTGTAAACACATAGACTGTAAAAAACATGGACGTCATGTCGCTGGGCTTGAATTGAAGCCTCCACGAAAACTGCTCCCCCTGGTGACTAGCTGCAGTATAGGTCAAATCTCCGTCTCCCCCATTCATCTGAACGGGCCGTAGTGAAACTTCAAAAAATGAATACACCTCGTAGAAATATTTCCCCCATCCGTATGCTGTGGTGATATGAAAGTATTATTGGGCTGCGTTATTTCCAAGTCCTCTTTTTTCTGAAAAGTTTCTTTTTATTAGAGTTTAAAAAATAACCGCGGTTTACGGCAGTTTCACAATGAATGTGTACGCTGTATGCTGCGGAGTTTTGCGACCGTTTACGACAGCTACGTCCAGATATGGTCCAGATTCTCCACTGGCTGCACAATGGCGGCGCCCTGACGGGGGAAATTATGGCTTCAAAACTGTTGAATGGTAGAAGGCGGAGCCACGCTATCCAGTTCTTATAATACATCCATGTGTAAACAGTGAATATTGCACCAAAGTTTAATTTTAAGAAAATCGTGAATCAAACTGAAATCCCACATATCTGCAAGAAAATTTTAAATAAGATCTTTCCCTAAAATTGTTCAGCCCTAGTGAGGGTCCTCTCCTGGTTTTGTGGTAATTTGTAACAAAACTACATCTGAGCGAGTTCAAGTCAGGCTTTCTCTTGTTTAGGTGCTACTAGGGCTGGGCGATTATGGTAAAACTAAGAATCCCGATTATTTTAAGTGATATTGAAATCACAATTAATATAAACAATTATTCATTTATCTAAAAACTTCAGTATTGATTTAAACACAACTTTAAAGAGCCAGCGAGGGGCACATGCAGTATTACTGATCCACATAAGTCACACACACTCGCTGTGGCTGCACATGGAACACAGAAGCGCTATGACGCGAAGGAACTTGCATACATGACACTCCACACTGTGTGGCATAGTAATCGTTTTTCTTTGATTATAATGTTTTTATAATTGTCAGATGGCAAAATTGAAGTCACGATCAAAATCCGATTAATTGTCCAGCCCTAGGTACTACGATAAAACCAAAACAGGTTTAATATCATCAAGATCTTTAATCCGGTGTTATGCAAACTATTTTTTACTGATCGCATCACTGTCAACATGCAATGACAGCAGTCCTGCCAGCACTTAAAAATAAACTACTACCTATAAAGAGGTGGAGAAATGTCCTGGTTCTTCTGAGCTGTAGAAAAGAAGCTGTTAAAGTTATGGATAGAGTTACAATGCCTCTACACTGTGTCCTCTTCATACCACAAAAGAGATGAAAAGGGAAAATTAAAGGACAGAAATCACTGCTGCCCTTGAGTTCCTCTATTGATTATACTGCCACTGATGAGTTTTAGCTTTTCTTCACTCTCTCTGCATACAAAAGAAGATGACATGTCCCTCTCCACAACTCTACCAGTTGCTCTACATTTTAGGTTCAAAAGTTGTAGTTGAATATTTCTTTCAGGGACGCTCCTAAGTGAATCATTTCCAGTTAATCAACAATTTGGATTTCCCTCTATATTTTTTCTTTGTCAGTGAGACTATTTCTACTCTCATTCTTACATTGATCAATTCCAACAATTAGTTCAATTTGTTAAATGTTCTCAGAATTCTCTGAAATCCATCCTGCTTGTCTTAATGAAAAATTCTGCGCCATTCAAACACACATGCACGTGGCATGCAGTGTCCCCCATGGACCAAGCTAATGTACTTAAAGGAGACATATCATGCTGATGCATGATTTAATACTTACATATAATATAATACATTTGAAAACAAGACCTTACACCCCCTTAATTTTCAAAAAAACGAGATATTGTATTTTTTCTGATATCCTAGAACGAGATTTGATGCCTCTGAAAATAGGTCATTGCGAGATGTCCGCGAGATTTCAAACGTCGTGACGACACGAGGTACCTTTCTTTTTATTGGAGTAATATGATAAAACACTTCCTCCTCTGTGATGTCTGTTAGCCACAAAACCGTCACCGAGGAACTCATCCACCAGCAGGGGTATATAGATCCCTGGCTCACATTCACTCATTACCAGCTCTGGCCTGTAGGGGGACTCAATACGCGGTCGCTGCTTTTAGCCTGCCGGAAAATACAGTAGAAGAAGAAGGACAGGCTGGCTCAGCCCCCGATAGAACTGACCAATCAGAGCACGAAGGGCTATGACATTGCGAGGTAACTTTAGGTCATCCGCAGATCCGAGTGTTTCAACGAGGGCTTCATAATGGCCTAAAATGAGGATATTGAGAACGCTATTGTGGGGCAATGAAGGAACTACATGACTTGTACTGAGGGCAGAAATGCTTTACAGGCATCCTAGTCTGGCATAGTGAAAAGGAGAAACAAGCATGATATGTCCTCTTTAAAGATTCTGTTGCTGTTCTGTTAAATTTCACATCTTTTCATGACATATATAATTACCTTCTGCTGATCTGTTGTGTTCCTGGTAGGCAAACATCTTCATTTATCAGCAGCTAAACTAAATTAGTCTTGTTTTTATGTCTACAATTTAATTTTCCAATCCTGCGGGGCAAAAAAAGGCAAAACTCGCCTCTCTGTAAAAGCTACAAAGAATTCATCCAGCTTTATCTATCTGCAAAGACATGCACTTCCTTGCATTGGACACTAGGGGCATTTGGGGATAAAAATTCTGCATTCCATTTACATCAGAACTGGAAAGAGAGGATGACGTCATATCCAAGTTATCAGTGCTCCAGTTAAGAAGTCAAAAAACATATTTGCCAAACGACCAGGCTATAGTTAGCTGTCGTTAGCATGCCCTGCATAGTTCTTCACACATACTACATGTGTAGCGGTTGTGTACTCTCTCTCTTGCGTTGTTTGATGAATCAGATCGGCACAGGTCTTTAGCTGTGGCACCAACACGCTGTTTATTTGCAGGGAAGCGTGGTATAGTCTGATAAGAACAGAGGCATATACGGTTTCTCACAGCGACTCTCATAAACTCCAACATTGCTAAAACATAAAACAAAAAAATAATTATGCTAACAGTTAGGGGTGCTACCAATGAAGACCAGGCGTTACATTTTAATTAGCAAAACACATCACATGCGAGCCTAAATGACTCAAAAACAATCAATATAATCACAGAGAAGTTATATGGTAGTCCCACAGATTATCTCAAACATGTCAAATGAAAAGACAGCACCCCTGTCCATAAAAACAAACGTTTATATTTAATTTTTAGCGGAGCTTATAGGTACGTGAACTAACCACAGAGAAACGTGGTGCAGTCTGGCAGAAATAAACACGTTGCACCACTCATGTCTGCAAGGGCGGCAGCAGAGGGTGCTCATATCACACAGAGTCTCATAGGCCTGTGCTGAAAATATCAATTCAGCAAAATATTGTCATGCATTTGTCGGGGATACGTGTATCAATACACGGCCTCAATGTTTGGACAGTTGTTGTAAATACACTTTTGATTTTTGCATCTACTGTTGAGTTGACAGAATTTGATCATACTTGAAGATCAGAAGTACATGCACTGTTATAGGCTAAATATTATAGTTCACAGTTCAGACATTTATAGGTCTAAACTGCAGCTCTGAGGACTGCTATTTGTTTTCCTTTTCATTCAAGAATGTACTACATCCTGATTGTTACAACAACAGAGCACTTTTTATTGAGATTTTATGTTTGTATTTGCACTGTCGTCTAAATAAGGGGAAAAACTACAATTTTGTTTTTTTTTTCAAAGAGCATTTATTTTGTACTGATGCAGCAATATTTTTTTGTATTGTATTATTATAATTTTTTTGCATTAGGAAGAAAATAAAAATGAGATTTTTGCACAACTTCCTACTGTCGGGATTTTCCTTAATCTTTATTTTGTATCGTGAGCCCTGTTTCGTATTTCAGAGTATATTTCACTTTAAATTCAGACAGTTTAAAATTGTTTCAACAATAAAAAAAACTTAAAATGAGCGTCTCGTTTTTTAAATGTATTGAAGCATTAACCCTAAAAGACAGAACTATGAGAACACACACACCAGTCTGCACGTACAGAGGTGCTATCGTCTTAAAATCAAGACGGTCTCCCTGGTCTCCGTTAGAGAATCTGGTGTCCAGATGGCGAAGGAGGGAGACGTCAGACAATCGTCCCTAAAGCAACAGAACTACGGAGCTGCACAGTCCCCGTGAATCTCATTCACGCTCGTCCCTGTGGACCAGCCGAAGTGTATACCGGGCCACGTCTGCCTGCCTCTCCAAGTGGCCACTGGGGAGGGCCAATTAGCAGTTAATCAATTAAACCTGAGCTGACCTCCTGAAACAACACGGGACGATCTGTCTACAACAAACCTCTGAAAATGAGGCAGCACTGGGGCTGACTTTACCTCATGTCCCACTGAATTACAGTTTTGCACAACTGAAGTCTGCATCAAACAGTTTGTAAAAAGAGAGTCAAATATTAATTGAAACATATATAGATACTGTGAGATGGAGACAAGACTGTGTGATGTAGCAGTGCAACAGGTTATCACTATTTTACATGTTCACAACTTTGTTCTAATTTGGAGGGTAAAAAGAATCGAATACTTCCACAAATCCAACAACAGATTCAAAGACTAGAGATAGTAATAACTAGAAGAGTGCAACCTTTGCCAAGTTAGCTCACATATTACTGTTACATCTATAAGTAATAGTTCCATAATAAAGTTAGCATGATAATATGATTCCTTGACTCTGACAGCACACACCTAGCACTTGGAATAGTGTTGATATCATTATTAGGTAGGCAGTTATTGAGCAAAAAACTATCATTTGCTGATGGCAGTCATCTGGACCACCACCAAAATCCAATTATTTTTTAAGTTGGGCCATTACCAACATCTCCAGAATATTTCAGCAAAATCCGTCCAGTAGTTTTTGGTACTCTTTCTAACAAACAAACAAAAAAACAAACATACGTAGGCAAAAATGTAACCCCCTTGGTTGTGTTAATGAACAGCATGCAGAAAAAAAATGCAATAACAACGGAGCTAAATTGATTTAGTCCATATGCTGTCAAGTTATTTCAAAAAGTAATTATACACAAAAGAAAACAATAAAAACATCATTTAAGTCGATTATTTCTCCCTTCATAGAACACCAATAGATAATACATTGTACATCACTGAAATCCTTAGTCACCTTTACAATGACGTACTACTTGTAAAGTTTGGCATTCATGGAATTAGTAACAGAGATAAACATGTGAGTAGCGCCCCAGAAAAAGTTTAAAAAATCCCCTTTAACTGGAAGCTGGTGTTGTGACATTATTTGGTGTCAGTGCTGGTTCCATGTCAAAACTGTGAGCCTTTTGAAGTCAAAGACAGACTGCAGTGAAGACAACACTCAAAGATCCTTACAAGTTGTGCTTTTGCTGTAAAACTGACCAATCAGGCTTTCCAAGGATACAAAAGACAAAAACAACTTTAATATTTAAAGCGAGACCAAAAAAATGTTTCCAGTTTTTTTGAGGAGTACATTTATCCTCAGAAGGAGCTGGTATGATTAAATCAAATTAATGCAAAATGATTTTATTTGCAGGAATGCCTGCATTCCTCAACATTCCCTGAGTAAACTCTTCTTACTTAAAAAGACACAAGACTCACTCCAAAATTTGTGAAATTAGTTTTGGTTTCTTTTTCAAAGCAGGGATGAGAAATACCCTGACTTTCCAAAAATGTCTTCTTTGTTGTGATATTGGCCTCACACTAACAATGTCTGTCACACTGTCCTCAAATGCCCACACTTTCCTTGAATACAAAATTTTTAAGAAGCATTCTTACTCTCCAAACTAATACCTTATGCCTACTGATTAGATTCATCTTGTCTTCTTAGAATATAAATGTTTTACTGTTCTTCTATTCAGACAAAAGGTGTGGTTACCTTGACATGTTTTGACGTTACTCTGCCGTCTTCTTCAGAAACTGTCATCCCGACAGCTGTGATGTGTCTTTATCAGCTGTTTTCTTCAATTCTTTTTTTTTATTTTTTATTATTTAAATGTATTTTTTGGGGCATTTTGTGCCTTTATTGATAGGAGAGAGACAGTGGATAGGCTTGTGAAAGGGGGTGAGAGAGTAGGGGAAGACACTCTGCAAACTGGTCGCAGGCGGGATTTGAACCTGGACCGGCAGAAGCAAGTACATGGGATGCCTGGTTACTAACCACTCCACCAAACCAGCACCCCCTGTTTTCTTCAATTCTGAAGAAGACGGCAGAGTAACGTCCAAACATGTCAAGGTAACCACACCTTTTGTCTTAATAGAAGAACTGTAAAACATTTTTAATACCTTATGCTTTAGTTTAAAAACATTGCCTCTCTCCAGTAATGCCTTTAGCCTCGCTGTGAGGATGGATCCATCTTGCCAAACTCCAATCTACAATAATTTTGAGTGGCCTAAAGTGGGACGGCCCAATCAGAGTCCTCAAGAGCAGGAAGAGTTTGAAGCAGCAAGCGAGATGACAGCAGGAAAGTACATTTATTAGCATAGATGCTAACAGCTTCAGGAGCAGTTTGATCAGATCTGGATTGCACTATTACACTATTACCTGACAAACAAGTAACACTACAAACGTCTCTATAGGACGGACATTTAAAGTCCACTTCCTGCATGTTTTAGTGAAAGTTTGTCCCAGAAAGTGGCTCACATTTTGTCCTTTAAACCAGTGGTTCCCAACCTTTTTTTGTCTTGTGTACCCCCTGAGCTGTTTTGTCAAGCATGGTTATCCCCTCACTCATGAGTGTTGATTCTCTAAGGCAGAATGTAACACAACTGATTAATAAATGAAAATATTTCATTTAATCTCCTTAATTTGAACATTTAGTTCTCAGAAATGTTCTTTTTAACTCAAATTTAACATAATAATAATTAAATGTTGCCATGAAAATACTCTAAACAGATAGAAAATCAAAATAATCAACCTGCCTGTTGTAAAGTTTACCACAAAACACCAGAGCTCATGAATAAGACCCTTTTAACAGGTATTTAAACTTTAAAAATCAGGAACAAAACACTCAAAATAGTTTCTCTGCGGCCTTCTCTTAAATTTACATTTCGCCACGTACCCCCTGCAATGTTCTCGCATACCCCTTGGGGTACACACACCCCTGGTTGGGAATCACTGCTTTAAACCACAGCAGTTACACCCATTTACTACATTATCTGGTTGATAAAGATAAATGTAACAAACAAAAAATGTGCAAGGGAACCAGCATGATGCTAACTTCCTCTAACAACATCATCCCCGTACCACTCTAAAGAAACTGCTGCTTCAAAAAAAGTCATCATTATCCATCCATTAAGTTGGATATCTAAAACATACCAATTTACAATTTTAGGCCAAAACTCTCAAAATTCATGAATTCTGTTAAACCACAAATAATGTACAGAGCCAAGAATAATTCATTACCAGCTAAAATCCAAAAACTTCTAAAGATCAAGATGGGGATTATAATCCAAGGCAATATTTTATTTTGAAGTATTGGTCACGCACTAGAATGAAAAACTTTTGTTTTATGGTGTGGCGTTCAATTCTGAAAGGGATTACAACAGGATCTTATAGAATACCCAAACCTGATGAAATTTTTAAAAATGCATTAAATATAAATTTCATTAGATACACGGAAAAACAGGAAGTATCAAACTAAATTGAAGTATGACTTCTTAGTTTTCTTGGTTGTTTTTTCTTGGTTTGTTTTTGTTTTGTTTATGTTTTTTTAGATCACTAAATTATTGCAGAGAAACTTTTTTTCTTTTGTAAAATATGGCAGCATTTATGGAAAATGCTGGAGAGGGATTTTATCAGTTTGACTTATTGCCTCTTCTTTCTTAATAAATTGTTTGTAACAACTACACTTTAATTTTTTTCTTCTCTTTTTCTACTTTATAATTTTTGAGAAATGTACCCACCTTCTGATCAACCACATCATTCATAAGTTTTAGAAAGAAATTCCTCACATGCCTCAAATTGTAGTTCACATAAAATAGATGCTTTGCAGACTTCTGAAGGTCATTGTTTGTGTATAATCTTAAATAAAGTTATCATGTCACTTCTTATTGTATTTACAGAGTGTAAAATGCTGCACTGATAGAAACACTTGAGACACTTATCTGCTCCAGACAGTTCTCTGAGAGAGAGCTTTTGTTTGTTCAACACAAAATGTTTCACAGGAGGAAGTTGATGTATGAGAGAAAACTTGCAGATATGCAGTGCATTGTGGGTAGCTTCCTCTTATTTATGCTCTGGGAGTCGTCGACAGCGAACCAGTGGAGGCACCTCAGGAGGGAGGAGAGGATAATGAAAAGTTTGATTATCTGAGTTGCACTCTGTTTTCCACAATAATTCATAGCAGAAATTAAATTCTGCATACAGTTCTCTTAATTTGACTTTAATTAAACAATACTCTATAAATGGTACTTTCAATGACCAAACGTTCCCATGTAGCCTTGCAGCAGGTCCCCAGCCATTAAGACTGATATACGGGGGTTCTCCGGGGGCCGGCTCGGAGTCTGATTTGCAGGAATGACAGCTGATGGCTTCAAAAAGTTAATTAACTTTTCAATTAGGACACTGACGGTGAGTCTGTTCAGCCTGCTGCGTGGGGAGAAGAGGACTTGTGTAACAGATTGATGTACTTCAGAGTCTTTGAGCACTTAGATAATGGTTTGTAATGTGAACACGCCAAAGTTAAGAGATACTTTTACATCTCTGGGAAGTAATGGAGTACAGCCTCAGGCCTGAGGCATTCTCATTTTAGTTTTGTAATAGTTATTTGTTTGACGGAGTACCAATGATTGAAACAGATCCTACTTTGTTAAATAAACTCTGTGCTTTTAAATTTGAATACCAATTTTATTTTAACCCTTTAAGGCCAAAGACCATAGATTATAGCCAGAAAATTCTAATTTTTTGGAGCTGAAATGTTTGTTTCACTTTCTGCTAAAATCCATAAAAATCAGAATGTCCATGAAATTCAACATATGGATTTTTCATGTCTCATTTGATACATTAGGTGTTTTTGGCAACTGATAATCCATTTGGAACATTTTTATCATTTATCTGATTGTATTCAGGTGTTTGTTTTTTGTAATTTGTTGATCATATTGAGTAGAAAGAGGTATTATAAAAGTATGTATCAAATATGATACAATTGGCTTTATGGGGTTAAAAATATAAATATTAAATAAACATATTATGAGTAGGGGAGGGCGATATGGCAAAAATATCATATGATTTTTTAAAAATAAAATCACAATCACGATTTTATCACGATTCTTTTTTACTTTGATTTTTCTAGACCAATTTGCATGTTTGACCGTTATTTCCCTATGTTTAACATATAAAACGTGCAAAACCCTAAAAGAAAAAAAAAGGACAATTAAAACCAAAGGAACTTTCTGAACAGGTTTTAATTTAAATAGTGCAGTTTTTATTAAAATGTGCAATATGTGTATGATCTGAGTGAATAATACAGCTGCTTTAGAACAGATTTTTGTTCAGACATCTTCAAGCTTTTATCTCCTTTTCTCTTTCTGCCATGGCTTCACGCTACATAACCAAACAGGAGATCCCACCATGCACTGTGCTTAATGTGCTATGATTGGCTAATCGGGTGCGCGTCAAAGTCTCTGTGCCCACACAGACGATCTGATGATCTTTCTGCTTTATGACGATATTAAATCGTTATAATCCTCAACGATTTAATATCGTCATATTGCACACCCCTAATTATGAGATCTACAAATGTTGTTATTGTAGTCTGTTCCAGGCTGATACCCCAACGTAACAAATTCTGTCCCATTACTTTATTAATAGGTATTGAAATTATGATAAAAAATATGAGTTATAATAAAGTTTTGCCCCAACATTAAGTTTATTCATGACATTTTATCTATTTGAAGGTGATTTTTTTTGCTTTGTCTTTGCCCCACTCTGATGCATATTTATTTTAAAGTAAAAACCTCAGTTGTCCTTTATTTAAAAGTGTTTTTCAGGCTTCTGTGATGTGCTGATTTAACTTACTCCATTGCTCACACTTTCATACACTATTAATGCAGCAATGGGAGCAATTTGATGGTGAGTGTTTTAGTAATATGTCCCTCCAGCCAAGGTTAATATTTGTGCTCGATTTGAGAGATTCTTTTGAGATTTTGCACAATTAAATTATTTTGTACGCAAAGAATGATGATGAGATGTGTGACCTTATCTTTAAGTCACTAACCAGACTTTTCCCAAAGCTTCTGCTGCACCACATGCCCTTCATCGGTGGATGGAGATTTCTTAAGTGTCGTGGAGAGTTAGGATGCATTAATAAATAAAAACTGCTCAATTAATAAATAAGACAAATAATTTATGGAATTTTAAATGATTACAACTATGTTATATATCATCAATCATTCATGAGGTTACAGTTGTTGACAAATAAATTCTGAGCAGCGTCCCTGAGCCTGCTGACTACTACAATTATGTGGGTTCCTGTTATTACAGTATGATCAAAATGTTTGTACTCTTACAAAGTGAGTGCAAAACAATTGCCCACCTCCGAAATCTAAGTCCATAAACACCCATGCAATGTGATGGTCTGTGTACTTGATCTTTGGCTGATATTCTCCAGTAACAAACTATATTTTTTTAACATTATCTTGTTAATTATGTGAACAGTCTGCAAGTAATACTTAAATCAGATGTATTAAAGTTTGAGGACACAGGTTCAGGTTTTACTTCCACAGAGACAGAAAATTATGTGAGGAGCAAACAGTGAAATCTCCCTGTGCATGCATTGGTTAGCTACAGGCAGTCCAGTTTCCTCCCACTGACCATAAGCACGCTTATTAGCTTGATTAATGACTCCAAACTGCCCTTACATGTGTACAGAAGTGCGATTGGTTGTCTGTCTCTCTAATGGCCCTTTTCCATTAGCCCTACTCTACTCTACTCGCCTTGTGCTGCTTTGCCATTAGCCCCAGTCGCCTGCCCAACGGGGTGCAGTGTCGTCTGCGGTGACGTCATTTTGAGCGCGACACAACAATCTGTGGCTTTTTGTCACAAACCGAGTAAAAAAGGAAAGCAGAAGAAGGCTGCAGGTGGTAAGAATAAATACCTCTGAGAAGCACAGGAGAGTTTTGGAAGCTATACAACAGAATGAAGCCGAGGACGAGAGCAATCGAGCTCCAAAGAAAAGACGTATGAGGGTAAGCTAATGGTAGCTACTGCTAGCATGCTAAGTCGTCGCGCTCATGACTCATCGATGACAACACTGTCTGACCAATCAGTAGCTGGCAGTCGGTGACGTCATCTTTTAGTATCGACTCAGCTCACTTGGAACCAGAGCGGAGTAGATACTAAAACTAGCTTTTTTTTGGAGGTACCAGGCCGAGTAGGGCCAAGGCGTGCTATTGGAAAAGGGCCACATGTGACCTGGACACAAGCCCACTTTACCCCAAAAAGTGATGAGCATTATATGGATAGACGGACTGTCTTCTCAAATTATCGTCCAAGAACAGGAACTACAAGAGAAAGGTGACAGGAATGCTGCTTTTCAGGTTATTAGCTCTCACATACATGTTGGCAAGACAGAGTTTCTTTCCCTTGACTAAACAGCAGCATCAATAATCAAAACACTAAAAATATCTCCCAGGCGCAGGCATTCCTTTAACCCTTCACTTTCCGCTCTCTCTGTTACATTAAAAACAGAAATTGGCATTCTAACTCACTGTTTACGATCATGTCGTATTATAAAGAAGTATTGGTCAGAAATACTTTTTGAAATTGACAAAATATTCCCTAAAAAACTTTTAGATGAATGCCATTTCTCTAATTTTGGGTCTTCCAAGTCAGATGTTAAGCTCTGATGCAACTAAAAGATTGTACAACATTCTCACTTTTGCAGCAAGAAAAATTATATTGTTACACTGGATTAGTCATAAGAGCCTTTCTGTTACAGGGTGGAGCAAAGTTGTGTTTGAAGCAGGTCTCCTTGAATACCTTACAAGCATATTACATGTAAGGAAAGACCAGTTTTACAAAGTCTGGCAGCCTTTTTAGATTACATAGGACCTGATCTCTCTACTATTATTGTTAAAGGAGTCTCTTGAACCTGTATTTGGCCTACTATGGGCATATAATTGTTATTGCCTGGACCTACGTTGTTAATGGATCCTACTTGAGCTGCTCGTTTTGTTTTGTTGTGATCTGTGTATATTTGTTGACTGGTTGAGTCATTTCTGTTTCTTGTATAAACTAAGAAAATCCAATAAACATAACAGACAAAAAAACCCTTTGAAAATGTTAAAAAAATGTCATTACTTTTGTCGACTGTCATCAGTCTATCATTCTGGCAGTGGTGTCAGGGGAATGATTCTCTATGATTAGGGTGCAAATCATCAACAAAGTAGTGATAAAGTCTCTGTTTCCTGTGTCCACGCCTGCCATTTCTTTGTACTCATTTACAATCCAAGAGCATCATAATCCAGTAAATGTATCACTGATTATCTGAGCTGATAGACGCCCTCAGCGTCAGCTGGTTTTTGTCACACAGTGTTCTTAGTTTTTAACAGTTCAGCCACAATGATGTGCTCATTGATGCCACTTACCCCCTGACTTTTTTTACCAACCATCAAAATAAAGATGAGAGGGGGCTTCTCTTTGCCCACAGGACAAGCAAAGGAGAAACTATCTTGACTTGTCTTTTCATGGGAAAAGTTCTGAAATCTGGACCTGCAACTAACACCAGAACTCGATTCCCTTCCTTAGTTTTCAGGGTTATATTTAAATCAGCCAAGGAGGTTATGATTTTGCAGGCACATGTCTGGACAGATTCTGCTTTTTTTTTTTAGGAGTTATTGGTACTGCCTCAACTTAAAAATGATGACATTTTGGTGGTGATCCACATCACTGCTTTTAGCAAACAACTGTTTTTACTCAATAACTGTCTCAGTAATAATGATACCAACATGATTCAGAGTACAAGGTGTGGGTTTTCAGGGTCAATGAATCATATTATGATGGTAACTGTATCATGGAAATATTGCCTATAGATGTAACAGCAATATGTGAGCTACCTTGGTGGAGGTTTGTGTTTTCTGACTGCTTTAGTTACATAATTAGTGGCAAACACTGAGCTCACAGAGATTTTAAGTCAACCTTACAGATCCAACTGAGGGAATTACAAGTTAACTTTTGTAACAAAGACTAGGGCTCTAGAGTGCAACCATTTTGGGCGCACATGCACCCAAAATTTATGAGAATGCACCTGACATTTTTTCTTGGGCGCACTGGTGCACCAAGAAAAAATGTTAGGTGCACTCTTAAAAACTTGAGTTGACAACAGTAACCACAGTAGCTAAAAATCCGCCAAAAATGGACAAGACACAGCACCTGCTTCCTGTCGTTTCTCTGTCCCTGCGTTGCATCTTTACAGGCTGCAGGCTGTAGACCCGCCCAAACACATGCACACACATGCACTTCCGCACACACAGCCCTCAGTAATCATCCAGTCAGTTGTTAGTATGCAAATTAGCCCAGGTGGAGCCTTACTGTGGTGTTAGGTTTCAGCACGGAGCGGTAACTCTGAAGATGCAGTGAAGCTCTGCCAAATTCACCTTAGTGACTGTCAGATAATGACCTAACACCAACAAAAACAAGTGAAACAAAGTAAATAAAGGCAAGTACTTCTTTACTCATTTACATTATGTATATAAGTTATGGAGAGACAGATAAAATGGTGACTTATGGCGTTAAAGTCGACACTATGAAAAATTTGGGTGCACCTAATTTTTGTGCTGGTGCAACCTAAAAAAATTTGTAGGTGCACCATTGCAACCTATGCAAAAAGTTAGTCTGGAGCCCTGAAAGACACACCAAACACTGATGAGAAGCCCTGAAAAAGAAGCTGTGAGTGCTGCCAGTAACAAAAGCTGATGCTACAGAACACAGTCCTGTCGATCACAAGGGTCTTAGACTAAAACTTTATCTGTTATCTCTGTTTCTGCAGTTGTAAGGTGATGTTAACATGAAAAGTAAAAAGCTGGTACAGCAGCTCCACATGTTATTAGGGATGGGAACTGAAAACCAATTCCAGTTGAGAATCGTTAACAGCTTCATCAAAGAATTGATATCATTAATCTTTTTGCTAATCAATTCCCTTATCAATTCCATTCAATTGACAGGGTTCAGAAGCATCAGAATTGTGGCTTAATTTTAATTACACCTACTGCACAACATTAAGTGAGTGGAAACACCAGCAACTTGCAGAAGCAGTTATCTATGCTGTGACATATGTTTGGCATTGTTGCCACTGAAAAGGAGAACATTTGTCCACATGCAAAATTTGCTGGAATCAATAAGGGAATCGTTAAAGAATTGGATTGATTAGCAGGATCGTTAACAGCATTGGTATTGATAAAATCGTATCAATTCCCATCCCTACATGTTATTAATGAAGGTAGCTTCATTCCTAAACTGTTTAGCTCTCTACGCATCTGCACCAGCCACGTGATCTAAACAATCGCTCGAACATGAGAGAAACACTGACATTTTCAGGGCACTTTAACCAAAATCCAAGTACTTCTTAAATCTTAAAAAGCACAACATAAAAAATAAAGTATTCTTAAGGAGTTCAACCTTTTTAAATTCCTGTATTGTCACAGATTTGCCTAAAACTCTGCAAAATCCTCACTCCACGCTCCCCCTCTAGAGGAAAAACATCCATTTATGCATCATTTAGGATATTAGATCAAATATCCACGCCGTTTGCTCACAAACTCTCTCTTCTTGAATGCAATGTATTCAATTAGCGCACGATTTCCTCAATTTTGGGCTAATATTTAGGCGTGTGCCGGTCTCTAATTGAAGTGGGTGGGTGGCTGTGTGCACTGACGTGGGGACAATGTGCGAGCGCGCCGCTGCTCATTAGCCCGGCAGTGGCTTACACCTGGGGTTCGCTCAGAGCAGGGGTCAGAGTGCACGGGAATTTGTAGGATAATTATTGACAAGCAGATGTTATAAAATCATTTATGCTAATGCAATCATAATAAATGGGCCGTGTGTAGCCGGGCAGATGAGCGGAGGGGGAGAAAGTTTATGTGAGGAGGAGAGAAAAGAGGGAAATTTACACAAAACTGCTGCAGTGATTGCATTAAAGTCTGCAAGGATGATGGGAAAATATAGGGAGGAGAGTGCACCTGCATGTAACACACACACACAAAAACACCAGCCGGCCACTTTATTAGGAACAGCAGTTCGTAGCTTGTCAATACAAATTGCTCATCAGCTAATCACATAGCAGCAATTCACTGCATTTAGGCATGAAGACATGGTCAAGACAGCTTGCTGAAGTTACAACTGAGCGCCAGAAGAAAGGGTTTACGGGGAATTGGTCCAAAAAAGAGAAAATATTCAGCAGTGAAAAAGCCTTGTTGATAGTGGAGGTCAGAAGCATTTGGCCAGAGAGGCAGCAGTAACTCAAATTAAAAGTCATTTTTAACCAAGGTATGCAGACAACTGAACGAACAACACATTGAATGTTGAAGCACATCTACTGCAGCAGAGGGTCATATCAGGAGGGATGGAATTAATAAGATTTATTGATACTAATTTTATATTCTGGTTATCATTCATACTCATCTGTTTTGTTTCATTTGGTGTGTGTTATGAATTTGTTTGTGAAAGCTTTATGTGCTATTTGCACTTATATCGCAACTATCCAAGTAAACTTTGCCAAGGATGAAATTTCCTTATAGTAATTAAATTGACGGGTGCTGGTTTGGTGGAGGGGTTAGCAACCAGGCACGACCCAGATAAATACTCAAGCCAGTCCAGGTTCAAATCCAGCCTGTGGCCAATTCACAGAGTGTCTTCCCCACTTTTCAGGAGTCTATCCACTGTCTCTCCTGTCAATAAAGACACACAATGCCCAAAAAATAATCTTAAAAAAATGAAATTGACCATTATAAAAATCAATGAAGGCTTACGTCATTGATTTCATAAGCCTTCATTGATTTCAGCCTTATGTTTTCCACAAAATATGTGAAGGGGCGCTGGTTCAGCGGAGTGGTTAGAAACCAGGCACCCCATTTACATGCTTCTGCCGGTCCAGGTTCGAATCCAGCCTGTGACCAGTTTGCAGAGTGTCTTCCCCTACTCTGTCACCCCCTTTCACAAGCCTATCCACTGTCTCTCTCCTATCAATAAAGGCACAAAATGCCCAAAAAATACATTAAAGAAATATGTGAAAAAAGGAAATATCAGGATGAATGTTTACCATTTTGAAATAGACATCATAGAATTTTGTTTTAAAGTATTTTCTTAACATATTAACTATTAAATTAAACCTCATTTATAATGAATTTATTGAGCTTTGTTATGCTCTAAGTCTTTTAAATGCGGTCAGTCTTAGTTAGCATCACTAATCTTTGACAGCTGACTAATATTACACTTACAGTCACCAGGTCTCAATCCAATAGAGCGCCTTTCTGATGTACTGGATAAAGAGATTTTCATCATCAATGTGCGGCTGATATCGTCACCACTGTGTGATATTATCATTTAAATATGGACAAACATCCCTCAGGAATTGTTAAATCTCTTCCAGAAGAATTAAAGCTGTTCTGAAGTCAAAAGTGGGTCCAACCTGCTACTGGAAAGATGTACCTAATAAAGTGGCCTTTGGGTTAATTCTGGTTATTATTATATTTTTCCTCAGATCGCTGTAATCAGGGAGAGACAATCTGGGTTTCCTCATATTTTAGCTCTCTACATAAAGGAAGCAGAATCAACAAAATTCAATCATGGGTTCTGGTTTTAGTTTATGACCATGATGCCTCTGAGGCCACTGATGGTAACGAGAAGATGCATTCAGTTACTTTTCACTTCTGATCATGCTCACACAGTGATTATGAAGAAAGTGAAATAAAGCTGTTTAATCTGTGTTGCCTGTGAATCAAGTGATTAAAGGAAGAAAAATTAGAAACCATTTATTTTACACACATTTGGACTTATTATTCTTAATACAAATCTCCTGTGATGTCCTAAAATAGGACTTTTCTCATATTTGCAGACCAAAAGCTCGACTTAAAAATGTTTGTCTGGGTATTTTTCAGCTTATGATCCCAACGCCGGTGTTTCATTATAAAAATAACCTCTATCCTCGGCGTTAGGAGCCTCCTCACAAATAAAATATTAGAAACTAAAAGGGGGGGAAAGCTAGGTGTCTTTACATATATTGTCATTTGCTATAAGACACCCTATCTGTCTCTCGAAATGTGTCAGGAATTACCGCCAATTCCAAAAACATGCATTAGCCCCCACCTTAGGTGCAATAGTTCTTTTTACGGCGGGCAAATATCGCAGCGAAACACGGCTGTGCGAGGCAGCTAACCTGGCAGCTGGCGGAGAATAACCCTGCACAGGAAGAAAGCAACCATGTTATCATGCACACACATGTGGCCTGGGTAAAGATTAAGCTGTATTCATCCCTGGCTGCTTCGCTCTCTCCTGCCTCAGTCCATCACAAGATATGGCAGCCGTTCAGCCAGGAAGCCAGGAGAGGTGCCATGGATTTCACGGCGTTCCCAAATCAGGCCGTCTGGAGACTCGGGCGAGGTGCTCCACGGCTCCGCTAACTCGCCTCGGCTTTCCCACAGATCCTAAGCTCCGTACTGATGCCGGGGGTTTGGAATTTGGTTGGATTGGAGCATTTGGTGCGAACAGAGGCTCCCCTGCACCCACCTTCACACACGCACACACACACACACACACACACAGTCACACTCTTTACAATCCTCTGTTGTGTGCATGGAATTGGGAATCATCTGCTGATTCATGATTTCTGAGCGCCATTGTTCAACAGCGTGTTAATATTTTCAGGGAGTTGCTTTTAAGGGGAGTGGATTTACTTGAATGAAAACAGAGTGTAAGAAAAGAAAATGATCATTTAGCATGGAGAAGTGAGGGATCATTGCATGTCCCTGCTGACATGTACATCGTCGCTGAATGGGGCTGGGGGCTCAGAGTGCTGTTGGCCTTGACTTGGGAGAGGGGCTTACACCCTGAGAGCTACTTAGGGGCCTCTCGGTGCTAAGCCTCTAATAATTCCTGCAGGTCCCTTAAAAAAGGAGAAACACAAAAGGCGAAACAAAGTGATGAATGCAGGGCGGATGGGAATACAACAGCATGTAGGGGGGGCATTCACGGGGAAGGTGTGAGTGCGGGGGCAGCAAGACGGGTCAAAAAGGGCAGTAATGAAAAATATTCAGCTTTGGTTTGATTAATGGAAAATGTGTTTCAAAGCTGATAAGAAAAAAATATAAACCATCAAAATGTAAACTGAATGTTTTTTAATATTTTCATCCTACATTTGATTTTTGTGCAGCTTGAGCTCAAGAAAAAAAATATATTTATTAGGAAATAACTCAAAATTGTGAAAAAAAGAGAAATAACTGCTTAAAAAATTAATCATCTGTAACCGCAATTGTCCAGTTAATTATTTTGTTTCCACTACTGGAGGTAAAAAAAAAAAACTGTTTATTTGTCAGTAATGTGTAATATTAGCTGTACTTTGTGTATATTGAATAAAACATGCACAGGGGAAAACCGTCCATAAATGTGCTATTAAAAGTACGTTAAGTGTAAGTAATGCTCAATGTAATGAGCTTAAAATTAAAACTAGGACCAATGTAAACTTCTTTTTAAAGTCCAACGATCTTTAAAGTCATCAAACTACATTTGAATTGAATTTCTATTTATCTTTTAAATGTATTTAAAAACTTGATCAATAGTCACACCCAGGGTCTGAATGCAAAACTCTTCAAATATTAAAACAGAAGGCTACAGCTGCAGAGCACCACACTTGGTGCCTCTTCTTGTTACTACTTTCCCAAATTGGACAATAGTTTCTGCCACAACATTCAAGTACTTGGGTCAAAATTTGACCTAAACATATCAGGTCAGACCCCTGTCTGCTAAAAACAGGAAACAAAAGATATAATTTGCACAAGCTCACCAAAAATTAGCTGCAGAAAATTGAGAAATATTGTGATGAAAGCATGGATCCATCCTGCCTTGTTCAGGCCATTCAGGTTAGTAGTGTTGGTATTTTTTTGGTACACTTTGGGCCCCTTAATACCAGCAAAGTATTGTTTAAAAGCCAGAGCCTCCTCAGTATTTTCACTGACCATGTCCATCACTCTATGACCGCAGTGTATCCGTCTTCTGGTGTCACTTCCAGCAGGTTAACTGACCATGTCACAGAGCTCAAAACATCTTAACCTGGTTTCTTATTCATGACTATGAGTTCACAGGACTCTAGTGGCCTCCGCAGCCACCAGATCTCAATCCAACTGAGCACCTTTGGGATGTGCTTGAATGGGAGATTGATATTGTGGATAATATTTCAGCTCCAAGAAGCTCTACTGCAGCATAAGATGCTCCACCACCAGGCTGCTGAACATCTTCCTGCCACAGGCTGTGCGGCTGTTAAACAGCATGGCCTTAAATCTCTGTAACGATCTTGAATTATTTTTAATTTCACTATTATTATTATTATTATTAATATTGTCGTTGTTGTAATCATTAATATTAATATTAATAATAATATTTTTTTATATTTTTTGTATGTTTTATTTTATTATTATTATTTTTATTTTTATTTTTTTTTAGTGGGATGTATAAATGAATGTATGTGATTTGTTGTGATCCTGGAGAAATGTCTTCTTGTTCTGTTGATACATTGGTATTAACTGAATGACAATTTTAATTTTAAAATTAATTTTTCTTCAGCAAATTTGTGATTCTGTTTTGTCAGCAAAAACCAAAATCTTTAATATTTCCACCATCTTGCTGAATCTTGGTCATAAAGAATGATGGGAAACAAAAGTGGGTGTTTATGCGAAATGTCAAGTTAATTAAAAAAAATATAGTTTAGACAATTAAGCGTCCAATTTTCTAAAATTCATACCTGTTGTATCTTTAAAAAAAGCACTTAAGACAAGCAAAAGTTAAAAGATTGTCCACTGGTAGCTTCTGTTTTTAACTCAAAACTAACGGAGTCCAGTGAATAACACCCTTACTGTCAGTTGATATTTTCCGCCACCTCCTCTGGCACTTTTATTTAAAAGCAGTTAAAACAGTTAAACTTCTGAGAGAGGGGCACTCATCTCTCCTTAACCAATCAAAATCAAAAAGGGGCTGGACTTCTGCTGATCACAATGGCAGAGGTGAAAACAAGCTGCCTCGTCTTTACAAGCTTCTATCAGTGGCAGGACATGATCATGACCTTACAGTGCGGGAAAGAAAATATGACGCATATGCAACTAGTAATGTTGTGTCGAGACCACATTTTGAAGGTCTTGGTCTTGTCTTGGACTCAAGAGCATTTTTACTCGGTCTTGTCTCGGTCTCGGACTGGCTGGACTGGGGATTTTCCATCAAGACTGATCAAGAACAGACCTGATCTGCTGTTCTTCAACTTCATCAATGTGAATAAGGAGGAGCACTTGGTAAAACAACAAAAAGCTTCAATTCATGTGTTATTTCCCCTGTGATGACTGCAACCTTCCCAGTGTTGTGATTGAGGGACACCCCCCTTAACTGTTCAACCTTGTCATGGTTTTTAAAACTGATTTTGATGGTCTTGGTCTTGTCTCGGTCTCAGCTTCTCTTGGTCTTGGTCTGTACTCGATCTCGACTCCCAAAAGTCTTGGTCTTGTCTTAGTCTCGGTGCATTCTGGACTCGGGCAAGTCTTGATCTCGGGTAGTGTGGTCTTGTGCGCAACACTAATAACTAGAAAGCACTCACACAGCACAACCCTCCACCAAGGTATCTGACATATTGCTGGTAACATCTATAAGTAATAGTTCCATGATAAAGTCGCCATCATAATATGATTCCTAGACCCAAAACCCAAAGCTAGCACTCAGAATCATGTTGATATCATTATTAGCTAGACAGTTACAGAGCAAAAATGATCTTTCCCAGATGTTGGTTATCTGGATCACTACTGAAATCTAATCATTTTTAAGTTGGGCCATTTCCAACACCTGCTGAAATTTTCAGCAAATCCATCCAGTAGTTTTTGCATAATCTTGCGAACAAACAAACAAACGTACAGCAACAAAAACATAACGTCCATGGCAGAAGTAACAGTTTTAAATGGCTAATGGTGTTACTGAGAGACGCGGAAGTCAACTCTTACTAACTGGCAACATTAAGTGTGGGCATGAAGTGCTCTGGGATTGAGGCTGTGAGCATTTCCAAGTAAAAAAAGCTTCCTATGGACACAAGCCCTAAAGGGTTTGAATTCTAAATAACACCAGCAGTATAAAACTGTCCGTATTGGAGTTAAAGCCACAGAAACGGTGCATGTTTGGTGGTAAATTCATCAATCTCTATGGCGAATTAGACAAAATCCATATTGAGGATTTTTGTAAACATTGTGTTCACGCAGAGAAATCCATTTTTAAGCACAGAGAAATCTGAATCCTATTGTTTCTACTGTAGAGAAATAACACACAGTATTTGGTGTAAATTAACAGCTTGTACTTCCTGGGTAGAGTCTTATTGTGTGATCTAAACTTTTTAATAGCAGTAAATGAAAACAAAAAGCGCTCTGTGTCGCCTTGAGAGGACTCGGAGGAGATGCCAAAGGAGCCAGGTAATCACAATGGTGTATCCAGGCATAAACGATTAGCTTACCCATCTGAATATTCAAGGTGATGCCCGAGCCATTTGTGTCGTGCTTCCTACATCCTCGCTTCAGCACACACTGATGAGGGTGGGGGCCTAGGATGGGGGGGCTGCGGCGGAGAATCCAAAGTGTTTTCCCTGTGTCAGTAATTTTTTATTTCCGGAAAAGCCACTGGTGCAGTGTATTAGTCATAATTTATGTTTATCATCGCTTGTACCCCGGCTGACTTCAACAAACCGTTTAACGCTCCAAGCATATGTGCATATGGCTGCTTTAATAGCTATTCTGCATGGAAGAGCACTTTAAAGACTCTAAATCATTTCTTTGGACAAACACTAATGAATTATGTCACCACAAGTGCAATTCAAAGTGCAGGAGAACCAGTGGTAATTATTGGGAGGCTCTGAGATTTTAATTATGAGGAGTGGGCTCCTTTAAAGTGTAACTAACAGGATTCAGAGGGGGGGGGGCTAGGGCAGGTCAGTCATCAGATCATCTGATGGAGAAAAAGACAGTGGACCAGGCTCATAATTAGATCCACAGCATGGAGGTTTTATGCCTCCACAAGGTACACAGCCAGAGACTGAAAGTACAGCAGTGGATCACTTGGCTTCTGATCCTTTACTTCCAAATTCAAACAGTTCATAAAGTCAGGGGAGATATTTGTGCAAAGTTTGAAAGACAGCTCTTCATAGAACTCTAGACAAACCGAGTTTACAAGCAAGGCATCATAATGAGGCCCTAAAATGTGTACCTTTTCTCCAAAATCTAACTGGTTTGTCCACATGCAAAGGAGGACTTCAGTGTAAGTTTTAGAGAAAATCCTGAAAAGCATTCTTGATATATTAACAAGGAGCAAATCAGTCAACCATTGACCTATGACCTCCAAAGGCTCACTAGATTATCTTTTTGTGCAAGAGAAATATGCAATTCATGACAGAAATCCCTAAAAGCGTTCTTGAAATCTGAGGGGCGATTGGACAATCATTCTGTCAATCACATTCATTATAGGTCAATGAGATAATGTAGTAGGCGGGCACTTCTGTCGCGGTGTAAAATACAAAACAGGAGCCACCAAAACATGTTGCAAGTGAAGCAAAATGCCCTTTCTGAAGAGAAATGCTATGATTGTGTCTATTTGTTTTTCATTTAAAATGGAAATGTGGCTTCCTGTGCATGTGCAGGTTCTCTCCAGGCACTCTGGTTTCCTCCCATAAACCAAACACATGCTCATTAGGTCAACATTTGACTCCAAATTGCCCATGAGTGTGAGTGTGAGTGTTGTTTGTCTCTATACGTTGCCCTTTGATTGACTTGCGACTGGTTCAGGGTGTACCCAGCCGTTCAGATCCGATAAAACTGCTACTGAAGTCGTTAGCATCCTAGCTACTCTGTTGGTGTAGTCACTTCCTGCTGTCGTCTCGCTCTATCTTTTTCCTGCTCTAATGCACTATTACATAAAATCATCTAGTAGATCCAACTGTAGTGCAAGGTTAGCATTCTCAAGGAAAGGATGGCCTTTACCTTTAACCTTGGACGTATAAAATGTATAAAGTGTATTCAGCTCATTCTTGTGTCATGATTTTTTTTTACTATATCATTGTGTGCCGGCATTTGTTAGTTTGTGTGTTCATGAACAGGGTGACTCAAAAATAAATGGATGGATTTTAATGATTTTTTTTGGAATGTTGGTCTTGGCACAGAAGTGTTTTGATTTTGGTGTTGATTACTGCAGATCCAGGATTTTTTTAAGGATTTGTTAAAATTACAACACAGGACAGTTTCCACATTTTCACTTTTCATAACTCAGGAAGTCCTAAACTATTTTACAGCATTTTCAGGGAATGTTGGTCAAGAGAGGTCTAATTAGACCTGTGGTGATATGAATCTGGATGTGGATCCAGAAATTTTTTTAAGGACTTGTTAGAGGAGCAAGATTGCCCAATGTTGAAATGCTTTGGTGCAGGTTTATGCTCTTGGAGCACCTCAAGTATATGGTATTTTCTTAACATATATTTCATTCAAATTAATATACATATTTAAATTGTTATATAATTTCTGGCCAACTCATTATGATTAAACTTTTATTATCAACTCTTATTATTACCTAACTATCTCTCTCTCTCTCTCTCTCTTTCTCTTTCTCTATTGTCAGGAAATGTATATATTGTACGTTTTTTTTATGTATTTGAAACATCTTTTTCTCGCTGTATTCTTATTCTCTGTATAATCATTGCTTAGCTGACTGTATTTTTTCTCACACATAGACACACACACACACATGACCTTGCGCAGCCCCACTCCTTGTATCTTTGTTATGTCTGCAACTTTGAGACCAGCTCCAACCGGTGCAGAGATGAGGAGCCTGTGCGAAGGCCACTCCACCTCACATGTTACATACACACACACCCTAATAAAAGAAAGATGATATTGTATATCTTCAGTTCAACACCTCAGACTGTTTGACACTCTGTATGTTGCAACTCCTTGCTTGCAAGTAAAATTTGCCTTGATTGCATCCAGCTGCTTCTCGTCATCTTTAATCTGAATTATGTTAGGTGTGGTATGAACTGGTTTCTGAGCAATCTTAGGACTGTAAGGGGAAAAAATCCTGACATCTATCTATCTATCTATCTATCTATCTATCTATCTATCTATCTATCTATCTATCTATCTATCTATCTATCTATCTATCTATCTATCTATCTATCTATCTATCTATCTATTTTCTGTGCCTCAGTACATGATAAGGTGTGCCTTGGACATATGTGCAACCATATGTAATGAATTATTTGAATGGGTTTTGTTTTTAATTTACAGAAACTGTAAGTGTTGGATAGTTTTTGTTTTAATGTTTGATTCTCTAGATGAAAATAAATACATTAAACAGACTGATTCAGAAACTATAACTCACTTTACAGAGGCCATTTTGCATGAAAATGAATTTGATGTGCCCTGACATTTTGAGATTTTTAGCTGTGCTTTGGGCAAAAACAGTTTAAAAAAACACCAGTCTGAATAATGTTAAAAACACACTTAGGACTTGGTCTGTAATTTCAAAGAGGACACATTTGCCTCATAACATGACAAAATCCTTATATGCTCAAAGATGCAGTCTAAAGTTAACATTTTGGGCAGAATTCATCATGTAAGATTTTGTTTAAAAAATTTTCTTTAGGAGAATTGATTGTTCATGAATGTGTTTTTCTGAGCTAAGATAAAAACAACAGAGACAAAGTAAGGAGTGAAAGCAAGAATGTTCCTTATCATGAATAAATCAAATGTTTTGTTTCCTGCATGCGTCAAGGCCTCGTGTCTTTGGATGAACAATGGTGTAAGCATCCTCTTGTTTAGTTCTTTAATAAATTATAACATTTGCTGTTGTCTGAAGCTCTCTTGCAACCCCCTTACACAAATGAAAATGCACTTTTTTTACAGAGACATATCTCCATGGTGTGTCCATGTGTATGAGAGGGTGTTGTTATAACATGGGGACATTATAACATTAATGCTGATACTTGGCTGCTTTTAATATATGTCGCTCAGCACCATAAATATGCTTTAATGCCACGGTCTAATTTTTTTAATCATATTTACAGACATTTTATGAAGTTTGTTAAAGAAGCTTGTGACAGCTCTGAAGGCTCCTGTCGCCACACAACGTCTATTTACATCTGAATATGGGAGCAGGACCATTATGAATGTCCTGAAATCAGATTTATCCGGTAAAAATACCCTCAATCCAAATCATTAAAAAATGGCAACAAGCTGTGTGGATTTTTTTTTTCACACAAAAAATAGCAGAAATATGGCATGTGAGAAATGTGCAAGGTGGCCGTCTTACAGAAGGTGTAGAGGTGGGATAAATTTAATTACAGCTTCAAATATTCATTTGGCAAATATATCAAGGTTGGAAACACAGGCCCAGAAATGGCAAGCCAGCCTGGCAGGCGCTCACAATAGCGGATGGCAAATGACAGTAATCCATGAAAAGAGACCAGACATTTATAGAATTTATAGAGAAGGACTCGCCATCCAGATCTCTGATGTTTGTGGGATTTGCTCATTGGCATGTTCAACGCAGGGAAATATATAAAATAAACTCAACCTGTTTTTCTCCTCACTGCTTTAGTTGCTAAATTGATTTGGGTTAATTATTGAGCCTCATGTAAGATACATTTTGCAGCAACTTGCCTGACTTTTTCTTTCTTGATCATGATGAATAAATGTATAAATTCATGGTGTTTGAACGGCTGCTCTTTTGAGGTGTTTGCAGAGATAATTTGACGTAAATGTACAGAAAAAAACAGCATTTAAATGAGTTTTTTTTCTTCGCAAAAGGGTTTCAAGAAACGGTTGGTAATTACAGTTAAGACAGAGAGGAGCCATCTTGTCTGTGTCTCTTTTGTTCTCAGGCCTCAGATGGTCACTTGACACGCTTGCCGTAGCAGGAAACGCAACACGTGAGCCCGGCTGCTCTCTGATCTTAACACGTTCACCGTCTCGTCTCCAGCTGTGCAGCAATTGTAGCGGCAGCACCAGCGAAGCACCGAGCACAGGTGAAGGCACGCCGAGGCACTTCCTCTTCCTGTGACAGCGAGTGAAGGTGCCCTACTTTGCATCTGTTATCGCGCTCTGCCCCGCGTAGGGTTGATTTAATCAGTGTGTTCAGTGGGAGGTTGGAGGGGGGGGTGGCTGCTTCACCTCTCCCTAGTCTGGAACAAGAGGAGAGCAATGGGGGCGGTAAGTGGTTCTCCGAAGACCACACAGTCACAGAGAGTCCCGGCGCCGGTGCCAAACAGCTCCCCGACACCTTCCCCACCTCCCACTGACAACCAGATTAGGGCAGAGCAAACCTCACCCACCTTGTTTCCACCTCCAGGGGGCTCCCTCTGCGTCTTCCCCCGGGCTGAAGTCACTGTGTGGAGGAGAAGGTCGGCCATCAGCTCGGTGCTGGTCTGGATAAGATCTACAACAAAAGTGAACACAAACAGTTAAGACAGATGTGGAAACTCAAACTGACCTACATTAAAAAAACCACAAGCCATCTTTCCTGTTTACATCTTTCTTATTTTATATAATTGGCACAGTGACTGTAGAGTGAAGCTTTGTGAGGCAAGGTCATTGTTTTCTACCACAACTCATGAAAATGGACTTTTGTAAACAGAAATAAACAAAAAATGACCTGAAAATGTGTTTACAAGTAAATAAAATCATAGATGTAAGGTTGTTGATGTTATTTTTTGTTGCACAGCAGCAGTTTGTTTTCCTAAGATCTGATGATTTGCCAGTATTTGTCGGTCTGTCTTTGTTGGCAAGATTAGTCGATCCATTTAATAATGGATTTTGGTGACATTTTTAGTGAATGTTGATCATGGCAGAAGGAAGAAGTAACTAGACATTAGGAGAGATCTGAATGCAGATGCCAATCTAGTAATTTCTTCAATAAATAGACACTTTATATCAGATCAAAAGATCCATATCATCAAAATATAAGTATAAATATTGATGGTTAAACAAAATGAATGAAATACAAAGAGACTTTTACTCCAATGTTTCCAGCAACAAAAAAATATCTAGTAGCACGTAATGAGGGTTGAGTGACTGACATCAAAGTTATATTTTCTGTAACAGTTAATTGGCACATAAATCAGTAAATTACATTTATAAGCACAGCATGAAAAGTAGGGACATAAGAATTAATTGTAGAAATATTCTGAAGGCATCATTGTGTGCCACTTGCAACTTTTTCATTCTAGCCTTACTATAGTTTCTATAATTTGTTTACATTTTGAAATGGAACAATTTTCCACATTTCGCATATAACTCAATCACTTCAGAATGAAATTTTATGAAATTTTCAGGGAATGTTGGTGACATCACACAAAATAAATTAGTAGATTTTGGACATTATCCTAGTCAGACATGGATCTAGGAATTCATAACGTTTCTTAAAAGTGTGAGAAAATGCAGTTTTCCACATTTTAACAATAGCTTAATAAGTTCATAACAGATTTTGATGACATTTTCAGGAAATATTGATAATGACAAAGCAAAAATTCAATTTTGGTGGTAATCAGAATCAGGATTTTTTATGGATTTGTTAACACTGGAACATTTCGTGAGTAATACAAGAAATTTGAAACAGATTTTATGACATTTTTGAGAATATTTTTATCATGGCCTAATGATTAATTTACTACATTTTGGTGGTGATCCAAATCTGATTGTGGATCTTGTAACTGTTTTTACATGACTGTTATTATTATTTGCATTTCACCTGGGCAGTTTTTCAACTAAATGATCGATTAAGTTTTTTTCCCAACTCACATCCCCAGCACGACTTTGCTGGTTGGCTGCTCAACTTGTTCAAGGTTTTCTAATGCTTTACAAAAGTTTTTTTTCAGGCCACTGCATCTGTTTCAAATTGTGTCAAAGTGCTGCACTTACTGGAATTAAAATAGGAATTAAAGACACCAAGTAACCCTGTTTGAGGTCTAATTATTAAAAATGTATTGTTGCTTTAATTTGAAAGTTGCAAGGAGTTTCTTTTATTGTTTTTTACAGAACAGTTTAAGAGAAACAGGACCATTTAGAGTTGCTGAAGAGTTTATCTGGCGACTGTAGGTGGAGGCAGGCTAACGTTACCCATTGTCTCCCAGTGTTTCAGCTAAGCTAATTAGCAGTGGGCAAGAATGCGCAATCAAAAGTAGTGTGTCTATCTACTTGTCAAGGACTAAAGAGTGAGGTAAGACACGAAAACAAACAAAAAAGTTTGTGTACCTCTTTAAGTTACTCTTATGACAAAGAAAGTAGTAGAAAGTCAAAAAGAAAGGTCGACCTTATACTCTCCTAAACTTGACGGAAATTTTCCCTTGTGCCTTGAATAAATCGCACCAAAGTTGCAACAGCAGCATCGCCACGTCATAAAAGCATTCGTTCTTCAACCGTCCTTGGTAATTGGATTTTTGTTGGAGCTAACAACATGAAGTCCTTGTGTAGATTTAGTTGCCAGATCAGAAAACACCCTCGTGTTGCTGTTCGAGGCATGGATAGACAATGTACTTTTAATTACAGAGACTTGTTGGTTTGCATCCTTGCTCAGCAACACCTACAAATGCCAGAACATCATCAACAAGGAAACAAATTTAGAGAAAGATGCAAGACTGTTTGAGCGGACGGACTGATTGACAGGTGCATCAATGAACACGGAAGGAATGCAGAAACAAAATGAGGGTCTCACAAAATGAACGAAGACTTCGTCAGGACTGCAGGTGGAACTTTCTTTCCTACTTTGTTGTCAACTCTGCAAACAGCAAGAGCAGTAGGTGTAGAAAAAACATGAAGCAACCCTCCGAAAGGCCTTTGACTCTCCTGATGGATGAAACGGTCCATGTGGAGGTATGGGAGATGCTGGGAGCAGGACGGGTGGGGTAGAGGAGGTGGTGGCGGTGGTGGGGTACTAATCGGGAGGGATGGATGGATGTAGGAGGAGGAGGAGGTGGAAAGGAGGGAGGGGAGGGTTTGATAAAGCCTGATCTGTGCCACAGGGCATTTATGGCTGTTGGGGAGGCAGGGGGACGGGGATAGGGGGGAAACGGGTGGGAGGAGGCATTGTCTGCTGTGTCCGCGCGTTTATAGGATTGAGCTCAAGTTTCCTTTGTGTTTCCATTTTGTTGAGGGATTATGTTCTTTGAGAGAGTTGTGCGAGCAGGCAGGCACACAGAGTGGAGGCGGAGAGAGAGAGAGGATGGGTGAGGAGAGGGGGGAGAGGAGGGGAGGAGGATGTCTTTGTTCAGAGCGTTGATCATGAACAAGACAGATAGCAGAGGGTGTGTGTCTGCACGGGCGTGAGCGTATCTGTGTGTGCGTAAGCCGGGGAGAGCGAGAGCAGGCAAAGCAAGATGTCAGGACATGTAACCAGCCATGTAACAATTTAAAATCAATTTGCCTCCCAAGAAGGAATTGCTCTGCGAGACGTTTTCCCCCTCCGAGCGTTTACAGGACTTTCACTCTATCCAAATAGATATCAATTACATAATCGCTTTTCTTCTCTCCACGCGGACGCCGGCTGCAAAGTTTGTCACACGGAGCGGCAGAGTAATTGTCCCCGGCGCGTAGTGTTTTGTGATTGCTCGTGACATTTGCGGTGTCATCGATCAAAACCGAGTAAAGTGGTAATGAAGACGCAGGAAGACTGAATCAAGGGCAGGAAGGTGGAGGTGTTTGGTTGTGGGACGTGCAGTTGTCAGGTGAAGCAACAGTTTTAATCAGTCTGAGTAGTCCAAAACTGCATTTAAAACGTTTTTCTCATATTGACTGGTAGAGGATGGATTAAAATTAGTGTCTCAGTTCATAGAAAAGGGTTTGCAAACATTTTTCAACTCAAATTCAAGCATTTTTAAGTACTTTAAAGCTACATTTAAAGCTTTTACAGCACTTTTTATTACACATTTATACGATATAATAAAGGAAACTGATAATTTTGGTATCTGCAACCACCAAATGTGTGCACTTTTACATTTATCTGGTGTTCTGATATTGCATTATAGCCTAATATATCCATATCTCACTTATTGTAATATTGTATGGGGCAACACTTATTGAACGTATCCACATAAAATTGTACTTTTGCAGAAATGTTTTGTCAGATCAGCAACTTTTCTAGATTCAGTCATGTGTCATCTGTTTAACACATTAGCCATACCTGATATTAATACTCTCCAAATGTGTACTTTTATTTTATATAAGTCAAATACATGAGTCCAGAATTGTCAGAAATCTTTAACCCTTAAGGGCCAAGACGATAGATTATAGCCAGAAAATTCTAATTTTTTGGAGCTCAAATGTTTGTTTCGCTTTCTGCTAAAATCCATAAAAATCAAAATGTCCATAAAATTCAACATATAGATTTTTCGTATTTCATTTGATACATTAGGTGTTTTTGGCAACTGATAATCCATATGAGGACATTTTTATCATTTGTCTGATTGAATTCAGATGTTTTGTTTTGTAATTTGTTGATCATATTGAGTAGAAAGAGGTATTATAAAAGTAGGTATCAAATATGATACAATTGGCTTTATAGGGTTAAAATGTTCTTTATTCCAAACTCTCAACTGAACTTTAATTGAACAAGACAGACTAATAGCCTGTACCTACCACTGTATCATACATCTTGACATCAGTTCAAGTTCAATAAATTACAAATGTGTTCAATTATGGAACAAATATTTTAATTCACTGACAGAGTCTCTGTCACAGTCCAGAAATAGATTGAGGTTAAAATGTTTCGATCTCAAAGACTTTTTGGACATGATGATCTGTGCAACAATCATATTTCAGTTTTGCTTGACAAAATACAATTATATATACCACTTTGTTTTGTTTAGCAGTGTAGATGGATGGATGGATGGATGGATGGATGGATACATTTCATTTTGATCTTTGTTACTCTTGTACTAGGTTAGATTGGATTAGATAGAACTTCATTAATCCCGTTTATGTTAATAAAGTTTAGACTTAAATGAATTATTATTTGTAAGATATAATAAACTTATCTGATTATGATTTGCTTTTGTGATTTGATCAGAAAAGACTATGATCGTTCAAATAAAAAAGCTTAATTTGGCGTAAATTCTGTGTCAGGATTAAACTGTGACAGTTTTTCTTTGCGGCAATAAGAATAAAACCAATGCAGTCTTATTATGAACCAGAATAAACTAACAGAAGTATCTGTTGTTGAGCCCAACTTCTGCCGTCACATGTGTCCTGGGGTAGGACACTTGACCACAAGCTCCTCCCACTGCTGCATCATGTAAATGGTGATGAAAGGCTGTGGATGTGTCAGGAAAAACCGATCAACACTCTACATAAAATCTTCCACTCTCTGTGAGTTAATGTGGGAGGAAATGAGAGTGAAAGAGTAGTTGTGACCTGTGATGTAAAGCTGCTTTAAGTATAAACTCAAGTCCATTTACCATTTACCAAACTAAAATTGCTGTAGATGGATAACAAATAACAGGAAGCACAAATACATGACGGAATAACCTGCAATAGTGATAAATTAATAAGCAAATACTTTATACCCTACTAAATACCCACACTGCCAGTCCTGCTACTGTCCACTGACCTGTTTAGAAACAAAGGGGTGATAGTTTGGCGAAGTGGTAACCAACCTAAGCAAGACTGATAAACATGTTTATGGCGATAAGAGTTTGAATTTAGCCTGATGGCCTGATGGCTTGGTATATTCCTCTACTCTCTTCTGCCCCGAATCCACTGAATCTTTCTCTCCTCTCAATAAAAGCCTTAAAAGCCCTCCAAAATCTTAAAGATGCTTGAAACGATCTTGTTCTTTTGAAGCCTCTCCTGTAAATATAAACTCAGGCCAAATATATGAGCAGCTGTTACTCACATAACGCAGCACAGAAATGCAAAACATTGGTGTTAATTGTTTGAAAAGTGACACAAGTACCATCAAGCTGCCTCTTAACATGACTATTAACTGCTTTTGGAAACAAGAAAGAGCAAAAACGGGTTACTACCATAAAGTCCCATGTCCTGGTGTATTTGACTGTTTACATAAGTGATTATCAACAGGCAGACTGGGGACACCCTAAGAAAATCATCAGATTCAGGAAATGTGAGGGGGACATATGTCATGCTTTTAAAGGGATATGCTTACTTTTTTATTCTTTTTGTGTCTGCACTCACTCCCAAATCAATGACAAGCAGAAAGACACGATTCTTTCAACTATGCGTCCAGTGACAAGGCAGAGAAGCTAGCTCACTGCTAGTTAGCTTAGCTCAAGCACTGGGAGTCAGTGGGTAGTGTTAGCCTGCCTCTGCCTACAGTCATCAGATGAACTCTTCCGCAACTAAACCATCCTGTATGCTTGTTGTGTCTTGTTTTTTAACCATGTTACGTTACGTTATCTTCTGCTATCATCACATTTTCTTCTTCTACTCGTAAACAGAGGATTTGTTTTGTTGACCAACTTCCACGGTTGTTTGTGCAAGACACTTGACCTTCGCGAATGAGCCGAGTCTATTGAACAGTCCTTTTAGTGAACAGTGAGAACCGATTGGCTGTTTTGAGTGAGCATCCTTTTGCAAGCCATTCTTACGTTTGCAGGCAATATGCACTAAGAATGACTTGAAAATATTGGAGTTTTATATATATACATCTGATATTTCCAAATTTATTCTGTCCCGTTTCGTTTTTGATACTGATATATATATATACATGACTGATAGTAGGTCTTCTTAAATTACACCTGTGTCAAACATTAAATATACTTATCCGGGGTGCTGGTTTGGCGGAGTGGTTAGCAACCAGGCACCCCATGTACTTGCTTCTGCTGGTCCAGGTTCGAATCATGCTTGCGACCAGTTTGCAGAGTGTCTTCCCCTACTCTCTTGCCCCCTTTCACAAGCCTATTCACTGTCTCTCTCCTATCAATAAAGGCACAAAATGTCCAAATAATACAATAAAAAAATATATATATACATATATATACTTATCCACTGACAGAAAACCTGCTCTTTTTTGGGAGATTATACTCTCAATTTTAGAATAGTATCTATAATTCTCTGCCTTCTTCATGCAAATTTACATGGCTAAAATATTAAATGAAGTTATTGTCAAAACCATTATATAGCCTTTGAAGCTGATACTGATACCATACCTACAATATTGTGCATCCCTAGAAGTTGTGTTTCATTGCAACCATAAATTTTCAATCCTGTGGCATTTTGTATCTCTCAATCTAACAATTTAGAAATCTTTATCATTAGAGAAACTATTATGCTGTGGTCACAAACATTTTCAAGCACTATTAAACTTTTATTAACAACCTTATTAAATTTCAAGCAGGTTCAAGTTTTTTAAACCTTGATTATAAATTCAAAGAAGAAAAAGTAACTGGAAGTTTTTTTGCTGTGGATAATCTAAGCCTGGAACTTCTCCCACTCCTCTCATTTAAGAAATAAAACAACATCCCAGCGTCTTTACCTTGTTCTGGCCCCACTGGGTAACCACGCACCCATTGTGTTTTTCTGCACTTGTTAAAACACCACATGGTGCATTTGCATAGGATAACCAACATATAGCAAATCATTTGCATGCCTGAAAGTGCACTTGAGTAACCGTAATTACACGTGACACCAATTACTCTGTTACTTTGTATTAAATTATAATGGAAAATTCCACTAGAGAATTGGAGCCTAATTGCATCTTAATTTGCATAATTTTGCATATTAATCACATCTCAGATGAATAATAAATTTACGCAGATTTTTTAATTTATGCGCAGATACAAAAACAAGTTGAAAAATAATTTGAGAGAGGAAAAAAATCAGGAACTATTACTAAGAGCATTTGTGCTAATTTCTCTCATTAAGCTTCACTAAAGTCAAAGATATCTGTACTTTTGATCAACAAGCACCACATTTTGAAACTGAGAGTTGGTAAATCCTTCAGCAGAGAGGAAGAGAAAAACAATTAAAAAAACTGAAATTATAGAAATATCCATGCACTAATTTCCCATAAAACTTTCTGCCTCGTTTTAAAGCTCATTTTCTATTGCATGGACGCCAAATGAATCCACAATGATAATTCAAATCACTTTCTGCATTTCCCTTTTTTTTCTGGTCGACACCTGTGCCTGCTATTGTGTGTGGCTCCTTGCCAGCAGACACACAATCCAATACCTGTAGCCCAGATTAAATTCATATTTACAAAAACAACATTTTTCCAGGTTTAACATGCCGTCCTTTCCAGCGGAAAGTTGACCAAGTTATTCTATAAACCTGATAATAGAGGCAGACAAATAGGAAGAGTAAAATCTGTTCTTTTTAGACCATAAAGGCTCGATTTTGGATGCAAATTTGATGGATGATTTTCAAAAATTGTTCTGTACTATGGTGTGTTCCTGCATATTTTTCCAACATGAAGTGGGTCTGAATCGTAAATGTAGTTTTAAAGAGAATCTTTGTTCTATATATTGAATAAAGAAAACAGAACTGCTGTCCAATTGCTTCATAATTATCTGCTCATAAGTCCCTGTGTGACGCTTTTAATTATTCTTTACAGTATGCATTAAATTTGGATTTTGGACATCTTGGACAGTTATTATTATTATTTCATGCAATCTTTCATTCATCAACAGTCCCTGTTATGCTCCTTAAATTGACCAGGTCAGATTTTTCAGACCTTTTCTGCTCAAGACACACCAACGACCGAGCAGAAATGTCAATGCACACAATATTCAAACCCTTTGACAGCAGCCAGTGTGCAGTTGTTTTATTCTTCTTTATTTTCATCCACTTAACTAACAAAATGTTTAGAAATGTAAAACTAATTACAAAATGTTAAAGACTAGATATACTAGAGTTTTTTTTTTACCCAAAACACTTTGTTCTTCCTCTACATTTGAACATCTCGGTCATTTTTCCTACCTTTTTTCTTACTTTAAACATATCATTTTGTAAACTTACCGTAAAATACCAAATAGTAGCCGGGGCATTTATTTGCTTCAATTACTGAGCAGACCAGGCGTTTAATTCCTTTTGCACAAAAATTTTACTTAGCAAAAAGTGAAAAAATGTGGTAAATATAATATGAATACCAGTATGAATAACACCTGTACATTTTCAAGGCAAGATTATAGTATCATTGTTACACTCTTGTCTTCTTCTTTCAGCTCAGCACTCTCTCAACACTCTTAATACTGATCAGGAATGACTGCTATTTAAGTTAAGGTTGTACTTTTTTTTTTTTTTTGCTGCACCAGGGACTTGGAGATAAGCAGCAACGTACCGCTAACTGACGTGATCGGCCTCCTGGCGTTAGTTAAGGACAATTTTCAAAGCCCGAGTATGTAAGATTCTGTCTTTCTGCTCTCTAGTGCCCTCTGTGGACGTTGAGTGTAACTGCACTGTCATGAAACAGAGCGTCTCACACCAACATACATTTGTTGACATACAGAGGGAGGAGAATGTGAATAAATTACACCAGGTGTTTATTTGGAACGGGCGTCTATTTGTCAAAATGTACCGCTACACCCGGCATTTATTTGGAACCGGGAGTTTATTTGGAACCGGGCTTTTATTTGGTATTTTACGGTACATGAGCTTGTTACTTTAGAGAATCAACTTTCACACTGCCTGTTTCAAAACAGATTTGACATATTTTTAGCTGAAATGAATTCAAGTTATCGTAATTTTTTTTCAATGTTGACAGTCCAAAGTTGTGACATTCTGGTTCAATCTGATGCTCAATACTGATTCACTTGGAGCTTGATCATCCTTAAGCATTGAAAAGCTCTTTTTTCAACTTTATTTTGGGTTTTAAACACAACGTCTGTCTAAGTTTCTTTCAAATTGCTTAATCAATAAAACAGCTATGACTCTGTAGGTGTTTTGTAAGTGACAAATTTTCATTTATTTTTATTACAGAAATTAAAGCGTGGAATTCCCTTGTCTTTTGAGACACCCTGGGCTTGAGGATGACAGGAGTAACGATAAAATACTCAACCCAGAGATAAGAAACAGGAACTAAGTACAAGCAAACTTGAGATTTTTAGCAAAACAAAGAAAACTGGTACAACCCAAATCAAACGTAAATCATAAAAAAGAGAAGCCAATCTCAAAATAGAATCTAAGAAAATAAGAAACACTCTGGAAAACGTCCTTCGTCCAAGAAAGAAGGAAAATCAACTTTAAATTGATCATTTATTCGGGGGGATTTCAGTGAATAGTATATAATGAAGAGCTTAGCGGCTGCTTGTTGAGGCGCTCGTGCTGCATGTCTCCCTGTGCATGTGTGAGTTTTCTCTGTGTACTTCTGTTTCCTTCCAAAGACCAAAAACCTGCTCATTAGGTCAAATGGTGGCTCTGAATTACCATAAAGGTGTGAGTGAGTGGGTTAATAATTGTCTGTCTGTCTGTATATGTCAGCTCTGTGATTGGCTGGTGATCAGCCCGGGTTGTACCTTGCCCCTTGCCCGATGTCAGATGGTGTAGGG
Organism: Scarus forsteni; assembly: GCA_036419115.1. Classification (NCBI taxonomy): domain Eukaryota; kingdom Metazoa; phylum Chordata; class Actinopteri; order Labriformes; family Labridae; genus Scarus; species Scarus forsteni. The sequence continues at coordinate 6,517,018 of JAZDUH010000508.1, forward strand.
TCAAGTCCCAACGACCTCCTGTGGTATAAATGGACTGTAAAATAGAAATATTTCTACCATGAAAACAGATGTTGAGATAAAAACTATGAACCATGAATACTTGCTGATTTTAAAACACGCACCTCGCACTTTCATTGAACGTAGATGCTTTTGACATCATAATTTTGAACATTTAAGAACGGGCAATTCAAGAAGCATTATTATAAAACAGAAACATCTTAGAATAGTGATTGTAATATTTATGGAAAAAGAAAAAAGGGTTCTACAGGTCGTGTCTCAGTTTCCATAATTGTTAAATACAGTAATTGCAATGTCATGTAAAATTTAGTTGATCACCCAGCTCAAGTAAATATTATATATCTGTACATCATAATGTTATTTCTGTGGAAAAAGTACAAAATGTTTATAAAAATACAAAAGATTTGCAGAGCTTTCCTCTAAAACATATTAATTTGTTCATTTTTACTGTTATAAAAGACTATTTAAATGATAATACATGTTGAACTGAATTTTAATCTTAAGACGTCTTAATGTCATTGGACCTTATCATCTATTAACAATCTCTCTTTTCTTCTGTAGATACTATAACATGTGCATTAAGAGCTATGATCAACTCAACATTTCTATCATTTATAATCTGAGAATTTTGAAGTTTTGTGCACAACACAAAAATTCATCCTGACCGATTTTAACACCAAAATGAAGTAAGGCACTTCAGGACTATTGCAGTTTTTTCTGTCAAAATTTAAGATACTCATCTTCTGTATGATAGAAAATATACATGATATTCACATTATTAAAGGGAATCCTATCAATGCTTGAAAAAAAGGTTAAATTTACAGTCTTTTACATTCATTTCTATCCATTCATACTTCTATAAAAACTTTTAGCTTCATTATTGTTTGTGGTAAATTGGAATTTTGCTTATCTTTGTCAGGTTATAATATAATGCAGACTTGTTGAATCTGTTATACTCTATCATTTAAATTACAACATTACGACAAAGAAATATTTATCACCAAGAATTTCAACACTCAAAACAAGTTTGGCAAAGCAAATATCTGGTACTTAAGGATTTGTGTGTTCCTACATGTTTCATTTGTACTTTTTGACCCTCAAAATTAAGGAACAAATCCCCTATATGTTAAAATATGTACATTATCTTGTAAGTTATTAACAAAAGATGATAAAAATTACAATATCTTGTATCCACTCTTACTCACTTGTTCATGTTTACCTTTATAAAAGGCTCTTGGTTTTAAAACTGTACCTGCTGAACTATATATATATATTTTTTTCATGTTTTAATATTGTGCAGTCATTTAATAGTTAACGCTCATACTAAAACTCACGCTTAAACTTTGTGATGCATTCATTTATTTATTTGGGGACATTACAACAAAACTGTGTTACAGAAATATTCATCACCAAGAAATATAACATTAAAGGAAGGTCAGCTAGGTAAAGCAAATATTATTTGAAATATGATAAATATGATTGTTGAATGTGTTTCTTTAAGTGTTAAACCCTTAAAACAAGGTAAAACAATGATGGTCCTTCATGTGCAGGTAATATATAATATAAATTTGCTGTTTTAGACTCTTTTTTGGGGAGCTGAAGCCCCCATAATTCCAACTCAACCCACATTAAATTATAATGAAGCATTTTTAAGTGCTCCTCGATTAATTATAAAAAGAGTTCTTCGTTTGTTTTTTTAACAAGCAGAACTGTCATGATAGTTTGATGTGTATAATTATATTTTACTGTCCTTTATTTGCTAATATTCTGTCTTTAATGCTGTTCATGTCAATATAATGTTAATATCATATTTGTTTTTAACTCTGTAAAGCACTATGAAATGCTTTATGTGTGAATGGTGCTCACTAAATGAATTTGACTTGCCTTACACGTAAATGAAGAAAAAGAGTTTTGTAAATAAAAATGTTGGTTGCTTACAATATGATATACATTTTAAGCCATCTAACTTAATGAGAATATCATTTAAGTTTTGTAAAAAAGGACTAATCTGATTAACATAAGACATGGTTGAAGGGCACAGTGTCCTGTATTCAAAAGCCGATAAAATGGTCAAATATAAAAGGTTTTTAAATATGTCTCAACAATAAGATGAATTATGCTAATTAACGAACCGTCAAGTCAAACACTGTCAATAAGAAGCGCATTCCACAAACCATGTTCCGGTAAAAACTCATGTTACTCTTAATGTTGCTGATAAATGTCTCCAAGGGAAATATCTGTTGCTCATCGAATGTTGCTTAAAGGAAACACAAACAGGAAAGTCAGATTTTGTTTCACTTTCTTTAAGAGGTGATCCCCCTTAGAGTCACATCCTAAAATCTCCCCTGATATGATATTTAGAGAGGAGCTTATATTGTTTCAATAAACACAAAAATTAATCAGAGCTTCTTTTTAATTCACTCTTATTTGCTTGTTCATTTTTCCTTTATAAAATACTCTTGTTTTTAGTATATGGTGGATGATAAGTTGTATTTTTTTGGACATTTTTGACATGTAAATATGAAAAATTACCAGCATGCCATGCAACATGGTGGATTGCAAATGACTGGAAATATTAATGAAGGTAATATTAACACTGACAAGAAATTAAAGAAGGGAGGTATTGTGTTATATTGTTACAAGCAGGTTAAATTCAAATAGGTGTTACTCTGTAAAGTTCAAATCTTATTAATGCTGTTAATGTCAGGTTTATTCCTCTCTGAACCGAATCATTATGTGAAGGTTTATCTGATATTTTTGCAGAAGAGTCTAAGCAAATATTTCCTTTTAAAGATCTAAAAATGAGTGTTAAAGACGACCTAAATGAAAGATAACAGAGAAAAGCAGATCTGATGTCTTATTGATCGAGCTGTCTCGTCCGTTTCGATCAAACCCACTCAGTATTTAACCTGTGACTCCTGCAGTGACCTGCCTCAAACGCTCTCTGGAGGTTTGCTCAACAGCCCCCGACGTCTTCATCGCCGTCAAAGGGTGTCGATGCGCTGCCGGTTCAGCCGTGGACAACAGTGCCTTTCAGTGGTCACAGAGGAAAAAGAGACGATTCAGCTCTGAATCACAATCAGTGAGAGGCTGTGGACACTTAGAGCTGAAATATTCACATGCACAGTGTGAGAAAAGGGGATTTACCAAAACAATAAAACATCATAATGATACAATTTTGCTTTCTAATGTGGTATTTTATCATTAATTATATTTAACTGCTGTGATTAATGTTGCCCTCTTTCTGCCTTCCTTCATTTTTTTAGCAATTTTTCATCTCTGACTTCAAAAGATCCCTCAACAATGAACGACTTTTATTTAGTGGGGAAAATACTTATTCCCTAAAATTTAATTTAAGCTTAATTGGATTTATTTGAACAGTTTTACCCAAATGAAGTCACATTTGGGGATATTTTTCCTCACTGGTGGAATGTGAACTCTCCGTCTGACTGCTGGAATATCCTGAATTAAAAGAAAAAATAAGAATTGACTTTTACGATGCGGGGTCAAAAAGGTAAGAGACCTCTGTTGTTGTAGAAACAACAGTTTCATTTTTATCTTTTTAATGGAAATTTGATCTGTAATTGAGGTGCTTAGTCTTGTACACAGATTCATATTTCAGCAGTTAGTCCACTAAACGAATATGATAAAAAAAACTTGAATTCTATCTTGTTTCTTTTGATCATTTCTTCCTTTTTCTTTAGAAGAAAAAAAAATCTAATTTCTTGCTGTTCGTAGGGCTGTTGTGCACCAAATTGTGCTGTTTGTTCATCCTAATTCAGGCATGCCTATACTGGTTCTGTAGATATTTTTATTATTCAACAGTTTTGCCGAAAACATTTTTTTCAGGGTTAAGATTTGATCCATTTCTCCTTTAGTTTGTTTTTTTTACCCTGTGGGAAAATTCAGGTGTGGCAGGAATAGCAGACATTTGGTAATAAAATCCAACATCAACACTGACAAAGAGTTAAAAATAAATAAATAAATAAAAACACACTGGCATCACTAAATTGACAAAAAATCCACTCACACAGAAGAGCAAAAGGGAAAAGAATCTTGCAGTATTGTGACTTTCTGTTTAAGAAGCTCATTTAAAACAAGTCAAACAACACCTAATAAAACATTAAATTGCAGACATTCCCTCTGTTTTATTTCTTTATATTGTTTAATGTGTGCAGGGTTGGCTTGGGCCGTGGTGGTCGAGCCCACAGTGACATCATGTGTCATTTGGCCCCATAATTACTGATAGAACTCTGTCGCTAACAGGCGGTGTTTTCATAAAAGAATTATTATTATAATCATAATTTTCCTGAGGGAGTCTTCCCAAAGGGATTAATAAAGTGCAATCTAATCTAATCTTGTCTTAAAACTGTTACAGCATGTGAATGGTCATCAGCTGCTGCTGGTTGATCTGTTTTTGGGGACTGCAGTCCTTAAATTATGTAGTTTGTGAGTTATTTATAAAACAATGTTTACATTTAAAAAGTGGAAATAATAATTATATTTTAAATATGATGCAACAGAATGTGCAGAAGTGTGCTCTTAAATCAGTCAGTCTTAATTTGTATAGCACCAGTTCATGTCAAGTGTTACCTCTAGGCACTTTACAACAGAGCAGGCTGAAGCCATACTCTTTATTTCATATGTATACATATATGTATGTACAAACATATTCATATACACATATGTTTGTATACACATACATACATCTAGAGATGTATCCATCCAGGCAGAGACAAAAGGACTAAAAAAAAGAATTTATGATAAAGACAAACCCATGGACGCCCAGATTATAAATCTGTCCCCATCACATTTATCTCTGCTGAATATTGAATCAATCAATCTTTGTTTATATAGCACCATATTTGTCTTTGTTGAATATAAATGTATTTAAGGTTACTCCACTGAGGTGTGGCATCTCATTTTCAAGAGGGACTTCATGTCTAAATGATAGTATGGATGTATAATCAATACAGCCACTGATAGACAGATCAATCTAATAACATTAATATCTATCATGAATATAATCCAGAAAGGAATGATGATTAATATAGCTGCATCTAGCTGAACCACCATCAAAATGGGTTTGAATGGCCTAAAAACATAAATTTATATTAAAGGTGCTATGAAGAGAATCTATTTCCGGCGACATAAAGACTCTGCTACCCATGAGCACGTGCAGCGACTGTTTTAAAGACTTGACCCAAGCCAAAGCGTGTGTTTGTTGTGATGCTAATGAATGTAGCTCGGACCTTCCTCAGAACTCTGCATTTCTTTACAACTTCTTTTTTCAACAACTTACAGGACACAAAGCGACGAGGTAATGTATCTCTTTCTAGTTATGTAGTGGTAGTTTTTGATGTGTGACAACAAGCAATTTTTGGAAAACTTAGAATCGTAGTTTTGTAGACGGCTATATATCGCTACTTACAGCTCAGTGCTCTAGGACGTGTAATATAAATAATAAAATAATATAGATTTGCTCTAGTTTTAATTGTCTTGTTCCCGAAGTTGAGTATCCAGGCCAGTCCAGCCCTGTCCGACCCGACCGCAAAGCCAAGGAATAGCATTTTTAGATAACCTATTTTAATGCTATAAAACTCATCTTAAAGTGTATATCTCAATCATGCATATATCTAAAAGTGAGACTTTTTTGTAACTACTTTGAAACTCCTTATAGCATCTTTAACTGATATCTTTTTTTTTCATGTTAAATACACTCACGTGGATTGAAACTGCAACTTTTAGTAATTTTTAAAAGAACTCAGAGAACCCACAGAGCAATTCAAACATACTCAAGTGTTGACTCTAAATTGCTCTTAGATGTTGGTCAGTGTGTGAATGATGGTTTGTTATATGTGGCTCTGTGATTGGCTGGTCTAGGATGTACCACAACCACCTAAAGCCAGCAGGAATGAAGGGCGGTGTAGATGGCTTTACTAATAGACTCAAATATATTGGAGCAGTTTTTTACCAGGAGGATCTTAACTTTTACTCAACGACTGAAAATTAGGAGCAATATTACTGCTTCTGTTGCTCATTCACCCGTTAAAATATAAATACAAATAATAAAAAAAGGCTCTATCTTCAACCTATGACTGCTGTCCTGCCCTCCCTTTAAACTTTCATCTTTCCTCATCATTCAGTCCTTCCTGTCCTCCTCCTCGTCTATTTTGAGAAAACATCTTGATTACTGCATCGCTCTGGACTCTCCCTCTTTTTCTTTTTTTGTGGTTGTGTGTTTATCTGCAGAATCTCCATCAATTAATCCCATCCAGCGCGGACTCGTTAATATTCTGCTCCATCACACTGGCAGATGTAAAAAGCATTCTCAGCTGACACACATAATTACTATGATACATCCCGGAAAGGTTTCCGTGTCTGAGCGCAATCTCAAATAACCGAGAGCTGCGCTGCTAATTATTGATAAATAAAATTAGTTGGGGGAGAACTTCAGGTGGGCGGGGCCGCGCGCACAGGTGTGTGCTGCCTGCTGGAGCGCGTGCAGAGGAGAGAGAGAGGAAGAGGGAGAGGGAGAGAGGGACGGCGCTGACCTGTAATCACCGGGAACAGCGGGGATTTAATGATGTTTTGGTCTGATGATCAAATTTTGTGTTTCCGAACAATCATTTTGGGCACCTGCGCAGAAAAACAAAGTCTGGGCGGAAACTGCTGGCCCGTGAGAACAACTAGCGCCGTATGTGCACGTGAGCATGCATACACTTCTAATTTCCGGTTTGTTTTTTCTTAACAGGCCTACATGAGAGAAAACACTCACCGAAAGTTTCTGTTCTCGGTCCTCAGGCTGCTGCACCCGCACGAGGCAGAAAGATGGGTACGTAGCGCCCTCTACTGGAAACAGTCGATGAAGCCACAGTGGTGCTTTTAAGTGCTGCTTGTAATTTTCAGCTCTCTTAATTTAAGGAAAGAGCAATTTTATCAGCTAGATTGTTCTGTTCTCAACAAATGGGCAGATGTGTGCTTGATAATGGTAAGATACCTCTCAAATTGACACGATACAGTACTTTTTACTCATTTAGTCACCTCCTTCAATATATACCAAGGCTGGCTATCGATTCAGATTTTCTGGATCGATTCGATTCGATATTGCAAGGTCTCAAATCGATTCAATTCACGATTCAATTTGATATTAATTCAGTTTGGGATATGTTAGTTAAAAAAGTGCTGTAAATTTAAAAAGGACCTTTTAACCTGGTACATCATTAGAAATTGTTTTAACATGAAGAACTAAAGCCAAAGCAGTTACATTAATCATATTTTAATGATATGCATTAATGCATATTCTGCATATTACTTGTTTTTTGCCCAACTCGTATTTTCCTTTGTACTTGTTAAATCTAAAATACTGTACATCCAAACATCAGCTTTTAAACTTGCTGGTGGTGCCCATATAGTGCTTCCACCATGTTTGTTTGCAGTAACATCTCATGAGATCTTGTTCAGTAGAAAGCAACGCTAAACTGCTTCTCTGCACATCCAAAGAAGAAAAAACTACCCAAGTTCAAAGATCGATCTTTGGATTTTATGGATCGATTATGAACCAGTTAAAGGAAAATCGTAATACATACATAGTGTTCGTGAATTGTATGTTTTTTATCTTCCAAATGCACAAAGAGAAGAGGAGGGATGATTATAATGGGGTCTGGGAACAAAATAACTGGCACAAAGATGTAAAATAAAAAATCAAATATTTATTTTCTTTGCTTAATGTATTCATAAATGAAGGGGTTCTTATCCGACATTTTTACTAGGGGTGTCCCGATACAACTATTTCACCTCCGATACGATACCAATATTGCAGCCTTGAGTATTGGCCGATACCGATATCAATCCGATACAATATCAGCAGGAATCATACAGACTTTTATTACTTATTTTGTAGTATGGACTGTAAGAAAAGGCTTGATCAGGTCAGATTACTCAAACAGAGAACAGTAGGCAGCAACAGTAGGTATGAGAAAAACTGACCCATTTGTTATTAACCAATGGGTTAAATAAATTTTAACCTTAACATAAGAATATACTACAATTAAAACAACATGAATAAAAAATATTAGAAGACCCTGAAAAGTGACCTCAATAAATCAAACAAAAACATATTTCACCAATTGCAACATAACCACTGTGTTGAACTTAAACATAAGCATATTCTACAACTGAATAAAATAAAAAATAAATATATTAGAATGGACTGCTTGTATCAGAGTGCTGATATCGGAGATTTAGGATGCAGGCCAATATAATCCGATATTTGTTTTTTTGACCGATATCCGATATCAATATCGGATCGGGACATCCTACATTTTTACACCTGTATTTGAGCTTATACGATGGAAGACATTGGGGGAGGAGGACCTCAGCTTTAAGGAGGAACGAGAAGCACAGTGAATGTAAAGTAATCATTTTCCTTTTAAAAGCAACCATATATAGATATATATATGCATAACCATATTCAGTATAATCACTAAGGATGGAATGATATGTTTTTCTCCTGATTCGATATTTTACGATTTTTTAGATGCCAATTCGATTTAAATAGTGATGCAAAGACATTGCCGATTTTTGAAATCGCTGGTTAACTTTTTTTAACACCAGCGAAAAAGATAAACAATGATGATGCCTCCAGACTATATCAGGAAAAACACACATCACATGTGAGTCAGTTCATAGGGTTTATTCAGCAATATATTTTAACCAGCTGTTTATACTCTGTCTTCAAAAGCCCGGATTGCATTTAAAAGTGGCTTATGAAGAGAGAGTAAAATGAAGCATTTAAATTTGAAAAAAAAAAATCCTGTTACTGATGTGAATCGCCACATCCCTAGAATATACTTCACTCCTAAAAGATTAAGTAGAATTGAGCCTGGACACTCAAAGTTCTGCCTATGAAGTAAATCAGGTCTGAATACTTACCCATATTCTGGACCTGTTCCTGCCTGAGGATGTTTTGGACCTTTGTGCTCAGTGTTCTTGAAAATGTCACAGCACAACAATATCATGAAGCCTAGACTGACTCCTTTAGGAGGCACTTATGATATTAAACCAATAATGAACTTAAAAGACAACAAAAAGGTTTTGATCCAGCCAACTAACGTATAGCTATGCAATGGAAGAAGGTAAGAATCAACCTCTGAAACTGACCAATGATTTATCTCCATGTGTACCAAATAAAAAGAACATTTAAAACTTAAAGGTCAACCAGCAGAGTTGAACATATCTGGAATGACTTTTTTTTTTTACACATATTGAGGGAAAGAATCTGCCATCCAACATTTTCTGCGATCATAAAATTTCATCTATTTCTAATCCAGCTTTCTTCACAATTGTTGCACTTAGAGGTCTACCTTTTCGCATTTTTTCTCTTTTTTTATATCCCTGTTTCAGCTTTTTTTTGCTTCTGTATTTTATAGTCAATAGTGGAGAGTTCTGTATATTAATAAATTTATTTAAATATGTGTTTCTTGATCAGGCTCACATGCTGATGAAATCATGTGTTGGACCTGAAGGGGGTGGGGGGCTGTGATCTGGCATCTTTTATTCTGTTCTTGTTCATTTGTTTGTGTAATGTCATCGTCTCTGCCACTTATTAACATAAGAATTAAAACATGCCATATCGGTCATTGCAATGAAATAAAACAAAGCTATATATCAGAAAGTAGAGGCATTAATTAAGCATTTTTGTTAGAAAAAAAGCAATACAAATCACTAAACATAAATAAATACATAAATAATAAAGATGTGCCAATAAAATATATTAGAAAGCACTAAATATAAGGCTAAGTGTGTTTATTTGCCTAAGAAAGCACATTAATAATACCTTTATTTAACAAAGTTCTTTTCAAAGTAACATACAACAGATGAAGCACAAAATTAACTTACCAACATACATACCAGCAAACTTTATGTTGTTTGAAAAGTGCTATATAAATAAAGTTTGATTGATTGATTGACACCAAAGTATTCTATCAAGTGTTTTTCCATTCATTTTTTTAATCAGAACATTTATGTCTCTGTGAGGCCTTGAGACCAGTAACAGGACCCTGCCTCAAAATCCATAAACTAGGATTTTTCATTTGAAGTTTTCTGAAAAGTTTGCTCATATTAGACTGGAATAAAGCTGCTGATAAATATTACATTTGGATTCAGTGGAGAAGAAAAAGGAGCTGTATTTCTATCTGAAGCAGTGTATGGTTAAGCTGGTGTAAAGTAACTTGAAAAGAATCTCCTGATTTTCCCACTGTGCCTGAACGCAGCAGAGATGTGTGTTTACGTTTGCAGGGCGAAGTGGATTGTGGGTAAAGCATGGGGTGAATTGCATAAGGTTACCAAAGGCAACAGGGACAATGGTGGCTGCTTTGGCCCCTGTCCGTAGTTCCGTGTCCGCCGGTCAGGCCTCTCCGCCCTGATGCAGCGGATCACCAGCCTCGCTGCATGCCGGGAGCTTGGCGGACTCGCGGTCTGCTCCCCGGGGCTCTGCGCCTGGAGGAGGGGCCCCACGACCTGCAGCAGGCAGCCGGCCTTGCACCGGCAGCAGCCGGAGGTGTGTGTGCGGCTCACCCGCCCTCTGACAACAGGGACCGGAGTTCAGGGCAGGTTCGGAGCTCAGAGCCGTAAACTGCCCCGGAGGAGGGTGGTGTTCGCCGGACAGACACACAGACTGCTCTGCTCCCAGCCTGGAGCTCAGGGGCCCTCGGAGGAACAGCCCGCCATCTCTGTGGTGGGCATCCCGGACCCGCTCACATGGATCCGGTGCAGGGTCATCATCTATCTGGTCGATCTGTACTTCCAGTCAAATATTAGCTCAGAGGAGTTTGACAAAGGAGTGAAGCAGGTAACGACTGCCTCACATCAACAGAGCTGAAACAAACTTCAGCACAGGCCAGGCCTCAGAGAGATGCAACAACTTTTCTGCACTTATGGCTGATAAAAGTGATTTGATGGTTTCTCTGCCTCCTAAAAATAATGCATATAGACAACTGGGGTGTAAATGTCTTAGTTTTAGTCAGAATTTAGTCATCCAAACTGTCTTCACTTTAGTGTAGTTGTCAAAATTTCACATTTCAGTCATCAAAATCTACTGTGAACATAGTAAGACAGTTTTTTATGTTTCCTTGAATTTCTGAAGTCACGTTTCACACTTGGATAAAATGAAACATCTAATAAGCCTTTACTGAATTCTAGTGAAGTCTGAATGAAACAAACTTAACTTTTGTGTGAAATGCAGTCACCTTTATTTAGGCTACCTGGCAGAGCATCTCATTTACAATACCAGAACTGACAACAAACAGTGAACCTGCTCTAAGTTCATAAAGAGAGCAGCTCTGATTGGATCGCTCCACAACTTTTCCCACCACCATGAAGCTAAGGCAGTTGTGATTGGATGTCCCTCTGAACTCATCCAACCTTTCCACACAACCAAAGCAGCTGTGATTGGATATATTCCTAACTTGTCTCTACTTTCAGCATGACCAAATTGGATTCAGGTCATTTTCACACCAACCATATTAAGTGCGTACCAAAGAAGTTTGAAACAAAGCGGTCCGAACCGATCTACTTTTGATGCATTACTTCCTGTTAATCCCGCGGTTGAATCTTTTGCTTACTCAATTTGTTGATTTGTTTATTCTGGTTGAGGATTACGATGAATTACGAGGGTCCATAAAGTCGCTGCTGCCGTCTCAAACACGATAAAAAAAAACACATTTGCAGGAAAATGTAGAAGAGAGCGAAACGTAAACATTGGTTGTTTGGTGTAGGAAATGGTTACCATGGTAGCCTCTTCCTCGTTGTCTTCCGTAGCAGGTTTGGCAACCAGTTACGTGCATAACGCCCCCTGCTGTTTCAAACTGAGTAAATACACAAGTGGGCCCGGGCACGGTTCGATGTTGTAAGTGTGAATGCAAGCCGGAGGGGGAGGGGGGGCGAACCGCACAGCAGTACAGCAATACTCAAGGCTGCAATATCGGTATCGTATCAGAGGTGAAAAAGTTATATTGGGACAACCCTAATTATGACATGTTATTTTCTGACTTGTGTGTGACTTTTTCAGCAGCATCCTGCAACATAAATCACGTGACACCTGCCGGAAAGCAGATGTGACAGGCATCGGTAAACGCAGAGCAGAAAAGTTTAAGCTCTTCTCTGATAGTATTTCTTGTTTCTGCAGGTCTAATGAAAGTAACAGGACTAATCTAAATTTATTTCATAAGTAGATTAAATTTCCTCGTGATTTTTTTAATTTGGAGGGGAATAAGTTTTAAAAGCATTAAAGCAGAGCTGCCTTATTTTGTTGTAGCAATTTGTGAATTAATTCCAGGATTAAACCTGTGGACACAAACTTTGGACAGTGCATGGGCTTCATGTAGTGATGATGAAACTTCGCAGATCCGGAAAGAGGACTAACTTCATTCATTTACAGTTTTCATCCTCCATGATGAAGGAGAATTAACCTCCTTGTTCTTCCACCTCAGGCTTTGGTTTATATCTCCAGCATGATGTCAAGTGGCAGTTACCACAGGCTGGTGGGGGTTGTATCCCAAGAGGTAACTCGTCACTCACAGAGTGCACACACACAAACAAATAATCAATTATAGACCTTTAGCCCTCAATCTTTGTTAAACCAAGCACTGCTGATAAATCTGATGCTCCTGATTCATCACACAAGTCCAAGAATCAAAGTAATCAGTGTGTAGGAATAAAAACATTAATGCTTCTCTTATTATCTTTTAATTATCTCTTTGTCTTTTCAGGTGATAGAATATGTTGAAGAGAGGTGCAGTTCTCTAACAAAAGCTCAAAGAAAGAAGCTGGCTGTAAAAATGGATGATATTGTATTTGTCCTGCCAGAGGACGTGTCTGTCGTCTTTGATACTCACGGTAAGTTGTGTAAGAAATCCTTTTGTATATGTTGTACTTTTTAGCAACACTAGAAGACAAAAGACTCAGGGTATTTCTTCAGGGATTCATTATCAGTTTGGGTGTTTCATAATGTAAGCCAACAGGTTGAACTGCTCTACTGTAATCAGATAACCATACCAACATGTTAAAGCTGGGGTATGTAACTTTAAGGAGACTGCCTTTCCTTCCATGGTTGTCCTAGCCACGCCCCCTTCCTTGTGCACAACCAATCCACTGTTTGTGTGTTTTTAGCCCCATTAGCATTATGCCAATGAAATTTATTTGCAGCCACAAGCCACATGTCCCTTCATAGAATTTAAATTACTATACTATCTAAATAACAAAAGACTCATTTAGTAGGACCGGCAATATATCGGTTAAATCAGTGAATTCAATTATTTTTTGCAGATGATTTAAAAACAGAGAAATTGAGATTTTTTCCTTCACTTACACCTACTCTAACTGTGAGTTGTTGCAATGTTTTTAAAATGAAAATACTGAAAATTCACAATATTCATTGTTGTAGGTTCTGCCATGTCTTGCACAAGCTCTTGTATAGGCTTATATTTGTTATTTTAAATGAGATTAAATACTGATCGGAGAGTTCCAGCTCAGACGTAGACTAACCTGCCTACGTTCAAACTATATCATCAATATTTTACAAAAAACTGCCAGCATGCAATTTAACTATATGAAGAAAATTCTGTTGAGATTCAGAATATTCTTATAACATAAAACCAAAACGTGATTCTCATTTTTTTAGTTCCAGTTGGGAGTTTTTTGTTTCCATATCGTCCAGCCCTTCATTTAGATACAACAAGCACATAAACCTCATTTGAGCACTGACACTGAACTGAGCTCTGATCAGTCGAAAAATGGTAGTAGATTTTCTTAAGGCTTAATACTGAACAGAGAGAGAGCACAGATGTCTCATGATCTCTTATGTGGCTTCAGTAATAAGATGTTGACCTGTGATCTTACGAGTCAACGAGGTAATTCTTACACAAACATAAATTACGTATTGCAGCTTTGAGCTGAAGCTAAAATAAAACCTGAATAAGCTGGAGTTACTGAACAGTGTCCACAGTTTTAATGTAGGAGGTATGGCTATAAAATATTGAGACTGAGCTTATGAAGATAGAACCATCTGGTTCACAGTCACACTGTTATACATTAAAGTGATATTCCGGGATGGAACAAGTTGGGTCCTATCACAAGGTTTAGGGCAGAAATTACCCCTACAGCAGTGTTTCCTTGCAGCAGAAGCCCACGGCGCTGGGACCACACACCCCCTTCCTCCTCCGGTCCTGCTCGTCTGCCGATTCCTCTGCAGTCACACGGGGCAATATTTTACTTGACCAAAAACACAAATAAACGGACTCCCACCGAAAAAATCTGATATCGGTCTGCCGTTTTATGGCGCTATGAGAACTAGAGCCTTGTTTAGCAGTGTTTTTGTGTGAAAGTAACGCGCTAAAAATTCGCTAAATAAAGTGTGAATGCAGAACATGGCCCCGTGTGACTGCAGAGGAATCGGCAGACAAGCAGGCCTGGAGGAGGAAGGGGGTGTGTGGTCCCAGCGCCCTGGGCTTCTGCTGCGAGGAAACACTGCTGTAGGGGTAATTTCTGCGCTAAACCTTGTGATAGGACCCAACTTGTTCCATCCCGGAATATCACTTTAAAGGTTGTGTATTCACACACAACTGCTTTAAATCTACAATACATGACATCTTTAGTTCACCGCGAGATCCTGAGTGAAGGGGATTTGTTTTTGCTAAGGAGTTGGAAAATGATTCTCTTAAAAGTTACACTAACTTGAATTTTTTGGTGATATTGAACAATACAGCAGCTCATTACTTTGGTACATTAACATAAGTGTATGAACAACGCTGCACATCATGTGTGTTTGAATGGAACAAAGCTTTTGTAACGGCAGAGTGGATATCCAAGATGATGAAAATCTTAGGCGTTCATGAGCATCAGAAGCTCCTTGGAAATGTTGGAAATGACAGATGACTTAGAATAAGAATAAGAGTAGAAATGGCCTCCATTGACAGTTCTGCTAAATCTGCATGAGAATTTGAACCTGACAAATGTTTGTGCTTAAGCTGTCCCAAAACCTCTGAGTCCTGGTCAAAAGGAAACAAGACATTTTGGATCAAAGTGAAGCAGAGTCAATTTTTTTAAAGAATGATTATACAAAGTGTTGTTGGACAACTTTCTGACACCTTTAGAAACACATGCAGTTCAACTGAAAGCATCACTTTTTGGAAACTTAAAGTAGTTGTGCGTTAATAACCAACCTTTGTGGTTGACATCCTAACTAGAAAAAGTGGAACAATTTAAAAGTATGCAGTAACTGTCTCAACTAAGGGGCAGCATCCCTTAAAGGACACACAGCCTCGTCAGCCTGCATAGATGCACAGTCTGAATATTATGAGATGGCCTGGTCTGTTAGACTTCCTGTTTGCTTCATGAGCTATTCTCACCTTCACACCTTAGTTTATAAGCTGTGTCTCTGTCCTCAAGCAAACGTAGAAGCTGCACAGGAGCAAGACAACATGACTTCTGTCTTGTATTTTAGCCTAATATTCTATTTTAGCTGCGTTGAATATTGTATAACAGACTTATTTAAGAAGGAGGAGAGACTATTGCAGTTTGACATTCACATTTCCCTTTAATTTTGAATTAACCCAATATAATACTAACATTTCAAAGACCTATATAATATTATATTAATTTGTATTATAGTAAAAAAAACACAGTCCATGTTGCCAATCTGTAAAGTCAATATGTGTTTAGTTGTGTAATAAGAGTTGAAAATTCATTTGGAGAGGGATAAACAGTCATAACATTCATTAATATGCAGATGCAGACCAAGGGCCCATTTACACAACAACGTTGTCACCAGAAACAGAAAGGCTTTTCCTTTGTGTTTTCAAGAGTGCTCTGTGTTCACACGGAGATGTTGTGATAATGATGTGTTCACATGGACCGCAAGAACAATTGAAAACGCTGTAGTGCACATTCCAGGCCAGTAGTTGGCTTGTAGTGTTCTTGGGGAATACAACAAATGGGTCTCTGCTGGTCAGACTATTGGAACAGCAAATCCACATTTTGTTGGAGGAGCAATAACAAAGCTAGCACAGTTAGCAGTACACATGGTTCATAATTGGCCAAAGGTTATTGTTCCTGGGTGCATGCTAGGGGTGAGTATTGGCAAGAGCCTCACGATACGATATGTATCACGATACTTTGGTCACGATACGATAATATCACAATATATTACGATATCGCAATATTGTGATATATTGCGATATTATACAGTAAACTAGGGAAAACCTAAAGACAGTGAATATGTAACTTACATTTTATTGTAATTGAAATATGTCAAATGCAGTGTTACATGGATACACTTAACTTGACAACACAGAGTGCATCAAGTCACTTAAATTAATGTTGCAAAGAAATTATTCTTGTTTTTCCTTTAACAAAGTATAGAAAGCATCCTAACCTGCAGTGCAGATCAAACTGTAACTGAACAATTGAGGAACAAAGTGCTTTGAGTTACTGACAGCACAACAGTAACTTAAAAAAAAATCACATATTTCTCTTGTCACTGTCTGAACTGAAAAGACTGCCTGAAACAAAACCTGTGCATACATATATAAGTTGTATTTTATTTCAAACTCCGATAAAATATGAGTTTTTATTTTTACAAAAATATCGATACTAAGAATTGAAATATCAATATTGTATCGGGAGTCAAAATATCACGATATATTGTGATACCGATATTTTTTCACACCTCTGGTGCATGCACAACCTTTATCTGAAAGAGTACTGCACATGCACCGTTCACCAACTGACAACAGGGATCTCCTTTACCTTTTTTCAAGTTTTGCAGATTCAGGCACTCCTGGCACAGTTCTCGTGTAACTGGAAGACGCAAACACAACAAAAACTATTTTGTTGTTGTATAAACGGGCCCAGAGTTACATGCAGGAGCTCAATATAAAGATAAAAAAAATGAGTACAACCATTATTATCAGTTTGCCACTATTTGATTTGTAGTAAATTATTTGGGTAGAATTGTTCTTCGTTATCCGATACTGCGACTATGCTACAGTAACTGTGTCACTCTTTCTGTAAAGTACACTGACATTTCTACTGCAGTCTCCTCGAGCATTAGGCAGAGATTAAGTTCTTTGCCTCTGATACACATACTGAAGTCTCTCTGGTGTCTCTCTTTATTCAGGCAGAAAGTTCTGCTTCATCACTATGAGGTTTTGGATACTAACAACACATGAAGTTCCTGAAGACCCAGAAGGCACTAAGATATTCAGAGTGACCTCAAATGAAGACGGCAGTCCACAGAAGAAGATAGTCACAGCAGTCTACGAGTAAGCACCCATCCTGTCATCTGCACCTACTGCAAACTCGCCGTGCATCCAGAAATATGGATTACTGTCAGATCTTCAGCTTCAGCATATCCATATCTATTTCAGGCAGCTTCTTCCATTTCCTGTGGCTCATTTTTGATCATTAATTTGCTCAGCTGCCATGTGCTGAATTCTTTGTTTGGTTTACTCCCCGATATAGAGCATGCTGAATCACAATCAAAAAGGTACAAATATTTACTCAGAGAGATAATTATATATTGGCAAAAGCTCAAAGATACCTGCAGGCTTCCCAACATATGGGCCCTCTGTTTCTGTTTGGCAGGAAACGGGTAGAGCTGATGACGGTGATTTAAGTTTAATTCCAATATATATGTGGAAAATATCATTTTGGAGAAGTGCGTGGATGGGGGTTCAGCTAATTGTTGTCTCACTTGGGGAAATGGTGAAGGTGACATTCACTTCGGTAACTCTTAAATTTTTCATTTAGAAGTAGTCACAGAGCCATGATGTGAAAAAAAAACATCAAAAGCCAAACAAAGAACTTTACTTTTTGACTTTAACTATGAAAATCAAAATACAGCTCACTGAAGAAAGGATTTATTTATGTGTATGTTTTACTTTTATAAAGAACAATTGTGAATTAAACGGCTAAATAGAAACTTAAATCTATCAGCGGCAGAAGGCTTACAGAAGCTTTGACACAGTGAAGATTGCTTGATAAAATGAACACAGTTCTACACCGATGAGTCAAAACATGATGATACCTGTCTAAATATGATGTTGGTCCCCCTAGAGCAGGCATGTCCAAAGTCCGGCCCGGGGGCCAATTGCAGCCCATGTTCAAATTTTCACCGGCCCGTAGCCTCTATTATAAAATCAATTATATGCAGCCCGCTTGCACTGTTGACTGCTGTATAAAATACTCGTGTACAAAAAACGTATTTTACATTTCACCAGAAGATGGCAGTAGCATTGTGGCCACATCCTTGTGGCACTTGACACTTGACCTTTTGTCATCATTTCAGCCCATTCCATTTCAAACATGGCGACTGTAGCTAAAAAAAGAAAAGTTGATAGCAAGTGCCCCAGATTTCAGAACAAGTGGAAATTGGAGTATTTTTTCGCCGAAATACGAAACAACTGTGTCTGCCTAATTTGCCAGGAGACTGTAGCTGTTTTCAAGGAATTCAATGTCAAGCGGCACTACCAGACAAAACATGCTAACTACAACAAGCTAACTGGAGACAAACTTAATTATCAGTCATTTAATTTTTTGTTATGATCAAAACCACAGTTTTTAATTTGGAAGTTTACAGTGAGCATTTAATAGTGACTAATATGTACTGTTTTAAAGATCTTAGATATGTTTAATCTTTCCAAAAGTGTTTTTTCCAGACAGACTTTTTCTTCATTTTATCTGGTCTATAAATACGAACGAGTGATTTTGGTTAAAAACTTGAAAATGGAAAAAAAACGTATGTATGCCAATGCCAAGTCTGCCATTTGCAACATAAATTTCATTAAATAGTTAATTTGTGTTTAATGTTATTGGGTCAAAAAATGTCAGGCTGAATTGTTCGGCCCCCGCACATTTTCACCTTACCAAATCTGGCCCTCATGGCAAAAAGTTTGGACACCCCTGCCCTAGATGTATTCTGACACCTTTCTATTAGAAATAACTTCTTCAGCAATTTGAGCAACAGTAGCTTGTCTGGCCAGCCTTCACTCCTTGCATGCATCAATGAGCCTTGGCCACCGCTTCACCACTGTTCCTTCTTGGACCATTTTTGACCTTTGCCAAGGAAGGTTATGTTTTTGTTAGTTTGCGTTTGTTTGTTAGCGAGATTACGCAAAAACTACTGGACGGATTTTGCTGAAATGTTCAGGAGATGTTAGTAATGGTTCAACTTAATAATGATGAGATTTTGGTGGTGATCCAGACAACTGCCATTCGTGAACTGTCGTTTTTGCTCAATTATCACGTTTACGTGAGAACTTTAATTCCCAGTAAAACTTAAATCATCTTTAAAAAGATGACAAATGACCACGTAAACACCTTATTCTGAATGAAAATGATAATACCGAATAAAACTTAACTCCGAAGTAAGTGCCTGGTTTATTCTGATTTTAAATCCAGATTAAATAATGCCTCGATCATGTATGCGTTTATTCCAGTTTAAATTAATTCTGGTCTTTCTGCGCATGCTCGTGCCCTTGTCCTGCAGTGATGAGGCACAGGACGCCGATGGGAACAGGATGGCTGCCCGAAGCAAGCGTTTTCTTCTGTTAGACGTAAATACGTCACCATGTTACTTCTCCAATCAGGCCTTGAATAAAGGCAAATAAACATGTTTTCCATGTAATCCTGGATTTGAAATTATTTCCATGTAAACACCATGGAGAAAACTTTAATTCTGAATAATTAATTCCGAATCAAAAAAACATCATGCAACCATGACCACTAACTGTCTATCTAATAAAGATATCAACATGATTATGATTGCTAGGTGTGGGTTTTAGTGGTTAAGGAATCACATTGTGATGATAACTTCATGGTTACTGAGATACCTTGGTGGAGGTTTGCGCTATCTGAGTGCTGTCTAGTTAATGATTCTGACCACAGCAGAAAAGTACGTCCCACAAGAGCTGCAGGTTTGGAAATGCTCTGACCTCTCCATCTTGCCATCACAATTTGGCCATTAAAGACTTAATCAGTTATTCACTTCACCTGTCAGTGGTCATAATGTTATGGCTGATCAGTGTTTATTATTATTTTACTTGCTCAACAGCAAAATTCCTAAAATATGGATAACTCATGGCCTTTAAACTGGGAGAATAATCAGATTGCACAACTGCTTAGCTTATCTGAAGACGCTGTGTTTTGCAAATTGCATATAGTGGTTGTTAGTAGATGTACTTATTGGCAAGAATCCAGTAGGGAATAGTAGGGATGCACATTTCTCAAGTTTCTGATTTCTCACACTTCTCATTTCAATCAATCAATCAATCAAACTTTATTTATAAGGCACTTTTCATACTTAGAGCAACACAAAGTGCCTCACAGAGGCTAAAAACAGCATAAAAACAGAGACCCCCCCCCCCATACACACACTTGCAGACATATCCATACACACACTTGCAGACATCGACATACACACACACACCTGCGCCCACACACATTCATACTAGCTGTAAAGAGAAGGGAGAAAGAGAGACATGGCTGTGCACCAAGGACTGAGGTAAGGAATAAGCTACCTTTGGGGGCCATCAACACTGAGGAGGGCTCCCGGCCCACAAGGAGCGCAGCCAGGGACTTCCCCGCCCCGCACAGAGACGAGGCCCCACACCACAGTGCAGGGGCCTCTGGCCATGCAGGCAAAGCCGTCCCCCGGCAGCAGCCCCATAAGTGGACCAGGAGCAGCCCCCAGCGTGGAGAGCCCCCATGAGGAAACACTGCAGCTAAAAACCATCATAGTAAAACACTAATAAAAATATAAGAATAGAGATAAAATAACATAAAATGGATGTGAAATAACATAAAAAGTTAAGAATTAAATATAAGTATTTTGACTAAAAGAATAAATGAGATATACAGTAATACAATAAAACAATAAATAATAAAGGAATAGATAACTTGATCAAATCAATTGAAAGCTTGATTAAAAAATTTAACCGCTTTCACACTAAAATTAGCTGGTCAACACAAGTATTTTCAACGCGGGTTAAACCGGCTTACGATCTGTGAGTGACGCCTTTTCCACTGCCAGCAGACCCAGGTCTAATTGGCTTTTTTTTCCTCTGATGCGTCAAGCTAATGTCATCACATCGATGGCATCATCGGCGCAACAAAACACAAACATGTAAATGATGCAACGGAGCATAGAAGCCGTGGACATCGTGGTCCACTGTTTTCTGTACTTTGTACTTTTGTTCCTCTTTAAAAACGTACAAACTCGGCGCAGACCGAACGACATTTGGGGCACGTTAAGCCGGTGCCGTGACATAAACTAGCGTGTTGACCAGGGTGTGAAGTTCCCACTGAAGCTGATGGGAGGTGAGCTAACAAAAACCTGTCTCGCTTGCAGGGTCAGTCAACTTGGGTAGAAATGCTGATTAAACCCTTTCAAACTGCCGACAGGAGCCAAATGTTACCGGGTTTATACAGGATTTTTGTCCAGTCTCAAAGGGGTTATTGATGTCTTACCTTTCAGTATTGTCATTCTCAAACAGAACTACTAGACCTCGGTATCCACATAATTCACAGCTGGTCTCAGCACTTTCACTGCTTGGAATGGATAACAGATTCCAAATACGACTCTAGCAGCAGAGCATCCTCTTTCAAAAATTGCTCTTATCTCTAAATGAAGTACTTTGGAAAACTAATTGAATGATCATTTATTCTGTTACTCAAAAAGCTAAAAGAATCCAGCTCAGTTTTTGATACGTGAACCGGGCCACTGACTCCGTGGGCATAAAGATGCCCTCAGTGTTTGAGTAAAACTGCTGCAGTCACAAATAATTTCAACAGCAGTGCATGAACCAGTCAAAGCCTCTTTCCCTCTTTAATCTGTAATCCAGTTGGTTGCAGGACCGCATGCTGAGGCTGTTGTACCTAAGGCCCAGTTATCTAGTTAGCCAGATTCTCCTTTCTATTGTCTCAGGTCTTAGAACACCCTCTGGGAAATCCTATTAAAAACTTCAAGTGTTTCCCTAAGAGCTAACAAACAGTTTGACTGGATAAGGAAGCCGATTTCAATCCCAACTCCATTGTTTCCACGGTTAGGTGACAGCACAGCTTCAGTTTGAGGGAAGTGTTGTCAGTTTGCCTTTTCTGTAAGAGTGCTAATCCATTTGTACAGACAATTTGAAAATAAATGTAACAATTTTAAAACATTTTCAAAAACATCTCTGCACACATTAGACCCTGTTGCATCATCAGTATTTTAGGGCACCACAGATTTATGGTTTACTGATTGTAAGAAACCAAAACTTAACCATTTCAGTAAGTGATAATTTGTTGCTACTGCAGTGTAATTCAGATCATTTTAGTGGGAACAAATCAAGAGAAAATGTGTTCTGTAACCAACCTAATACCAGGTTCATTCAGAGAATTAAAAATTAGGAAGAAAAGAGATTAAGAGAAGGGGAAGTCATGGGGATCCTGAAACAAATGAAGCTGATTAAATAATTTAGCAAAAATCACAGCTGTTAAGAGTATCAAAAATCAGCATTTATTGTAACTTCCTGAGGAAAACTGGTTTAGTGAAAATGTAATGTTTAAAAATAGCTTCACCATTAACATTGTTAAAAATATATTTCTTGATTATTCATTTTAAAACCTAGTTTACTATCCTTTATTTTAAGTAAACATTGCACTTGCTCAGTGTGCAAACTTTCCACATACTCTTTTTTTTTTAATCAGAAAATTGTAATTATGCTTACATTTTGAAAAATGTCTTAATCCAAGTCTGTTTAGTTGTACTAATTCACAATTAGCAGGTAGAACTTGGTCCATGACGTTTCTGGTTTGCAACTGAAGATGCTAGTAGGTCCTAAAGTGTATATAACAGGGTCTTGAAATATGTCTTAAGTCGTTTATGTGGCATCAGATTTTTTTTATTGACAAGTTTAAGGAGTTAAAACTCTGTCATACTAAGGGCAGCACAACTTCTTTTTGATAAATTTAAAGTTTGTGAATCAGCTTTGAATTCCTTGCTTTAATAGGATTCTTGAGTATTTTTAAAGTTGAGCTTTATGAATTTTATGCCAAAAGTAATTACATTAGTCATATTTACGTGGACCAACTCTGCCCCGTAAAGCAGAGAGTGGGCACAAAGCTAGGCTGTCCACAGCTTAAGGTGAAACACTATACCGAACACATTTCAATGCATTATAAAGGTACAACTTTGGTACACCGCACAGTTTACCTTTCCTACACTCAGAGGCTTAATAGTGGAAAAATTAAGTATTGCAAATGAGACCAGTGCAGTGCGAAACCACCCCAATCAGTTTTTTCTTGCTTGTCATTACCTGAAATTCCCCAAATTGAGAGACACTTTTGGCCCCATCTGCAGTAATGTGTAACCCAGTATCTCAGACAGTTCTCAGAAATGACCAGAGAAGCTATGGCTAATGTACTCACTCGTGACATAAAGTTCATACCGACCTACTTAAAAAATACTGAACTATCCCTTAGAAATGCCACATTGAATAATTTTGATTACTTCAGAAAAGCCTCAATTTATGTTAAAGGGACTGTGAGAAGTTTCTAAGTAATTACAAAAAAGTCTCACTTTTAGATATATGCCTGATCGAAATACACACTTTAAGATGAGTTATAGCATCAAACTAGGTTATCTATAAATGCTATTCCTTAGCTTTGCGGTCGGGTCGGACAGGGCTGGACTGGCCTGGATACTCAACTTCGGAAACAAGACAATTAAAACTAGAGCAAATTTATATCATTCGGACACGACTTAGAGCACCAGGCTGTAAGTAGTGATAAATAGCCGGCTACAAAACTACAATACTAAGTTTTCCAAAAATTGCTTGTTGTCACACATCAAAAACTACCACTACGTAACTAGAAAGAGATACATTACCTCGTCGCTTTGCATCCTGTAAGTTGCTGAAAAACGAAGTTGTAAAGCAATGCAGAGTTCTGAGGAAGGTCTGGTCTGCATCACAATAAACACACGCTTTGCCTTGCACACGTCTTTTGGTGCGTTCCAGTTGTTGTCAGAAGTAGGAATTTCTGAGTTCCGAGTAGGAAACTGCAACTGGATCGCCCCCTGAAGTCGGAATTTCCTACTGGGAACTCGGTGAAAGCTCGCCAACCCCGAGTTGACTGTCGAAGATGGCTGCCCCCAGTGTGAACAGTTATTTAGCTCCTGTAATAATAAATTTATTTGCACTTCTGACTGGGGTGTGTCACTCTAGATCAGCTGTATACATAGTATTGTGTGACTTATATTTACAAAAATGCTGCCATAGTGATAATCACATTCTTCATGTGATATTTGTGAACAACAACGCAGGGCGTGCTAACAACAGCTAACAATAGCCTGGTAGATCGGCATTATCTTTTCTGACTTCAACTGGAACCCCAAGAAGTCGGAGATGATGTCACTCCCAGTTCCGAGGTTCCTGGAACGCAGCATTACGACAGTCGGTGCGCGTGCTCATTGGTAACAGAGTCTTAATGTCGCCGGTAATAGATTCTCCTCATAGCACCTTTAAATTGATTGATCAATTTAAACAACTTTTAAGGACCTCACAAACATCTTTTGAAACTGAAACAGCAGATAACAATAATGTGCATGAAATAATACTGCAGTGGTTGTTTGTACGAAAAGGCTAATTTAAGCTCCTGTACAAAGGTGGTTTTATTCCTTATCCTAAAGCCAGGGTATTGGTATTTGTTGTCTTTGTCACAGAAGGTCTTTTGGTCTTTTAAATAATGTGTTCAGTTAGATAAGAAAAATTACATTGAAACATGTCTGCCCATTTCCCTCTAGATTCCACCGAGAGCTGACGAGGGGAGCCCCTCCTGACTGGACTGTCAAAACTGTTTGGCACTGGCACTGGAATATGAATGATAAGACTTGACACTGAGGGGACATTTGTCAGTCATCAATACAGCCTTGGAATCTGGATTTTCTTTAACTGGACCATAAATGAAGAGAGCAGCAGATTGACTATTGAAAAAGACTGATGAATGGGACCCAGAGCCACACAACTGAAGCTGTGCAGACACTGAAGATCCTCCAAATTCTTCAGTCAACACTTCTTTCTACTTGAAGGTCGTCTTCAGACCATAAGATGCCTTTTAAAGTCCCACAACAGGGATTTCACTGTTACATAGCATACTGTACAACTCCAGTCACAATGCAGTGTCTTTGTCTGAGATGAAGACTCTTTACTGTGTCTTTTTCTGAACGTGTTCAACGTGATGCCAAACATTCTTCACTCCAAATGGGTCCATAAACACAATGTCTTACTGGAGCTTTAAAAACCACATCACAGTCTTCCTGTGCAAACTGAGGTTGCCAGTTTTCATACCATCCTGAAACAGTTAAAGAATAAAATAAAGCTCAGTTATCGACATTCATACCCATAAACAAAAGCAGTTACATACACTATTTAGATGGCAGCCAAGAAAGCATTATCCACAAAAGAAGACTGAGATGTTCTTTAAAGTTCCAGCAAAAGTAGTTTATGTGGCTTTTCTGTCACTGTCAGAGTTTCAAAGTGTACTGTAACACCCATCTTCACTCAGGTTGCCTATCAAAATATGTTGCTTCAATAAAATGCTCAATCTTAGCACCAAAGTGGATCACTGCCTAATATATTTATGCTTTTGACCTAACCTCACACTGCTCATATCTCATCTTCAAACTGCTTCTCTGTGAGGTGTGCTTACATGGACCCTTATATTTCACAATCAATCATATGAAAGCTTATTGTTATTAAACAATGTAAATCAGGAGGACATGGCCTGGGCCACTTTAACCAAAACACAATCTCATTAGGAGAGACTTGTTAGGATTAGGTGTTCTTAAATGGTTGTTAAAGATCCAAAAGGGGCTCTCCAAAGTGTGCCTGATAATAAAAAGGAGTGTTGTGCACGCAAACAGTCCCACATTTAAACCAACACTAAGTAGTTTTTCCACCCCAATATCACATTTCTAGAGTCATTGTCATGGCACATCACCTTACAACAGATTGAATGACACCTCTGTCATGGTCTTCACTGGCAGGAACACTTCACACTAAAGAAAACTACAGGTTTTTACTGCTTTGCTTTACGGCATATGTCACTTCCCCCTCGAGGCGAAAGCTAAACATTGGGAAAAGGAGAACATAAAGCAGTTTTTGAATTTTTTTAAAACAGATTTGATGAACGGAAATTAGTTTAAAGTAAATGCTCTAATTTTTCACAATGGATATAGGGACCTCTGCTTCACACTCCTGCACAGTAGGTGGTGGTAATGCTCCTCTGACGTTGGATGCCACCTGTCATTACACAAGGAGAAGAAGAATATTAAATGTAGAGTTGTTTTCATGGTGGAAGCAGCGAAAAATCTGAAGGAAAGAAAAGTTTTATGGGAGGAGACAAAAAAAGAAAGCAGGAGAGTAGCGAGCTAAATACCTGGACAGGGATAAACTCTGGGTCTGTCCCAATTCTACCCCTTAGTCCTTGTCTTACCCCTTGGTTTTGCGCATTTGCGTCTAGTGAAGTGGTGTCCCAATACTCCATAGGGCTAAGGGGAAGGGCTACACAGCCCTTGAAACAAAGAAAGACTCACTTGAATCCAAGAGGTAAGAGAATTTCCCATTATACACCCCGCCTGCCGACACGAAGCAGAGCGGAGATCGAAGGTAATTATTTTATCGCCAAGTTAATATTAATTCGATTTTTAGTTGTTGGTCGCATTTTAAAATTTCTCATTATAACAAGCCGACTTTCACAGCTGTGGCTACAGTTATTGTCAAGTTATCATCAAGTGGCATCTTGTTTTTCAGCAGTGTGTTTCATCCCTTCCCCTTGGCCCTGAAAAGAGGTCTTTGCTAAGGCAAAAGGGATAAGACGAAAGTGAAGGGCTAAAGGTAGAATTGGGATTCAACCTTTGGTGTGAGCTGAAACACGAGGAGGGATGTCCAACAAGTGCAGATTTAGCCCTGTTATTGTTGGACTTGTAAGTACATGATGATTTATTCAAATAGAAACATGATCAGACTGCACCTTATCAGTCCACATGGTTTATTTGTCTCTTGGGACGTCCTGTCAACTTGCTTCTCCTCCCTCTGTATGTCAACAAATGCAGGTTGGTGTATGATAGTGCAGTTACACTAAACAACCATAGAGGCCCCTAGAGAGTTGAAAGCACGGATCTTACTTAGTGCTGCTTTAACTGTTATTGTTTTCTTCCGTGACATTAAGCTGACTCTTGATGAGATTTGAATTGTCTATCTTGTCGTCTACAAATAACAAAACTGGTCCTCTCAGATAATGTTCGAAATTGTGGGCATTTTAGTAAGGAGCGCAAAAAGATCTTAATTTTGAAGGTGGGGCATGACAGAAAGTCACTGAGAACCACCAACTAGTGCTCAGAAGGCTACGATAATACAGGCCCAGTCCATGCTTATTTAAGCCAAGATAGGTTCTCTAAGAGATTATTTTTGATTTTTAAACCACAAATAAAGTAAGTCATCTTTTTAATGAAACAGACAAAAAAATCTAATTGAGAAAATGGATGGAATTTCTAACATGCAACACATCTAGATCATGCAGGATGCACTTTTAGGCTTGAGGATCAATTTATTCTTCTATGTTTTTGATCAGTATGTGCTATACAATTAACATGAGATCACAACAGAAGTTGGGCACCAGGTGACAGAAAGTTAACTAACGTCTCCGCAAAAAGTGTAAGAATTCTACCAGACATAATTCTTTAATTTGATCTTCGATAACTCAAAGCTCAAGTCAGATTCCTCACTTATTTTCAGAAATATGTCCTTTGTCAAAAGCAGTACATCTGCCAGACGGTACATCAAACCAACCTCCTGTTAATGCCTTCAATACGAGTGCAGCTGACAATATCTGAAAACAAGATTCTGTCATTAGCAGTCGCTTATCCATGCATAATGATACACGCCGAGGATTATTCTAATTTTTGCAACATTATTACGCGGTAGTGTGCGTGGGAGGTTTTGGTTCCGGTGGAGCATCACACTGAGTCATAATGAGATTAAATGTGTGGTTAGCTTAGCACATGTCATCATGCACATGGATATGGTGGGAGCACATTAATTTAACACGCCTGAGCATCATTTGATTAAATGAAAATTATCAGGCAAACAAAAACAAGTGTTGAATGTACAGAGAGCTAATGATTTCTTATTCACAATGTTCTGACACGTGGATGAGTCGAGGCAGCGTGCCAACCTGTTCCATTAATGTAGGCGAGACAGATGCGAACAACCCCTGTACCTTTAAAGAGTATGTGTGTCAACATGTCTGGTCTCCAAGACTCCATACATTAATGAAGATATCTCTGTCAGACTTCCATTTCAAGGTGGATTAATGTAATGATAAAATGAATGTGCTTGAAAATGAAATTTAATACCCTGACAGAAAAAATAATGAGGTACTTCTCTCTGTGTTTACTTACTTGTGAGTGTTTGGAGTTGGTCAGGCTGATATTGTGTCACAGCTGCTTATGTGTACTAACAGAAGATGACGTGTTGTTTTCAACAAGACAAAGAATTACATTTGAGTGATAATGAACCAAGTCAGCCATGACATTTTATTATTTTAATAAACTGGAATAGGAAATTAAAGAAAAAACACTGGTTTCTGGTATGTTTATGATTGTTCTGTGCTTTATTTGAGATTTAAGTGTCAAGTATGTCTAGTATTAACTACTTCAGACTGACAGCAACACAAAAACTTTAAACAGGGCTCTTACACACTTTTCAAATCAAATTAACTACTTTATAAGACCTAAATCGTAAAATGTTAATACAATATTCGTAGGCTTACTCTAAATCACATTGTTGTCAGTGTTTTCATTGTTTCGGATTGTCTTCTTGTCTTAAATTATTTCACTAATATCATTATCAATCAAGGTTCCACTCTGCAGAACACCCTGCTCACCACTGACACTGTAGATAATGGCATTTAATGTGAACAGAATGTGGATAGAAAATAAAAACAAAACATGAAACAAAAACATGAAACACTCACTAAACAAAGATTAAAGGAAAAGTTCGGTTCCTGCAGCTTTTACATTGTTTCTAGAATGAAGAACAACAATATACTCACCCAGAAGGCTTTCCTGATGCAAACGGTGCTTCGGGAGATATTTAGATCCAAAATCGAGCAGCGGACACCGATATAATGTAGCCTGTAGGGCATAGATCGCCGCTCCTAAAAACTGCATTAATCGTCCAAAAACTCATGTTTTTCACCAATATTCCATCATGATTCGCCGAATGGACGGCCATTGCAGCCTGTGTCTCTCCACACAGCGCTGTGTGGCTGAACCAACGAGTTTGTTTACATGCTCTTGGCGCATGAAAAGTCTGACTCATTGTTCCAGGGCAGGGACAAATCGACTTTGTTCTTCCAGTTTTGTGCAAAATGGACGAATATGTATGGGATGAAGATGTTGTGGAGGAGGACTTTGAATATGATGGACGTCCTTACAGTTTGGAGCCACAGTATACAGATATACAGATAAGGAAGCGATCGCAACGCTCCAGAGAGTACTGCGCATGCGCAGAGGTACCCGGTCTTCTTCGTCAGTTCAGAGGTTAGTTCAGCCACACAGCGCTGTGTGGAGAGACACAGGCTGCAATGGCCGTCCATTCGGCGCGAGTCATGATGGAATATTGGTGAAAAACATGAGTTTTTGGACGATTAATGCAGTTTTTAGGAGCGGCGATCTATGCCCTACAGGCTACATTATATCGGTGTCCGCTGCTCGATTTTGGATCTAAATATCTCCCGAAGCACCGTTTGCATCAGGAAAGCCTTCTGGGTGAGTATATTGTTGTTCTTCATTCTAGAAACAATGTAAAAGCTGCAGGAACCGAAGTTATCCTTTAAGGAACAAGACGGCACAAGCAAAAACGTTAGTTGAAAATTAAAGGTTCCTGTCCTGGAGTGTTTGATCAATACATCATGTCTTGGGTGTCTAATAAGCAAGAATTTGATTCAAGTTGAATAAAAAATAAGAAAATTTAGTCTCTGTAGAGCAGGGGTGGGCAGGTAAGTTTGGCCTTGGGCCAAAATTTTTCCGAGCAACTGAATGGTGGGCCAAAAGATCACATCAATCAGAAATATGTTTTCTTTCTCTCTCCCTCTCTCTATTTAAAAAACCCTTTTCCCTTATCTATAGGCTACTGTTATCGTGTGAATACAAAATGTAGTCTAATTTAAGAAAGTAATTTATTTTAAATAAAGAAACTTTATTTCTCAGACTATTAGTGTGTTATTACTGCTTTAGCTCCACTGTGGCTGCGTCATAAAACAGCTTATAATAGCAACTTGGTGATGATAAAGCTGCTGTCTTTAATCAGCAACTTGTTACACAAACTGTCTTTTAAGTCATCATAAATGTGCCATAGCCAACTATATTTTTCCCCCACACATTTAATAAAAATATCAGTAATTTCCATTATGAAAAGAACTACTTCTTTGAGCCCAACTGTAATAGAGATTTATACAAAAAAGACTTTCAGGATTGGGCTATGATTGTCGTTTTTGTGATAGTAGCCAAACAATTTTACTTTTTTTTTTTTTTAAATAGTCCGGACCTTTTAAATCAGATTTTCAATATCATATCGCGGGCCAGATATTATTGGAGACGGGCCAGTTTTGGCCCGTGGGCTGTTAGTTGCCAACCGCTGCTGTAGAGGATCAAAACCTAGAAACTATTATGACAATTCCAAACAGATCCTGCTTTATGCACCAATACAAGCACTGGAGTCATTTTATTGAACATTGATGTGCCCTCTGCTGGGGAAGGAAATGCAAACTTGGTTGATAAAGAAGAGGGAGTGTATAAATACAAGAGAAGCTCACTCTCCTCTCTGATACAGTATAAACTGTGTGCAACTTCCTCCAACATGGTATAGTGCACTATATATCAAATGCATTGTTGCTGGGCACAGAGGTAGAAATTCAGTGCATGGGGCAGTTTTGTTTGAATAGTACATTACACTTTACAATAAATGTCCATATTCTGTTAACAATGCATGAATGATGTATGTCTTTTTTTTTTTTTTTTTTTTGCCATTTTTTTCGTGCCTTTATTGATAGGAGAGAGACAGTGGATAGGCTTGTGAAAGGGGGTGAGAGAGTAGGGGGAGACACTCTGCAAACTGGTCACAGGCGGGATTCGAAGCTGGACCGGCAGAAGCAAATACATGGGGTGCCTGGATGCCAACCACTTCGCCAAACCAGCACCCCGAATGATGTATGTCTTAACATAAAACCCTTTGACTGGGTGCTGTGCTGAGTCCCTCTGATAGGAGCCTTACACATCGTGATGCAGCTCAATCTTCAAATATCAACCCTGAATACCCGAGACATGCTCAAAATGTCAAATACTTCATACCAAGCCTAAAAATTTCCCAAACTGCATGTTCACACATCTTCATCTCTTCAGTTTATGGGTTAAACTCTTGCAATTTTTATTCCAATTTGATTTTTTTCCTTAAAATGCATTCACTTTTGAGCGTATTGTTTTTATTCTAATACTTTGTTCATGTGTTCTTGGCTTTCTTGTGTTGAATGTACAGAAATTGCACTGAGTTACAAAGTTTTAAGCAGACTCATAGCCACAATCATGACAGTAAATGTTTTAAATTAGTATCATAATAAAGCCACTGGAAACACAAATCAACAAAAACTTTTTCATGATAAAATATACAAAGTATCATCTATCTAAAAATCCAGGACTGATCTCTGCATGTTTTTTTTAAATATCATCAGTGAAGGTTTTGAGGGTGCTCAGAAACTAGATGTAAAGTGGCATTGGACAGTTGTGTATAGATTGGTGCAGGGGTGACATTTTTTTGTAGGCTAACATGGAAGTCAGCATCATGCTGGTTCCTTCGACTGCAAACCCACTAAAAGTTAAAATGTTTTTCATGTGTGTTTTGTATCATTGCAGAGCATAAGCTTTCTGGCCTTCATCAAAATCATGTAGCAACTCATGTACATGTGCTGTTTTTTTGATAATCTTAACAAACGAACCTTCTTTTCACAATGTTTTAAGCTTCAACGTAAAAAGCACAATAAGCTATAATTAAGCCTCGATGGAACTACAACACAGCAGTAATACTTAGAAGCAACCACATTATTTCCAATGTGTAACATCTTGTTGTGACTCCATGTTTGAGAATTTCCTTTCATCATTATCTCATCAAATTGGTCCTCATGGTCATGGAAATGATGTGTGAAATATTGTTCATTACAAATTTCTCAGAAATTCTCACAGTTGGGACCTCGGACATTTCCAAGTCCTTGTCAGCAGTTTTTTAGCAACTGTCCTTTTAAACACACAAGGTTTTAAAAATTCAAAAGCAGACAACATCAGATGCATTTTATTATTTTAGATAAAACATAAAAATCTCATGTGTGTATTTCAGGCATTTGTTTGAAACTGGTTGTCTTAATCCCATTTACTTTTGGGGCTGGGAGCCAGGAAGTGCAAATGCTAACTCACTTCTTCATTTTTTGAATAATTCCTGCAACACTCTATTTCATGCGAAACTAGAAAAACACTCGGAGAGCGCAGACCTCTGCCAGCACCACAGTCCTGTCCCATGTTGTGATTTTTACCATAAATATTAGTCCTACCTTTATTTCATCTAAATATTTAGATTCCTTGACCATGAAAACATACCATTAGCAATTGGTTTCATAATGATATTTATTTTAGTTCAGTAGTTATTCACCAAAATTTTCATCATGGCGGATCCAGACGGTGATCCGGATCAACACCAAAATTGAATCAGTTCTTTTCCCATGCATAACATTTCCTGAAAATTTCATCAAAATCCATCCATTACTTTTTGAGTTATTTTGTTCACAGACAGACAATCAGACTCTCCTGAAAACATAACCTTCTGGCGGAGGTAAAAACTCTGCCCACACAATCCTGACAAATCATCTTAACTGTAAAATAGGCTGATTTAGAACAAGATTTTGTAATCCTTAAAGATGTTTTTTTCTCTCTCAAATTTTCAAGAATGCTCAATGAAACATTGATCTTTGCACATCTATTAAAATTCTAAAAAAGTAAGTCATGTTCCCACAGGCTTAAAGTTGAAAACTTTCATCTTACTTGAGTTATAATATAAATAAGGCAAACAGAAAGAATTGTCACCAAGGTGGTAGCCTTTAAAAGTAGCTTCACCTATTTTTGTCCTTAATGTGTCATAAGTTTTTAGCACACATACAGATTCACCATTATGACATTCCTAATTTTTAATTAAAGTTCTTAAATACTTTTTTAGATATCAAGTCCAGCTCCTTATCATATCAAATCTGTGCTACTGTCTGGTGAGCTTTTCAGTCTTTTTCTTTTCTTGTGAAGTTTGAACTTAAATACTGACTGCTGATTAAATACTGTGCTGGCAAACCGCTTCAGTGTTAAATTGCATTTATTTCTTTGAGTGTGTCGTGGAAAACCTCGAAACAAACCTTCCCTGAAGGATGTTTCATAGATGCCAGCTTCCAGGCCTCCTCAAATGCCTCCTCAGAAAGATTTACCCCCACATTCCTGAAAATCCCCACAATCTGTAAAATGGGACATGAGAGTGTCAGACTCAAACGAATTTATTCAGACAAACTTGGAACAGTAAATCTTACAGATGTCAAAGTTAACTCCAAAGTGGTATCACATACCTCTGTCTTGGTGCGAGGACAGAATAACTGTTCTTCATGAACACCTTGAGCAGCATTGACTGATGGATACAGGAGGTCATAAGCAGTCAGTCTACCAAAGTTGGAGGTAACTCTCTTGATGGATGGAGCAGGAAAATCAGAGGACATAGATGGAGGCCCATGGGTGACGCTGCCTTTATAAAACAAGACCACATGAGGGGGGATGTTATGCTTTCACTGAGAGGCATATATAGTGTCCCCTGACAATATGAAGGTTTCATCAATCAATCAACCAATCAACCAATCAATCAATCAATCAATCAATCAATCAATCAATCTTTATTTGTATAGCGCCAATTCATAACAAGTGTAATCTCAAGACACTTTACAATAGAGCATAAAGCTCTTCATTTTATGGACACACATATATGCATGGATACATATGCAAAAATAAAATACACATATACATACAGTCATGGAAAAAATTATTAGACCACCCTTGTTTTCTTCAATTTCTTGTTAATTTTAATGCCTGGCTCAACTAAAGGTACATTTGTTTGGACAATTATAATGATAACAACAAAAATAGCTCATGAGAGTTTAATTTAAGAACTAAGAACTATTCATTTTCCATGGTTTTCTTGATAATAACCAAAATTACTTAAATTCTTACATCAATAGCTATGGCATTGTACCGCCAAAAACACTACTTTTAAAGCTGGTGTCTACGATTTGAAACCGCAGCCTGCCCCTCCTTCCCTCACCTCTCTCCTCCGTGTTCCAAGATCCCGCCCCCAGCTCGTGACGCCTCATATAGCCCCCTCGGACTGAGCTACGAGCGACTAGCATAATATATCAGCAGCAAACTCAATCAAAAACAGCTCAGCTCAACTGAAAGTATCAAACACGACAGACATCTCCTTATAACACACAGCAGTAGCCATTTCAACTGGACGGCGGCAATGCGGGTTTAGGCGCCCGCCAGAGCAGAGCCGAGTGTGGGGAGGATTAATCTTTCTCAGCCTGTCCTCCCCAGCTCAGCTTACAGTGCTAACGATTAGCGGCTAACAGGCTAACCCGCTCCCCTACAAGTTATTAGCCCGTGCAGGCACAAACTTACCAGAGTTATTCAGCAGACATCTCCCACTGTAGTAAACAAAGCCATTACCTGATCAACCAGGGGCGAAAGCGGCCGATGCTGAAGGTCTGGCGGCGGCTGAGGCTATTCGTTAGCCGTTAGCCGCTAACAGGCCTCGACCAGCGGCAGCGCTCCGTTGGGCCAGCGGGAGAGGGAGGCGGATTCGGGTTGGCGCTAGGCTTTCCGGCTCCATGATAGTTCAGTAGCTAACGCTGCTAGCTGCTCACCGGAGGTAGAGGGGAGGAGGCGGCACCATGGGCAAGATGCTGCGTGCTGCGTAGTGAGGGAGCGAGGAGAGGGGAGAGGAGAAGGGTGGTCTGCAGCCAGACTGTCTTGGGAGAGGGAGGCAGATTCGGGTTGGCGCTAGGCTTTTCCGGCTCCATGATAGTTCAGTAGCTAACGCTGCTAGCTGCTCACGGAGGTAGAGGAGGCGGGACCATGGGCAAGATGCTGCGTACTGCGTAGTGAGGGAGACGAGGATTGGATGGACTCATGGACTAACTCACGGACCAATTAATAGTCGCAGGTTCTTAGGCTTGATTGGTCAGCTAGTATGCAGCTTTTCAGCGGATATACTGAATGGATTTTTTTCATTCTTTTTTGTCTTTATACTGTGTAGATAGGACCATAGGACCATAACAGCCTTATAAACGGTGTTATTAATATGTACAAAGCTTCCAAATCGTAGACCATAGCTTTAAGCATTCCATGTTTTCTTTTCTGTTTGCTTTAAACACATGATACACACAAGAGTTAATACTTGATTGCATAACCATTGTTTTTGATGACTGCAGCCATGCGTCTTGGCATGCTCTCCACCAGCTTCTGACATTGTTCTGCTGTCACAGCAGCCCATTCCTGTTGGACAAATTCAAACAAATTTTCTTTGTTTTTGGGCTTGTGGTTCTCCATTTTGAGTTTGATGATTTTCCACAGGTTTTCAATTGGATTAAGATCTGGTGATTGAGCAGGCCAAGGCATGGTGCGAATGTTGTGGTTCTCCATCCAGGCTTTAACTGACCTTGCCGTGTGGCAAGGGGCATTGTCTTGTTGGAAAATCCAGTCATTGAGGCAGGAAAAGAGTTTTCCAGCTGATGGAAGAAGACTGTTTTCAAGGGTAGTCCTGTACATGACCTGGTTCATTCGGCCTTCACACAATTGCATTTGCCCTGTTCCTCAGACTGAAACAACCCCAGATCATGACTGATCCACCCCCATGTTTTACT
Organism: Scarus forsteni; assembly: GCA_036419115.1. NCBI lineage: Eukaryota > Metazoa > Chordata > Actinopteri > Labriformes > Labridae > Scarus > Scarus forsteni. The sequence goes on from JAZDUH010000508.1 coordinate 6,553,123, forward strand.
GTAGGGGCAAGACAGTCTGGGTTGTAAGCTTCTCCAGGCTTCCTCCTAACCAGTAAGTTGGCTGGAGTGGGCATCAATTCAAAATTGGATTCATCACTGAAGAGAACCTTAGCCCAATCATCAACAGTCCAATCCTTGTGGTCTCGAGCAAAGAGTAACCGGGCCTTCCTCTGCCTTTCATTGATGAAGGGCTTCTTGCGTGCTCTGTGTGACTTCAAACCAGCTTCAACAAGTCGGTAACTGTCCTTGCTGAACAAGTCACATTTCTCGACAGTGCCCACTCATTTTTAAGGTCCCTGGAGGTCTGGCGGCGATTCCTGACACAGGAGCGGATGAGTGCCGCAGTCATCTCGTGGGGTAGAAAGAGCGTTTCCTGCCACGGCCAGGTAGCAATTTGGTAGTGCCATGTTCAGCTTGTTTTTTTTTGTTGTAATGAGCGGCTGTCTTGGAGATCTTCAGTTTTTTAAGCTACCTGTCTCTCACTCATGCCAATTTCCAGCAGTGCCAAGATGGCTGCCTTTGTGGCTTCACATAATTCTTTTGTTTTAGGCATTATGTGAGAGCTGACAACTTCTGAGTTGTGCTACGGCTTGAATGTAAGCAGGAAACCACTCTAGGCCTTTGCATGTGCAATGCTGCTTGTGACATGAAATGGCCTCTTATATACCCTGGGAATCAATTAAGCTTAAGAATGTCAAATAGGACATAAAGTATTACGTGACCAGCTGCATTTTTTGTTGTGTTCATTGTATTATACGTTTAGTGGTACCAGATATTAGAATGAACAAGAAATTGAAGAAAACAAGGGTGGTCTAATAATTTTTTCCATGACTGTATATATAAGAATGTATACATCTAACACCCAAAATGAATCCATATAGCCAATCATGAATCCCTCCATCATGACTCAAGAAAAAACCTTCTGTTAAGCAGCAGAAAATCATAAATGTGGATCCCAGTCTCATGATGAACAGCAAATCCAAATGATGCTGTGTTGGGTGTGAGGGTGAAGGAAGGGAGGTAAGAGGAGACAAGTGGACTAAAGTAAAAACTAAAGTTAGTGACAGACCTATGAACCATAGACCTGTCGTCTGATATTCTTGCCCTTTTGCCACTCACTAACATAAGTTAAATGATTTTTATTTTAAGATTAATATGTGCTGTAGTGTGTTTCACATCTTTCTTTTGTGTGATAGAGTACTGCTATATGCAAGACAAACAGTCTGCAGCATCTGGCCTTCTTCCTTTTCTCTTTAAAATAGTTCTAAAAGCTGCCTGTACCAGCTGATTCCTCATATCCTCAGAATAGACCAACCATTGTGACACTCGACTATTGTTATTCAGTGGTCTAAAAAGATTTGCACAGGGCTACAAGCCTTGTGAAGAGCATAGACTAGAGAGAAGACAAAGCTTTAGTTAGCGATTGTCAATATTCTCTAGGAGTCATCAAAACTAAATATATATGCCTGGATAAGGGTAAAATATGACCACTTTAAGTTTTAATGACTTTTTAAATGCTTTTATCTTGATTGAAACAAATAACTTGGTCTTACCATTTCAATAATGTAAACCTGCACCATGTATAGATATCAGGTAAAGATGTGTCTATAATCAACATATCTTACTTACTTGACACTGACTTGCCATCACGAACTTCCTCAGTCACTGAGGAGGATGTCAAAAAGTTGTCTGAGTCTGTATGGGGTCTCTGCAGGGTCTTGAGTGAGCTGCCTTGCTCAGCAGCCTTCAGGACTTCAGACTTCACCAAGGCCTCAGAGGAAGTAGACTGTGCTGGTCCTGATTTAGGAATCGCCTCTTTGTCGGTAAAAACCAAGCTGGCCTGACACTCTGCAAGGGAATAAAAAACACATCCTACATGTAACCTCCATATCTTTTTGAAACAATTTAAGCTTTAATTGATTCATCTTTTTACATGACTGTAAACTTTGTGCTATCGTTGCCAAAGCCTCATGTGAGGGATTTTCTGTGACATCCTAAATAAAAACCAATGTACAGCAGAAGAAATCAGCACTTTCGGAGCTTAACAGATGCTCTTATTTCGTCATCAGACGTGCACAGTGTTGCATGCCTGGTCATTATTTTATGTGGACGGTGAGCTCCTCCCCCTCTTTCCCCAAGGCTCATTTGCTCTGCAGAGCTGAGTCTGATCAGGCTGAATAAACACGGTCATATTTATGATTAACGGAGGATTAAGCGTTTAATTTTCTGGTCATGGAAGAGTGTTGTTCAATATAAGACAGAAAACTAATGCCTGTGCCTCAGGAGACAACAAAACTTTGAAAAAACATCCTTCATGGTTGCCGATAAGCTCATTAAATAATCTGCTAAATGACTATGACACAACCAACCACTTGTCCACTTGGGATGCTCTTGATGTTTGATAGGCATCATGTCCTTCCAGTTGAGGAAGTTGGCAAACTCCAAGAAGCTGATTTTTCCATCCTTGTCCAGGTCACAGTAATCCATCAGGTCATCTAAAACTGACTCTTTCACTCCCAGATTGAAGTCTTTGCAGACTGCCTTCAAGTCCTCTCGCTCAATCGTCCCTTTGCCTTCCTGGAGGAAAAACATGAAGAAAATGCTTAAAGACTTATTTAGAAAAATCAGCCCCAATTAATTTTGTCCAGAATTTTCCCTTTAAGGTTTTACAGTGTCTGCTGTAAGAGATGATGGTGCACTGATACCATTGACTTGTAGTCATTCTGGTTGTACCTTATCATAAAACTGAAATGCCTCCAGCAGAGAGGGAAACTTTTGGAAGTTTGTGTTCTTCAGTTGGTGTCGCACTGAGTTGACAAGGCCCAGGTGTCGTTCTTGGTTTAACCTTTTTGTGTACTGGCTTAGCTCTGTGGACTTGATTAACTCTCCAACTCCTGTGAAGAGGGCCAACAAAGAAAAAAAAAAATGTAACACAAGTCAATGTCTGCCCCTGATGTGCCTTGTCTCATGACAGTCTATAATCAACATATCTGACTCACTTGACACTGACTTGCCATCACCAAGTTCCTCAGCGATTGCAGAGAATGTCAAAAAGTGGTCTGTCCTGGGTCTCTGCAGGGTCTTGAGTGAGCTGCCTGGCTCAGCAGGTTCAGGGTCCTTGGAATTCACCAAGGCCTCAGAGGAAGGAGGCTGTGCTGGCTCTGATCTGGGCATCCTCTCTTTGTCGGTAAAAATCAAGCTGGTTGGGCGCTCTGCAAGGAAAGAAAAAGTGTCCCACATGAAACCTCTACATCTTTTTGCAATCATTTTAAATCTTAACTGATTTATTTAAATTGGCATGACTGAAAACTTTGTGCTATTGTAGCCTAAGCCTTGTGAGGGATGTCATGTGAAATACTGAATAAAAAAACAACATACAACACAAGAAATTGATGCTTACAGAGCTTACATTTTGCTTTACCTTGCATTCATATAGTCAGTTTTGATGACTGCCAACATATGTTCACATCCTTCTGTTCATAACATTTTATAATTTTCATTTTCACGGTTATTCTCTTTCAGTAGTATTCCCAATCCATCTGAGATACTCTGTTCTACCCCTTTCAGACAGGCCAAAAAAAACATTTAAACCCGTGACAGTCAGCCCCTGACTGCAGATTGAAAGGGTTTAATGGGCATTTCAACCTGGTGAGTTTTATCGGCTTGCTTCCAAGGGGGTCACTTGCCAACTGTTAGTAGGGTTGACCCACATTGAAAAACCCGGGTTGACCTGCTAATTTTGGTGTGAAGGCGGTACTAGAGCTCCTGCCCCTTTAAGGCTCCCTTTGCCGACATGGACCTAGTCAATTTGATTGGCCAGCCAATCTGCTCTGTGGACACTAGTCAGGTCAGTGCTGCTTAGCACTATGTTGTCAACAACTCTCCAATCATTTTGCTTTCCATGCTCTGAATTGGGCTTGCCAGTTCAAAGCTGTTGACAAAGCGACAGTAGGATGTCACACTGCTAAATCTATCTAGAAGGCCAGAGGAACAGCTACTGGTGCCATGAAGAGGGGGATAGGGACAGGTCCTCATGCTGCAGACAGAAATGCTCTATCAGCTAGATGATTATTATTTTTCATTGGAGATTATGGCCTCCCACAATCACAAAAACAGAATAAACGTCAACAGGTGATCGAAGGGCTGCATGACACGTCATCCTGACTAATTGTGTGTTCACATTATTCAGACAGGCACATTATTCAGTTATTGCTGGGGCTCAAATTGTTTCTTCTAAACTGCCTTTACAAGAAAATGACAGTTTTTAGTCACATAGGTGATTTTACACCCTGTATAACAATGTAAATCATACATATAAGACATGGATGCTCCAATAATGTGATTGCTTGCCAGAATTATCTTAGGAAAAGCACATCCTACAGGGTTGCCACTATCCTCATTAAATAATCTGATAAATGACTATAACACAACCAACCACTTGTCCACTTGGGATGCTCTTGATGTTTGACAGGCATCATGTCCTTCCAGTTGAGGAAGTTGGCAAACTCCAAGAAGTTGATTTTTCCATCCTTGTCCAGGTCACAGTAGTCCATCAGGCCATCTAAAACTGACTCTTTCACTCCCAGATTGAAGTCTTTGCAGACTGTCTTCAGATTTTCTTGCTCAATCGTCCCTTTGCCTTCCTAGAGGACAAAACATGAAGAAAATGCTTAAAGACTTATTTAGTTAAATCAGTCCTCATTAGTGTTTTCCATGAGTTTCCCTCTCAGGTTTTACAGTGCCTGCTTTAAGAGATGCTTGTGCACTGATTCCATTGACTATTAACTTGTAGCCACTCTGGTTTACCTTATCGTAATACTGAAATGCCTCCAGCAGGGAGGGAAACTTTTGGAAGTTTGTGTTCTTCAGTTGGTGTTGCACTGAGTTGACAAGGCCCAGGTGTCGTTCTTGGTTTAACCTTTTTGTGTACTGGCTTAGCTCTGTGGACTTGAATGACTCTCCAACTCCTGTGCAGAGGACCAACAAAGAAAAAAATATTCTTAATAAAAGTTACTGAATGAACGGTTTATGAACACTTTTGTCCCTACTGCAATTAGGCTCTACAACTCAGTGAACGGAAATTAGGCCTTATGAGCGAGATCAGTGTTTCTATTTTATTTTATTTTAGTTAGTTATTCTATTGGAATGTGTGCGATATCAAATGAACATCTCCTGGTGACACCTTTTTAAAGTTTTCTCATGCTTTTAGTTTTTCATAATTTATTTCTTAATATATTTGTCTTCACTGTTTTTAACCTGTGTATCCCACCTTTTTCATGATGTGTTTTTAACTTGATTGTTTGTACGAGCAATAATGGGATATCTTGAATTTGCCCTTCGATCAATAAAGTATCTATCTATCTATCTATCTATCTATCTATCTATCTATCTATCTATCTATCTATCTATCTATCTATCTATCTATCTATCTATCTATCTATCTATCTATCTATCTACTGTTCATCTGTTTGTAAGTTTTATTTTTTCTGAAGTAACAACATATCTGCTGGCACATGTAAGTTTTAAATATTGTTTTTCATTTTTTTCTTTAAAACCGAACAGTTCAGCCAGTTTCTCTCTTTTAAATACTAAGACACTGAGGCTCAACATGTCAAAGCTTCTCTGAGTCAAGATAAACCTTTTGAATTTACAGGTGATAATTAAAAGAAACACTAAAACAGTAAACCTATTGAAAATCAAACAATAAATACATGATGCACTCCATGAATGCCATTAGAAATTAAGTGTGTTTCAGTTTATGTCCTGACATATTTAGGTCTGCTTGATAGAAGCACATAGTCAGACTGCAATCCCTCAACAGTTAGCAATGGCTTAGAGTTTTGTTGGACTGCTTCATGTCATTATTACTAATATTTTCTTAATTTTAGTGCTTGTGTTATTATAAGACAACTGGGAGTCTTAGAGTCAGAGCCAGTTTGTCTATTTGTTTGTTTGCTTTTTGTTGGTCCTAAGCATATCACTCTCAGCGTTCAAATATTTTAGGTCCACGCACAAGACTCAAGAACATAATCAGCAATAGTTCATAGATTTTTCAGGGTTTGGAGCTTTGTTTTCATTCCTTTGTCTCTCTTCTATCACAGCAGGTAAGATAAGTGGACCAGAGATACACCCAATGTTTTCCGCATTAATCAGTAAAGAGTTTTTTTTCTCATCGTTGCTGTAATGAGGACACTTTTAAATCTTTTCTTTTTGTAATAACCGGCTATTTCACAAATCAGTGATACCCTACAGTTTGTCTCCAATTGTTCTGGTTTGATTACAAAAAGTGATGCAATTTGCCCTGTGTGCACGCTCTTGCTGGCAATACTTTACAGTGTCACTCACAATAACTGTGTTTTCAGTGACTTGAGTATTCCAGTTATGAATGGGCTTTTTCAGGTTCCTGTTTTTGTGTTTGGGCATGTAATTATCAAGTCTGATTTAAAAAAAAAATCTGTAGTTTCCCAGTTTCAGCTAACCTAGTTGTGCACTTGAGAAGTCCAGTAAAAATCAGGATACTGTATTATGTGAACAGCATTTTTTTCTGACAGGTTTCTGCCACTGTCGTCAAAAAGGGAAAAAAACACACACACATCTGCTTGAGCAGAAAACATGCCGTGGTTGGAGAATGGAAGGTTAGTATTCGACATTTATACAGGGGAAAGAATAACCATGTTTCTCTGTGTGAATCTTACTGTGTTGTCGCAAAAATGATTGAAACCTGAATATGGCTCATAACAGGGATACTCAAGTCCATATCACAGTCAATGCTAGTCAGATAATAAATTATTCTCTTTAAAGGAGACATATCATGCTGATGCATGATTTAATACTTCCATATAATATAATAAATTTGAAAACAAGACCTTACACCCCCTTAATTTTCAAAAAATGAGATATTGTATTTTTTCTGATATCCTAAAACGAGATTTGATGCCTCTGAAAATAGGTCATTGCGAGATGTCCGTGAGATGTCAAACGTCGTGACGACACGAGGTACCTTTCTTTTTATTGGAGTAATCTGATAAAACACTTCCTCCTCTGTGATGTCCGTTAGCCACAAAACCGTCACAGAGGAACACATCCACCAGCAGGGGTATATAGATCCCTAGCTCACATTCACTCATTAGCAGCTCTGGCCTGTAAGGGAACTCAATACGCGGTCGCTGCATTGAGCCTGCCGGAAAATACAGTAGAAGAAGAAGGCCAGGCTGGGTCTACCCCGGATAGAACTGACCAATCAGAGCACAAAGGGCTGTGACGTTGCGAGGTAACTTTAGGTCATCCTGAGATCCTCGTGTTTCAACGAGAGCTTGATAACGGCCTAAAATAAGGATTCTGAGAACGCTATTGTGGGGCAATGAAAGAACTAAATGACATGTACTGAGGGCAGAAATGCTTTACAGGCATCCTAGTCTGGCATAGTGAAAAGGAGAAACAAGCATGATATGTCCTCTTTAAAGAAAACATCTGTGGTTTAATCTTACAAGTTCTGTAATGCAAATATGCAGCAGGACTGGACAATCTGTATGTATAGATATCAGGAAAAGATGTGTCTGTAATCAACATATCTGACTTACTTAATACTGACTTGCCATCACGAACTTCCTCAGTCACTGAGGAGGATGTCAAAAAGTTGTCTGGGTCTGTCCGGGGTCTCTGCAGGGTCTTGAGTGAGCTGCCTTGCTCAGCAGGCTTCAGGTCTTCAGACTTCACCAAGGCCTCAGAGGAAGGAGGCTGTGCTGGTCCTGATTTAGGCATCCTCTCTTTGTCGGTAAAAACCAAGCTGGTTGGACGCTCTGCAGGAAAGAAAAAGTATCCCACATGAAACCTCTACATCTTTTTGAAACAATTTTAAATCTTAACTGATTTACTTTCATTGGCATGACTGAGGACCGTGTGCTATTGTTGGGGAAACTTCATGTGACATTCAAGTTGTCATCCTGACTAACTGTGTGTTTGCATTTTTCTGACCAATTATTCAGGCATTGGTGTGACTCAAAAATGTATCATACATGAAATGGGTCCTTTAAAGGTGCAGTATGTAGAACTTGGCATTACGTCGCTGAGCAACGGAATCCTGTGAAGACCAAAAAGGATCCTGAACACAGCACACAATTTATGTTGTGTGTGTGTTTATACACACAGTTTGAATCCCTAGGACAGAGTAACAACTTTCTATGCATCCACTGCCCTCTCTCTTCTTCTTTGCCTGCATTCCAGATAGATTTCAGAACCGGCGGACAGATCCGCGTTTTGTCCTTTTTGTCCTTAAAAAACACCCGTAGACAACACACAAAGATTTTTCTAACTAAACAAAATTAAAAACAAACGTTTTATGGGGATGATTGTACTCCCATTTTGACGGACTTTACATACAAATAGAAACATATATCTCCTATATTCACCGTTTCTGTTTGGCGAAATTGCGGTGGATGTGTAAAATGCCACATTCTACACACTGCACCTTTAATTGTGTGACTTCTTGGCAGAATTATTTGAGAAAAGCATATCCCATGGGTTGCCACTATCCTTACTAAATAATCTGATAAATGACTATAACACAACCAACCATTTGTCCACTTGGGATGCTCTTGATGTTTGATAGGCATCATGTCCTTCCAGTTGAGGAAGTTGGCAAACTCCAAGAAGTTGATTTTTCCATCCTTGTCCAGGTCACAGTAGTCTATCAGGTCATCTAAAACTGACTCTTTCACTCCCAGACTGAAGTCTTTGCAGACTGTCTTCAGATTCTCTCGCTCAATCATCCCTTTGCCTTCCTAGAGGAAAAAAAGAGAAAGTATACTCAAGTAAATCCTGAAAAACTATTTATTATAATCAGTCCTAAAGAAATGTTGTCCATAATTTCTCTCTCAGGTTTCACAGTGACAACTGTTAGAGATGTTTGTGCACTGATTCCATTGGTCAACTTGTTGTCATTCTGGTTGTACCTTATCATAATACTGAAATGCTTCCAGCAGGGAGGGAAACTTTTGGAAGTTTGTGTTCTTCAGTTGGTGTCGCACTGAGTTGACAAGGCCCAGGTGTCGTTCTTGGTTTAACCTTTTTGTGTACTGGCTTGGCTCTGTGAAGTGGATTAACTCTCCAGCTCCTGTGTGGAGGACCAACAAAGAACACAAGTAAAAGTTGCTCTGTTTGTAAGTTTTCATTTTTTGGGGATTGAAAAGCACAGAGCTAATTTAAGCAATGTATTTCTTTTTTAGCAGATTGGATCTGTTTTAATATGAAAACACTTGCTGGTCATGTTACCAAATCAAACCTTGTTCTAGTAAAAGGTTAGGGAACTTGCGACCCACGGGCCACATACAGCCTGTGAGGCATTTCCAAAAACAAACAAACTGTAAAACAAACTGTAAACATGTAGAAAAAATGTCAGAGACTACAAACTGTGACTCAGAATTAAATACAGATACAATGCCATGCAAAAATGAGGGTATGTATTTGAAGATTTTTCTACATTCCTCAAAAAAGTTGGAAAGGTTATTTTTTGGGGCTGCTACCCATGTGTTTTGTTGTGTTGCTCATTCTGCAAACGCACAATTCCTTACAAGTTGTACCCATTGTTAGGGCATCTCATCAGGCTTTCCAAGAACACAGAGCACAATACTAACTGATATAGTTAAAGAGGAAAAATAATTTTCAAAAAAATATATATTTGTACTTCAGAAAACAGAGAAGCAGGTCAAGTGCATTTAAATATAACTTTCAACTGGCTTCAGTTTTGGGTTTACCTTATTAAATTGCACTATTATTTGTGTTTGAGTTCAAGTTTATTAATGTTACTGCAATATGTTTTGATGAAAGCCTAATATTATTTTCTTCTGAGGATATCTGTTTCGTAACAATGTGACCCCCAATGGTTTTATGTGGCCCTCCTGGTCATGGAAGTTGTCCATCCCTGTTTTATTTTGTCATTTTAATTATACTGATATTGTAATCTCCTTATTTCATGAAACATGTACTGTACCTTTAACCACTTTCCCACCAAACACAATCTTGTCGTTGTACCAGCTTGGAAGTCCATCTAACTGATTACTTGACTTCCCCAGCGGTGCTCTTTTATTGGAGGCATAATCCGCTTCACTGAGCTCTTCCAACTTCTGTTGAATTGTTGACTTTGGGGGAGGAAATATCTGGCTTCTGCCCTGTCAAAGCAACACGGAAAAGTTTATTAGTAATCACACAGTAAATCATCACTTCATTCTCAAAAGTACATTGTCATGTAGGAAAGGGAATTGAAAACCAATTCCAGCTGAGAATCGTTGACTGATCCTCAGCACATTAGCCCTTGTGATTGAAACTTCCATATCAGTTCCTTTAGATCTGTTCTGTATGCTTTGCAAATCAAAGATGTCATGCCATAAGAGGCAGTCAGCAGAAATGACAACAAAGAGGTTACAATAAAAATGGCATACAGGGGGAAGAAGTGGTCAAAATTGTGGCTTAATTTTTGACATAACAAAGTGGATGGACACACTAACAGCTTGCAGAGGCTTTCATATTTGCAGCAAGGTGTGTTGTTGCCATTGAAGACCTAAAAAATCCAAAGAAATCAGCAAGGGAATTGTCTAAGACTTGGATCCAGAAGCAACATTGAAAATGGCATAGGCACTAGGGCTGAACGATATATCGTTATTGTATCTATATCGAGATATGAACATTCAAGATAATAAAATAAAAAAAGCAACAACATAAACGATATAGATTTCTTATAAAGAAAACTGCACTTTCCACATTCTTTTGAATTATAATGTTTTATTTCCTGAAAAATGCTTAAAGGAAAAGTTCGGTTCCTGCAGCTTTTACATTGTTTATAGAATGAAGAACAACAATATACTCACCCAGAAGGCTTTCCTGATGCAAACGGTGCTTCGGGAGATATTTAGATCCAAAATCGAGCAGCGGACACCGGTATAATGGTAGCCCGTAGGGCATAGATCGCCGCTCCTAAAAACTGCATTAATCGTCCAAAAACTCATGTTTTTCACCAATATTCCATCATGATTCGCGCCGAATGGACCGCCATTGCAGCCTGTGTCTCTCCACACAGCGCTGTGTGGCTGAACTAACCTCTGCACAGACGAGTCTGTTTGCATGCCCTTCGCGCATGCGCAGTACTCTCTGGAGCGTTGAGATCGCTTCCTCATTTCTATCAGCTCCTTATCTGTATAATCTGGCTCCAAACTGTAAGGACGTCCATCATATTCAAAGTCCTCCTCCACAACATCTTCATCCCATAGATATTCGCCCATTTTGCACAAAACTGGAAGAAGAAAGTCGATTTGTAGCTGCCGGTCTTCCCCTGAAGCAATGAGCCGCACTGCGCATGCGCGAAGAGCATGTAAACAAACTCGTTGGTTCAGCCACACAGCGCTGTGTGGAGAGACACAGACAGCAATGGCCGTCCATTCGGCGCGAATCATGATGGAATATTGGTGAAAAACATGAGTTTTTGGACGATTAATGCAGTTTTTAGGAGCGGCGATCTATGCCCTACAGGCTACCATTATATCGGTGTCCGCTGCTCGATTTTGGATCTAAATATCTCCCGAAGCACCGTTTGCATCAGGAAAGCCTTCTGGGTGAGTATATTGTTGTTCTTCATTCTATAAACAATGTAAAAGCTGCAGGAACCGAACTTTTCCTTTAATTTTCACCGAACCCATAGTCATATCGAATCAATATTGAGATATCTGGCATGAATATCCAGATATGAAATTTTGTCCATATCTTTCAGCCCTAATAAGTAAATAAAATAATATCAACCCTCATCTCCGTTTACAAGGTTGAAATACGTTTAAAACTAATATCAATGCTTTATTGTTACTACCTCCGCCAAGGAGGTTATGTTATTGCCGGCATCTGTATTTTATTTGTTTGTTTCTCTGTTAGCAACATTACTCTAAAAGTTATGGACGGATTTCAATGAAATTTTCAGGAAATGTCCAGATTGGGACAAGGAACAAATGATTAGATTTTGGGAGTGATTCGGATCACCCTCTGGATCAATGAATTTTTTTAAAAATTCTTTAACATAGCAAGACCGGACCATTTTCAGCATTCGTGCATATTTTGATGTTTTCATGGTCAAAGAATCTAAATATTTAAATGAAATTAAGGTATGACTAATATTTTTGAAATATTATATAATATAATATGGGTGAGGACTGTAGCACTAGCGGAGGTCTGCACTCACTGATTGCTTTTCTAGTTGTTATTGTAACAGAGTTAAACAAAAAACAGCAGCCCTTAGTAAAACTGCCTCTCATTGAATTTTAACAAGAATCTTCAAAAGCCCACAAGCAATGCATTTTTTGTGTTCTGCCTTGAAGCAGCAAGAGTCACTTCAAAGAGTAATTTCTGAGTATTAAGACTAAAGTATTATCTAATCTTATCTTATCATAAATGGTCACTGACAAGTACTGTTCCTCTTCTTTCAAAGACCATCTAATTGGAGGTCCATCATTAAAGGAAAATGGCCTTCACAAGAATAATCATTACAATCAGAAGTCCTTTTTGTGACCTACTGAGGCTGTTTGTTTTGTGTTTCTGGTTTGTGTTTTTGTCTTGTTTGTGACATTATTAAATGAAGTGTAAGGGTAGGATGCAGAGAAGCTTCTTAAAAGATATTTTCTAAACATATCTGTGTTCTCAAACCTCTCCTTGTTGCTCCTTTGCCCTGTGCTACTCACAGTGAGTGAAGATTTAGTGCTGATGCCATGGACAAGGGCGCTTGCAACATCCTGATCATCCACCTTCCCTCGGCGCACAGCGATAGCTCCTGGCTGTGGTTGGGTGCTTTTGTGAAATTTCTTTACCACTGGTGGAGTAGGGGGCTGAATAGCAAAAAACAAAGAGGTGTATCACTTGGAATGAACATGAACCTTATCATTCACTTTAATATAACTTCTTAAGGTTATAAGCCAAAGATTTAAATAACAATACGGTATGGCTATGGTCTAATGATAATTTGAACCGTAAAACTCAAAATAAACATCAAGCAAAAAAAACCAAACACTTATTTTACTTTACTATTTCAACATGTTTTGATGAATACATGCAGGTCTGAATTACAGTTATTTCTGCCACTGTAACAGACAGTGAAATTCATGCATACTGCAGGCACCATGCTCTATGTTACCAAATCTTTTCAGCTAACAAACTCCAAATTAACAATTACGCAGACATGGGAACCCCCACAGTAAGCACCTTTTGATAGCAACAGACTCCTACATTATTGGTGTCATTTGCAAAGTCATATATCAAGGATCTTTCTGATGCATTATCTTCATATCATCAAAAATCTCACCAAATGGCTGAGGTTTTATTCTAAATTAATCTAATCTGACCATATATGTATGTTCCTAACAATGAGTGACATATGCCACATGGAATCATTTACAATTTTTCATCATTTTAAGCATCTTGTGATGTTTGGTGCATTGTGACCCTCCAGGGGGCCAACCTGAAACTGAGAACCACTGTTTTATATCAATAACACTGATCAGAAACTGTGTAAATATTGTGTGTTCTTCATACTGTAAAAGAATATTCAAGAACAGATTATTTCGTCAGAAAATGTAAGATATTAGTCTGCTCATAATATTGTGATATACTCAATTGTCAACCCAGTCACAACACCAATTGATGGACAATTTTTGTCAATACGCACGTATACTGAGTACTAAATACACCAACGAGGCATAAGGCAAGGCAAGGCAAGTTTATTTGTAGAGCACAATTCGTACACAATGTATGGACTGGCTTCAAGCTTCTAAAAAACACTACTGAGTGAGTCTAACACACACAGTACAAACAAAAAGCAGCCGCGGATCCAGCATCACTTCCAAGGTTTATTTACCAAAAGAAAGGATTTACAATTGTCACTTTCCAGATTAAAGAAAATGAAAAAGTTACTATTGTCAGCGTATCTGAAAAACGTTTCCGCTCCCACTCTCAATCCTCTGACCAGGTGTCACGAATCAGGTTAAATTACCTGAAGCAGGCAGCAACTCAGGTACAAAAATAATTTGGTCAATTTGTCATTATGAGTAAACAAAAATTCAGTACTACTATTTTTTTTCTACAAATTATGTCAAATTTAATTTTGAGATGGCTAAAAAATTCATAGCAACAGATTATAAACATTAATATTCTTTCTTCAATGTCAGTGTACCAAAAATCAAATACGTTATTTAAATTACATTTCTTTTTGGCCCCAACAAGATCATTCAAAGTAGTTTAAAGAGGCATAACATTAAGACCACCTGAGGGGTCTGCAGCTATACAGCCCCATATGCAACAAACTGCGATGCTCTGTGTATTCTGACACCTTTCTATCACAACCAGCACTAACTTCTTTAGTAATCTGAGCAACTGTAGCTCATCTGTTAGATTGGATCACATGGGCAAGCCTTTGTTCTCCACATGCATCCATGGACCTGCTGCCGGTTCACCACTGCACACAGGAGCTGCAGTTTGGAGATGATCTTACCCAGTCGTCTAGTCTCTCGCAATTTTGCCCTTGTCAAACTCGCTCAAATCCTTACTCTTTTGCACGTTTTTCCTGCCATGAACTTGAAGGACCAAATTGACTTGTTGCCTTACATATCCCACTCACTAAGAGGTGCAATGATGAAGAGATGATCCATGTTATTCACCTGTCAGTGCTCATATTGTCATACCTGGTGTCTTAGTCTTGTGCAACCAACATTAATTTAGGAGCTGTTCCACCATTTAAGACAGAAGCCACATATGTTTTGTAATGAATCGCTAATTATTCTATAATTGCAAATGCAAATTACAAAACAATTCCTAGTTATTTAAAACATGACTTTGCAATGCACCAAATTGAGTTTTCTTTCTGTAATTTCTACTTTACTTACAGAGCTGTGCTATGTGTCTGTGTATAAGCTGAGTACAATTTGATAAATCTGATTGGTCTCCACAGTCACACAAAAAAGGAAAGTGATGCTGCCTTGGCACAGAGAGAGATCGAGAGAATGAAAACTTCACACATGCTACTGTACTCATTTGATAGTGGTATTTTATAGGACCAGTCCACACTAAAGAGGACTTGTAAAAGTATCAGTACTTGATATCAATACTCCCATCATTTAATTGCGTGTGTGTGGCAGATATTTAAGGGGGACACTTAATAGCTTTTGCCCAGGGGCACTAAACTGTGTTAATGTGGCCCTGAATACAAAACCTCACTTGTAGTAGATGTAAGTTTACAATCCTCTGGTCCCTCTCATTTTGCTGTACATGGAATTGGTAAAGATGATTTTAAAGGGTAGTAATTTCATAGATTCAAGTGCTTAAAAGTGTGGGTAATATCAACAGGGGTTTACAGCATAAATGGTGGGAAGAGGTAAGGTAAACCTGGATCAACATGACATGATATCACACAAACATTGACACAAATTGGTCTCACCCTTGGCATCTGTTGAAAGCAGTCACTCACTCGGTCTCCTAGTGGGTATAGTTTTCCAGCCTGGTGTTAAAAGAAAAGTTAATGAGTATCATTTGCACATTTTTAAAGTTTTTTGTTGAACAGTGTAACTTCTGTGTACATAAGACGCTGTGCTTGACTTACCGCTGGTAAATTCGGGCACATACCGCCGGTATTTCCCAGGGGGCAGCATGTGTTTTCTGTCCTTAAATTCATCGTATTTCACTATAAGAAGCAACACGAACAAAATATATAACAATATATTTTGTCCCCTATCTGTAACCGCCGTCTTCTCTCCCTGGCTAAAGTTTAAAAAACTATTTTTTCTGCGGGTTAACTGCTCCAAAGGAGACGTGGGATCGTTTGGATTGGTTGCCTGGCAACAGCAGTGAGGCTCAAACTACAGTTAACCCTTAAAAGTCACAGTCATGCGATTTTCAAAAGCAAGCTGTAAAAATATTAACCATTAACCGTATACTGTGCTTTCATTTAGCCATTTTCCACTTACAGTACATCTGACCTAATTATTGATATTAAATATTAATTTTTAATTTTACGATTTAAACGCCAGGTTATGAAAGACATGGCTTTTTTTAAAAAATCCTCCCAATGTTAACTTATGGGATTTTTATGCATTCATACAAATAAATGTTTCACCACCAAAATTAAATCATTTCTAAGCTGGGCCTTTACCAACATCTCCTAGAAATTTCAATTATATTCGTCCGGTATTTTTTGCTTAATCTTTCTAAAAAATATAAAAATAAAAAAACAGGCAGGCAAACAAAACCTCCTTGGTGGAGGTCATAAGAGGATCAGTTATTGTTATACATATACATTGTTAACATATTATGTTATCATTTAGCAGATTTGGTAAATAATCTTTTCTTGCTCTCTTGATGGCATTTTTTAAAAAGGCTTTTCGCTCATGTAACACCACATTACAGCTGAATGTGGTGATGGAAATAAAAAAGATTTACAAGATTACCATGTAATATTCTGACCTAATTATTGATAACAAATAGTAATATTTTTTCCGGTTTTAACCCTTTAAATGCCAGGTTATGGCAGAGACATGAGTATCTTTCTAATTCCACCCAAAGTTAACTGATGGGATTTTTTCTATTTGGGATGATTTGCAGTCAAGCATATATATGTGTGTATTTATATATATATATATAATATTTTATATATATATATATATATATATATATATATATATATATATATATATATATATATATATATATATGTGTGTGTGTGTGTGTGTGTATATATATACACACACACACACACATATATATATACATATATATATATATAAATATATATATATATATATATATATATATGTATATGTATATATGTATATATATATATATATGTATGTATATATATATATATATATATATATATATATATATATATATATATATATATATATATATATATATATATATATATATGTATTTTTTTATATACAATGTATGTACCAAAACTGAATGAATATATATTATAATATTCATCCGGTAGAATACTGTTTAAGTAATCTTGCAAACAAACAAACAAACCTACACAGGCCGGCAAACAAAACCTCCTTGGTGGAGGTCAATATTTCAGTTGTTGAGAATGAAAATGTTGGGATTGTTATGGTTATCATTAAAATTTATTTTTTTATGTCATTTTTTTGTAAAAATCTATTTGTTCTTTGAAACATACATTACAGCTGAATGAGACGCCAACAATAAAATAGTTTCACATAGATTGACCTTATTATTGAAATAGAATAGTAATCTTTATTTTCCAAATTTTAAACCTTTCATCGCCAGTTTATGGCAGATTTTTAAAAAATATTTTATTTATTTGTAATTTCAGCCCAATGTTAATTTATGGGATTTTTAAAAAAAAAATTGAGAATTTTTGCATTCATACAAATACATGAATCAACACCAAAAATGAATCATTTTTAAATTGGGCCATTATTTTAAACAAACAAACACATAACCTCCTTTGTGGAGGTTAAGATGACCAATTGTTGAGAATAAATTGTTTGGATTGTTATGGTTATCATTAAGCAATTTTGGTAATATATCTTTTCTTACTTTATTTCTTGATGGCATTTTTTGTAAATGCTTTTTGCTTATGTGACACCACATCACAGCTATGTGTGATGATGAAAATAAAGTTGTTTCCACAAAGATTACCAATGAATTACCGCTATTGTTCACATTTCTCTTCTGCAGATTTTGTCAGACTTTTCCAACTAGGACTCAAAAACTGGAAATCCCTAAACAATGCAGGATGACCAGTTTAATTCTTCTTCTAATTTTCCCTGGAAAGGTAAATTGGGAGCACATCCTGACTCCTGATTGGTCCGTCGCACCGTTACGTAGGCGGATTGTCAATTCCAGTCATACGATCTGTCATCATCGTTCGTACAATGCGAAAAGGGAAGTTGAAAGAAGTGGGAGAGGGACATCGCGGAGTCTTATGAAATCTTCTGCTGCTGTTGCTGGCTGAGTATCCGACACACTGTGAAGTGCTTCAATCATCTGCCAGGAGACGCCGTGCACAGTAAACAGCCTCCTCTTCTTGTAGGTGAGTAGCTAATATTAGCGTTAGCTTGCTTGCTAATGGCTATCCGGGGCTCCTCCCGATGCGGCCGCTGTTAGCCAGACCTCTATTATGTGGCTAGCTAACGTTAGCTAGCCGACACTGGAAGGGCCAGGCTAGTTAGCATAGCAAGTTAACACTGTGCGGCCGGTATTTTCCCACCAGTTGTCATGTATTTACCAGCAATTCACGAACATTAACCCATAGTCATTATAAGAAACATCTGCGACCCTATTTAGTGAAGTGCTTCAACCGGCTAAATAAAATTATCGTCATGCTGCTAAGGTTAGCAAGCTGTCATTAGCTGTACACACCCAAAACTGCATCATCTGTGTTTTGGCAGACTCAAAACGTCATAAAAATGACAGATCCGAGCTGTACAAACTTGGCGTGTACCACAGTGCCCAGACTGAGGCTAAAGCAGCACAGACTAGATTATGGGTGAGCACAGATGGGGATTTGTTTTGGTCCAGACATTTTAAACAGACGAAGTAGCTATGCTGCTAACGCTAGCAGTCGTTACTTTGCTAATTCCAGCTGGACAACAACAACATAACAGGTTATTTGTGGTTAACAGTGTGTCGTAATGCGATTTCAACAAAGTTTACCGTGATTATTTTTGACCTGAAAGCTCTGTGTTCACTTTGCTGATGTTAAAGGGGAATCTGTGGGGTATAAAGTAAGCTGTTGTTGACTTGTTGTTATTCTCCTCATATTCACGGGCCGGTTGGCAAAAAAACAGCCCCAATTTAACCTCGAGGATTACTACACACATTCATCCAGATCTGTGTCATACTTATCTCCTCCTGACACACCGGCTAACATAACTTTTAACTGTAGGCTGAAGATGTCAGGTTAGTTATTGGACCTTTTTTCATGTCCACTTTGGGTTGTTTCTTGAGTTGCAGATGATCAGAGTTAGTGAGAAGCGTCCAAAGCTTAAAAGGTTTAGGTGTGGGTAACTTTGTAGATGTTGCTATTCTTCTCACCCTTATTTGCTTAAATAATGGTGTCACACAACCAACAATTGTTAGGAGAGACAGATAGTGTGGCTGGTAATCTGAAACTCTTATTATTGTGAAGTAAAGTACAGTTAGTTCTCCATGGTTATTATTTCATCTCAGGGTAAGGACCAGTTTATTGTAAACCAAGTATTGTCCTATAAAAGCTGCAGACATGTTGAAATTTTACTGAAATCTTCTTTATTATTGAACAAAGATGAGACATATTCAGTACTCAAGGGACCGTTCATAACAACGATGATCATTGTTTGGAAGCTCAATGTAACTTTAGTACTGTTGGGTATAATTATATCAGATTAATGTGATATTCTCATCTAATGGAAAGCCCCATGTTTGTTTATGTGTATGTAAAACAGCAAGAAAGTACTATTGTATACTTATCAACATCAACTGCTATTATTATAGTACTACCTGTATTCAGCCTGCACTTGCATCCCTACATAAAGAACTTTTAATAAAATAGAGGTTTGTAAATATTTTGGAATAGTGTTAAAAATTTGCCATTTTTAGTGCTTACATGCAAGTAATTAAAGGCAAAATCAACATTTCATATTGCCTTAATTTGTAGACCAGTGTTGTTTACAGTAGTTAATCTATTTTTACTATTAACATTATCAAGATGCATGATAGTGGATTTCTGCAGATATCTTAAAGTACTGATCTTTCTAAACTCCTTTTGCAGACACAGAAATTGGTATTTTATCACACAAGCACAAAATTTTTACTTTACAAAAATTGACTTTTTGCTTTAAATGTGACAGCCTATGTGTGTAAGGAACACATGTTAAACTAGAACAGCATTTCCTTCTTTAAAAAATGGTAATCATGAGGTTTAAATGTACCCATACTGTGATAATAACTGCGGTACATTTACAGATGTCAAAGCTGATAGAAGGCACATGTTTTGTTCAAAGTACTTGTAAAAATTTCAATTTCAGCTGATATTGATATTTAAATGTTAAAGCTAATATTGGCCAATACGATAATATCGTGCATCCATAAACAGTTTTAATGTCATTATGAGGGATTTGTACTGGCATAAAACTTTTGATACGATTCAGGGGTGAAATACAACTCAATATAGCATGATACGTTGTGATAAAACTCCTTTTAAGACTAATCATTCCACTTTGAGGGGGCTTTTTGCCTTTATTCATAGTGAAGACATTTGATAGTGTTGGAAAGGGGACGAGAGAGCAGGGGAAGACACGCAGAAATTTGGTCTTTTGTCCGAATTGATATGCATATCCACCAACCCATCATGATCCCCAAACTAGTGCATTTTTTATTGTATTAAAATCACATTAGTAAATACATAAAAATGAGTTTCTAATTAGTGTTATTTACATGCAGTATTGTCCCTGTAGCATGCAGAAGCTTTGCTGTCTGTCCCAATGACAAAAATATTAACAATTAATGTAACAGAGATGCAGAGTCAAACAGCCAATTCAAAGTTGGGCTATATTACAAAAGAAATGTGCTAAATCACTACAAATAATTAATTAATAACATATGAGCTTTGTTTGTTGTAATGTTGATACAGTTCTATGCTGCAAAATATTGTGGTGCAGGGTTGTGTTGCCATTATAACACCCTTTGTTATTATATGTGAAGCGTCTTTGTTTATATTTTTGAAGGGCAAATCATATCCTTGATGCTGCTGCAGGTCATTTTGTTTGTGAGTTTTGCGTTACTTCTCTAATAACAATGTGGGAGAAGTGCTTCAGGAGAACAGTCAGCTACATGCCAGAACAAGTCATCTTATTTGTTATAAACATTAATGTAAAGAAGAATAATTTCACTGTTAAGGTCCATGTATTCTCTAAAATCTTACTGTTGAAACCGATTCAATGATCTGTGACACAGTGACAATGTTGTATTAACAGGAACAACACAGAAAATGACAAGATTTGCCTGGAAGATCAAGATTACTGTTTTTAGATTGCTATTTTCAACCATCGTCTGTGGCCCATAAAATGACAAAAGATCAGTAAGTGCCTCATGAAATAAAATGAGGATTGTAGACAGTACATTGCAGAAGAAGGGTTTGATATTCAACTAATTACAAAGTTTGTACAGTTTAAGTTTCCCCAGAAAATGAAACCAAAAACCGTGCTGTAGTGATTCTTGTTTTTGTGTGGTAGCGTCTCTCTCTGACACTAAGCCCTCCTCCCTCTCTGCCTTGCTCAGGTATTTTCTGCAGTTCTCCACAGTACGTCAGCGTGCAGAGGAAGAGACCAGACAGTGTGACATGGCAAGTAGAGGCGGAGCAACACGACCCAATGGGCCGAACGCAGGCAACAAGATCTGCCAGTTCAAACTTGTGCTTTTAGGAGAGTCGGCTGTGGGGAAGTCAAGTCTCGTACTTCGCTTTGTAAAGGGGCAGTTTCATGAATTCCAAGAGAGCACAATCGGAGGTATGGATATATGAAAAGCTGTGTTTTGCAGTGTCTGCTTGTAAGGAATGTTGTCAATGATGTACTTTTATTTACCTGCTTTCCACAGAGACATTAGCAATAAATCCCACCGTAAAATAAACACCCAACATGAAGCTCATAATCACAATGGTACAGAAATATCTGTCACATGAGTCATAGTTGCTGGTAAGAGAGTAGAACACAAAATATGACTCTGTTATCAACGTCTGCTTTGTGAGATTTAAGGAAATGTTATGTGGAGTAGAGGTTATGATTATCAAAGGTTTTATTATACCAAACAATACATGAACTCATTAGAAGGCAACGAGTATTGAGGGAGTAATTACACAAATTCCCAGACATCCCTAAGGTGTGTCCAGCAGCTGCTCTGAGGTTAGAGTGTGTGATTTCATCTACTTAATCTGAGACCCATTGCACTAAGGCAAATAGACTCTGCTCACAGGATAGCACATATTTGAATTGAATGCTTTCCATTCCAATGATTGGTTATTTTCAGACTCAGCATGGTCCATGAATAAACACCAAGAGACTTAAAAATCTTTGGACAGTACTCATCACACAGAATAAATGAGCTTGTTTATCAGGGGTGCTTGCAGCAAACTTTTGGGAGCGGAGCCACACCCTAACCGCGCGTTTTCGTAACTTCAAACCTGGTTGTATCCTCCCTCTTTCATCCATTGTGCCCAGGGGCCATGGTGGATGACCTTAAATGTTCTCAATATTAATGTCAGCAGAAGGAACTGTCAAAATCATCATGTTGATGGTGTGGTCCTTGCTAGTGAAGTGACACAAGCTGGATTCACTGTACCTTTTAGTGAGACTGTGTTATATTTACAGCTTGAGACATTTGCATTAATTCCACGAGGCCTTAACATCTGTGCTGATTCACGCTGCGATATGGCTTGAATGCCCGCAACATGGTGCCTGGCCCCACATACACAAAAAGGCAGACACACTCACTCACAGCGCTCATGTCTCCCTCTCTCCAATATCACACCTGTGTCTGCCTCGGGAGCAGAATAAATGGGTGTTCCCCCATTCTGTCTCCAGGACATACACAGTGGAGGAAAATGTCACAGTGGTGTTAATATCATGCCTTGAACTGAAGGTGCGAATTAGCCTACAGTGAAGGAAGAGTGGATGCTTTTTGCTCAGGAACAATAGAAGGTCACACGCATTATTAAGCCGGTATTGTTTATCATGTAGCATTTGCAACTAAAGTGGAAATTTTTATAGCAGATTGTTTTTATTTCTTCTTGTTACAAATAGTGAAATTTGTCTTTGAGTCCTTGCTACAATCCGTCAAACATATTGGCCCTTCCCATATGTTTGCCCTTACTATGTTTTCTACTATGGTCACATTTTGTTAAAACAGCACTATCAACCATTGGCCCTTTTCCACTAGCATGCCTTGGCCCTACTCTACTTGGCTCTACTTGATTTGCAGCGCGTTTCCACTAGCCTGGTACCTCCTAAAACAAGCTAGTTTTAGTACCTACTCCGCTCTGGTTCCAAGCGAGTTGAGTCAAAACTAAAAGATGATTTCACCAACTACCGGCTACTAATTGGTCAAACAATGTCGTCATCGATGAGTCATGAGCGCGACGACCTAGCATGCTAGCGGTAGCTACCATTAGCTTACCCTCATTGCTCTTGTCCTCGGGTTCATTCTGTTGTATAGCTTCCAAAACTCTCCTCTGCTTCTCAAGGGGTATTTCTTCTTACCATCTGCAGCCTTCTTCTGCTTTCCTTTTTTACACGGTTTGTGACAAAAAGCCACAGATTGTGGTGTCGTGCTCAAAATGACGTCACCGCAGTTCCGCTCAGCTGTTTACAGCGACACTGCACCCCGTTGGGCAGGCGACTGGTGCTAATGGAAAAACAGCACAAGGCGAGTAGAGAGACAGACAGACAGATAATTTCAACTAAAATAATGATGAAATGGAGAAGATATGTAAGTGCCTGTTATTGGAAGTGAAAGCTGAACATATTATAAATAAACTTTAAAAGTTAGAAGAATGGGAATAGATGTTGAACATTTATGATGTAGATGAATACAGTTGTTGGAGCAGATTATCTATGCATGATTTAGCCAGGAACAGCTATGCAACCGATGTGTCACTCCAATATTAACATGAGCTATGGTAATGCAAAAGTAATAAGATAAATACTGAATGTAAGTGATAGCTTTTACAATCATGGTGGTCCACGGCAGCAGGGCATCAATGATGATGACGATGGTAACAGAAGTTGTGATGTTTGCAGGGAAAATATATGGAAGCTAATGGACTGATCTTACATGAACTGATGTTTACAAAGGTGCCCTGTTTGTATCACTGTCAGCCAATTTTGTCCAAAAAAAAAAAAACGTCATTGGTTTATCAGAATTAATGCCTGTAATTAGGCCTGGGCGATATGACAAAAAATGTTATCACGATATAAATTTTCTTATCAGTCGATATCGATAATTATCACGATGATTATCAAATCATTTTTTCTTTCAAATTTGAAGGCTGATTTTTGCAACCGAGTGAAAGTTGACAAAACCAGATGCTGCTTTTGTACTTTAACCAAGCTTTAATGTCAGAACATGACAAACTACTGCACAGCATTTCACAAATATGAGGAACATTGCACAAAATTAAAAGTTAACAAAATGCAGAACATTGCACACGAGGTAGTCAAAATGCAGAACATTGAACAAAATCTGAGACATGCAATCCTAAAAAATTAAATGTAAACTAAATATAAATTATAAAAAAATATAAATTAAATATAGCACTTTTTTTTAACACTCAGCAACATGTTAAAGCCTTTTGTGCATAAAGTCTTAAGGTGTCTGACAATGTCAACAAAATAAATAGACAACGGAAAATGTTCAGTTTCAAAAATGTAATAAATAAACAAACAACACAGCCATTGCTTTAAAGGTTACGGGCCAAAAAAATAAGTCTGTCCACAGTATCGGGCTTTAATGCTGTTCTGTGACAGGTCACGATGTTCCCTCCTGTACTGAATACCCTCTCAGAGAGGGAGGTGGTTGCAGGGATACACAGGTATCCTTGCTAGCTGGCTCACTCGTGGAAAGTATTTCATACATTCTCCACCGTTCTAGGGGTTCGGTTTCCCCGTCTGCATCTGGAGCGTTTAGGTCGCTCTCAAGCTCTGCCTCAACTGATTGCAAATCAGTGATTCCTGTGCTGCCGAGGTGTGGCTTCTTAAAAAAGCTGCCCAGTGACTTTTGCTGCTTCTTGGCAGGTAGCTGTGCTTGGTGCTTGGTCGGCACATGTTGTCGGCAAAGTTTACAGTGCGCGCCGCTCTGTTTTTTTATCAGACTCTAAGTAGCCAAAATACCTCCAAACATCTGAAGATGAGGGGCCTTTCTTGTCTACAATTGTTTCAGCATGCTTTGAGTGGATAGGCTCGGTGTTATCCTCCGTCTCATCATCGCTCATTTTGGCTGTGTTGTTGTCCTTTAGCTTTCATGCTCTGTGTGAGAGCTGCTCTGGTCATTGTCACCTTCTTCTGCGCTTGAATGTTGGTCGGGAGCTAGCGTTCACGGCGCATTAGCGCCCCCCTTTCTCTGGTGTTCGGGTGGTGTAATTACAGTTTAAATCTATCGATTTTTATCGAACGTTTTTGTTATTTCTATTGACAAAAATTATATTTCGATAATTATCGTTATCGTTTTATCACCCTACCTGTAATTAAATCCAACATATTAATCCCGTGTTAATGTCTGTCCTGAAATTCACACAGACCAGCAAGATAAAAGCTAATTGGCTAAGAAAACCAAGCAACACATTGCTCCAAAACAAAGCAGGTCATGTTTGGTGATGCATTTAAGGTCCAGTTAGAAACACTGTGATGTGTTCAGGCTCTACAGAGTTGGACTTTTGCTGAACCTTAAATAAATTAAGTTGAGTGGAAGTGATAACTATTTTCTTGGCATTATAACACAATTACATGAGTCAAATTATGTTAATGAGATAATATTTTTAAGAGTTTTGCCTTTTATTTATTGAACTAATTGGACTGTTCTGCCTGTTGGATTGAATTAATAGTTTTAGTCAGTCTGCCAATAATTTTGTTTATTCACATGATGAAAACAAGTGATAAATGAGTCTTTATCGTGTGATTCAGACATCCTTACTGCAGGAAACTTGTTACATGCTCCTTGAGATAATTTTGTTTTTGCTTTGCTGAGCAAACCTTTCCACCAATTGTTACAAAAAGAACATGAAACAGGATCCGTATGGACCAATCTCATAAACAGGTGATTGGTGATCAGCATCAGCCAAGAAAAGCCTGATGGGGGCTTAGCATTAGCTACTATAGAGAATATGAAAAAGTAATTATAAAAGCTTGAATCTTGGCTGATCTTGGATCCTAGCTGAACGTGAGCTTCAGACATTGCTTTACATCATGCAGCGCTGCACAACTGGTGCCCACATTGCACCTGTTAAGTGTTAAGTTCTGTGCCCTGTGTTTTTCCTCATGTGGTCTCATGATCAAGTGTGTTTATACTGCAGTGGAGAAATGATTGCACAGTGCTTTGTATTGATGAGTGTTTGACTCAAAGCCTGGTAAAAAATGTCTCATTTTGTGGCAAATTAAAGGCCCCATTCACACTGCCATTTTAAGCTGTAATATTTAGGCTACTGTTAACATAAACATTGCAGAGATTGAAACGGGGGAGACAAGTTGACCCCTCGTATGCTCCGTCTCTAGAGGCGTAACGTTAGTGAGATGACATGTTTGGTTGTATACCTTTTGTTCCCATGTTAAGCTCTGTTGTGCATCTCTAAAGCTGAATCACACTGTGGATTGACTGATATTCTAGAGGAATTAATGTCAATGTCTCAAGGTGCAATGATTAGTGACCTTTGTTGCAGCATTTTAAAGTAACTGCAGTAAAAAAAAAACAGTTGAATGTTTAACATTCCACTTACATATATGAAAAAATGCCCTACTGTCTCCATTCAGTTAAATGAGTGAAAAATCTTTACTATGTGAGACAAGGAACAGAAAATCAAGAAAATCCCCCGACACCTTTTCAGTCCTCCTCTTCCTCGTTCTTTATTGACATAAGCAACAGAGAGGAAAATAGGAACAGACTGACGAGGTAAAAAGTGCCAGGCTGCATCCCTTAGCTTCTGGCTGCATTGATAAAGACAGTCCAACATGACTCATTGTAATTGTGGTGATTTTGTCTGTGACACTCACTCAGGTCTCATTCAGTTTGTTTTGTGTTAGTAGTTGTTGGAGTCTTGTGGGGCCATAGCAGCAGGCCATTCACACCAACAACTAGAAAATCTCTTGGAGAGCGCAGACCTCTGCCAAGCAGCTCAGTTCAGAAAACACAGATTTTAACTATTAACTGTTTTTTATAACAAATTTTAAATGAACATGTACAAGGTTTTTGAGATGACCAAAAGTAAACTTAATCTTAATTTGTTATAGCTTATCCAGGCATGAGCAGTGTCACCATGAGCTATTAAAAAGGGAATCAAATATGGTTTTAACAGTAATTAAAAAAAGGAAACTTCAACACTAACTGTTAGAAATGTTACCACTAGGGCTGTATAGTCCAAGTCGACTGGTCGACTGATTGGTCGATGCGTGCTCAGTCAACCAAAATTCTGATTGGTCGACCAAATGTGTCAATTAATTTTTTTCCCCTGCAGTTCATTTCATCAGGAGAAACGTATCAAGTGAAATGGGGGTATTTTCTGAGCACCCCATCATGTCTCAGAACACCATTTTAATGTATTTATCGTTCATTTCAATATTTTTATTTAAGAACATTTCAATATTCTAGTCTAATAATCGCTTATTCGTTTGATAACTGCAAGCGCTCTGCCCGCGCTGCAGCAGCGGCATCCCTCACCCAGTCCGTGCTGGATTTTATGCCTCATATAAACACCCAAATGCAAAAACGACATCACAGAAGGAATTGACAGTTTTATTTCTGAGGGTATGAGGCCCATTGGTGTCGTGGAAGGCCAAGAAAAACATTGGAACCTGGATATTCAGTGCCAGCGCGCCTCACAATTACGCACGCACTAATGGCTTTGGTCGATTTTTGGTCGACAATTGCTGTGTTTTAGTCGACCAAAAATTTCTTTGGTTGATTACAGCCCTAGTTACCACTGTTTATCATTTCACCAGTAGCCGTTACAGTCCTACCTGCTAATAAACAAATAAACATACCCCCACTAAAACATGACCTCCTTGTCAGATGTAATAAGACAGTATTGGCCCCCAGTTACCATACCAGTTATTAGCTTAAAAGTGTGGGATCAGATTTTCAGATATGATTCATAAATGAGCGAACTAAAAGTCATACTGGATTATGACCAGGTGTGGAAGTGTGTAACTCACTGCTGTGGGGGAGGCTCGCCAGAATCGATAAACCCTGAAAAACACATTAATGTGTTAATCCCATCACAGGTAACGCTTGAGCACCCAACCAGATTTTGGATGTTGAGTCTAAAACTGTTTGATTACACCGGCTATCCGTTTTCCAAATGTGTAATAAGTGAACCAAATAATCCACTTCTGTGTTTGTGTCTCCAGCGTTGTTTCAAATTTGTACCTTCACAGTAGCACATTTTGTGTCATTCAGCAGCGACAGGCTCATTTGTCATTGGCTCCTCTGCTTTGTGCCCCTGCAGCTGCCTTTCTGACTCAGACAGTATGTTTGGACGACACAACAGTCAAGTTTGAAATCTGGGACACAGCTGGTCAGGAGCGCTACCACAGTCTGGCTCCCATGTACTACAGAGGTGCCCAGGCAGCTATTGTGGTGTACGATATAACAAACGAGGTGAGTCAGGTGCCAACTGTTCTGTCATGCTTTTCCTTTTATCAGCACTGCTGTCACTAAGCAGAACTGGAACAGCAGTTACTTTGTTTACATGCACAAAATAATCTGTTTTGCCTTTTGTCCAAAGTGATGATTGTATCCTGCATTTAAGCAACAAAACTATTGAAAGTACCGTACATGAGAGAATGAGGAAAGCTATAAAACAAGTCAATTAAACAGCCTTTAAACTTGCTCAAAACTAAGAAAATAAGAATGAATTAAAAGGACAATATCATAGATTAGCTGTTGGAATGACTAATAAATAAAAAAGCTGATTCACCAAGGTGTTTCTATCACTATAGTCCTGATTTACCTCAGTCTCTTGCAAAACATTTTCTAGTGTTTTACAACAGGTAGAGCTTATCTTAACAGGCTCTGTGTGAAAAAACACAACTGGGATACATATTCTGAATCCTTAACATGTCTTGAAATGTCTTTAAAAGTTTATATTTAGTCCTTTTAAGTGGCCTTTTCTCCGATCTGGAATCCTGTCCTTTTGTGAATAGCAGTGGAGGAATTTTTTGTAAGCGTGTTCAGCTTTATCAATGACGACGAGACAGTGGGGTTTTCCATTCAGACATTTCTTTTTCATAATGCCCCAGACAAGTGAAGGACCTTATTTAGCATCAGGACAAATGAAGATATGAGTCACCAACCATGAGTCATCGCCACACAACAAGGTGTTTTGTGTACACATTACTAATGCAGACATCAGCTATCCCATACCAAAAAGGTTACACATGCAAAAATATGCCTTAAAGCTTTATTTACTTTTTGCTTATTAATGACAAACGATGTACATGATGTTAAAAGCAGCACTAATAGTCGATTTACCAAAGCATGTGTTCACTTTTTATTTCATTTTTAGCAGCATTCATTTTTAAAAACATAAAAATCAAGACACAAGCTGATTTTCTGTCTGTTAAATCCACCTGAAAGATACAGCACAGCAGCCTGTGTGC